>WHVC01000001.1:1200000-1799002 GCA_015178925.1 Russula emetica | reverse complement strand
AATTGGGCGATCCATCTACCCATGATGCTCGCAAAAACGCGACCCCGAGCTCCCATCATTTTCACCAAGAGGCGTTCCTGGAGCATCTCGTTCGCTTCGTAGTTGCAGATGATCAGGTGAGTCCCGACGATCTCGCGTGCTTCACACTCTCACTAGCTCTTCAGTCGATTCGTGTTGTAGAATGCCCCGAGTTTTCGACAGATGTGTATGGTTCTTTGCAAGACTCTCGTTGACGCCGACATCCCTCGCTGCGATAAGATGAGGGAAGCAGTCATCAGTGAATGGCGGAATTCATTCGAACGTTGAAATCGGACCTTTCTGTGGGTATAGTCATTTTGTCTTTCCGCTTTGTCAACTGTCTTTGGTCTAGAAATCCTGCGGGCGGATCAGTTTCACTTCAGACGTCTGGTCAAACGCGAACCTAGAGGCCTACTTAGCGTTGACCGCACACTGGATCTCAAGTGACGAGTCAAGTGGACGCCTCGCACTTAAGCTGCACTTATCGGCTTTCATCGCCTCAAGAAGAAAACACACAGGCGTCAATATAGCGAAGAATATCCTACACCTACTTGATCGAGTAATGTTACACTCAAGGTATGTATTTCATTATGATATCTATTCGCACGTTTGCCTTACTCTTTGTAGATCGGCCACTTTACGCTCGACAACGCCGAGAACAACGCTTGTAGCCATGGAAGAGCTAGAGTCTCTGCTCGCCGAACGTGAGGCGTTCGCCACAGCTGACTTTGATCACCTTAAACATCGCGTCCGGTGTTACGCACACATCATTAACATCTGTTCGTCTCACGTCATTTCATCGATGACGTCTGTTCAAAGGGGTATCTCTCCGAGCTCAAGTTGCCGTCGATTCAAACCACATAGATTGCGATGACTCCGAGGATGAATTGGATGGTGGTGACATTGATATTGGTGATCACCATATTGACGAGTTGAAGCTGGGTGATTGCTACGATGACCATTCTAACCTTAAGGAATGGGTTGCGGGTATCAAGCGCGATCCCCTCAGGCGTGCTCGCAGAATTATTCGTCTTTTACGCTCTTCGGACCAACGCAGGGAAGGCTTTCGTAAGTTCATCCAAGACGGAAACGAACGACAATGGTTCTCTGAAAAAACTCAGAGTGGCAAATGTCGTATCATCCAAGTTCCCGAGCTTCAACTTCTGAGGATGTGAAGACGAGGTGGGATTCGGTTTTTATGATGCTGCGACGTCTAAGAGTTCTCCGGCCGGTAAGTTCATCTCAGCGACTGGACGGTGTTACAGTGGAGACTAATCAAATATCTAATGTAGGCTCTCGATCGGTATCTTAACACTGAATTGGTTGACTTCTCCGATTGGAAGCTGTTGGAAATTGATTGGTACATCCTTGAAGGGTTAGAAACTGTCTTGAGCGTGAGTCGTCTATTTAACCCATGGACAGTCACTCATGTGACAACAGGTTCCGCACGCGTGTCAACAAAGCATGTCGTCCGAATCCACACCGGTTTTGTCGCGTGCAATATCCAGTTTTGAGATGTTTATGACAGAATGGGAAAAACTTGAGGAACAGCATGAGATGCTCCGGCCCTGGACGGAAATCGGCCTGCGGTGGGCAAAGAAATACTACATTCGAATGGACGATACAGATGCTTATGTCGTCACAATGTGTCAGTCTTTGAATCAAGATTTGTCGCTCTAACCTCTGACTTCATTGAACAGTCCTCAACCCTGCTATGCGCCTCTCATGGATCCAAGCTGAATGGGAAGGTCACTATATCCGGCGTGCCAAAGATATCATTCTGGCGCTCGTAAGACTACACAATTCAACTCCTCAGTCATCTTTCTCACGACTTGCAGATGCGTCAGTACCGTAGCCAGAAGTCGTCAACGTCTGAAGCTACAACGACGGATTCCCCTGTCCAACCCGATCCAGTGGTTTCTGTGGCTCCAACGCGATTCAAAGTCCAAGATTCTGTATACCAAAAAAAGTCCACACGTAATGTGTCCAGTGTGGATGTTGAATTCCAAAAATATGTTTCGGGTCCAATCTCGTCTGAGGAGACCAACATCCTGCGGTTCTGGGAGGTGAGGTGATTCCTATAATTGAATGGCGTTTTGGTACTACAACTAACTCCCTCAACAGGCTAATAGGTTGGAACTCCCAACACTGTTCTCAATCGCGATGGATTATCTCCCGATCCAGGCAACGTCCGTCCCTTGCGAGTGTGTGTTCTCGTCAGCAAAGGACACGGACACCGCGAAGCAAAACCGAATCAGCCCAATTCTCATGGAGGCCCTTCAAATGCTGAAATATTCACTCAAGAAAGAATGCCTCAACTTCATGAACGGATGGTCAATATCGGAAGCTGCCATGAGTATGTCGGTGCCAACTGGCGAGCTTAGCTCTCTCTTTGTGGATGATCCTGTTGTTTCGTTTGACAATTTGTTGAATGACCTTATTAACTACGATGATTGCGAGTCTTAACCCCAGCTTTTTTACGTCACTGCAATGAGAATATATTTTCCTTGGCCACGTTACTGTCTGTACTGACAGAGATGATCGCACAGCAGTTGCGTGCGATATTGTTGGTGTTTATTTGACATCAGAGTTCGCAATTTAGTGAACCGACGCATCCCCCAAGTTGACTTTACCCATCATTTCTCTCTCTTAACGTTGATGACGACTATGCGCCTTCGAAATCCACGACATACCTCGGAGAAGCGATTCTCTCCCTCAAAGTCAGATATTGTGCGTGTTGGTGGCCGGTACAGAGTATGTAACCTACTCGGTACTGGGGGATCTGGTGAGCTCGACTCTGACTCGAGTTTGACACACTTTCCTGAGTTCGTTAGGGAGTGTCTATCTAGGAAAAGACATTGCGACGGGGGGTGATGTTGCTGTGAAGATAGGGCACCCATGCGGCTTACCTTCAAGGCTCAGTCATGAACACAACGTGTATACAACTATCGCCGGTGGCAGAGGAATCCCTCGAGTACTCTGGTACGGCAAGGAAAGTATATATGAAGTTATTGTCCTCGATCATCTCGGAACTTCACTGGGCGACCTGATTGATCAGCTTGAGTTTGACCACAGGAAGACATTCTCGTACGCCACCCAAATGGTACGTTATATAAACAAACAATCATACTAAACCTAAACACACCCTCACATGCAGCTCTTAGCAGTCCAGTCACTTCATGATCGACACTACATCCATCGTGACATTAAACCTGGGAATTTCATGATTCGTGCTGATAACCTTCCTCCTACCCTCTTTCTCATCGATTTCGGCTTGGCACGATTGTTCCGTAATCCCGCAACTTATTTACATATCCCTTTCACAACGAATCATTCGATCGTTGGTACCCTTCCGTTCGCATCCATCAGTGGCCAGCAAGGCAATGACCAGTCGCGTCGTGATGACCTAGAGTCTCTCGCCTATACCATCATTTATTCAGCACTCGGCGAGTTGCCTTGGACCAGCAATTCCGCAGGCAACGACGAGGAGGTAGTCCTCCGTAAGAAAACATCGATCACAGTGGAAGAGCTGTGCGAAGGCTTACCCGCTCCCTTCTGCAAATTCGTCACCTATGTCCGTTCTCTTGGCTTTGACAAGAAACCGGACTATCAGTTCCTTCATTCCATCCTCTTACAGTGCTCGGAAACCGTGACTGATCAGCCCATCAAAGCACCACCCCATGTCAGCGTGGACCGTGCACCTATCTTCACTAGTCGGGTGTAAGTGACCTCGCCCTCTATGAATAGCGGCACTAACTAGATTTATTTAGCCTTCGCTCTTCGACTCGCGCGATTGCTAAACCGTCTCGGTACATACATCAAACACCCGCTCGGGCCACTCGTACAAGGTCCTGGAAGTAGCATGTTTTCGTAGTTTGAGACGTTGGGCTTTGAGGTACATGTAGGCGATGATGTATCACGCGTCGATTTTGTTGTAGAGCTGTAGTTTGATGTATGGGAACTAAGATTTGACTACAATTTTTGCGATCTGGATTGGGAGCTGAGCCGCACTCTAGCCGGAGAAACGCCGGCTATTTTGGCGGCGCGGCTCGGCGCAGCTAAGTGGCATGGGTGCCCATGGCGCAGCTCGGCTAACAAGCTGACTGCCCGGCTAATTGTGGCTCGGCTAACGGCTCGGCTCGGCTCTTGTAGCCGCCGAAACACTACTCCTCACAGTAGAGCAAGAGCAATTAGTCGAGAATGACTCCCACTGAAACGGATGACACCTACGAATCATCAATTCTAACGGCTTCCCTTTTGGTGCAATCCATATCTTTTCCTGAACCCAGACATGATACATCTCATTTGATACATCTATCTTGCGGCCCACTGCCTCCACATACACCTTTCAAGAGCTGAGCCGACTTAGTACGATTGACGAGAGCCCTTCGAGTGAGTCACCATTGATTATCTCTTCCTCTTCCTCGTCACCTTCTCTAACGCTGACAACAATTGTATCCATATCAGTCTCTACATCTTCTCCATCCCTTCCTCCCACTCCCCTTTGTTGCAACCTCCATCGTCCACAATTGTGGTAACACCATTGCCGGCCGAGCGCTCTCCCAGATCTGAGGGGGAACCGAGTACTACGGAGACACCAACCAGTTCCACCCCATTTGAGACACATGTTCTCCCTCAGCACGTTCTTCCTCAATCATGTCCTTCGCATCTCTGCCAAGCATTCCTTCGCTTTACGAGACCGCCCTAGTGTATTCTTCGGAATTGGAAGCCACGAAGAGTGTTTCGGTCAACTCCAAAGCAAGCCCCAAAGTTGAGTCTGTGTCCAAATATATTACAGTACCGGTTTGTGGGAGCAAATCCACGTCGCTGTTTGTAACTGCAGAAGTCTGTCCGACAGAAGCGTCGACTGAATATGAAGATGCAGAATGTCGCTGCAAACCGGAAAAGGTTGTCGTCTCGGAAGGAATTCAGGCTGCTGTCCCTGAGCCGATTGAACAAGTCATCCTACAACCTGTGGAACGGGACATTACTGAACCTGTTGAAGAGGTTGTTCCTATGCCTGCTGAAGAGGATGTACATGCTGTTCCCCTTCCACCCACTAGAAAGGAGATATCAATCCCCATTCTGGAGCCTGTTGTCGCTGTCGAACCTATCGCCGGGCCACCAATAATTGAAATACCCCGAGAGTTCCTTCTCTACCCTCCGCCCTCTCCCACCATCAGGTCCCCTGTGGAGACTACTCTATCTGTGTCTACGACGAGGATCGCCAGGAGTATCCCACTTCCTGAGTCCGTAGCAAACCGTTCTGCCGTATTTTCCGAGTTACCAGTCTCTACTGTAAGATCCGTCCCACCTCCCTTGCCAGGACCTTCCCCCATTCGTTCGCCGGAAGCGCTACCGACGACGTCGCTACTGTCGTCTGTCGCCGAGTCGACTCCAAGCATCCAACCCTTACACTGTCGTCTCGTCCTGCAAATCCTCGAGCCCCTCCCAGTCCATCTATCTGAGAGTCTTTGTGGGCACCCGAAACAGATGACACCTACGAGTCATCAATGCATCAATTCCGGTGGCTTCCCCTTCGGTACAATCCATATCTTTTCCTGAACCTCAAGACATCTCATCTGATACGTCTCTCTTGCGGCCTACCGCCTCCGCATACACTTCTCAAGAGCCGAGCTGACTGAGTATGATTGATGAGAGCCCTTCGAGCGAGTCGCCATCGATTATCTCTTCCTCTTCCTCGTCCCTGTCCCTGTCCCTGTCCCCTTCCCCATCCTTGTAATCACCGGCTGGGGCTCAAACACCATGCACAGTAGACGGCGCGCCATCCTTCCTCCTCACGTCCCCGTCCTCATCATGTGCCGCCTCTCCCTGCGTCCCATCCAGTTCGGCATCTCATGCCAGGTACTCCGACTTTTTCACGTCTGACAACATCGTCAATCAATCACTTTAACTCAGCGATGACGAGCTTGCCATCTCCCTCACAAATGACTTCACCTCCAATCTGGCCCTGCACATGACTCCACGCCCCTTGTCAAGGTGCACGCGCTTGCTCTCGACGAGTACATTCATGAGAGGCGCCAGCCATCTTTCCTCCAGTTCAGTCCAAGGGCCAGTGAGCATTCGGCAAGATATTCAGATTTCGGATTTTAATAATTACTTTTTTAATTAATTTCGTTTGTGCCCTTCCCGAAATAGACAATAAATAATAAATAACGTTTACCAAAATACGGGCTCCGTTAGCTACTGATTTATGTCTCTCACTCGCAATCTTCGCATCCGCCACCTTCACAGCTCTGAAGTGAGACCTCCTACAATACCATGCTCCTTTCCGGGCTGCAGACGGTCATTTATCAACAACTCGGGCCTTACACACCATATTCGCAAGCAACACTCCCGTCTACGACATCATTCATCGGCTTCCCCCATTTCACCACCTTCAAGCCCACCAGTTGTGTCACCAGTGCGCCAGAGAGTGGGCTCCTATTCCAGTCCCTCTGAAATCTCATCCCCTGGCAACCCAAATGTCACGGCTCTCAACAGTCCCAATATCACCGCGACGCCTCTCAGCAGTCCCAATATCACGCCTCTTAACAGTCCCATCCTACCAATCAATAGTCCTTTCGGATTTCTATCGAGTTCACCAGTCCAGGACGGTCATAGTATTGAAAACCGTGATGGCGACCATGATGTGGACCAACAATGGCCAGTGGGCCTTCCACGTAACCTCAACCAAGGCCATGAAAACCCGGTACTGTCACAGTTAACAAAAATACGGCATCCAATCATCAATGGTACAAAAGCCTGCAGAATAGACTTATGTAACTGGCTGACTGTCTTCATTTCGATAGGCAGGCCTTGCGACGAGAATGGCAACTTTTTGCCACCAAATACACCACCTTCTCCACGTCGTCCTCATACAGATCCAGAAGATTGGGCTCCATATGAAAGTCGGCTCCAATTTGAGACAGCCGAGTTCCTCTTCACCCGTAATCAAATGTCAGCAGGCCACATCGATACGCTTCTCAACCTCTGGGCTGCGTCATTACTTGGACACGGTGATGAACCGCCATTCTCAAACCATACCGAGTTGTATGATACCATCGATTCAACTCCTTTGGGGGATGTTCCTTGGGAAGCATTCAATCTCAAATATGGTGACACGTTACCTGAGAATGAGGTACCGGCCTGGATGACATCAGAATATGTTGTCTGGTTCCGTGATCCCCATTTTGTAATTCGCAATGTCCTCTCCAATCCAGACTTCGAAGGGGAATTTGATTATGCACCTTATCAAGAATATGACGTATCTGGAAATCATCGTTTCCAAGACTTCATGTCTGGAAATTGGGCTTGGAAGCAAGCGGTTCGCATCCTGTTTGATCACATTTACTATCATTTTTTTTAACAACCCCTTAGGATGAAATTGCCAAGGATCCAAATACACATGGTTCCATGTTCGTACCAATTATCCTCGGCAGCGATAAAACCACTGTCTCTGTTGGAACCGGCCACACAGAGTACTATCCTATTTATAGTTCAATCGGAAATATTCACAATAATGTGCGACGTGCACATCGGAACGGTGTGGTACTCCTGGGATTTCTGGCAATACCTAAAAGTAAGTTAACCTTCTCCATCGCACTGACACACTGGCATTGACTTCACATTTATCATAATATAGCTGACAAGAGGTATTCCGACAATGTGTCATTCCGAAAGTTTCGGCGCCAACTATTCCATAAGTCGCTTGCAACAATCCTCGAGTCCCTCAAAGCAGGAATGACAACACCAGAAGTGATGCGCTGCCCAGATGGTCACTTTCGGCGAGTCATATTTGGACTTGGTCCCTATATCGCCAACTATCCGGAGCAAGCGCTCCTTGCGTGCATTGTGCAGGGTAGTGTTTCGGCGGCTACAAGAGCCGAGCCGAGCCGTTAGCCGAGCCACAATTAGCCGGGCAGTCAGCTTGTTAGCCGAGCTGCGCCATGGGCACCCATGCCACTTAGCTGCGCCGAGCCGCGCCACCAAAATAGCCGGCGTTTCTCCGGCTAGAGTGCGGCTCAGCTCCCAATCCAGATCGCAAAAATTGTAGTCAAATCTTAGTTCCCATACATCAAACTACAGCTCTACAACAAAATCGACGCGTGATACATCATCGCCTACATGTACCTCAAAGCCCAACGTCTCAAACTACGAAAACATGCTACTTCCAGGACCTTGTACGAGTGGCCCGAGCGGGTGTTTGATGTATGTACCGAGACGGTTTAGCAATCGCGCGAGTCGAAGAGCGAAGGCTAAATAAATCTAGTTAGTGCCGCTATTCATAGAGGGCGAGGTCACTTACACCCGACTAGTGAAGATAGGTGCACGGTCCACGCTGACATGGGGTGGTGCTTTGATGGGCTGATCAGTCACGGTTTCCGAGCACTGTAAGAGGATGGAATGAAGGAACTGATAGTCCGGTTTCTTGTCAAAGCCAAGAGAACGGACATAGGTGACGAATTTGCAGAAGGGAGCGGGTAAGCCTTCGCACAGCTCTTCCACTGTGATCGATGTTTTCTTACGGAGGACTACCTCCTCGTCGTTGCCTGCGGAATTGCTGGTCCAAGGCAACTCGCCGAGTGCTGAATAAATGATGGTATAGGCGAGAGACTCTAGGTCATCACGACGCGACTGGTCATTGCCTTGCTGGCCACTGATGGATGCGAACGGAAGGGTACCAACGATCGAATGATTCGTTGTGAAAGGGATATGTAAATAAGTTGCGGGATTACGGAACAATCGTGCCAAGCCGAAATCGATGAGAAAGAGGGTAGGAGGAAGGTTATCAGCACGAATCATGAAATTCCCAGGTTTAATGTCACGATGGATGTAGTGTCGATCATGAAGTGACTGGACTGCTAAGAGCTGCATGTGAGGGTGTGTTTAGGTTTAGTATGATTGTTTGTTTTATATAACGTACCATTTGGGTGGCGTACGAGAATGTCTTCCTGTGGTCAAACTCAAGCTGATCAATCAGGTCGCCCAGTGAAGTTCCGAGATGATCGAGGACAATAACTTCATATATACTTTCCTTGCCGTACCAGAGTACTCGAGGGATTCCTCTGCCACCGGCGATAGTTGTATACACGTTGTGTTCATGACTGAGCCTTGAAGGTAAGCCGCATGGGTGCCCTATCTTCACAGCAACATCACCCCCCGTCGCAATGTCTTTTCCTAGATAGACACTCCCTAACGAACTCAGGAAAGTGTGTCAAACTCGAGTCAGAGTCGAGCTCACCAGATCCCCCAGTACCGAGTAGGTTACATACTCTGTACCGGCCACCAACACGCACAATATCTGACTTTGAGGGAGAGAATCGCTTCTCCGAGGTATGTCGTGGATTTCGAAGGCGCATAGTCGTCATCAACGTTAAGAGAGAGAAATGATGGGTAAAGTCAACTTGGGGGATGCGTCGGTTCACTAAATTGCGAACTCTGATGTCAAATAAACACCAACAATATCGCACGCAACTGCTGTGCGATCATCTCTGTCAGTACAGACAGTAACGTGGCCAAGGAAAATATATTCTCATTGCAGTGACGTAAAAAAGCTGGGGTTAAGACTCGCAATCATCGTAGTTAATAAGGTCATTCAACAAATTGTCAAACGAAACAACAGGATCATCCACAAAGAGAGAGCTAAGCTCGCCAGTTGGCACCGACATACTCATGGCAGCTTCCGATATTGACCATCCGTTCATGAAGTTGAGGCATTCTTTCTTGAGTGAATATTTCAGCATTTGAAGGGCCTCCATGAGAATTGGGCTGATTCGGTTTTCGCTTCGCGGTGTCCGTGTCCTTTGCTGACGAGAACACACACTCGCAAGGGACGGACGTTGCCTGGATCGGGAGATAATCCATCGCGATTGAGAACAGTGTTGGGAGTTCCAACCTATTAGCCTGTTGAGGGAGTTAGTTGTAGTACCAAAACGCCATTCAATTATAGGAATCACCTCACCTCCCAGAACCGCAGGATGTTGGTCTCCTCAGACGAGATTGGACCCGAAACATATTTTTGGAATTCAACATCCACACTGGACACATTACGTGTGGACTTTTTTTGGTATACAGAATCTTGGACTTTGAATCGCGTTGGAGCCACAGAAACCACTGGATCGGGTTGGACAGGGGAATCCGTCGTTGTAGCTTCAGACGTTGACGACTTCTGGCTACGGTACTGACGCATCTGCAAGTCGTGAGAAAGATGACTGAGGAGTTGAATTGTGTAGTCTTACGAGCGCCAGAATGATATCTTTGGCACGCCGGATATAGTGACCTTCCCATTCAGCTTGGATCCATGAGAGGCGCATAGCAGGGTTGAGGACTGTTCAATGAAGTCAGAGGTTAGAGCGACAAATCTTGATTCAAAGACTGACACATTGTGACGACATAAGCATCTGTATCGTCCATTCGAATGTAGTATTTCTTTGCCCACCGCAGGCCGATTTCCGTCCAGGGCCGGAGCATCTCGTGCTGTTCCTCAAGTTTTTCCCATTCTGTCATAAACATCTCAAAACTGGATATTGCACGCGACAAAACCGGTGTGGATTCGGACGACATGCTTTGTTGACACGCGTGCGGAACCTGTTGTCACATGAGTGACTGTCCATGGGTTAAATAGACGACTCACGCTCAAGACAGTTTCTAACCCTTCAAGGATGTACCAATCAATTTCCAACAGCTTCCAATCGGAGAAGTCAACCAATTCAGTGTTAAGATACCGATCGAGAGCCTACATTAGATATTTGATTAGTCTCCACTGTAACACCGTCCAGTCGCTGAGATGAACTTACCGGCCGGAGAACTCTTAGACGTCGCAGCATCATAAAAACCGAATCCCACCTCGTCTTCACATCCCTCAGAAGTTGAAGCTCGGGAACTTGGATGATACGACATTTGCCACTCTGAGTTTTTTCAGAGAACCATTGTCGTTCGTTTCCGTCTTGGATGAACTTACGAAAGCCTTCCCTGCGTTGGTCCGAAGAGCGTAAAAGACGAATAATTCTGCGAGCACGCCTGAGGGGATCGCGCTTGATACCCGCAACCCATTCCTTAAGGTTAGAATGGTCATCGTAGCAATCACCCAGCTTCAACTCGTCAATATGGTGATCACCAATATCAATGTCACCACCATCCAATTCATCCTCGGAGTCATCGCAATCTATGTGGTTTGAATCGACGGCAACTTTGAGCTCGGAGAGATACCCCTTTGAAACAGACGTCATCGATGAAATGACGTGAGACGAACAGATGTTAATGATGTGTGCGTAACACCGGACGCGATGTTTAAGGTGATCAAAGTCAGCTGTGGCGAACGCCTCACGTTCGGCGAGCAGAGACTCTAGCTCTTCCATGGCTACAGCGTTGTTCTCGGCGTTGTCGAGCGTAAAGTGGCCGATCTACAAAGAGTAAGGCAAACGTGCGAATAGATATCATATGAAATACATACCTTGAGTGTAACATTAGCTCGATCAAGTAGGTGTAGGATATTCTTCGCTATATTGACGCCTGTGTGTTTCTTCTTGAGGCGATGAAAGCCGATAAGTGCAGCATTAAGTGCGAGGCGTCCACTTGACTCGTCACTTGAGATCCAGTGTGCGGTCAACGCTAAGTAGGCCTCTAGGTTCGCGTTTGACCAGACGTCTGAAGTGAAACTGATCCGCCCGCAGGATTTCTATGACCAAAGACAGTTGACAAAGCGGAAAGACAAAATGACTATACCCACAGAAAGGTCCGATTTCAACCGTTCGAATGAATTCCGCCATTCACTGATGACTGCTTCCCTCATCTTATCGCAGCGAGGGATGTCGGCGTCAACGAGAGTCTTGCAAAGAACCATACACATCTGTCGAAACTCGGGGCATTCTACAACACGAATCGACTGAAGACTAGTGAGAGTGTGAAAGCACGCGAGATCGTCGGGACTCACCTGATCATCTGCAACTACGAAGCGAACGAGATGCTCCAGGAACGCCTCTGGTGAAAATGATGGGAGCTCGGGGTCGCGTTTGTTGCGAGCATCATGGGTAGATGGATCGCCCAATTCGCTCGATAGCTTATATGACCACTTGTGCTGTAAAACAGCGCCATCGTACTCCTCAGCGTGTATTTGGCGGAGATGCCGTTGAAGATTTGTGTTTCCGGTATTTGGCCCGTAGATATAATTAGCTACACCATCGGGGAGCGTAGACTTATCGGTGCCATATATCTTGCTGCTTGTTGTAAGAAAACAGAATAGATATTCGAAAGTCCGTACGTACGAGCATAGCTTGCAGATTTTAGGTGGAGGCGTTTCTCCGTTCGAAGAACGCTTGCCTCTAGTACGACCCATGCCAGTGAAGAAGTGCACAAGATCGAGGGCTACATTTGATTTAACTGGTCTATTGAGGGCGTCAGCTTGTTGGGGACTCGTTCTCTGAGGCTCTAGCTTAGGCGAGGGATTTGGAGGACCAGATATGTCAGATATCTCGTCGTCATCGTCTATCCCCTGCAAGTCGAATTCTTCGGCACTGACGACTGCGTCGAGTTGGGTGGTAGTTGCCTAGATTAACTGGTGAGTCTCTCAAGACTAAAGGTACATAGAGGGCCCAGAAAAATCACCTTTGATCGGGTCTGAGACGAGCCAACAGGACGTGCGCTCGGGCGACGAGAACCACCCTTGGCATTGACTCGTCCCACAGCCACAGGTGCAGCTACTGATGACGGTTCAAGGGGCTGTTTTGTCTTGCATGGAGCCATGGCACGAAGAGAAACCAAAGGATCAGTGAGAACGGGGGATTCAAGAGAAATGGGGAATCGAGAGAACAGGGGATTTGTGACGCCAGTGCATTGCTTGTGGGCCGAGACTTGTGCTACCCACGGGCACTCCACGGAAAATGACCAAAATAACCAAATAGATTACATCCATGACATTGACGTTGAATTGCGGGTCCGTCGGCAAGCATTGGGCGAGCGACTCAAAATCAAAATGTGTGCACTGTGCAAGCGCCGAACCGCTGGGCCTGGGAACGATACTTTGATGGCGTTCTGACGGTCGCTAAACCCAAAGTGAGTGCAAGTGAACAGGATAACTAAGACGAGATGAGGACCTTGGGAAGTAAGATGGGCAGTGAATGGGTGAGCCGCAAGCAGCGAAGGGAGTGCACGTGCACATGCCACGATGTCAGTCTTGTCAACCGTTATCGGTTAGATCGTGTACGTTCAATTGAGTCGCGTACGTTCATGTGAATCAGATTCATGACTCAGAATACTCGGATCGGATCACATCACACTGGACAGACAGGCAACGCACGCCGCACATACAGTACAAACGTGAGAGATGCAACAGTACCACTGCTATACCACTGCACCACTGCTAACCCTGCCGCTTGCTCGCCGACACCATATAAAAAGCCTTCTCTTCGGCCACAGACCTCGACCACTTGGAACCGGAATGGGTGATGCAAACCATATTTACATGGCAGAATATGCTGAGAGCTGGCCTTGTCACTGGAGGGCCACTCGTTGTCAAGGACCGTCTTGAATTAACTGAGCGTCGGGACTCACCTGATCATCTGCAACTACGAGATGCTCGAGCAGCGTGGGTGGATGCATTGCCAACTTCGCTCGATAGCTTATATGTCCATTTATACTCCAAGACCGCTTTGTCGTACTCCTCAGCGTGTGCTTGGTAGAGATGCCTTCGGAGATTCATGTTTGCGGTGGTTGGCCCGTAGATATATCTGGCTACACCGGGGAGCATAGACTTATCGAATCCATATTTCTCGCTGTTTGTCATAAGAAAGCAGAATGGATATCAGAAAGTCTGTACATACGAGCATAGCTTGCAGACTTTAGGTGGAGGCGGACCTTGCTTCAAAATTATTGGGCCGCCTTGAGTGGGTTGTTCAATACCAGTGAAGAAGTACAGGAGATCAAGGGTTGCAATCACGTCAACGGGCCCATTGAGGGGGTCAGCTTGTTGGGAACCCGTGTTCTGAGGCTCTAGCTCAGACAAGGGATTTGGAGGACCAGATGTGTCGGATATCTCGTCGTCACCGTCTTTCCCCTGCAAGTCGAATTCTTTGGCATTGGCGACTGCGTCGAGTTGGGTGGTAGTTGCCTTGGATTAACCAGTAAGTCTCAAGACTCAAGGTACGTAGAGAGCCCAGGAAAGTCACCTTTGGTTGAGTCAGAGACGAGCCAACGGGACATGCACTCGAACAATGAGAAGCATCCTTGGCATTGGCTCGTCCCACAGCCACAGGTGCAGCTACTGATGATGGTTCAAGGGGCTGTTCTGTCTTGCACGGAGCCATGGCACGAAGAGAAAACGAAGGATCAGTGAGAACGGGGGATTCAAGAGAAATGGGGAATCGAGAGAACGGGGGATTTATGGCCTAAAATCCCGAAGGCCAGTGTATTGCTTGTGAGCCGAGACTTGCGCTACCCACAGGCACTCCACGGGAAATGACCAAAATGACCAAATAGATTACGTCCATGACATTGACATTGGATTGCGGGTCTGTCACCAAGCATTGGGTGAACGACTCAAAGTGAAAATGTGGTGTTGTAGACTTGTAATCTTGGCGCTAAATACAGCATTCTTTTTTGGATACTGAGTGAAAGTGAACGGAATAACAAAGACAAGATGAGGACCTTGGGAAGTAAGATGGGTGAATGGGCGTGCACATGCCACAATGTCAGTCGAGTCACCGTACGTTCAAATTGAGTTGCGTACGTTCAATTGAATCACGCGATTCATGACTCAGAAATACCCAGATCGGATTGGATTGGATCACATCATACTGAACGGCACATTAGGCAGTAACTTACGTACAGAACAAACACGAGAGAAACATAGTAACCACTGCTAACCCTGCCGCCGCTTGCTCCCAGACACCTTATTAAAGGGACCCCCCTCATCCGCTACAGGCCTCGACCGCTTGGATTGTGATTGGGAATAGAAGTGGATCGAAGCATTCGATCGTGCAATACTCTGAAGACTGGCCTTGTCATTGGAGGGCCACTCGGCGTTAAGGGCCTGCTCGAATTGCTTGAGCAGGGTGTCATAATCCTTCAAAAACGTCAACCCTATTTCATAATTCTTGTCTTCTTCCTCTGGATTCTTGCATAGACTACGACCAGAGAGTATGTAGGGGTTGAGCTTTGTAGGCGGCGCTTGGTCTGATGGCCATGGACGATATTGGCCGGCGACAGAATCATACAATTCCATTGCAAGCTCGTGAAGGATAGGATTGTCGCGAATTCGAAATCCTTTCTCCCTCAGCGGATTACCTGCTTTCAGCCACGTCGACTTCTCTGTGCTTCCGATGTTAGAATATACCTTTGGGTTCATCACCCCGTTGATGAAAATTGAGCGTGCGCTCTCATCCCAGGTAGTTGGCACCCGTGTCACAACAATCCACATAAGAACCCAGAAAAATGATTCAAGGTCATGACTGAATGTGTGGCGGATCTTGGGGCGTTCGATAAGCTCAGCAGCCATAAACTGCCAGGTTCCCTGGCGGAAAGATATGTCAGGAGTCGGGAATACTGGGTCATGTAATAACTTACAGTGCGTGTTTGCTGGCGTGCGGTACTGCCACTGTGTTCGTCATCTCGGTTGATCACCTTGGAGAGATCCCAATCGATGAGTAATCCGCCCTGAATCTTCGATTCATGCGGGTCATTATGGTCCAATTCATCGTCGCAGGCGATCAAGATATTTCCTGGACTAATGTCTCGATGAAGGATCCCAATGTCATGAGCAGCTTTGTGAGCTACAATGTGAATCAGGTTACATAGACAAACTGCTAAGAAAATAGTCATCTCACCTTTCAGGGCAGCATACATTGCATTTACAAACTCCCGAGTACATTTGAATTCCTCCAACTTCCTCCCTATGGTACCTAGGACAATATGGTAGTGCCGATGAGGAGTTAGTTTATAATTCATGTCGTTGCCGACTTTGTGAGTTTGAGTTTGGTGATAGATGTCGGCGCCAACATCACCAGCCGATAAGCAGGAAGGAATGTTGTCAACTTTTCCCCGATGGAGCAGATCATAGAGCTCCCCTTCTGGTTTGATGTCCTTCAAAAGGACACGCCAAGAGTCCTTGACGAGGACACGATGCCTTTCTTTGACATCCAAGGCGAATAACGACCGAGTCCACCGACCTACGGGGATATCCGGTCGAGGTTCTGGGCTGGAGATGATATATCGGCGCTCTGACGGTCGATCTGAATCATCTGGTATGGTTAGGACTAGAAACGACTCCACGTCTTTCAGTTCAGGGACGATGGCTCTGGCAAGTGCAATTTCTTCCGGGGTGGATGATGAGTGAACCGTAGAATCATGGCCGCGAACTTCGGAATCTGCGATACCATAGCGGACGAGAAAGTCGAAAAGGTGTGGTTGCGAATTGTAATATATCGGTTCGGTGACGACTGCACCACTACGGTCCCATCGAATGAGTCTTGCATAGTCTTTCATAATGAGAACCGAGAATGTATGTGTGCGATACTGAGCACTCATTATCGCCGTGGCATACGCCGTGATCTGGCCTAGATTTGATCGTGAACCAGATGTCAGGTGTAGGAAGGAGTTTAAGTCGTCGCCGCTGTTGGAAGTGTGGTCCCTGGGGTTAGACGGAACTTTGAGGACAAATGGGTCCGCCTCTGATTTCATCTCGATGACAAAATCCACGCGAGAGAGGTCAAGATCATCTTTTGTCCTTTTCCCATGCATATATACTGAGCAGTCGGGCTTCAGTTTGAGAGGGAATTTGCCACGCGGTGCTTTGTCTGAGGAACGGGATGTGTTGACTATGATTAAACTTGGGACATGCGGAGAAATGGCTTCAATCTAAAAGGGTAGGATTAGTCACAGAACAAGTGCGGTGGGCGACGTGGGTCAGAACTCACAAATTTATCATATGATGCACTCTCCGTTTGTGAGAGCGATTTAATGAAATCGTCGAACAATCCCGTGGGGAATTGGGGAACAGAGGAGGGATCCGAGGGAGGGGGTAGGAAACGATTCAAAAAGGCTTCCGCGCTTATCAGTCCAACGAAAAAAGGGCTCATTTCAGTTGCAAGACGGGAAAAAATTGAAGTTCTATCTTCATATCTGTCGATATACCTGTCAGTGGTGGTGCTCCGTGTGTGAACAGGAGTCCCAGGCGGTAGAGAAGCGTTTGAGGGGGGGGGGGGGTGCTCATAATGGCAACGGGTGACGTGGAGCCGGCTTGCGCTGGCTTTCAATGGCTTGCGCCAATTTTCCCAATTCGACTAAAAAGGTCAGCTCGGTGACATGCAGCGCGGCTCGGCTAGCATTTTAGCCGACTCAGGCGCCGGCTTTAGCCGAGCTTTAGCTGGAGCTGCCAAAACACTAGGCCCATCCTTATCCCACCATCCTTCCCATCTAGCTGACTACTCCCCGTCATGTCCATCCTTGAACACCATCAAAGCCGACATCTGCCCCACCTACCAACATTTTGGTGAGGTCACGTGCATATTTGTACGACTGGATGGAAGACGCGCGGACATCATTTTTGCGTATGTCCATGGTGTTAGGCGCACTTTGCATGCATGTGCCTTTACTGTAGTTGATATATAACTTGTATTCCTTACAAAACTAATACATGTTTTTTGTCATATTATATGAAGACCGGTTGAAAACTGTCCAAAGACTGGTTTCAACTGGTTGCTAACTGGTCTACAAGTTGACCGGGTAAGACCAGTCTTAGGACTGCTCTCAGACCGATAGTGACCGGTCCGGAGGGGTCCAGTCCAGTTTTTCAGGCCTGATGATAATATACAGACCGGTCTCGGTCTCGGTTATTTCCAAAAATGGTAAAAAAAACCGGACCAGACCGGACTTTAAAGCACTACTGGACACGCAGCCAACGACTGGCTGCAGAGGAGCTCAGTGTAGCTCAGCCCAGTGCCCCCGGACCGCCATAGGTCTGGATGCAGAGCCCAGTCAGGTAGTCGGACCACCGTAGGTCCGACTTAGGTTAGTTTCCGGACACCTTTAGGCCCGATTCAGAGTAGAATCGGCCGAGCACCCTTGTGGAGCCCAGCAGGCTCCCACACTCTTCTATCCCCTCGGCCCCCTTTGGATACCATTGCAACGCCTCAGACCAGTGTTCGGCGCATCGGCATCCACATCAGGTCACATACTGGCCTTAGACCAAACCGCAGTAGGTTCGGGCTAAGTTGACCATCAGCGACAGAAGGTCCAGGAGCCATCGGCCTGATACGTAGACTCCCCGAGCACACTAGTCTGAGCCTTAGAGGGTATACCCTGTATACCCTAGGTGTTGGATATCAACAGAAAGAAAAACGCACAATGCAGAAGTGGGACCTGAATAGGCCCAAATGATCCCAGAAACAGCGCCACCAAAGTCCCAGGAGAGAACCAATCTAACCAAATCGGAGAACTCGTCGCAGTGATCAAAGCCGCACAGGACCTCCCAATATTCACCCCCCTAGAAATACACTCAGACTCAAAATATGTTATTGACAGACTGACAACTTACCTCCCAGAGTGGGAAGACATAGGCTGAATCGGCATCCAAAACGCAACCTTGTTCAAAAAAGCAGCATTCCTACTGAAACACCGAACCGCGGCCACCCACTTCAAATGGGTCAAAGGACACAACGGCGACCACGGAAACAAAGAAAGCAACAGATTAGCAAAAGAAGGAGCGAACAAACCTGAGCCAGACGAACTTGACCTCCAAATCCCACCCAAATTCGACATCCAGGGAGCAAAGCTATCGGCACTAACCCAAGCCATAGCCTACAGAGGAATAAGAGAAACAAAAACAATGAACGCCCTACTGGTAACACCCAACCTCCTGCAAACCATAAGCGACACGATCCTAGCCTACAACGGACAATGCGAAACCAACGCCTCAATATGGAAGAGCTTCAGAAAACCTGTGCTACGAACGCGCGTCCAACAATTCCTCTACAAATCAGTACACCAAGCCCTGATGATAGGAGAAACCTGGAGCCACATACCAAACTACGAACACAGAGAGTTCTGCCCATCATGTACTAACTCCACCGAATCGATGGAACACATCCTAGTCAACTGCAACGCCAACACAAACCGCATAATATGGAACATGGCAAGAGAAACATGGCCATACCTGGACGACCCATGGCCAGCCATAAACATCTAAGGTGTGACAGGGGTATGGGTAACACCGTGAGTATCGGGTCACGGGTATTCCCGGGTACGGGTACGGGTTTGGGTTTATCGTACCCGTGAAATACCGTACCCGTTTGCGCGGGTACACGGTTTTCTCTATACCTCAAATCTCTTGGTCTCGAACTTCTTTCCGTACACTGCCTTACCCCAACAAGTTTATCCCAATCAAATTCTCCGCGGGACACAATCCGGCTACCACACTCGTCAATAACATTTCTGATTTTTGCATCTGTACCCCTCCCATCGCCGACACTTTTACCGGCCTTCAAGTACTGCACACCAGTGAATACCTTCAATTGGACCAAATTCGTAGGCGGGGGCATTGTCGGAATGAAGATCTGTAACCCCAACGGCACAAATCCTGTAGGGTATTGTCAACATACTCTTGATCGCATTGGTCTTCCTTACAACATGTCCAACGCCGCACAAAACGGTACATTCGAAGTATGCGATAGTGGCCTCATGGATATTCCTGGAGTATACACTTCAGGCGGGCAAACACTCTCTTACTCTCAACCTGCCGAAACTGTTTCCATTGGGTCGCTTCCCTATATGCCCCGTATACCCTCCAGCTCGAACTGTCAAACATACCAGAGCACGCAGATTTTCACTGACTTCGCCTCACTCGCCTCCTCTACAACTGGTGCCTCAGCTGCTCCGACAGGCTCGGGTGCTTCCCATGCGGGCAGCATCGACAGCTAATCCTACCAAGGCATTCGGATCCAATGGTACACGATCTGTTACGATCCCACTTTTCACAACTCACGAGCATCCTTAGTGTTGTGTTTTCTGTTGCTTTCCTCGCGGCATGAATGCCTGTTCACCGACTTCCCCTCACTCGCCTCCTCTACAACCAGTGCCTCGGCTGCTCTGACAGGCTCATTGATGGAATAGGACCCTTATGCAGTGGGAACTGGGGATGTGTTGCAGAATTCGACGCTCATTAGAATACTGAATCAGCTATACCATTATATACATGTCTTATACACGACTTTTGCCAAAGAAAGGCTTGGTGACCTCACATAATATCGTGGGAAAACTATACAGTTTTCACTTGTGGCTTGTGGCTTGTGGCTGATCTTTGCTTCCGCTCCGATCGTGCGTCGCAAAGAGAACGAGGCACGCCCTAACCTCTCAGGCCTCAGGCCGCCAATGGCTTCGTCAGGTCTCATCGAGGCTAGTGAAAAGGAGCAATTCATCGAGATCTGGCTCACCCACTTAAAGGTGAGCATTTTTTTTTTTATAATCCCACGGTCCGCGGATGCCTAACAATTCAACGAAGTCTTCTGCGAAGTCGTCGCGTTCATCACTCCACTCCCGCACTTCCTCTATATCCAGTGCAGCCACATCAAGTGCAAAGGCAATCGGGCAAGGCATCAAGCGTATCAAGAAAGGCACCGGTGCAATCGTTCGGCCTCTTAAGCGGGCTAAACATGCGCTGTCCAATGTTTCGTCTCCAGTCATCAGTGATGTAGAGGACCCAACTACCGACGATCAAGCCAGCATCAAGACCAATGGATTGCTGGAGGTTATCGCAGTTGGATCCGACGAGGAGCTAGATGACCTTGAGAAGGAACTTGGTGCGTTTACTTACTATTTTTTCCTTGCTGTCTTACTCATTTCAATTTTAGCGGCGGTTAAGGAAACTTGGAGGTCTCCTATATATTCTTTCTTCAAACCTAAAGTAACGATTGAGGTACACCATGGCCGTGTCGCCCACTTCTTCACCTGCTCCTCAAAGAAATGCAAAACCGAGGCACGAGGCGTTCGGCGCTATCAAGACAAAGGTGACAAGTCTTCGACTGCCAACCTTCGGCACCATGCAGTTCGCTGCTTTGGCGAGGATACGGTCAACGAGGCTGTAGGCGGGGTGTCTGGTAGCCAGCGAAGCGGTAACATTTTCAGTGCCTTCGCCAGTCAAGGGCAAAAACCCGTTGTGTATTCTCATCGTGCACACTCAGGCCCTGAGTTCCGGTGAGTACATGCGCTATACATACCTTTCTTTGACTCATATACATCAGTGCCCACATTGCAAAATGGGTTGCCGAAAGCAATCGCCCAGCAACTATTGTCTCCGATCCCGAGCTTGTCAATCTTCTCACAACAGGACACCCCCACCTCAAGGTTCCATCTCCGAACACCGTTCGTCGTGACATTCTCGCGGCCTATGTGAAGTGCCGCGAACGTATCATCAAGCTCCTAAATGATCACCCAGGGCGTGTCCATTTTGCGACCGATGCATGGACGTCAACCAATCACCATGCGTTCGTTGCTTGGACTGTGCACTTTGAGTACAATGGGGCCATGTTGGCCTTTTTATTGGATATCATCGAGGTTCCTGAATCTCACACCGGCGTGGCATTGGCTCGGGCATTTCAGAAGATGCTCAAGACGTTTGGGCTTCAACATCGGGTAAGTTTGTAGTCTCGTGTTATGCTCTCAAGCTAATTGTTTCTACAGGTCCTTGCTGTGAATGCTGACAACGCAACGTCGAACAACACGCAGGGGGAAGCGCTCGCGAATATGGACAACTCGTTTGTGATGGAGCATCGCGTTCGTTGCTTCAACCACACCTTGCAGCTCTCTGCGAAAACCCTTTTGTGTCCTTTCAATGCTGGGCTAGGCAAGGCAACCGAACGTGACGACAATGATATTGATCCCCTCGACTTGGACATCAATGGCGACGACAGCGAAGATGGTGAAGATGAAGATGAAGATGAAGACGAAAACGAGGACGAAGATGAAGACCTTCTGGACCTAGACAGCACAGATAACCTCGACGATGGTGTCGACGAGTTGGACGAATTGGATCCAGATGCACGCGAGGAGGTTATGGCGGACACAGCTGCTGTCCGTAAAGTGGTAACAAAGCTTCGCCACCTTGCTTTTGCCATCGTACGATCAACAACCATCGCCCTCCCTGCATGGCGCAGATACTGCAAGGAGCTCAAGCTCAAGCCACGCATCCTCCCACGCGACGTCGTCACTCGCTGGAACTCTACTTACTACATGCTCGACTTTGCAATCAGATATCGCACTGCCATCGATGCCATGACAGCCGACAAGTCCCTCAAGCTCCGAAAGTTCGAACTGGAAATGGAGGAGTGGTCTATTGCCGAGGACCTCGTCGCGGTCTTACTCCAATACAAGAACGCGACGCTCTTCTTCTCCCAAGACTCTGCTAGTGTCGCCGCCATCATCCCTGCTATGGACCGGATAACAAGCCACCTTAATTACCAAACCGGGAAAGTATACCACCCCTCCATCGCAGCCGCCATGAAGCTCGCACGCAAGAAGATGGACCGCTACTACTCGCTTACTGACTCCTCCTCTACATATCGTATCGCCATGGTCCTACATCCGGGAATGAAGCTCGAATACTTCCGCAACCAGAAGTGGAAGGGAGAGTGGATCGAAGAAGCCGAGTCGCTGGTCCGGGAGGAGTACATTGCAGAATACGAGAAGGTGGCCGATGAATCCAATGCGACGCCCACAAAAAACTCGAAGACCGAGAACAATGGCGGATTTGCATCTTTCGGCGACCTTTCTGTTACCTCTGCTCCCCGTGCCAGCGAGATCCAGGAATACCTCAATCACCCTGTCGAGAATGTGAAGGACCCTTTGAAGTGGTGGGTGGACAATCAACATGTCTACCCCAACCTTCATCGCATGGCTTTGGACTACTTGAGCATCCCCGGTAAGTGCAGTATAATTCTATATAATCATTTCAATCACTAATATAATGTTTAGCGACTTCTACCTCCGTCGAACGCGTGTTCTCGCAAGGCCGCCACCTTCTCCCTTTCACGCGCAACAAACTCTCGCCACCCTCAATTCGCGCTTTTCTCTGTTTTGGCTCATGGGCACGCTGCGGTCTTGTCGTTTTTGAGGATGTGGTAGTGGCTGTCTCTGCAAGGAGCACGGGTAGATAGAACTTAGCTGTAGTAGTTGTAACTCGTAGTACATTTCATATACAAAACCCGCGGTGTTGTACGGTTTCGTACCTCACCCGCGGTGTCTTACACGCGCACGGTTTTGTGCCTGAACCCGTGAAGGAAAACAGTGTCGTGCCTGAACCCATAAAACAAAACGGTGTACCCGTACCCTTAACCGTTCGGGTACGGTGTTCGCGGGTACGGGTTAGGGTTTATCAAATCATACCCTAGGGTTACCCCTGGAATACCTTATAAACATCGGACTCATCCTCAGAATCGGCTGCCTAAGCACCCCAAGACAGGAGCAACCACCGGACCAACCGGGAAGAGATCAGCGCACCCTAGCCTCGAAAAAAGGAAAAACTCGCCTACTGCAAATACTAATATTGGAATTAGCGCACCTGATCTGGGTTCTAAGGTGCAAAAGAGCAATACAAGAGAGCACCCACTCGGATGATGAGATAAAGGCAAGGTGGCTGAGAAAAATAAACGAGCGGCTAACATGTGACCAGATCATCGCAACAATAATCAAAAGAGACAAACCCCACACAACACTTGCCACGAGCACATGGAGACACGCCCTCCAAAAACAACGAGACTTACCCACAGATTGGATAAGCAACCGTGAGGTTTTAGTGGGTAGTGGGTGGTGAGACACGCCAAAATGGTCCACAACTTGAGCCCCACACTGCCCCGCGCTAGGGGCATGAATAAACACATTTTTTAGTCCTCACACTCTGGGTCCGCCCTAGCAGTGGCCCTGGCTACAGCGCGCTATGTAGGGCTGATATGATTTCACCTGCTACACAGTAATTATTTCGTAATACGGTTACTAGTTATGTGAAATAATACGCTTTCCAAAAAAAAAAAAAAAAAAAAAAAAAAAAGATAGTATAAACCCGTGTGCGTGGAAACAGGTAACAGGTTGAGGTGTGTGAAGTCATTCGAAAAGTTATCATAAGTTCCAAAAGTCATCATGTGTTCTGGAAAAGTCTCCGGAAAAGGCATTATATGTTTTAAAAAAGTCATTCTACATTTAAGAAGAAAGTCATTCTAAGCTTAAAAAAGTCATCCTACATTCAAAAAAGTCATGCTACGTTTAAAAAAGTCATTCTATGCTAAAAAAAGGTCATAATAGTTGGGTGTAAAAAGTAAAAGATTTTTATGTACAGAAAGTAATAGTAAAAGCTGCTTTACAATAGACAAAGGACAAAAAGGGACAAAAAAGACAAATTTGCAACGTCAAAGTACTGACACTTTTGCTGATGTCTTACTAAACTGAATGAGGTCTATTACTGGGAAGTCAAAGTGTTTGACCTGCCAGAAATGCGAACGTTGCTGTCGGTGTGGGTATCAAGCCCTATCCTCATTTCCGTCTTCCCAGTCACTGTCGATATTCCGTCGCATACCACTGTAACGGTGACAAGACCTACAATTACCCATTCACTGCCACGTCCTTGGCCCCATCACTCAAAGAAGGGGATGTTGGCGTCGGCTCTCGACCACGAAGCGAGACGGTTTTTTTTTCACACGCAACGGTCGTAAACTTGAGGATGCGTTTGTTAGCTTCAACAGTTACGACCTCTTTCCCACCATTCGCACCGATGGCCCCTGTAGCTTGCATGTTGATCTCAGGCAAGACGGGTTTGTTTTCATCAAGGCCAACGTGAAGAAGTGGGGTTTGACCCCAAGTGTAGGCACTCTGGCACCTCCACCTGAACGTGGCAGTATTTTTGCTCGAAGCTGGTGCGGGTGCCTCCTTCTGTCGTGTCCTCTCACAGCGTGAGCTCACGTTGGTTGCATCGTGCGCGGCGTCCAAGACCGTGTTTATATTTCACCAACCGACCTTTCCTTTCACACGCCTCCCAACAGCCACATACCCTCATCGCCCCCCAGCTTGGAAGGGACCTTTCGGATAATAGCTATCACCCTTCCAATTCATGGTCGCACTCACATGACCAAGCTGCAGGTGCGAACCCGTTCATTCCTCCACCCCGCCGACAAACACCATCTGATCACGATCGGAGGCCAGATTCCGAATTGGTGTCTGTTCGCGGTCAAATACTTGCTCTCCCGGATTCGCCCAGCACTCCCGGTAACCCGCGCATGTCAAACCATTGCGACATCTCTCTGCAGGTGCTGTCAGGCGCGTCGGCGAGCGGACCCCAGGAGGCTTTCAGGGTTGGAAGTGAGTCAAGTGACGCGAGGATAAGCAGGATAGACCCGCCTGCGTATTCGGCGTTGGACACATATACATACCGTGATAGTGTTCATCTCAATCTACCCGCGGTGCTAGAACGTGGCACGATACTAGCTACGGCCATTGGTACGAATCGCTCGAGACGCAGCCAGACGCAAAAATGGAACAATGTGGATCATAATGTATTGAGTTGGGCGACTGCACATTGTATGGTGCGGCCGTTCCATGAACACATTTTACTGCTGGTGTACTCTAAAATAGCACTACTGTAGTGTTGCCTCGGTCCAATGCAAGCCGGTCCAAGTTGTTACAACTTACACCGTCGAGTTGACACCGGTAGTTCGGGGCTTACGGCCCGTTTTTCCACAGCCAATGAAAATAATATATTTTACAGCCTCACTTGACTGTGTGGTCACGGTATGCACCCGGCGGCCCGAGGGAGGCTCATTCACGAACACCAAGTTCATCAGACAAGAGACCATAGCGTAGCCCACATACAGTCCCCGCGTCACGAGCAGTCGGCTTGCCCGGGCTGCACTCCACGCGGTAGACCGACGTAAATGTGGAGATGGTCATCGGTAGGTGGCTCGGCGGGCCATACTTCAGAGAGGTTTTCTCTTATCCGCAACGATGGTTGGTCGTTGGCATCGAGCCAATTTCGGCGATCATATCCTGTTCTCCACCTCATCAAGATCTACATTGACCTTGCGGAAGCCGGCAGAGGCCGTTCATTACATCGATGGTCACCCGTAAAGTCAGGACTGATCACTACGCACCTTCAGGAGAATGAGGCCTGCAGCATCGACCCTATGAGGAAGGTCGTTCCTCTTTTTGTGCATCCACATCCGTCCTCGACCCCCGATTCCGCTCCTGCTATCGTATTCGCTCTAGGTCACACGGCTTGAGTAGGTCTAGGAGTCTTGCTTGATGGCCTCACCTTCCCCGCCACACCTTCAAGTGTCACTGCAAGCATGACTGGCATTTTTCACTGGGCAACGTTTCGCCCAACCTTCGTCGTCAGACGCCAGCAATTCCCTCGACCACCTCTCCCGCATCTGACACGTTACGCTGAAACTCTGGATCCAGGAGTCCAGGTGTGAGCGTCCAATTTTCTCAAGTTGGGTCAACGTTGAGATGAGCCGCGTGAATTCCGTGACTTTACTCTTCGTCTCCTTCCCCTTCTTCCTTCTACCTTTTCATCTATCTCCCCTCCCGACCCTTCAAGACTCGTTTCGGCTGCAGAGTCGACCGGTAGGACTGCTGGGAGAGCCGAAACAAGGACGACCAACAAGTGCAATCCGACCGCGAACGAGGATTCGTCGAAGCATGCAGGTGCGGACTCGTGCAGCACAAGAGTCTGCCGCGGTGTATGCGAGGTGAAAGCGAGGATCAGAAGGGGTCGCAGGGGAAAAGGAAGCAGCACGAGCACGCTGCGTTCATATGGTTTTTCTTATTTCACATTCTATTTCGTTGACCACTATGTAAAAGGGCCCGTGAGGCGTGGCACAACCCCTTATATGACCACTCCAACGACTGCTGGGAGAGCGCACGAGGGCCAGATGACAATAGGGACCGCATGCTGGAGTCCTCACTGACCGAACTGGTACGACGATAGGTGCCAGAGGACGACTTGGGCGACGCACACGGAGGGGATGGCACGTTGGGACCAGAGACTAGAGGCAAGGTGAATAGTGACGCACGCTGTGGCCGGACGACGGAAGGGACGATGAGACAAGTTAGCCCACTGACATGAGGACGGGCCAGTGGCATAACTTACGAGTTCTTCTAACAGTGCTCGGGTTGCACCCGCGTTTAACTCGCTCTGGTTCGAAAAAACATCGACATTTACGAAAACATGGTATATAATTACAAAGGGTTCACTACAACCAAACGTGTACAACAGTGGTTTCATTAGTTATAATAATAATAATGTTGTATCAATTATGTACAGTCCCGATGGCCGGTCGCTTTGCATCGTGAGGAAGGACATCCGGTTTTCGTTTCAATCTACCTTGCAGTTCGCTCAACGAATGCCCTACTGTGACCGAGCTCCGCTAATGTAACAGGGGACGAAGCCGTGCGTTTTTGTTCAACAACTGCCTTGTAAGTGGGTCCTCTTTAACGGCCCCTTTCCTTGCAAGATACTGGAGCATTAGACCGCAAGACCACAAGTCTGCTCGTATAGGACTATACAAACACTTGGGCCCATCCTGATGGCCAATCTCTGGGGCCATCCAATTAGGAGTTCCGCACCAGCGATCGATCAACGCATCTGGGCCACCGACACGGACAGAGATATCAAAGTCGATTATGAACAATTGGTTTCGAAGGGCAACGATGTTTTGGGGCTTGATGTCGAGGTGGGCAATACCGTGGCGATGCAGAAATGCGACACCCTCTATCAACTGGTGACTGAAATCCACAACCTTACTACTGCGAAACATCCCGAGTGCGAATCCAAGATCTAGGGGAGTGGCTTCGGGGAGAATGATGAACGTACCCATATTCAATTTGAGCGTCCCAAGTAAGGGAATGGTATGGTTATATGGTGCCTTGATCGAGTGGAGGTGTTGGAGAATCCGGAGCTCGTTAGAGCCGGGATGGAGCAGCTTCACGACAACGGCGGTGCCGTTGGATTGTACAGCGTGTCGCATGGTGGGCTTCAGCTGCATGTACCTCATCAGTTCAAGTCAACAGACAGTGTGCTTGGTTGCTTTACCTTATTCAGCGGCGCCCAGCCATTCCCGTCTTCATCGGTCGACTCCAACGTGTACCCTGCCCGAGTGAACGCATCGACAACCTGGCGATCGTGGTAGACGTGCTCGCTGGTGTCACCGTGCGTCCTTTTCGACATGAAGGTATCATTGAAATTCATCGAGAGGTCGGAACTGAGTAACACGATGCGTTCCTGCATGCTTCCAAGCACAGGTCTGTCACTTTGTATTATTGACACCAGGTTGTAAATTTCGAATATAGCAGTGAACAACGTGGGCGGTTGCATCCAGTCTTGGACGTCCTCAACGTAGGAAACCTAGAAGAACCAGTGAGAAAACGCGGCGTTGTTTGGATTCAAGTGCGCATACCCTAGGATCGTCGCCATCAGGTTGAAAAAGAAAGTATCGTGACACCCTACCACAGTTCTCGATGTACAATGCCACGACAATGAACGGATCATTATAAGACTTGCGCCCAAGTCGGGCCGCACATGCGGCCTGAAGAAGCATCCGATATCGGTCGCCTTGATTTTTCTCTGACTGAACTTCAACCAAAAGATACACCAATCGATCAACAGAAACATGAAAATCGCTTCGTGGGGTGTAGCAGCATTTCTTCTGCTCGGATTCGACGGAGACAATAAGCTTGAACGGCCAGTTGCCACGACTGCAACAAATGTAACCTCCAGAGTAAATCATAGAACAATAGCAACACCCACAATGCGTGCCTTGCCCTTGAATCGAGAATCGAATGGAAGTGCCACCCCAACTTATCAAAGATCCACCGGACATTCTCCTCTTTGATGAGGTTCTCTTTCTTCCAAGCCCCGTCTAAAAACGCGCCTGCAAGATGCCACAATAGATCTTTGCTGGAGACACGGTCTCTTTGCTCGACGCCCGTGGGTGCGTCTTGAAAGTAGTTGTCAAACTCGTGAAGTTCATCCTTGAGAACCGTAGAGTTCTGTGACAATTTTCAATAACTAGAGTGGTATGTGATTAAAAAAAAGCATACTGATACTGTATCAGACTCAATCCAACGCCGTTGCCCCAGTTTGGTTCTGAATTCCATAAGAAAGTCCGGTTCAGTACCATCTAGTTTAGAGATACTGTTATGCGCGAGGGCGGCCAGCCCACCAAAGTCTCCTTGAGCAGTCGCGTATATAGTGACCAAGGGCCAAAGGTCACGTGTTTCCGCAGGAAGTGTTTCGGACGGCGACTGGGATGCAACACGATCTAAAGCAAAAACGCATCATAGGTTGCAATGAAAGACGAAGACATTGTCAACAAGGCGGCGGGGAGAGACGTAGTAAAGTGAGAAAGGAAGTTGAGGACAATCGACACAACGCTTACCAGAAGGAAGCCCTACAATAATGTGTAGATGTTCGGGGTTAGGCGGCATGGTCGCAGGCCAATGACGCGAGATCTTGTCGAGCTCTCTTTCAAGCTCCACTGAACCCGGCTCTTTTTTACCAGTGCGGTGCTTTAGCTCATCGCTGGGGGGGGGTTCGAGATCAACCTGCAGGGAGAGTTAGTTGTGCTGTCGATGGCCATGGTCACCCTCACCTTCCATAGGGTCAGATCTTTGGCAAGAACGCTACTGAGCACGCCGTTCTTGCACTCTTCTTTGATCATTTTTTTCAACACGCCAATGAATGTAGCTGATGGGGCGATGACAGGAAAGAGGGTGTTGTCTCCTTCGATCAAGCACCAGAGTTGGTACATTGTATCGGTCATTTCCATTGCAGATGTCGTTCGTGAGAGTGTCGTAGAAAGGGTAATTGTGGCCATTTATAACTATAATAAGGGGCTGACCAGCGCTGACCACTGTAACCGCCACCTTTCCAAAAAGACTGACATAAATCGCCCACAACTCGTGCAGAAGTTCCTCTATCTCTCCATGACTTCGCATATACGTTGCTTGTGCCTGAATACATATAGCTATCCAAAAATTTATTGCATTCTACAGTAATAGCATTCACAGTGCTTTTACGGCGCAACAGTGTCACTTGCTTACAAATCCCCTGGCTGCCAGTTCAAAGACTCGGACGTACAGTAGTGCATACATTGCACTTAATTCATTAATGCCGCCATTCACGAATATCGAAAATCACATACACGCCAACTCAGTGCAGCGCGAAACCGTCCTCTGTACAGGCTGTGACACGATTATCTCCACTGGGCGTCTCTGGAACCTGATATGATGATATCGCAACTGTCTCGTCTGTCAATACGAAAAAGAATGATGCTGATGCTCTTCACCGTGCACAGAATTTTGTGGACAACGAGGAAGCCCTGGAAAATCATTCCAGGCATGTTAGGTCTAGTGAGCGCAACCATCGGCGCAGTGGAAGACATCGATTGGGAATGTGGTGCAGAGAGCTCAGATCTATCCTCCGCCGTTTTGGTATCTTGCAAGGATTACAAGGGCCCGACACTATGGCAAACTGAACCCCGAGAAGGCTTCCCTGAAGGTATACCGATTGTTCCAATCACCCCGTGGAAGACCTCCTTTGAATCACAGTCACAACCAATGGCTCGAACTCAGTTGCCCTTACGGTTAGCCTGGGTAGTGACTGTCCACAAATCACAAGGTCTTACGCTCAGCCTGCCGAGAATCAGACTGGGACTTGGAAAGAACGAGTTTTCCTGTGGCCTGAATTTTGTTGTGCTTTCTCGTGTTATACCTCTCAACGGTCTCCTTTTCATCATCGAGAAGTTGGATTGGGAACGGGTGAAGAATCTGGGGAGAAAATTCTTGCAGCTGCGATTAGAAGACTTAGCCCGTAGATACCAAGTACTTAATTTGTGAATAGACATATTTATCGAGCACCACTGTGCATCACCTCACGTGACTCGTATCTCGTCGTTCCCTGACTGCCACTGCACTGAAGGCCTGGCGCTTGCCCATCATGCCCTGGTCAGCCCTCCCAATCGAGTTGATCGTTCGCATACTAGAGGCTCTCGACCCATATGCAATACTGAACTGTAGAATGGTAATGTCTTCTCCTATGTATTTCCACCCTTCTTTCTGACAAAATCTAGACGAGTCGCCTTCTCAAATCGGTGGTCGATGACACGGCTGCCCTTCAGTATCGCATCGCGCTCCACTCATCCGGCATGGAGGATGGCCCACCCAGTCGACTAAGCACATCAGAACGCCTGAGCTTACTCAGGAGATACGAAACCTCCTGGAAAAACTTGGATTGGAACACACCCACATCCCTTCCCGTCCCTGAAGGAACTCTCTGGGAACTCTATGGCAATGTCTGGGCACATAGCAGAGGAAATGATGCTATCTTTTTCGTACAAATAGCATCTCGTCTGCGCGACATCCCTTTGCGTCAGTGGACAATCAGATTAGACTTTCCCATGCGAGACTTTAGTATGGACCCATCCCAGGACCTACTTGTGGCGATTGAGATGCCTCCGTAGTGCGTCTGACTGACTTTTTGGGCAGGATAAAGACTTACTTTACTCTATATCAAGTCCCTCGTTTCGCTGTCGGATCCGGTTACTTTCGCTATCAACTGGTGAAGAGCACCGATTGGCCAGAGACAACGGAACCCTTGAACACTTCCCGGCTGTTCCTCGCGTCCGCTGGATGCATTCGATTCGGATCAGCGGGGACTGCCTTGGGATACTGTTCATAAACAATGACGATGACGGTGGCGATGACGATGATGACGACGGGAATGAATTGGTGGTCTGGAACTGGAAAACGGGTGTCAAAATTCTGGTGAGTGAATACTTGCACCTTCTGTTATAGTTCGCCTTCCGAGCCACTCAATTTTCAGACGGTTACATTGATCGGTATGATATCCTTCATTTTCCTCGGCGATAATTTTGTCTTGGCGTCTGCGTCGACATCACCGCCCCTAGATTACGACCAACCTTCGCTATTACTCTATAGCCTCGACCAGACGCTTGTTCGCAACATGGAAACCCCCAACTTTCATCTTCTACGTTTCTTATTTCCAACCGCACGCCCTACTCGCGGCCACTCCATTATCTCTCTAGCCTCAGATCCTTCACCTATTTGGCCAACAGTTTCCGACCTGCGGGTGCCGTTCCAACTTTCTCGCGACGAACGGACAATTGCTTTTCGTCTCTTTCGTGGAACTCCCCGCAGTGAGACCTTCCTGGTGCCCGCTAGTGCTCTTCTCAGTCATATCAGAGACACTGAGATAGGGCGTGACATCCGGTGGGAATCATGGAGCCCGGCCACAAGCGTTGTACCCCTTCAAGGCCGATGGTCTGTGTACACGTGTTTCGTGTTTGGAATGCGTCATATTCTACCCAAGACTGTTCCTCGCGACAATAGACGAGTAATGATTGTTCGCGATCTTTGTCCAAGGCGCTATATGAGGGCAAGCGACGAGGAGCGCGAGGAGAGCAATGCACTTCACAAGGCGATGGGAACCAAAGAACCCTATCCGCGTTCGATTGTGAAGAGCGTCCCCCTTCCGAGAAGCTTCAAGGACAAATCCGACATAGATCTTATGATCAGTGAAGATGGCATCGTAGCGCTCGAGGTTCGTTTTACAAAAACTATGTGTCTTTATGGCTGCGGGACTAATGCCATCGGGTTGTAGGAGGACCTTACCACTGGCAAACAACTGCTTCATCTGCTCACATTCTGACGAGCAAACGGGATTTAATGACCAGTCGACGGCATTTGTGCGAGTGGCGCTCCGACGCGATGGGATTCCGCGTGTCAGGCATAGGTCAGGGTATTGGTCCTATTAGAGGCAGTGTACTACTGTAGTATGGGAGCGTCACGGTCGAGAGGCCAAATTGAGCGAACTCCATTGTAACTTACCATCGAGCCGGACACGGAGCAGCGCCACGCATTTGAGCAGTTTTGCGACTGGGACTCGGCACGTGGCAGACGCCGTCAGGAGCACCGAGCTCAACTCCATCTGTCCACTCCATCCCATCTATCCATGATTCATTTACACATAAATACCGCTTCTCTTCGTACTCTTCTCCTTCCTCATTCTACCCCGCATGTTCAAATCCGCTTCGTATAAATTGGTTTCTGCTGTTGCTAAGCCTCATTCGGCTCAGTCAGTCAGTGCTTTCTATCCTGTCAGTACTCCTCTCCCCTTCGTTCTCCAACGTCACACACAGTCTCACGTTCACGTCGTTGCCACCATCAGACTGTAAGAGGCTTCCGCTACGAGGCAGAGCGTCCAGAGGACATCGATAGTTCGTCCGAAAACGTTCGTTGAACTTGGTCAGCTTACAGTGAAATTTTACTCACCGCCTAGGTACAGGACTTTATTGTGTCTATCCTTCGCTCAAACCCCTCTGCGAGGGATGCAAAGTCATATTTAGCTTCTTTCGGTGCTCGACCTCGTCCAGTCACCGTCCCAAAACATCCACCTCTTCGATTGCCCGATCCCCAAGTCATTCATAATGTACCACCCGAGCCTAGTCCCATCGTATCGTCCATCCTCGACCCTGTGCATAACAAAACCGCCCTTGTCAAAGTACAGGGCCCTTTCACCGATCGCCAATTGGACAGTATCGCCCGGGGCATGGTCTATCTACAAAAGCTCGGCCTCTTCAGCGTTATCATCGTCGAGCAAGACCGGGTGCCCCGAGGCGAGGAAGGCGAACGCGAGGTCATTTTAGAAGAGACTACGCGCGTCGTGGAAGCTCTCGAAAAGCAAGGTGCAAAAACACGCCCCGTGCTAGGCGCCGTCGTTCGCCTTGGTCCCACTCCTGGCCAAGACACAGCCACCAGGGGTTCATATGCGCCCGTCCCAGAGGCACACACGTTGCCTTCCGATCTCGCCCCAATACGTTCTGCGCTGCGTGCCGGAGAGATACCGGTCCTTTCCCCTTTCGCTCTGGATTCGTTCTGCCGTTCATCTAGGGTGGACGCTAACGACGTGATTGCCGCTCTGGCTCGTGGAATGGTGGAAGCTGCCGAAAACGACCGAGGTCTAAAGCCGGTCGAAACAGTGACACCTCCGGAGATTGATGTTGATTTAACCCCAATGCGTCTCATGATCATCAATAGGGAAGGTGGCGTGCCTTCATATGCGCGGTTTGGACTTCCTCATCTGCTCGTCAATTTGGAGGCGGAATACAAGTACATCCACGACACTTTCCAATCGTCCTGGAAAACGACTCATCCGACTTCGCTCTCAAATCTCGCTCTGGCGCATACATGTCTTGCCTACATGCCACCCTCATCATCGGCAGTTATGGTAAATCACCGGGCGCCGAGTTCGCTGATCGGTAATCTAATAACAAACAAGCCAGCCGTGAGCTCCAGCCTTCCTCACGCGCTTCTCCAAGGAAACCGGAGTCTTACGTCCAACACACCCACTCTCTTTCGTCGAGGTCTAAGCGTCGAAGTCATCCGGGATTGTGCCAACATCGACAAAGCAAAGATGACCAGGCTTTTTGAACAATCCTTCGGTCGTGTGCTCGATCACGACGCCTTTTATACTCGTCTAGAAAAGACCCTCGACTTTGTCATCATCGCAGGTGATTATGCTGGCGCTGCCGTCGTCACCAGAGAAACATCCAGCTCAAATCCTTCTGCTCCTCCAATCATTTACCTCGACAAGTTTGCCGTCCTCCCGAGCCACCAGGGTGATGGCACGGTAGATTTTCTCTGGGTCGCGCTACACGACGAGACGTATGGCCTCGGTTTACCCTTTTCCGTCAATCTGAACGGTGGGAAGGAGGGCTGCGGTGAGGGCCAGGATCTCGTCTGGCGTAGCCGCTTCCAACAATCCGATCAACAAGTGGTACTTCGAGCGCAGTTCGGGTCACGTGCGGATGGGGGACTGGGTCCTTTTCTGGTGCGACGGTGAAAAACGGCTAAAAACAGAGGAAGGTCGGCGTGCCTCTGCAGGCCTGTCATACGTAGAAGGGTGGGAGCACGGGAGACTATCATTATGGGCAGACGTCGTTCCCAAGGTGCCCTCGAGTTGGAAAAAGTAATCCGAACCGAACATAAGGGCATGGTGAATAGGATTTAGTGTCCTGTGGGTTCTGGAGCAGGAAGTATATTATGTATTGACGTGTCGCAAAATTATCCTAACATGCCGTGACGCAGTTTCATGTACAGTATAAAACGTAAATTCCACACAAAATAGAGGAGCCTTCAACTTTTGCGGACCCTACGCCTTCTCACCGGTATCTTAGGTTGAGCGGATGGTTGCGATATCGAATTTTCGGTTGCGTGGGCGTCCTTGGTCCCTGGCGATTTAAACGTCCCAACCCTTTTCCAAGGTTGATACGGATAACCCTCGACCAACACCGAATCTTGTAAGTCGGCAATCCCTGCTTCGACACACTTAAGAAACCCATTGACGGTCCAGTGGTCAATGTTTTTTATAAGCAGGAACACCTCAATGATATGTGCAGGGCTGTCCAGGTTCCATTCGTGGGCATGGTTCCCTTCCCCTCCACCATTGTCACCGCGCGGGCCTGGGAACAGAGCGGAACGAACGATCTATTATACAACAGAGGTGAGCTGTGATATTTTCTTAAGAAAAGTCGACATTGTACGCACCGGTGACTCTTGTCCTTTGTTATGGCACCAATCTACGTGTGCCCTGACACTCCCATCAGACCAGACAAGCCCGAACACAGGCGCTTTCACATGCAGCGAATGGAGATGTCTGACTGCAGCCGCTGTTGACATCCGGTTCTGCCTATAGGCATCATCGAGCATACTGTGCACAGGCTTTTTGTCCTCCCAAAAGCTCGACGCAAATTGAAAACCTGACGTCCGTGGTAATTGCACGCTCGGTATGCTCTGGCACGCGAACGACTCCTCCCCTCTCGCGGCGGAACCCGTGAGCTCGCTGCGCTTCAGCTGCTTGAAGGCCGATTCCGCGGCGAGGGACAGTTTTTGTATAGATTTTTCGGGAACAAAGACTGCGCCATCAGGAACGACACTCTTCGCGTTCAAAATTCGCACGGACGGTGCACGAATGTGACGGTGTGCCGGGGGCTGGGGCAGGCCGATAGGCCATTTTGACCTGAAGATACCAATGAACAAACGGTCAAAGATTCGGCTCTAGAATTTTACTTGTATGTGGACTGCCGGAGTGCAGAACTGCGCAGGCCTTCGTATCTGATGTGGCTGTGAGTCTGGACGCATCTATCTTAGTATAGCCATCTTAGGATATGCTCACACATTTGAGACAAAATCCGCCTCTGACGTCATGTATTTGGACTCGGAGCGCATTTGCTGGAGGCGTTCCCAAGACAAAAATACACCCTTTAGCTCATCGAGCAGCCGACCGTTGTTCTGGGCGGGGATATCTTCGGAAAAAAGATGGGGACACTCCTTCTGGGCCCTAATCATAAAGGCCATAAAATCGGTACTTGAGGTGGCTTTAATTCGTCGATAGAACTTCGACGACTAGATCAACAGCGTGTCAGTTTAACGTAGGACCAGTCGGAGAATAGAAAATGTCTATACCTTGTCCACCCACTCAGCGGGAAGACGCCCCCGAGTATCAAACACGCTGTCAACGTATTCCTGTAAATTGACTCGGAAGGTCCGAGAACGCTACGTCTTCGCAACGCTGGTATGAGCACCAAGTGTCAAAATTCTTGGCATTCTTCGCGATTCTAAGAAGAGAAGTCTAGACGGGACTCAACACGCCGAAGAAAAGGGGCGCACTCTGATGCTGAAAGAGACCGGGAATATTTTTTTCGAGTCTTAGGAACGTAAGCCGACGTTCCCACAGAATCTAGTGACGACCTCGTCATTTTTGCTTCCGTGTCCTTGTCTTGAGTTTGAGTAATGAATGTGTTCGTGAAAGGATTGCTAAAAGAAAGATCGTTAGTATTATCGTCACAGTCGTCAGTCGTTAAAATGTGGTTATCAATGGGCTGAGCAGGGGCAATTCAACCTCTGCAACAGATGGGGGGAGGAGAGAAAGAATAGTCTATTAACGAGCGTCTAGAAGTTAGGTTTGGGGCTCCGATCCTAGGATACCACGTGACCGCGTCATCTCGTAAGTTATGCTCGTATGCTCTCCTCAGAAAAGACCATCCATTAGTTTACGTGATGCCTCAACGCCAAGCTGCATACACTTAGCCACTGTCTAAATGGAAATAAAGACAGCGAAGACTTACGAATGTCGCCGCATTTGCAGGGAATGCCTGACACCACCATGTTAGAAAACACAAAATGCCAGTTACTCTCTAGGACCTACTCGTGCCATGGCTGGTCCGAACCCCTTCCATAGAGCTTTCACACCATCCGTAGCCATAGTCTTCCGAGCGCAATCCATGATACCAGAATATGTACCGGTAGGCGCAGACTGCAACCTCGATTTCAGAACCTAGCGCACGAACAAATCAGCACGGGGATATTGAAAATTGGCACGTGAGTTGGGTGAAACTGACATCGGGGGGAATGGCAATTGACCACATGGCTACACCTGCCATGCCACCAGCCAGGATAACTCGACCAATGTTGAGGTCCGACGATGACGCGTTGGCCGGTGTGAGTGCTTTTTTCGTAACCTCATAGGCTGCGAAGTATCTTTTTTGACAGATCAAACAGTTACGACGATGCGCAGCGGAAACCCGTGAGGCTAACGCACACTGCACTCCCGGGCCCATCCCGTGCCAGTGTGGCAAACGTGCCTCGGTAGATGCTACGAAACCCTCCCTCTTTGTACAGGTGTCCGATCACATCAAAAACACCTTTGTACTGCGGGCCAGATCCTCCTTGCCCCTGCACCTTCATAGAGTATGAGAATGACATGTCGATTCCTACAGCCATGGTAACTTACCTGTAAGAGGACCTTGGCGCGTTCTACTGGCGCGGTGATCAAGGTGGTGGGCACAGCAGACAGGAAGCCCGCCACGGCGAGCTCGCTCGTCGAGAGTGCCGAGTCTCTGCGACTGGGCGTGAAAGTCCGAATCAATCGCTTGGAAGCATCGTATGCCTGAGCCGAGCCAATGGGGTCAGAGATCGCAAATTACACGTATTGTGTGAGTGAAAAGGTACCCAGAAAGAGAGCGCAAATATGGGCGTCACACCCAGTAGCGGAGGCACCACTCCGCGATATAACCCAGTGGGACCATCTCTCGCCAATGTCTTCTTCACGACGTCTAAGCCTCCTGTATACGTCCCAGGAGCGGCGGTCTGTAGACGCGTCTTGGTCAAGTCAAACGGATGACCTAGTGGTCGGAAACCCCGAGGAAATGTGCATGATCAGACAAGCGAGAATCACGACAATGCAGTACATCGAGCCACGAACCGACCACGACCGCACAGACGCCCCCAAATCCCCCAGCAACAAAAGCTTTCACGTTCTCCGCTGCGGTCGACGCGGCCGAGACTGGCGCCTTCGTCATTGTCTTGCTTGCGGTCGCCTGCTCGGACGACTCGGAGTCTCCGCTCTGAAGTAAGACCCAATTCTCCTCAGAGAGATGAGATCTGGAGAGAAGGGCAAAGCGACCCACCATATTCCCTGGCAGTTGGCTTGTTGAACGAGAAAGCGAAGCGCCGAGGACTGGCCCGGGTGTACTGTACTACTGACTGTAGAATCACAAGCTTAGGAAAAAATTATCATCGGCATGCTCAGCCAAGCCCGATCACGGCGCCCCACTCATCCGACATCCCGAAACGTGTATTTCGTGTATTTTCACCCACCGTGACAGCGGTCATTAACAATCAGGTGCATGCTCGTATTTCCGTGCGCGCAGGTCATACAGTGGCGAGCTGTCTAACGAGTACGATGCTTATGTGACGACGCTCACAAAATACCAAGCGCTTATTCCGTCTCTGTGTTGGGCCCAGCTATCCTGACTTCTTCAATGACCGAGGGAGTGGTCGTAATTGGTGTGAAGGTCTGGGCCGTCTGGCCCTAACCTTCCATGGTGTGAGAGTTTGGTGATGTCCGGGAGAGTGACCAAAGCAGAAAGTTTGATGGTGTAGGTGAAGTGCCGATGAGCTACCTGCAGCCTGAGAATGCTTCCCACATCGTCACCACATTCACAGGGACATTCATGGAACCATAACGCAGGTTGTAGAGCAGGGCATGTCCTTCATTTGACTCAAGTTGTCGACAGACGCTTTTCCGAGTATACATAAGTTGAATACTACAGTAGTAAATCATACAGTGTGCATGGATATATGGTAATGTAAGTCTATGAAGTAGCTATTAAGACTCATCGTCGTCTTCTCTACCAAATCCGCCAACAGGTTCGAACGTCGCCTCAGTCCTGTCCATTCTCCAAATCTTCCGCACACCCATGAAGAACAGGCCGATCGCGATGATGCCAAAGATCCCGACAACTACTGGCGGACCATATTCTATCCACATCGGTGGCTCATAGGGAACCAGTAGTCCGTCGATCTGAACGACGCCACCCGTACCACCACCCGTCGTGGCACGCCCCCAGGCTGTGACTTTAGCCCAGTCCTTCTTGCCGCGAGTGCCAGGCACGTTCTTGATGCGCACTACAACCTCGCCGTTTTCCATCTCACGAAATACAACGTCACGATAGTTTGAATTGGGAGAGATGAGCGTCTTGTGTACGTCTGAATCATGGAAGAGCACCGGCTGGTTATTGTTCGGAGGCCCGAGCTCCGCCGAGTTCGGTGTGTGGAGTAGGTGTTGCCCTACAATGAGCTGCATCGCTGCCTTATCCGAGTAGAGCCGCGTCAGGTTGACTTTCTTGAACGCGTCATCCGTAGGACAAAGTAGCGTCCATCCTGTACCCGGTATACCAATCTGACCCCAAGGCGAGTCCGCTGATGGTGCCGTCCCATTCAGCACCCATTCCATACCAGCTTTAAGGATCAGATTCGCCATTGTATTACCCTTTGCAGCCTTCGCCAATTTCCCCACCGTAAGGTGAACCGAGCGCGGAATAAAAATGTCTGAGAGCTCGTGGACAGCACCAGTCTCGGATAATAGATTCATTGGAGTAAGCTCAGAGATCAAGCCGGGCCATCCGCCGCTGGGTGTCAAAGAAATGGGGCCGCCTTCCTTGTGTTGGACATGTAGGTCCGATCCTTCCAACGTCGGGTATGTTCTAGCTGTCGATTTTTGTAGATCTCGACCGTATTCGACATCATCGATCACATGGTGCAAGACAACATTCTCGAGGTCTGTAGTAGCTGAGGTCGATAAGAGATGTGCGCTAACAAGTAGACCAAGGCGTTTGAAAGCGTCATTATTGGGCACGAGTAGTGTTGTACGAGGGCTGGTTTTGATGGCGTCTGCGAGATCAGCTGAGAAAATTGCAGCTAGGAAGGAAGAGAAGTTGAGATTTGGTAAAGCAACTTGTAGCGAATTCCCGGGAGGAAATAGAGGTCGAGAGATAAAGTATATGACGGTGTTATTGATCTCAACTACATTTTCAAGTGGTCAGTATAATGGCTTGGTTGTACAACAGGGGGAATTTACTGGGATCTCCGATAGTAGAAGCTCCGCCAAAGCTGATAGCGGGCGCAGACTGGACTCTCTTGCCATCATGGTTGATTGAGGCTTCCAATACCTGAGCTTTTCCAGCTAAACCAGGCTCATCCAATTTCGTCTCTATAAGCAAACCGTCTTTGAGAGATTTTGAGGTCCAACGGCCAGGCAGAAAGTGGTACTTCAGAAGCCGCTTGAGATTGTCACTACCCTTCTCAGGAAGATTATCATCGCCATACGCCGACAGAACATCATCTTGAGGAGCGAGGATTGTATATTTAGAATCTGCGTCCTTGATGAAGTCAGTCAAATTGACCGAGTGAATCATGGAGATGAAGTTGGTGCAGTTCAATGTGAGTAGATATTTCTCTGGCGTTAGTCGTAGGGCACCTTCAGGGATGAGGAGTGATGAGACGGTGTGCATGACCCCGTTGGACGCATATATGTCGGGCTGAACAAGCTCAGCGTCTGATATTAGGACCTTATCGGACGCAGTGACGACGTTGAGTTGCTTCCCGTCAAGAGTAGTCACTACATCGGGTTAGTCCAAAAGAGCGGAGGGTCAAAGGAGGACTAACAATTGATGGCAGGATTGAATGATTCTGACCATTTCACGCCATGCTGCACGACGGCGTGCATTTCAAAGATACGGATCAGGTCATCAGCAGCGAATCCACTCTCAAGGTAAAGCTTCTCGATCGGGTGAAGAGCGTTCCAAGCAGAGTCCACGGGACCAAAAATGGTGAGCTCCGCAGTCTCATTAAGGCGATTGATCACCGCAGGGGTTAATATCCTGCGAAAGTAGGACGTAGAAGGGTGCGTGGAGACAACGTCCGCTAAAAAGACCAACTCAACACATGCATGAGGTATAGAAAAATGGTACGCACCTAAGCTGGGGGGGAGTGGCAAGATGCTGTCGATGCCGACGAGGAGCCCATTACCAGCGTCAACGGGATCTTTGACGACTTTAGCACCACCTTTACCAAACGCGTCGACGCCGACATGGACCCGGCCTTTTCGGGCAGCTACTCGGAGCCGTTGGGGTTCACCCCCAAGAGATCCACCAGGGACAGGCAACCATGGAGGAGAAGGAGGAGGGTCCCGGGACGGGGGTTCGGGGGAGTCGTGCGGAAAGTGGAGGGTCTTGGTGACGAGAATATCATTCTCTTTAGGAAGGACGACGGTGTAATTAAGTAGATGGTAGAATAGTTCTTGACGGAGTTGCTCATTCACATTGTCGCCTGCGAGTGAACTAAGCCGAGAAAGGGATGGGTGGCGTTGGATTGCATCGTTGGTGGGGGCAAAAAGGGTGCTGCCGTTGAGTCTGTTGAGGGTGGGGATGAGCCTCGCGCGTTGCAGGAGACGAAGGAGACTCGTGTAATCCGAGTCCTCCGAAAGCTTGTCAACGAGGGTGGTTGAGAAGGTGTCTTGGGGGGAGTAAAATGTGAGTTGTGTGTGGGGGGTGGCAAAGAGTAAGGGAGGAGAGCAAGGAGGGAGAGGGGAATGAGAGGCAAGGGGCGCATTTGTGTATGGACTGAGGAGAGAGAGAGACTAATGGTGCTAATAATGTAGCCTCGTGACCGGCCCTTCTAAAATGAGGAACCTCGATAGAGGGCCTGGTAGATCTGAGTTTAAACTTGGCGTGAACACGGAATTACCGTATAAGGTTATGCCCAATAAGGGAATTACTCATGTGATCACGATTCACGACATGCTCAAGATGAATTGACTGCAGAACAACGAAACACATCAGGATGACCCACTCCCCCTCCGCCACCCACCCACTCGCCCTCCCCCCTCCCTTCACCTCACCTCTCCACACAACACTCCTTGTAACGCGGCCAGATGCGAGCGCATGACCGACGCGCCGAACAGGACGAGCCTCGGACACAAAGGTGCCAGCTGGGGATCGCCGAGGAAGATGCCGAGATGGGCAAGTGTGTGTGGCGGTGGAGTGGCGTGCGCGGTGGACCTGCGTACATGAGGGGCGAGGGTGCTGAGTGTGATAGCTGTGCCATCAATGACGCACTATGGTAGGAACAAGATGGCGTGCACGATGAGGGTGAGCAAGAGTGAGAGTCCCGGCGGGTGGTGGACCGGTGGTGTCCAGAAATTCAGGTCCTGGTCGTTTACTAGAGCAGATTTCTTGGAATCTTGAAAAAAGCAAGTCCCCAGTGAGATTCTGAATGTTCTCAAGTTCAGTTGTAAGCAAAGGCGTGTCAGGATGAGCCATACTCAGATATTCTTCTTGCTCGAAGGCAGAGCGAACACATCTTTATTGTGATCACATGACAAATTCCCTTATTGGGCATAACCTTATACGGTAATTCCGTGTTCACGCCAAGTTTAAACTCAGATCGACCGGTCTCTCTAGCGAGATATCCCTTTTAGGGCTCGCCGAGAGACGGTTACCGGTCTACTAATAATGGTGGACTCGGAACTTGCCATTCTCGGCCAGAACATGACGCGTGAGTGACGCGCGTGTACTGGAACGTGTTATTATAACTTGGGTTGCATACGGTATCCCGTTTCATCGCGACCAGGATAACATCCCTCTCGCGTTACTGTAACTCATTTATCGCCGCCGCATATCTCTCGTGTGTGGCATCAGTTCTCATCCTCCGCAGCAGGGACGTATTCCCCTCTGCCTCGCCGCCACGTCGTCTGGACGAGTGTCCCTCACCACTCCCTCAAGACGCACCGCCGCCGCCACCCCTCGCGCGCGGCACCAATCACCCCCCTGCGGCAGGGCACGACACTTTGTCCCCGTCACGCCCTCCCAGCGAGCGGCGTCCATCACCCCCTCGAGACAAGCCGGACCCTAACGGGCATGGCCTCGACACCACGACGTCCGAAGACGCATTGTGGTCCCACACCTAGTATCTGCATCGACCTCGTCAAAGACCCATACGGACTTGTGGTTTATGAGGGCTACTGTGCAACTTCACTTGGAATACTTACAATGGATAATCCGACACCTCGACCTGACTAGCAATGACTTTGACCTGGACGCAGGATCGTGCATTTTCTTATCAGGCGCAATAATGCGAATATCATAGAATACGCAGTTCTGGAACCCATCGCGATGTCTATCTGGATGCGACTCAAAGCAGTAATCCATAGACAGCATGGGTCCGGAAAATCAACTTGTACAACACCTTAGTATTCACGCACGCGACGAGGAGGATCGCTGGCCTTGGGTTTAAATTACTGGGTCAGGCGAGGCTCGAAAATGACGTTACGCTCACCCTAGATCCACTGGTGAAGCAGCCACCGGAGAGAAGAAAGAACTCCGCTGGATATCTCAGGGCAAAGGCTCAACACCAAGTGCTAAGGGCCTTCGATCAGAGAAGGTATACTTTCCGGCTAACACCGCGGTCGATTTCGAAGGCAGCGGAACATCAGTTCAGCGTAACTGCTTGTACGTGCCAATGTCGACGAACCAAGCCGCGTTTGATTCATTCAAATCGGCAATTTTCTCTACTTCATTCAATTCACCATAGGCCCCGAACATGGCATCAGCGAGGACCTAATAAAACCCCTTTCCGGAACGCTGAGTGAACTTCCACCACAGACCAACTAGAGGTTCATTTTCGTCATCCCCACTACCAACAATGAGATCACTGGCATAGGCGCTCGTGCGGTGGAGGAGTTTCTTGAAGGAGTAACGTTCTTCTCTACAAAGTTGAATATTGACTCGCTCCATGCACACGGGTACTGCCAGGCCTGATGTACCATCCACTTGTAGCGGAGTCGTGAGCGAGGAAGGTCGTGCAGTCCCGAGGAGTAGTAGCCGTCAATGCAAGCAAGACGAAAAGCCGGCTGAGACGATGGAGACGAGACAAACACAAGAGTTGTGAGGAGCAGGGTCGAAAATAGAGTAGTGTACAGAGACCGAATTCCACTTGTGAGATCGTTAGATAAGGCCAATTAGGCTTCAAATAGAAATAGTATGCTCAGCGACGTCCTTGCCCCTGACAGCCATGCTCAATCTCGTGCGCGCGTTCACTGGCGCACCTGCGTCAACGTTTCACTGTCTCTCTCTCCCCACTGAGTCCCTTCTCGTCAGTCCTGTTTCTCCCTCTTATCCGCCCTCACGCGTACAATTTTCGTAGCTTTACCCATCTGCCGATACAGTAGTCATCCTCGATGCCATCTCCCTCCGTCTCGTCCGCACGCTAGCATTTTTTCAAGTCTTTCCTGGCAGGCACCACGCGAGCGCGCGTATCACGTCCCTCGCCGTTGACCCTGCGTTGAAGCTCGTACGTCTTTCATACCCTATCACAATGTGCTTCATCCCTACTTTACATCGTAGGTGGTCACAGCGTCCGGTCCGAGGCTTGCCGTTTGGTCCCTCTCGGGGGTCGCTGCCCGCACTTGGCTTGTTCACTCATCGCTCGTTCTTCCTGATGATAAGCATGTTACAGCTCTGGATTGTAGCTCAGGTGTGCCTTCCGTGTTGCTGTGTTTTCTTCGCTATTGCTGACTCGGTCCAGGGCTCTTGGCCGTCGCGACACAATCAACGTTGTCCGTATTCACTTTAATCATGGAGAATGACCTTCCAACCTGGTCCTGCAAGTGGACACGAAGGCGCGCCATCTTTTAATTGTTCGTATGCATTGCTTCATCTATGAAATAGTTCCCAGACGTTATATTCCGTCTACTTTTCTCCTTCCTTGGTGTATCTCGCAACTACTTTGGAGGTATGAGTACGCAGCGACATGCGCTACTTTCCAATTGACCGACGTCTAGCAAGCCATAGTGAGCATAATCCTGACGACATCCGGTCAGCAGATACAGGCAATCCCCCATCCAAGACCCGTCACAAACATCATGTGGCGTTCTGCGCAGACTTCAAGCCGGTGAGCAACCTCGACGTTCGAACGCTTTTATGCCACTAAGCCCGTCCACCAGCGATAGTCCTGTTCTCTATACCGTCACTTGTGATGCAACGCTCCGCATATTCATTCCCGTTCTAGACTCTCCGCAGAACATGCAACTGCATGCTACTCTAGATTTATCTCCATCAGTACCTTTATTGTCACCATCGCGCAACACAGGCAACGATTCCCCAAACGTTTTTGCCCTTGGTAGGGAGGTCCTTAGAGGCGTGCTAACGACTGTCCTGGCGGACTCGTCAGATCCCAACGATTCAAAATTACGAAGACTGCATGAAATATGCGATGGTGGATGGGACTTGTTTATGCAAGTATTTCCCGATGGTTCCCTAACGATTCGAGCCGTTGAGGCAAGTCATTACCTGTCATTTGGCATTGTGAGCCTCATCGTACTCCAGAGTGTAGATCGGCGACCTCCAACTCTCCTCAAGCAGCTCATCCTTCTTCAAAACATCGCTGTTTCTCTTCCTCGTATACCTTCGTCCTTGCATATTGTTCCTGGTCCTACCAAACACTCGCTCGCGCTGGTCTCAGCACCCCCCTTGTCTGTGCATGTCCTCGAGCCTTTGAACTTCTTCGATTCGCGTTCCGATGGTCTCACACTGCGAGATCGCATTCATGAATACGTGTCTGATGAGGAGTCATATATTAAGCAATTCGTGCGCACTTCCGACGGCACAGGCTTGGCAGTTGTGCGAGAGACAGTGGTTGAAGCATGTACTGTGTGCGGCCACGGCACCGTATTACAGCGTGCGGGTCGGTGGACGGCAGGGGACTATAATGTAGTGCTAGATGGAGGCAAGTCCACCTGGAATGAAGCCGCCTATCAAAATCTTAACGTAACTTTGCAGGGCGGTCCCTTGCAACTTTTTCGACTGCCGCTGGCGTTCTGACATTACATGCCACGCCAGAGCTCATCCTCACTCTCCCTCCTATATCATCCCTGTTTTCGCTCCCTCCTCGAAGCCCTGCGCCATATGAATGCATATATGCTATCACAACCGGTCCGATGCCCTCCATATGTCACATACATGCTGTGAGTGGGGAAACGCCCTCACTTTCTTTAATATCCCAGACGACATTACCTCTATCATCGCCCCCCGCATTCATTCTTTCCGTCGATCCCATGGGATGGATTTCGAGCCGTGGTTCGACGGCGATGGAACGTGATGTCCTGTTAAGCGTTGGCAGTGATGGCGAACTGATGTTCTGGGTGCCTGAAGGGAAGAGAGTTGGCTGGCGTTGCACGGGAAAAGTGCGCACTGGTCGAACAAACCTACGCATGGCTCGGTGTAGCTCTGCAAAGAAGACCGTTCTCAGTGAGTTTTCTTCGTCTGAATTTTCGGGAAATCTAATTGTCCCTATGCAGTCGTTCCCGGCGTCGATGGGGAAGAAGTCACGATTTGGGACTCAAAGGAGTCTGAATTCTCATCGGGGTTGGAGTATGTGACGACTTTGGACTCATCTGACCAGGTACACGACCTTGATTGGAGCTCAACACCCGACGGTGAATCCATACTCGCGGTCGGGTTTGCCTATCGTGTCGAGATTCTATGTCAGCAGCGGCTGACATACTTTGACGATGGTCCCAGCTGGGGTATTATCAGGAGAATTGAAATCGAAAAGTGAGTTGATGCTCCCGTTTGGTCAGGGAAGCGCGTTAAATTTGTTTGACCGATTCAGTCAACTCTCACACCCAATCAGCGATTCTATCTGGCTAGCGTATGGCACACTGCTTATCGGTTCTGGTCATCAAATGTGCTTGTATGGGCACCCTCGCCGACCTGAACGTGAAAATTCTGAAGAGGGTCTTTTCGAGCATGTCGCAAGACTTAATGGGCCACTTGCAGACTATCATCCTCAGATGTTGCTACAATGCCTCTTGTGGGGTAAATTTCATACCTCTCTTCCCTTCTAGTGGTCCTTACTCGTGAGACAGATAAACTCGATGTTGTCAAGGCGATTCTCGTGAACTTATCTCGTGACGTGGAAAGGTGGCATGAACTGAACACCGATATCTTCGAGTCGAGCACCCTTTCCATCGACCACTATTTCAGGAAGAGTCCTATTTCAGAACCGGTAAGTTCGGGGCGTTCTTGTGTATCAGATCCTCTCTCCTTACGGCATGGAAGGTCACATACTCTCACCGCCGAAGGTACTCATCATTGTTCATGGGCACAGAAGATGCCGACGAGTGAGCTTCGTATGAATAGTTAGAGATTCCCGCTGATCCACAACAGGCCCGATGATCCAGGCCTCTCCCGGTCGCTGATTGAACGTCTTGTCGGCCGTCTAGAAGCATCCCCGCTGCCACATTTAACCCCTATTGAACATGCTCACCTTCTTGTACTCATACAAACTATGCTCGAGGTTTGCACCTCGGTCTTTGATATTGTTCAATATTGATCACGTCTTCCGTCAGGTTGACGATTCGCGACGGGCCCTCGATGCCAACGGGTTCCGCTATCTCATTTCGATGCGCTCTTTCCACATCCTCAATAAACGGGCCCCCGAGCCAAGCAGCCCGGAGTCGAGAGGAGCTGTTAGTCGTCGAACGGGCTGGCGCGCGAGATTGCGATACCGTGATATCATCTGGGCGTTCCATAGTGAAACGCAAGGGTTGCTACTGTCGGCATCGTTGGCAGCGTGTCAAGGGAAAATGACGTGGAGCGACGCTCGTGCACTGGGCGTATTTCTCTGGCTCAATTCCATCGAATCGATGGTACGTAAGGCTACCAGTTTTGTATCGAGCTCAAGATTTATTTTAACCCTTCCAGAGATCACACATGGAGGTCATCGCCCGGACGGAATATATGGCTGGAGATTCCCGCGATCCAGTAGCCAGTTCACTGTTCTATTTCGCCTTAGGAAAGCACAAATTGGTTCAGGGTCTCTGGCGGCAAGCCGCATGGCACAAGGAGCAGGCAGTCATGTTGCAATTCTTGTCCAACGATTTCACGCAACCACGATGGCAAACTGCAGCCCTCAAAAATGCGTATGCTTTGCTGGGCAAACGACGTTTTGGTGAGTGGCATCACTTGACTTTTTGGCATCAAACTCACGGGGAAGACGCTAGAATACGCGGCTGCATTTTTCATCCTTGGCGGTAGTCTAAAAGATGCTGTGAATGTCTGCCTTCGTCACTTAGATGACTTCCAACTTGCCGTCGCTTTGGCGCGTGTCATCGAGGGACGAGATGATGGTCCGGTCTTGCGTAATATTCTCTATGAGAATATTATACCTCTGGCTTTCAAAAAGGGGAACAGGTGGCTCGGAAGCTGGGCGTTCTGGCTACTGTACCGTCGCGACCTCGCAGTGAGGATACTTGTGGTCAGTAATCCCACCCTGTTCCCATGGTGTACCGTTTTCTGACATACACCTGCTAGACACCTTTGCAGGATGTCGCTAGCGCATTGGACATCCCCATCACCGAGCTTGGAGAGCCACATTATGATGATCCCAGCTTGGCCCTCCTCTTCTCACAATTGAAATCCAAGACCCTTCAAACCGCGACAGGCACCAGCGAAATTTCGGGCCGTACAGAATTCAACTTTGTACTTCAAATAGCGCGTGTATTCACTCGGATGGGTGAGCCATCCTTCTCACAGCCTTCCACGGCGTTTGTTCAATCAGAAAATTTCACTTCGCAGGATGTCACGCCCTTGCATTGGACCTTGTCAGGTCCTGGTCGTTCGACCGTCCGTCGCATGACTTTCACGACCCCGTACGGCAGATCGCGCCGCCGAGCCCGACAACGATGCGTAGAATGCTTGCACTAGAACCGGCCATGCGGCGGAGGTCCTCAATCGTGATTGACATGGACCTCTTCACGGCACCCCCTACACGCCGACCGTCGCCCGAACCCGAAGAAGGCAGACCTTTTGTACCACTCATGAATCAGACCATCAATGAGGAAGGTGATTTAATCGCACGGAAAGCTGGATTGGGCAGTCTTATGAAGACCGCAAAGGAGGACGTACGAGTGCCAGAGTTTAATATAGACTCATTCTTCTAATCTCTGCAAGTTGGCAATGCACTCTACGAATGAGAGGCGTGACAATCCCGTATATCAGACGAATGTTACAAAATTTGTGTTTTTGCAGCTAAATCCTGAAAAGAAGAGTGAAGATGAAAGGTAGGGAAAGCGAGTGGGTGCTGATAAGAGACGTGTATGCGGCCAAAGTACAATCACTGCTGGACTTCGACTTCGCGCTTCTTCAGAACCAGATCTTTACCGATGATCCTCTTCCAGACATCGTGTACATCGTCGACGACAGTCTCAAAGTGGCTCGTCGCATCGTACGAACGAGTGATGAAGATGTTGTCTGCCTTACCATCGTCGATTGGTGTATAGATGGATGAGACCGAGACGAATCTGGGAACAAAATGTAAGTCGCAAAACTCTGGCGGGACTAGCCTCGTACTTCTCATGTATGGGTCCGAGGAGCTGGAGACCAGGGATAATCTCACGCTCGGGTACATCGGTCTCGACGATTGTGCTGACGATGGCCAAATATACGTCCTTCGCGCAGACGTTATGCGTTGAGGAGACCATAGCGATATAAATATCTGAGACAATACAGAATGAGTCCGGAACGTTGATCAAAAAACAATGACTCCAACCATGCTTCCTTTGGACCTGATTCTGAGGAATGATTATCTGGACGCTGTCTGTATCGTCTGTACCCGGAATAGGGTGCTTGAGGACGCAAATCGCGCGGATGACCTTGCCGTCCTCTACGACGCGGAGCTTACCGCTCTCGCTGCTGGAGCCGAAGTAACTCGGGTCACCAATGACTTGTTTGGCCTTGACAGTTTCGGATCCGCTGCGTACACCAACAAAGTTACCCTTGTCATCGGTAACGATCTCATCAATCGGTTTGTCGAGCATGTAAGTGCCGCCATAAATGGCGGAGAGACGCGCAAACGCCTGAGGTAGCTCGCCGAGGCCATAAAGGGGATATATGTAAGGCGACTTGCCGTAACGCGCCATGGAAGACGTATATAGCACAATGCGCTCATAGGCCGGGCGCGCAGGCTTGTTAATGTAACTGAAATAGCTAATTAATGATCGTGTCTGGTTTACACAGAAACTGTGCGCACCTATCATCTAAGTAGAGAGCCATGGCGTGGCCAATGAAGTCTTGAGTACCGGGCTCCAGTCCGAACTTCTCGTATACGGCCCTCATCGTATCGACATCAAGATTGATGCCTATGTCGTAATTATTGATAATCAGTATCCACAGAGGTTTGAGACAAAGCAGACGAGGAAAGAAAAATACCTTGATGGGTGGCAGGATCTTCATCATTCCAATTCTGCAGGAACTCGAAGAATTTCTTTGCGCGACGCTTTTCAAAAAGACCCATCAATGGGCTTTTGACCGCCTCCATTTCCGTGCTGGGAACCTTTGAGATCTTGCCGTCCCGATAGACGAAACTGCCCGCGATCTGCTTGAACTCGAGGTAGCGAGTGACATCGGTGTGCACGAGGATTTTCGTGAGTTCTCCGGATGCGATGATGAACTTTGGGATGAGATCGACTGCGTAATCCCTATCACGACCGAGCTCGGCGGGGGGAGCCTGATCTCCGCGGAACTTTCGGTAGAGCTGTCGAGAGACTGAATCAGAAGTTGTCAGTACATATATCGTGGTCGGCCACAGACCTGGGTAAGATTCAGACTTGCACTGTCGCCACCGTAGTAGTCATTCCGGTCCATATGGAGGACCTTCTTGCCCTCAACCGACAGTAACCCGGATAAGACGCACTCCGTCAAACCGGTGCCGAGAACGATAACCTGAAGAAATGTAAGGCAGAGATGAGGGGAAATATGATAGACCATACGTCGTATTCTTCATCCATGATGCCTGGTCGTGGTCAAGGTGAACGGTAATTATAATCGATATGCACGTGCAATTTAGCCTCGAAATGATCCCATTACATACTTCCCAGGAAACGCGGCTCACACGTTTCTACTTTATTTCTACACAACACACATAATACAACTGGCTATTCGATCCTGCTCACAGACTCGCTTGCAAGGCAAATCATGAACTGACCAACGGCTTACGTCCACTTGTGTTAGCCCAAGACGGCGTCCCACGTTGTTGCCGCAGCGCGCGTCTTCGGTATCGTTCAGCAACCTTCAGGAATTCTAGGGAAAAGGTCTCAACTTTGGACCGAAATATCTTACAGAGAACATACCCTGCTCCTTGCTACGATACTTGATGGAATACGAAACTTCAGAACGATGAGGATGCTGAACAGAAAGCTTCAAGTTAGCGAAAGCCTTCATATGGTCCCAGGGAGGATCACCTCTAGGTGGTAAGGTAACCATCTTTGTTTGCCCGACATCATGGCCCAATCGTCTGGGTTATACCTCGCGATATACTTAGCCATCGTTCTCATTTCTGCCGCCCCAAAAAAATGGCCATGTTCACCCGTTGCTGCATCACCCTCATCTGAGTCAAGTGAGCTTCCTTCCTCCCACGTCTCTTGATCATCCTCGACCTCGATCTCCTCTTTTTCGCCGTTCCCGGTAGATCCCTGACCTCCGGTCGCTCTTTCCCGGGCAGCCGTCATGAGCCTGTCGGACAAAGGATCCCGAGCCCAATAACTATTCCAAGAGTTGGCTGTATGGTGGGGCACCTGTGAAAAGCGCAAGTTGAATTTTCTCTTCAGGCATCATGATTGGTTTACACACATTTTCTGCGAGCCTCTCAATGAGTACGCTCTTTGTGAGGAAAGGATTATCTTGCAGCGCCCAAGATATGTACTTTGAAAAGTATTTCTTATCCTCAACGGTATAGAGATTACCCTGAGGACTTTTCACGACCTTCGTAGGAGGTATCGGTTCGACTTCGGGAGGAGGGGGGATCGGTAAATCGGAGTGTCGAGATGAGCCGCGGTCCTTGTGCCTCCCAGGCATTGGACTCCCGCGAGCGCGAGGAAAGATGTTGCTTCGAGATGACCCAGGTTCCGTGTGAACAGACGGATTCTCAATGTTTGTGAAACGCCTCCGCTTCGGCGGCTTGGGCTTGATCCCTAAAGGTGGAGTCGATGCTTTTGGTCCCAGATCGAACCGTGCCGGCTTTTTCGCGGTCTTGTTTGGCTGGACTTGATTGACCAAGTCGTCTATATGAGGTTTATGTTCGAGGTAATAGTCCTTCCATAAATTGGCGGCATGGTTGTTGACCTATTCGCCGAATTGAGACGGAGACGGACTCGGAGGACATGTGGTCGAGGACTTACGCCGTGGAGTCTTTCGATTGCTTTTCTGTGATCCAAACCCTGACTTAAGCCGGATTGAAGAGCCATGACAAGAAGTTGTTCATCATTAGGCGATTGGCCCACGGGTGTAATCATTTTGAGAGTATCGGAAAACAGCTGAGAGGCAAAAATGGAAGCACTAAGCGCTTCGGGCGTTTGTTGTTGCAGGGGTCCTGTGATGCCAGCCTGCTGTGGAGAAGGGTTCATGGCTTGGATAGACTGTTGCTGTTGCTCTAGTGCATCAATAGAAGGTATATGTAAAGGCGGAGGAGGGCTGGACATGGGTTGGGATTGCTGGAGTAGTTGTAATAGTGCGTTCATGGTTTGAGGAGAAAAGTTGGATTGCATGTCGAAGGACTAAGAGGGTCACTGGCACTCAAAGGACGTAAGACGGCACGAGGACCAGACGGGCCGTTTAAGTGACCATGATAGAATGCAAAATGCCTGCAATGTGAGTAAAATATTACACAGGAGTGCGGCTAATGTGTCGCCCTTTCCTACGGTGTTTCATGGCCATGAGCTTAGAGGGGTGCCATAAACCTAAACTACCAGCAAGGTAAAAGCATACGCCACCAACTCCTGGCCAATTTTCGGTTTTTTGTTAGCTACACAGAGGAAACACATACATCTCAAACCTCACCCAACTGCTCCGCCTGATGCCAGTGATCAAATAGCTACGGGCCGAGGGCTTCTTTGTCGTTATGTGTGCATGTTACGCTATATAAATGCAGTTGCTTTTGAAAAGGGGCAGTCTCATGCTCCGAGCCGACCGGTGTGTCACTGCCATGCCTTATTATTCTCGTATCCCTACACGCGCTATACGATCTTATGCTACAGTATCGGTACAGCCACCTCTTCGGGGCCTCAACTCAGCTGTACGTGAAAAGGCCGAGAAACTTTCCAGGGACTGGAAAGGTACCAGTTCCTCCGGAGAAAACACCAAGAATTTCATAGGCGGAGAGTTTGTGCAGAGTAGGGCAACCCAATGGATTGATGTCGTAGACCCAGTACGCCGCATATACCACTCCCCACTTATTTCCGTACTAAGGTCGCGCCGTAATAGTCCACGCAAACACTCCTCACCCGTGTTCCGGAGACAACCAATGAGGAGTTCGAACAGGCAGTGGCAGCTGCCTCCGACGCCTTCAAAACGTGGAGCAACACAACAGTATTGACCCGGCAGAGGTCTATTTTTGAGTCCGTTACTATAACCAACGAATTCTGTCGTACGACGCTTATCTGTGTCTCTTCAGGTTGCAGCGCCTTATTCGAGAGAATGCCGATTCCCTAGTCACTAGCATGGTCTTGGAGCAAGGAAAAACGGTTGATGGTCGGTTTAACTATCGCATTGATACTTTTTACGCCTCTGGAACGTCCATACAGACGCGCATGGTGACATCACGCGGGGACTCCAAGTAGTGGAACATGCTGCAAGTGCACCCTCACTCTTGTTGGGTGAGAAAATTGAAGGTTCGATCCCCTCCTGTTACTTCACGTAGACACTCTTATACAGGTTTGACATAGTTAGTCGGGATATGGATACTGAAGTACGCAAGGTGCCCTTGGGTGTAACTTCTGCGTAGGATCTAGATGTATCCCTTTACTGCGTTGGCTGACTCTCTTACTTAGCATCTCTCCGTTTAATTTTCCTGCGTATGTCTCTTTGCTGTCGATGAGCCGCAATTCTCACAACAAACGCCGACAGCATGATTCCCCTTTGGTCAATTCCTATGGCTACAGTAACTGGAAACACCCTCATCCTGAAGCCCTCTGAGCGAGACCCCGGTGCGGCAATGATCATTGCTGAGCTCTGTCAAAGGGCAGGACTTCCTCCAGGCGTCATTAACGTCGTACACGGGACTGCCCCGACGGTAAATGCCATTTGTGATCACCCTAGCATAAAAGCGATCAGCTTTGTCGGAGGTGACCGTGCCGGAAGGCACATTTACGAACGGCAAGTCTTTTGTTTGAGCTTTATTGTACATGCGCTTTTTGACACATGCCTTAGTGGGACGAAAAACGGGAAGCGCGTCCAATCAAACATGGGTGCTAAGAACCATGCTATACTCATGCCAGACGGTAGGCGATGGACGATGCATTGTCAATGCAATCAGCTTATACGCATGCCCAGCTAACAAGAAACATGCCCTCAACTCCATCGTTGGCGCGGCTTTTGGTGGTAAGCTTACCAGCTCTCTGTGGACGTAGTATGCTCATGAATAACTTTTGAAGCTGCTGGGCAACGTTGCATGGCAATTTCTGTAGCGCTATTGATTGGCGATGCTCAGGCGTGGCTACCCGACCTCGTGAATCTTGCGAAGAATTTGAAGGTGGGCGGGGGTTTTGAGAAGGGTGTTGATCTGTAAGCTATCTGCCCCTTGGTCTATGTGCGCCATTCTCATCTCATATAGTGGGCCGGTCATCTCACCGGCTGCCAAAGATCGCATTCTTGGTTTGATTGCATCCGCCGAGCAGGAGGGTGGAAAAATTCACCTTGATGGACGCCATATAAAGGTTTCTGGATATGAACACGGCAACTTTGTAGGTCCGATGGTTATCGAAGCAGACACTACGATGAAATGCTATGAGTACGTATTTTCTTCCCTTCATCGTACGTACTGTATCACGAAGCACCGCATCATCAGTCAAGAGATTTTCGGGCCCGTCCTTGTCGTTCTGAAAGCCGACACACTAGACGAGGGGATCCAGATCATCAACCAGAACCGGTACGGCAACGGCGCGGCGATCTTTACCCAGTCAGGCGCAACTGCACGTAAATTCGAACACGATGTGAACGTCGGTCAGATCGGAATCAACATTCCTATCCCGGTACCACTTCCGATGTTTTCTTGGAGTGGGAACAAGGTAACGCGTTCATTTGTCCTTAGTCTGTGTAGAACTTACGGTTTTCATCGCAGGCGAGTTTCTTGGGTGACCTCGGTTTTTACGGAAAGAGGTATTGATCGATCGGTCTGTTGTTCCGTCGATCCGCTAACAGCATCTCGCAGTGCCATCGAATTCTACACACAGAAGAAGGTGGCGTCCAGCGTCTTCCTGCCGCGTATTCTCCCAATAACTTATCATTCTAATAGACGACGACAAGCCTTTGGAAGTCGGCGGATGCTCTCACTAGCCGAGCATCTGTCCATATGCCTACCCATCACTAATTCGTTGTTCATTGACTAATGTGTATAGAAGACGCCCAAGCTGCGCGCAACACCTACGATAGTAGGTGTTTGAAATTTTTTGAAAATTTGTCTCGGACTTGTTCTTGCCAATGAATTTGGACATCCGGCTTTCTGTCAGAGGTGCTTCTATTGTGTCTGTCTATGTAAAACAATTGTGAGATACGTTGTGCATGCACTGCAGGGAGCGATGCGTCGAGAGTCAGAAAAGGTGAGTGTTTGACTGGAATGTCTCCATCTGGTGGAATACAGCCAATGTTAGCCTCAAGAATTTGTACAGAGCTTCAAGTTGTCTTATATACTGTACTATAACGATTCCAATACATTTCTTCCTCGATCAGCTGAATTTTTTCTTACTATTCCTATAAGTTCACCAAAACTCGGCTGATTTTCTTCAAAAAAAAGCTTAGGGACACACTGATGTATACCGTAAGCACTTATTCTGAGAACTCCAGTGTCCCAAGTGCGAGGGAACAAGGCTGAATAGAGCATACTCGCAGTAGGCTTTTCCTTAACTGTTTAGGAACATTTCAAGTGGAGTTTAGGGTAATTTTATTCAAAATCTGAAGCGATCAACAAGGGATTTTCAATTGGAGCCTAGGTCAAATTTTAGGAGAAATTGGGGTGGGGTTTAGCTAGCTGAACGTTGAAAAACGAGTTTTCAAACACTAACCCATTTTCAAACCCAGCGCCAGGAATAGTACTAGGCCCTGTGCCGTCGACTCACCCAACCACCGGCACTTTCATACGCTTGACGCGCCACTTCGTTGCGATTCTCATGTTTCCCCACTTGGCTATGTCTACTACGCTCTCGTTAATGTTCTCACGTCCAACACTGGTCTGTAACCATCATCGTTTCTGAGCTTCTCTGTAGCACTCCGCATGAAATATAAACGTTCTTTGCGACTCCCAAGAGCCGCTTAGAATCATGAAAACGTAGTATTTGTCAGTACTGATGCAAATCACTCGCCTTACAGCTATCTCATCCACACTCTATCGTACATGGGACGATGTCCATATCCTCCAAGAAACTCCACAATATCGACAACATATACATCATAGTAACCCAGATAAGCAGTGTCAAGAAGTTGATATCCTTTGTGCAGTGTGGCCATCTCTTCCCCAAATGTCTTTGGACACAGATGTCTAGGCAAGTGCCACTAGGACACGGAGGTTGTCCCTGACAACGTGTTCAAGAAAGCATTGGATAATTTAACGCATTGTTGGTAGGTGTCCTCGAATCCTTTCTGGATAAGATATTGGTGTTAGATTTCGTATTCGGCACTGTATACGGACGCAATCAATGCCAACTTACGGCACCTCCATAATATGGGTCGGGTATTGGCTCTCCATCATGATAAGATCCCCACAGCTTGACTTCTGCCGTAGAGTCGCCGGGCTTTATGCTAAGTAAGTTATTCAGATTCGACCGGTCGGAGGCAAGGATGTGCGTGAAATTGTGGAAATCTTTCTGGCTCACTTGACGAGCTCCATGGGAAATGGATACTCCGTACTGTCGGCCATACAGTAGTGTTTACTATAATGATGCCGCACTTTTAAAAAATCAAATCAAATAATGCATACCTTTTTACATACAGCGATAGTACTTTGGGACCGACGGTGCATGGCCGGGGGTCTGTCAATGGCGGGTAAAAACCCGGAGGTGGATCATAAACTGACCGGTCGTCGGGCTCTTCGCCAACGTGATATGCAGCGGTGCCAGCGCTATCAACGGTGAGATCGATCTTGCGCTCTTTGGCAATGTGCCTGAGCACAGCTTCGCCTATCGGAGAGCGACAGATGTTACCCAGGCAGACGATGAGGACTTTGGGTGGTGACTCGGACATGTTCGGCGGTCTAGTGGTGAATGGGATGGGATGCCAGCGATCACGATCAGATGATATCTTAGGCGGGAACAGTGACATTCTCCCACACACCAGCAACCATGGTCTCTCCCCCCATTCAAGTCTTTCTGACAACGATAGCGTCGCAGCCGGCTCTGCGACAGCGTCAAGGTGTGTTTAAATACGCTATCCCCGCCTTGCAGTACCGCACTCGCTGATCACCAATAGCGTAGAGTATATCATGCGCGTGTTGCAAGCGAAGAATATCACATACAGTTCGTATGATTTGGCTTCTGATGAGGATGCAAAGAGACTTTGGAGGAGGAAAGCTCCACCAGGTGAGCGCTACACTTAATGTGTGCCAACATCCGAGTCCGTGCAAACATTCGTGTACTAGACAAGCAACAGTTACCTGGCATACTGATCGGCGGGACGTGTCCTGGGGTAAGTACCATATTAACTGGTAGTGTTAGCTGTGAAATGTGCATGCTAACGCTCCTAGTAGTCCTTCTCCGACTTGTGAGCATACTCTACTACGCGTGACTGATGCAAGTCCTCCCGCTCAATTCACTACCGGTGAAAATCTATCTATAGTGAAGAAGCGGTGGAATATGGCGAACTAGAGACTTTTCTTCGACTGAAAGATACCTGGGACGAAACCATCGAAGAAACACGCCCGACGCTCCCTACCAAACCAATCGGTGTACCTGGTGCATCCTCGCCATCTCAAATGGCCAAGCCAGCCCACAGGGCACTCTTCAACGCCAGTCCCGGCGGCGGACCCTCGTCGCCACTGCGTGGAGCCACGTCCTCCTCGTCAGCCTCCTCTCCAGCTCCTGCCGAGACCCAGACGAAAAAATCGCTGCGCAAGCGCAGGGACGAAGAGTTCGACGTGAGCGAAGAGCTGACCGGGTATGGCTTGCAAGGCCTCAAAGTGACCGATGACGATCTGCTCGCGCTCGTGGAGGAGCTTGGGCTCGGCGGTGAAGAAGCGGGGGATCTCGTGAAAGGCTTGAGCGACCCCACGGACAAGGCTGATAAAGTTAAAGAAGACGAAGCAACTGAGGTTCGGGAAGGTGGTGCCGGCGGCTCTGAGCAGCCCGAGTCTAAGAACGAGGCCTCAGCCGAGGCAAAGCCAGTGGCTCGTGAAGAAGCGGAGGCTGCGGCAGAGGGCGATGGTGTAGAGAAAGCCGCCGCTACCTCTGAGACCGAGGTCGCGGAAACGGACGCGCGCGCACCAAGTACCTAATTAATTGCTTGGCCTTCCTGCCTCGGAATTACTCTGTATGATTCTACTGGATACATGGCCTCGTATGCCGTGATCTAGCGGGGTATACTGTAACTTTGCTGAGAGGAACATATTTCCCGCGGAATCCTGTTTCCGAAGTCTGGCCTGCGACCTGCGATGACTTAACAGAATTCACAGGCCGGGGATGGGTTGAGGGAGATGAGCATGATCTCCTGACTATGATACCAACAAACGAATTCTATTCGATTAAATGCCATGCCCAGTAGGCCATTCTATTAACAGACAGCAAAGCAAATAACGATACTACAGTCACCGAAGGCAAATAAAGGGGCGCTCATGCCAGAAGCGTCACTCACCGTCGGAAACTGGTTCCGACATCCTAGAACGCCGACGACGCAGGGGACTGGACGCCGTCTCTGCAGAGGATAACATGCTGATATTGCCTTCATAATCCTGATACGAATCGCAGAGGTTCAATGAAGACAGGAAGTAATGCACGCGAATAAGTCGTACCTCTCGCTTCACGGGACCGATGCTCCCGCTTCGCTTCAACGATCGCTTTCGAGCTCGCCTCTCACCCAGCGCATCTGGTAGAGTCCGTGAACGTGCACTCGGTCCAGCCTTGGGAGTGGCTGGACCTTTGGCACCATATCGCCACCACAGGGAAGGGATGAGGCAGATCGCTAAAACAGTGAATGATACGGCGAGGAAAATGCCAGAGGCAACCACGCCGGACAGCAATGGAAATCTTGAGATGATTCCTCTACAGGAAACTGATAAACATATCATCATGCAAAGCGAGAAGAAGAAACTGACCGTACGCCTTGAGGACGAACGCTGCCTTTGATGAAAGCAGTCAGCACGCTGAGCTCCTTCCCTTCTCCGGATCCGATAGACTTCCAATTGTCCTGTCTGCCTAATTCAATCCTGGCAACAACGCGGCTTACGCCGGATACATAGCGAGACAGAAGGGGCAATGTCAAAGTCGTCGTGCTGGGATTCAACCAACGAAAAGAAGACGGTGGCAGGATGATCGCCTATCGACGATGTTACAAGAAAGTGGAGGTAGAGTCCAGCAGTGGACTCACTGGCTTGCGGACGGTAGTGAGAATCCTGCTTGAGGGATCGGACAATATCAAAGTCGTCATAAAGTTCCCAATATCATAGTTAGACTGTGCAGCTGGAACAACGAGGTGGAGAGATATGTCGTAGGGTTGTGCAGGATTAAAAGAAGCGAGTTGTGTCTCGGCGTACGGTACAAGTCCGTCGCTTCGGGGCTCATTAGAAGAGAAACATGGTCTTATGTTGACACGCACCCGTATTGGAAGAAAAGTGGGGATTGCCAGCTGACTGCACGACTGTACCATACATACACACCTGATACAATGGCAGGGATGAGCAGCGAGGGAACCAGGAGAAAAAATACAGTTAGTGGGATGAGTTGGGGCGCGATCGGGCGCAAAGCAAAGGAGATGAGGGAGAGGAAAAGTTCTCCCGGGTAGACAAAAATGGCATGCGCTAGGCGAGAAGGGAATGACGGTTTTGTCTGTCTGACGAGATACTTATCGAGTGGGTCTGCCATCGACATCGACGGTGATGAGAGGGTGCCGAGGCTGGCTGTATGCGCGTTGGTGTTCTCTTGACATGTGAAATGTTGACCACCATGGCCACGTCAGATATACGCGACTTGCTGGGTCATTCGCCTAGCTCACCAGACCTCGCTGCATATCTCTCAACCCCCTCTACTCCTCAAGTCACCCCGGATGTTAAGTCTTACCCTGACGCCGTTTATTTTAACTACTATTCCATCGGTCTCAGCCTTCTGTTCATTCCAAACAATGGCTATAAACCTCGCTCCGGGCTTTCCCGCCAGGATCTACAAGATGCACATCTCGTTTTAGACGGCATCGATATATACAACGATGTGTTTACCGTCAAGTCTGATGGCAAGACCAGTTCCCGATCCCCCGCTTATTCACCTTATCCCACCACTCCCATGGCCCTCACTGTCACCCCAGAAACCAAAGAGGGTACATCCCGTCCCTCGGCCCTCAGCATTACGCGGAACATGACCGGCAAAGAATTTGTCACCGCCCTCGGTGAACCAGACAGAAAAGGGGGTGGTTCTGGGCCATCATCTGGCAATATTGGGATTTGGGTGGAATGGACCAGAGATGGTCTTATGGTCGAGTTTGGCGGAGATGATAGCCGGGGACCCCAAGCATGGGAAAGGGGCAAAGACGCTCCATGGAGGGTGATTTCCTTTTTTCCCTCCAAGTAGCTCTCGTCGGTCCAGATGCCGTCCAACTGGACAGTATTCACGTGCTCCTGTATACATCCTGTTCGGTTATTGAGCGAGAACGTGATGATAGCATCATAAGAACCAAGGCGCCGTCCATCCACACAGCCCTGTCCTGTCGGTTAAGCAACCCTCATGGCCGCCCCCCCATCTATCACAACTCTCGACTTGAGCGCAACATGGGTTATGGTTGGCATTGTTCATTTCCTCCTAACTACCAACACTATTCTTATCCCGTTAACATATCACAGAATAAGACCCTGAGCGACGATACAGACGAAATCTTACGTCTGCAGGGTGTAAGCTGGTTTACACGACGTGCGATTGCCCTGTCCACCATAATCCTCTACGTTCGGCACTACAAGGGCGATGACGGCGTCGAGCGCATTGACATTGATCAGAAACTCACGGGCATTCCCGGAACGAGCGAGAATCGCATATTAGACTGGACATTCAGGGAGCACGACGACTATCTATTTGGCCCAGTTCTCGGAAAATCCAGAAGAGCGAATGTTGACGAAATTGAGAACGAGTTCCTGAGAGAGGGTTGGCTTCCAGATACGGTGCAGGACGGTGTAATCAACTCGTATGTGAAAAGTGATACTCCAAAGAGCAATACCTCCTGGATTGCAGAGCAGGTATGTCGACCTTTCCAGCACACTTGTCTACAAAATGGCTTACCCGTTCAGACTTGGGGATTCGAACAAATAAATAATGAAAGGCGTTATGTTCGACACGTCGACTTCATCGGCCCCGAAGATGAGCATATTCAGGCCTGTCTAGTCTATGACTTCTGTGAGCTTGTTCTCCAACTTGCACGGTCGATCGCCTAACGACTTTGCAGATTCTTCTTCTTCTTAGACCAAGCGTGTTTATTACTGTGATTTCATGGATCGAATACAATGGCACCTGGGCCGTACAAGTTCCAGAGTGCCATCGGAAACAAATTTCAATTTCAAATATCGCCAGGTCGAAGTTTGTCTCTTTGTTCGACGACAGCCATTAACCGGATGGTACCTCCCAACACCAACATTGAAGCTTACGCACACTCGAACGACACTGGACAAGAATTTATTCTTAGTCTCGCGTTATTCTTTGGCAACTTCCTCCGGAGTCATCTGAGGACTGGTTTGTCATAACGCGGTCCTCATGGCGCGGTCCTCATAACGCTGCGCATGAGGAACCAGATATCATATTTTTTTTCGTGTGCCGAAGTGCGAGCTGTGCATGGCCAACGGAAATGACCCGCTGCGGACGGAAAGCATATTTCTCTAGCCAACATGGCCGTGACATTCATCTGTCATTGCTCCATGCCAACTACTCAGGGTACTGCGAATCTCCAAAGACCACACGAGTCACCCAAACAATGCCCTGGCTATACAAAGGATCGCCATGTACAAATGTTTCGCTTCGAGGATTCACCGACTCAGAAAGCCGAACCAGAACGGGACTTGCTCTGTTTGGCTGAGGCTTTGGTCAAGCTTTCCCGGCGTGACTCAAGGATAGTCGCCTTTTTGTTCGAGAGGATCGAGGTCTATTGTTGATCTGCCTGGTTCATCACCGTCCGCATGCAACGCACACCCTAACTCCGCTTCATGCGGCCGCAAAGCTACGGCTGCGGAACGCCACAAACCACTTGAGCATTATCTGGTGTATTTGACACGTCTTCTGGGTGAGCTTTTCGATCTTGCTATTTCTGGGAGAAATCTACACTGTTGATCTCTCTTTGGGAGCACAAACGACGGATCATGATGTGGCTTCCACACATCATATGCATCATATCCAAATCACGTCTAAACCACGGTGCAGTGTGTCAATTTAACCAGCACTTGCGGCGTCGCACTTGAGCTTAATTATAGCGCAATTACCCATACACAAACGATTTTAACGACCAACCTCTTTTGGGCCGCAAGTGGTCCCTCATCGGCCTCATCACCTACTGAAAAACTAGTTTTTTTTACGATTGGAATAGAATTTTGAAGTAAATATCATCATTGGGTTTTCTCCGAGTCAATATCGAATAGGTTCGTGATTACAGGAGTACAGTACAACCGTGATCGTGACTGATAGAATAGCGCGACGGTACTACAGGAACACAGGAACTACGGTTGTATGTGACTGTGATTGAACCAAACAAAGAATTTTTGGCGCTTGTGCTTTGGACTTCCGGATTCTAACGTCGACCGTACTCTTACTGACTGCCTACTGATCCGAAACGATTTAAATTACGTCATTTTGTCCTGTATTCTGCAGACACTGCCAGAGTCAGCCAGACAGACGTTCGAAATGTGCCGTTTCGGCTGTGTTCGTTGACACACTACGCCGCCAGGCTGCTGGTGGTACGGTTACGGTATTTTGGACCTGAAGTTGCGCTGATGCCTGGATTGAGTCATTTAAAGGACTTATCCATGACTTATACAGTACATGTAGACGAGCTGCGGCGACAGCGACTCGGAAGGCATCTCGGAACTTAGCCGTTCCGAGTCCGCAGCCCCTGAACAGGATGGCCACAGCAAAGCAGGGCCATCGGGGATCTCGGCGCATCCTCTGGGGAAGAATAATGACGCTGCGGCTGACAGGCTGCGCCAGCGCAGAAGGTGAATACTGCATTGAGGGCTATTGACGAAGGCAGTTTCCCGTGCGTCGTCGGTCTGCCAGTGGCCGTGTCTCGCCTGCTCACTGCACTATGCAACTGCTATCGTTGCATCGGTTTTCTGACTAATGCGTGAGTTTCTATATCTATTTCTCGTCTCTTGTACAGTACGTCATATGACATACAGTATTCGCGATCTCTGGCCATCGCCATTGTGGGACGTAAGCGCATACACTGGCAGTATGTAAATAACCATTGAACTCTGTATTCTAGAGCGTGCTGACCACGTCAATCCCAGATGGGATGGAACTGATAGTCATTGTCGTTGCAATGTTGCTTGTCGGATTCGATCTTGGAGTGTATATCGTAGGCGCTCCGAGTCATCTGGTGGTTTATTGTAATGGGAGAGGATCATCCTCCGAGTGGCGTAATCACCTCTCAGTCCACAACGGGGATTTTTGGCCGTCTCATGCCAACGGTGTTCACCCCTGAGGGCTGGAGAAACTTGGGTACGACAGACCCGTATTCATTCTAGCTGACTCCTTGGCTGCGCTTGTGTGGGGTGCGCAGGGAGGTGCGCGTGGGTCCGCGAATATTCGGCAGGGGAGGGCGGAGAGGAGGAGGCGTACAGGAGGTCAGAAATAAACTTGTGGAGAGCGCGCGCATACGACAAGCCACGTCGTGAGAGTACTAGTCATCTAGCACGAGAATTCTGAGGCAAGAGACTTCGCGACTTCGCGTCAGACCACTCTGAGGCCCCAAGAGTCGAGATCAAAGCGGAAACAATTTGAGGACTGCTTTGCATAGCTACTTCGTCGCGCAGCATGATGCATGATCAGCTGCGTAACCACTCCAAGTGTCGCTTCTTTGCGCACCATGCATGTTAAGCCTAACGCCGCGAGTACTCGTTCTCATCCTGCGCAGCTTCTCGGCCGCAAGACTCTCGGTTTCGCCGGTAATTTAGGAGTAGAAACCGCCTGTAGAATGTTTCTCATAGAAATGACAATTATTATATCCTTGGTCCGAATCGGGCCCCTAGATAGTTGGTAAGTTGTGAACACGATTGAATGTTGAGGTACTAACTCGCTGGATTGCTTCTGCGACTGGGATGGACTCGCGCTACGATGTTCAAGCTATGTGTTTGCCTGTCTTTCCACAAGCCCCATGCACGATTGTCATGCGGTGGTGTGTCTAATTTATTAAATATTGGATGGCCAGCCACGATGGAGAATACGTAAACGGTGACACAAATTGTCGAGACACGAATTACGAGAATGCGGAAAGAGTGAAAGGGGATATTCAATAAGGGCTGGATGACTTAACACTTCGCACGGGGCTCACGGGCGTCCATTATATTAACCTCGACTAACCTCGTCATGCTGCCACCGCGGGTGAACATAACTCCTGAGCTCCGTTATCGACCCTCCTCATTATACCCTTGACAACTCGTACAGCACATTCGTTTGTATTCTTGTTTCAAACCCCCACAAGCCCTATCAACGTCCATGAAGCATGCCGCGAGCGGCTGCTCACATCAAACATCGAGAAAGTGCGCATTTTTCACCGATGGTCACGACAGCATTAAAAAAAATCCCTCCATAGATTTTACAGATGTAGGCAATGGAAAATGGCTCTGCAACATTTGCAAAGCGGACGTCATGACCATCAAGCAAGCCGTAACTCACGAAAGTTCGGCTCAGCATTCATCGAGGGCTGAGGCGTATGGCCTACAAACTACCTCATCCGCCGTGCGAAAACCCACCTCCGATATTCTATCAAGTCTCAGAAGAGCTGAAGAAGGACGTAGTCATTGGATGGACTTGACTCCTAACTTAATCTCCTTTTGGCGTAGGGGGTTAGTGGCCGCGGAAAGGGGAGAAGAAGCTGAGTCAATGCACGAGTATTTGGATAAACTGGAGGAGGAGCTTCAAAGTAGCCAAGGTCACTGGGGTAATTCTCCCGTCGAGGACGACGGATGGGGTTGGGATAGTCCTGCCGAAGATTGGACCCCCGCCCCTGACGTATGGGCATCGATGTGGGGCACACCCGTCGCGCAAGTGCCTCAACAAGTGCATCATCGAAGAGAAGGCAGTAGTAGCATCACGAGCATGCATCAGGAAGGCACTCTACCCGAGCGCGACGGAGCCCATATCGATGATAATGAAGATGATGCTACCTCATTCGTTGAGAATTTTCTTCAGCACCATGCAGTTGACGCTCGTCGAAGGGAGAGAATGCGGGTATTTTATGAGGTTCGTCACACGTTATATGACGTACAACTTCCGTTTGTTGAGGCGTATCCTTTTCAAGATGCCTACGGAACAGAAAATCAGGAAAATCGAGGAGGTGATAAGCGACCTCCGTGGTCAGTGAACAACAGCTTTCTAGTCTTTTCAGCCTGTTTGGATAGTTTTGGATTGTTGCTGCATAATTGTAATATAATCAAGCGGACGTTTACCTCGAAGTAGGGACGTCGTTAATTCAAGTATAAGTCGGGTTAGTGACCTACATCATGGTTTGCTGTAGATCAGAAAGTGGGTTGAACCCAGTGTCAAATACCTTTAGTCAAGGGGTAGGTTTGCCAGACGGGGGGCTGTGCCATTGGCCGGTCTCCCCACTCACATGACCGATCCTGTGCAGGGTTTGTCAGGGCTGCTGTACGCTGCTGTAATCTGGCGATCTCATAGCGCTACCCCTTGTTATAAGAGGCCCGGAACGAATTTGTCATTCAACATTATTCCTTTCACCATACCTCTCACCACCCACCACCCATCATGAGCTCATCAGATCCCCCACTTCCCTACGGCTGGGTTCAAGAGCTAGATCCCAAGACAAATCATCCATTCTGGGTGAGTAATACATCTGTCCCATCACCTTACTACATCCATGACTGATCAGCGCGCTGCAGGTCGACACGAAAGCAGATCCGCCCCGTGCAATCTGGACACATCCGTATGACGATGAACAATACCTCCGGGAGCACCCAGAAGTTAGGGAGAAAGTACAAAGCCTTGATACGAAGCAGCGAGATTCAAAGGATTCCCCACTCTCCAAACCTCGTCGCCACTCCTTCAATGGCCATGATAGCTCTAGCGTGGTACCAGAGGGCGACGAAGCCGCCGACGATTCTTCCAAGAAAGGAAAAGGGAAGCGAGGATTCTTTGGCAAGCTCAAGGATAAGGCTATTGGTACCAAAGAAGAGCGCGAAGCACACAGGAAGGAGCAGGCCAGGGTAAGTACAACAATATATGCTTTCCGTCAACCTTTCTTCTGAATCCGTTTCTGCATAGCTTGATATGGAGAGGCAGCGACAGTACACAGAGATGATAAATGCCCAGCGAGCACAATATGCACAGGAACAAGCCCTTTATAACCAACGATACCGCGCAGGGCCCTCTTCTCAACGTTATGGGCCACCACCGGGAGACCCTTATACGTATGGCCCGGGATATGGCAGCGGATACGGTTATGGTTATGGGGATGGGGGCTACCGTCGTCAACGCGGCAACGGAGGTGCCTTACCTCTCCTAGGTGCCCTTGCTGGTGGCCTTTTGTTGGGTGACCTATTGTTTTGAGATGATTTGTTTCTGGACACCTCCTTCTATTTCTCTAATCGGACCTCATACACGAAATGGGATCCAATTTGTTGTAGATCTGACTGTTATATGACACCGCCTTTGTATACTGGATGCAGCTATATGGATAATACATTATACCTTTGGTTCGATTTCTCGAATTGAATTGATCTAAAGACATCGAACAAAGTTGGATCAAGCCCACACGCGTCTCGGCAGCGGGGCGCACCGCCGCAAGCAGTCTCCTCTTCAAGGGTCAACGTTCAACAATGGCACGGGTTGCGTCTGTTATTCCGTCCTCGTTGAGCCCTCACATATGCATCATTTCGTCGCCTGACTTGGCCGATATTCTCTCCGCGTCGTTGTTGCCCCCATTGCCTCAAATTCTACAATCATTTTCTCCTCTCCCACAAGGTAAGACGCGCTTCATTCGAGGTATCGATGCGCCCGACTCACATGTACGCAGTCACAACGAGGACAATATCGTTAACACCAGTGCCTCTCACTTCATTCGCCTTGCGCTTCTCAGATTTGGGAGAAGTCGAAGATGGATGCCGTGAGGACGAAGAACTGCGCGCAGGACGAACAATAGACTGGATCAACGCTCGTATATCAAGCAGATGCGCCAAGTGGTTGGAAGACTGGGAACGGGTCGAGGCAGCAGCCGCCCAGAACCGAGCTAACAACTTAAGAACTCCTTGGTGGAACGAGTTGCGCCATTGCGTGGAAGGAGATCACATTCCGTCGAAATTCGAGGGTTGGAACCATCCAGTTGCGAGTGTGTGTTTCTTATGCCGGTCAAATCCAGGGTCCTGAACACCTTCACAGTCGTATACGCCGTGTCTACTATGTTGCCCAATCCTTTACAGACTTTGGCACAGCTGCACGCTCGCCCTTTAGAACTGCCTTCATGGGTGGACAACACACATCTACGGTATTCACTGATCGTCCATCCCGAAACGTCTCCCCTGTCAGACGAAGAGTGCGTGGTCTCATAGATCCATCTTCGTCTACTCATGTCGTGAAGAGCAAACGCTCTCTTCAATGCTGTCAAAAAGCAGTATGGTTTACATAGCTATCTGCTTCCTCTCGAGCTTCCCTCTCCACCACCCCAGCCTGTGCCTGTTCCAATGGCACCCTTGCGGTTGCCGCCAATACCGAAGTCATTGCTCAACACCCCTGATCCATCCACTATAGGACAAAAGTCAGCTTCAACCACTGGGACCTCATACGAAGCGAACACGCTTCGGATGAGCGAGAAGGACATCCTGCAAACTGCCAAGTTCGTTCGGGAGTTTGTCTCGATGAGTCTTGTGCCTTGGATGGAAAAATGTGTTGCAGATTGGAACGAAAATGTGACACCGTCTTCTCACATACCTGGTCCTGCATGTTGTTGACTCATGTATGCTTCCAGTTCGCCTCAACACGACGGCTACCTTCCCGTCTTTTTTCCTCCACTCGTCGTCTGTTTGGCTCTGGGACAGCATCGCCTGCACCTCCCCACCCACCTACTTCATCAGTTTCTCCTGTTATTCCAGCGACTAGGTCAGGGTCGCATTCCTCGATATCAAGTATCTCTGCTGGGGGACATCCTGCTCCAAGTCAGCAGAGACGACTAGCAGAATTTGCCACTATATTGGGTGACCTGAAGCTAGCAGTCAGCGTGTGGGAGGCGCTAAACAAAGATGGGAAGGGCGGATCGGTAGGATATACTTATGTATGCGGGAAACATAAGGGTACTCAGGTATCTCATTTTGAAGGAAACGCTTCCACTGCTCCTTTCTCCATCTTCCGCGATAACCACCCATGTCATACATGCACTCTCCACAATCACACTCCACCACGCAGAAGCATCAGCTTCGGCCCAATTACGTGCGGCTACCTATGCCGTACGCTGGGAGGCCAGTGGCGATTTTCTAACAAGCCCCCTTGAAGGGGACAGGTGGTTGGTTTGGGCTGCCTCGTCGGTACGTGACTAAGGTGGTAACAATTTCTCAGTATATTAACACATGAGCTTCAAAGGGGGAAGAACCACCTTCCGCTCTTTTGCTTGCACACGCTGCTCATCTTAGTTCTCGAAGGCTGGCCCACCGACGAGCTGCACTTTGGTACCTCATTGCCGCAAAACGGCTCGAGAAGTCTGGCATTGTGCGTTTGTGCCCTCGATCAGTCTGTTACATCGCTGATGGTATCAAGTAGAAATCACTGACCTTATATCTTCTGCGCAAGGCGCATGGGCTCTATAGTATCTCCCCGGAAAAGAATCTGTCGCCTTCATTTTGGGACTCTGAGGGTATTGAAATGCAGGCATCAACCCGATTTGACCGGATCCTCCCAGGCTTAGAGCATGCGTTGGGTACGTAACATAGGCTTGATATCGTACAGGAACTGACGTTTTGTTGATTAGGGCGTCTTTATTATACGACTGGCGAGGTTCGGCGGGCAGTTCAATTATTTTTATCAATTCTGGGGAGACCTTCCGATCGGACACCTCCGCCAGATGACGCATCAGAAATACCCAAAGAACTCACAATGGATAAAGTGTTCTTGGAGGATTTTCGAGTCGCTTTCCAGGTGCTCAAAACCATTAATCTCTAGACCTTAGTGTGTCTGACTTGAAAAACAGCATCTGAAAGATACGTCTGGCAAAGAATTTCATACCACGGATTTGACACTCCCAGTTGCATTCTTCAATCCACGTCTCACTAGAGTACGATTACCTGGGGATGCGGTGGGTGGATATGTCGCGACATGGCAATCACGGGAAGACAGTTGGACTTCGTTCTGGAAAGCTAGAGGTAAAGAGACTCTTCACCGCACGGGGAGGGCTATTGTCAACGGTGAGTGTGTAATGGTCTGCCTTCTCCTTTGCTGAGAAGTACGTAGAGGCTTTCTGGGTGGACCTCGTCGTACATAATCCGTTCAACACAGAAGTGAACTTGTCAGAGTTGACTGTTATTGTAATGGGGCTCCCATCTGGTCCCGAATGGTCTCCAGAACTTGTAGATGTCGAGATCTTGGATGAGATCATCCTAGACCCGAAGGAAACCCGCACGGTGAACATCGTTGGCTTGTTCAATCGCTTGGTACAAGCTAATCTTCTCGATTTAAGATCCCATTATCAATTCTGGCGAGACAGCCAATGACTTTGCAGATCTCCAATGTCTCATATATGTTCCTTTCTCTCCTCCCCGCGATGGAACCCTTGGTATCGCGAGGTCGGAGACTTCAAGACACGCCCCATCAACGACAAAACAAGATATATGCGCCCGATAACGTCATCAAGGTCGAGGTTGAAGATGCCATACAGCGACTGTCCGCTCAGTTCTCGGATGACAGCCGATTGGTGCTCTATCATGGAGAGTGCAGGGAAATGCGAATCTGGTTGTCGAATGTCGGCACTCAGGCGATCAGCGAGATCTGGCTAGTTGGTGGAGAAGATGACGAATTTTGTGTTGACCAATTTGGCGACCCCGAGACTGGTACGCGTTCAATGGTGCCACTGCTCCGTCTACTCTACTGAATAACCTATAGTTAAAGCCTCTGCACATGGTTCCGAGACCTTTGATTCGGACAATTCACTGCTCCCTAGAACACCCCATAAGATTTCATGGACTTCCGCGGTGCAAGACTCGTCACTAGCTCCGGGTGCCAACTTCGAACTTCCTTTCGTGCTCCATGCAAATAAATTGGGCGAGCGAGAGCTCTGTCTCTTGTTCACCTTCCGAGAGGTACGCAATGTCTCCCAGGATACTGCCCACTTCATCCCGTTGACGCCCCGTTTCTAGGGAGATGGCCATGTATTTCACTGCGTCAAGGCAGCACGTTCCTTTGAAGTCCGCCCCCTACTCTCAGCGACGTTAGCATTCGAACCGGGGCGAGCGTTAGAAAATCTCTTTACGTCAATCTTAGAGGTCCGGAACGTTGCCGATTCCACTCCAGTTGTTGTGTCGCAGATGGTAACACTGAGTCCGACGTGGTCGTGCAAATCCGTCACGAGTTCCAAACGGTAGGCCACATGTCCCTGCGATGTGCATCTCTGACGTTCTTCCAGTGAAAGACTCCTTCCGAGTCAAAGCTTTCAATCGCTAATTGGTGTGAATTTACGGGACGATGTCCCCGATTTCAGCGATACCTTCCAGTTTGTGGTAGTAAAGTTTGCCCAGGTTTTGAAAGGGCAGCCCGTAGAGGAATCCCCACCACCACCGTTGAATGTGAGGTCCGACTATATAGTCGAGGTCCGTAAATTGATCACTACTTATGACAAGTTCGACTGATGTATCTTTCTAGTCCTCTGATTACTGTATCAATACAACATCGACCAGGTCATTGCTTCATCAAGGTCGTCGAAACGTGATCGCGCACGAACTGGTGGTTCGACATCCATATATCGCCCCGGCTCTTCACCCATATATTTTTCCATTATATCACCCACATTCATTGGACGTTCTTATATTTTGGGATATTCCGTCTAGTGAGAGGTCAGGGCATGTCCTCATATCGGGAGTCAACGTTGGAGCAGAGCATGGCGCACTCAATGCTATCATCCAAGAGACCCAGGAATTGAAGGTGAATCGCAGCATGTATGCGGAGACGGATAGAGAGAGGTCAAGCATTCTCGAGGCCATACGAGCAAGCGAATGGAACGCAGAGATGAATCCCGTCTCGCTGACCACTATCGAACCTGCTGTGATCAATCACGACTTCTCCGAGAGGTCTGTGTCGATTAATACCCATGCTCTCGAGTCTGTCTCACCATGCCTTACAGGTCGTGCCAGATCCCAGTGACATTCATGTTAAGGAATTTCTCCACGACTCATCCGTCCAAGTATACTCTGAGGTTGGCATCATCAGAAGCATCAACCAATGACCCACCGGGAACCAAGTGCGTCCTCCTTCGCTTATCCATTTGATAATTACTGCCTGATCACTGTTGTGCTCGCCACCTTGCAGAAACTTGGCACCGCCGTCTTGGATAGGCCGTCTCACATTCCGCGGGACGCTGGAGCCGATGCAGCATGTCACCCTCACCCCAACACTACTCGTCACCGGACCCGACACGTACGCCCTGGAGAGTTGGCAGTTAGAAGTCGAGGTTGGACAGAAGACTGATCAGAGTTGGCGGACGATCTATCGTTACTTGGAGAAGCCCTCCAAAGTTCACCGGCCTTGTGTCACTGTGGTAGCCATTGCATCGTCATCATAATACATGTTCCACGTACACGTATCGACCCTGCAGATGCTAGACCTACGTGGAGCTTGTGCACTGCTCCTATTCAAGAATGCGTGCACTGACGAGTATTTCAGCAAAAGAAAAGAATAAAGCTCATAGAAGGCTTGGATGGGGGAAATAATCAGGTTGCTGGCAAAGATCTGACCGAGCTTCGAGGCACGTCTGGTCTTGCCGGCAAAAGCCTTCTGCAGTTCGCCGACGAGAACGTGGCTGAGAGCTCCCGAGACGAGGAGACCGTATAACGCAATCTTTACAGCACGCATAGTGACCTTGGAACGTGCGACCACATGTGAATAGAGTGGTGCATTCCTGACGGGCTGCCGCCGTGTGGGAAAGCCGGCTAGGTGGGAGCTCTAAGCACTTCCTGTAGGAAGCAGAGTGTCGCTTTGGGGAAGGTGTGTGCTGAGACCTCGACAAGAAAGAAGTTGTTCAGCAGTACTCACCCGATGTTAGCGCCTTAGTTCGTAATGGATGCTCCGTGAGCTGCGTAAGATATGCATGCAGAAGGGGATTCCTCGACGCCTTGAAGGATGGTGGTGGCAGCATGGAAGGGCGGCGTGTATGCGGTCATGTGATGGTCAATAGGTATTATTGTGATCTATCTATCTATTCTACCAGAGAAAGCATCTAGGTGTAAAGAAAGTCCGCATTCTCTACACTTTTTGGTTCCCCTTTACCCATTCCTTGACATAATCCGCAAATGAAACCATACAGATAGTCTGCCAGATCCCAAGGCCGATCCGCGGAGTGACCCCACGATAAAGACCCTTAATGCCATTTTCTTTGTAGATGTAACCAAATGTATTAAACATGGTTAGCTTCGCTGGGCGGTTAGCAGAGGTGGTCGCCTCCTTCGACATGTTTTGCATCTGCAACCAACAATGAGGGTGGAACGTAGAAGTATTTAGTAATAACTTACCTCAACACGAATAACTTCGATGGGCTGGTTCCACGTAGCAAGAGCACCACCAATAGATGAAGCAAGAATCTTGTCCAAGGCACCGAGAGATTGTCCATCCTGCTTACCACGGGCCTTCCGAATCGAGGTCTCCGCAAGTCGGGCAAGACCAATACTAAACCAAACGTCAATTTCCAGCAAATTCACAGCAGACAAACTCTACGCGCCGAGAGCCCCAGTTCGTGCATTGGCGTACAGCAACGGCATTAACACCCTTGTTGACGCCACGGATACCGTCTTTCCGAAGAATCTCGAAGAACAGTGCCCAAGTCGAAGGGGGCTTCACACCCGAAGCAGCCTGCTTATGGCGAGTGATTTCTGCCGTTTTCATACTGGTCGTAAATCCTAGAAATAGATTAAACTTTAACTAGGAAAAGGGACTTGGCCTGTTTGGCTAGACTTACCCATAGTAGCATAAGCCTGTGCGATACCGCCTCCCATACCGCCGAGAAGCCCACCGGTGGCTGGGTTCATTCCCATGGTTGTTGTGGCGGTCTCGATCTCCGATGCGGTGAAGAGAAGCACACCGCCTTTTGTCGAAGCCTCGATCCACGCCTGAATAGAAATCAGTGGTGGGGAGGGAGACATCTAGACAGGGAGGTACGCACCCATGGAATGAGACCTTGGTAAAAGCCGAGGAAGCCCCCACGAGCCCAGACGGAATGTAACGCTTGCACCATCGTCTGCGAGCGGTTCGCAGCCATCTGGGTTTTGACAACCTCCAGAGGCTGGCCAAGGGTCGTGACCTGAAGGAACCACTAGTCAATGGCCAAACTCTGCTTTACTTGTTGGCAACTCGCCTCCTAGAATACGAAGGCGATTAGTTCAAGAATACGCATGGCTGATAAAATAGCTCACAAACTATCAAATTAAACCCGAATCATAGCATGGTTAGTTCTACTCATGGGGAAATATCATACGATGGTACCATGTTCATGATTGCACCTGTCGCGTTTATTAGGTCTAGTAGGGTCAGACAGCGTGAAAGAGGTATACGCACCGACGGCAATATTAGACCAATTGACACCTTTCTGACCTGGCTCTTTCTGCATGCCCATGGTTGCTGGCTACGGGTTGGATGGTGGATATACGGAGAGAAAAGCGGGGTAAAGCGGATGCCCGATGATTATATGGCCGCGCTCTTAAACGCTTTTTTTGCCCCAAAATGGGGCGACGCTTAGATTAGTCAGCCGTCGGAAATCCGGTACCGGTCCCGCCCCGAATAATCGCATACGCAGAGCTCAGACCGGGGAAACAAAATGCGCATTAGGAGGCGGTGTATCCATGGATAAGAATAACAAAAGGGTATGACATAGGGTAATGAGGTATGTTACCATCCACATAGTATGAAACGTGTGAGAGCACCCGTTCACCAGCAGGTTTCCTGCACGATCCCAGCCGGAAACATCGTTAAAATCGCGAGGCTGGCAGCGGGTCCTTCGAAAATTACTACTGAGGGGTTGAGGATAATTTCTCTTTCAGGTCTTCCAGATCTTCCTTCAGTCTAAGTGTGGAAACCACGTGAGCATCAAGCACGATCAAAGGTGTGAAGAGGTTGAAAGAATAGAAGAACGAAGACAGATTGCAATCAAAACACGTCAAGTTAATAGAATCGTACGAGAGATAATTTAAAGTGAAATCAAAACAATAATAATGTGGCGCAATCAAACTCATTGAGTTGGGCCAATGAAACTGATATCAGGCTCCAAAAAAGCGCACACAGCACCGGCGCATCACTCCAAGAAGTCAGAAGATGCCGGAACTAATGATCACGGCCAAAGCAAACAAAGAACCGAGAAAACTCTTAAAACCGAACAACTTGACGTACTTTGTGATTTGATCTTGGCTCTCCTCTTGGTCCTGTTCGAGATACAATATCTCCATCTTCTTTCGATCCAAGTCCTGTTCAACCTCGCTTGCCCTCATACGCGTGGCATTTAATTGTTCTTGTAAGGCTCGAATCTCCTTGACATGCTCGGCGTGCAAGTCGTTCATCTTCAAATCGTGCGCCTCATGCATGCGCAGAAGTTCATCCTTCGTCACGGTCTCTGCGGGCGCTGCGGCGGATCCGTTCCTCTTGGGGGACGCGGCGGTCCCTGTAGACGCAGTAGAGGCGCGCAAGGAAAGCAGGTCACCCTCGAGGTCCGAGAGTCTTGTCACGAGGTCTGCCTTATCGGTCACCAACGACTGGATTTCCGTGTCATGAGCCGCGCGGATCTTCGATACTTCTTCAGCACGCCCCTTGGCGGCCTCCTCCAACTCCTTCTGGTGATTGTTACCCATTGCTTGCATAGATTCTTGGGTTGCGCGGAAAACTTCGTTGAGCCCATCAAGTTCCTCCCGTACGTTGGAAAGCTCCTTGGTTAGGCGTTCAATCTCAGCGTCGTGATCGGCCACCGCAGTACTTGCGGCAACTAGAGCGCCTTGTCGAGTCTCATCCAGTTGTGCCTTCAACGTCTCCATTTCTTGAAGTGACGTGCTGAGCGTTGTCTTCGCCTTCGCGAGATCCTCAGCGGTAGCCTTGAGCTCGAGCGCCTGGCTTGACAGCTGCTTCTGGAAGAACTGCGCCTGTGAGGCGAGTGCAGCTTCGTGATCGGTCTTAAGACTCTCAACCGTAGCTTGATGTGAAGAGCGGAGCTGTTCGGTGGCCCCCTCAGAATTCTCTCTGAGTACCTGCAGATCTTGGGTATGGGAGTCACCTGCCTCGTTCTACATGAATGAGAAAAATAGTATCATCCAGTCAAAAAAAAACTAACCTTTGCACGCTCGAAAGCTTGCTGCAGTCGCTGCTCATGCTCGTCCTTTACTCCCTGGACCTTAGCATCGTACACAGCTTCTTGGGCCTGAGGAGTCGCTTTATGAACATTACATGAAGCAAGTGATCCAGTCGGGCTACGCACCGCAAGCTCAACAGAAATCCTCTCGATTTCTGCCTTCAACTCATCCTGTCGAGCCTTGTGCGCCTGCTCAGCCTCTGCGAGTCGGCCCGCGTGCTCCTCTGCGGCGGAGGTTGCTGCTGCATCCAAGGCCTCGAGATTGTTACGAAGCCTATTAATCTCGGCCTGCGATGCGTGGAGTTGATCGGTCAGCTTCTTGCTCTCTTCTACGACGAGCGCCAGTGCCGCTTCGTGTTGCTTCTTGACCTCCTCCAAGTGCTCGGTGGCGGCACTCTGTTTTGCTGCCGCCTCTTCAACCGTCTTCTCGGCAGCCGCGGTAGCCGTTGCTACTTCTTCGCGAAGGGTGTTGATTTGAGCCTTGCTGTTTGTACGCTCTTCCTCCGCGAGGTCCCGTGCCTCCTTAATCTCCAGAATCTCGACTTCTAGCTCCGATAACTTGTTAGATGTCCCTTCTTTCCCAGCACGAAGGTCGGCGATTTCAGTAGCAAGAGCTTCAGCACGTGACGCTTGGAGTTCGAGTGAGCTAATCTTCGCAGTCGCAGCGTCCAGTGCTTCGGCCTGAGCAGCTTTCAGTGCAGTTGTCTTTGTCTCCATAGTTTCAAGTTCCGCCCGGGCTTCAACTAGGGATTGTCGATCTCTTTCTGCAGCTGCTACGATGTCGGCATCATTGACGTGGTCGGCACGAAGAGATTCCAGGAATTTCAGGCTTTCATCTACTTCAGCTTCCAATGCCTTGATCTGTTCTCCCAAGGCTCCGATGAAGGCATTCTGCTCTGTAATGGTCGCCCTTGCGGCCTCCAGCTGCTCGTGTTTGATGAGACGGGCAACAACAGATCATAAAATTGGCCGCACCTCATCAGAAACTTGCTCCGATTTGTGTCTATCACCCTGCGACGCCACCAAAGCATCCCTCGCCTCTGCGAGTTCTTTATCGGCAGAAGCTTTAGCAAGTTTCGCATTCTCAAAGTTTTGCCGAGCAGCCTCCAGATCCGCGGTGATATTGTTCAACGATGCCTTTAACTCCCCGACCTGAGTTTCAAGCTCAGAAATTGTGCCCGTCTTAAGGACAAGGGACGCCGTTGCTTCGTCTAGCTGCAACGAGGTCAGCATGCTGCATGTTCTGGATTTGAGGAGTGCGGTACCTTGGTTTGCATCACTGCGAGATCTGCACCCCCCTCCTTGGGTTCCTTCGCTCCCTTAAGCGAAGATATTGACCCCGCGCCAGGAGTTCGCGCAGGCCGCGCTGTGGAAGTGGCCGGTGGCTTGGCGGATGGCGCCAAACTGCTCCTTGGTGCAGCAGCCTTCTTCGGAATCACGGCCTCAGAAACCGAAGCACGTGGTCGTTGGATTGTAGCTGACCTGGCGGATGCCGTCGAGTCTGGGGAGACAACAGACGCGCGTTGTGGAACAGCGGGCTTGGCCGGAGCGGAAGAGACCGCCGATGAAAGAGGTTTGCCGGATGTCGAGGCAGACAGCGTGGACGACCGCACCGGAGGGCCGGTAGGCTTCGCGGGTACTAGCGACGTTCTACGTGTCGGGGGAGGAGCGGAAGGAGTGGTGGTTGACGGTTTGGGTGGCATGATTGCTTTCGAGGACGGTGCAGAGATGGATTTCTTTACCGCAATGGGGTTGGACGGGGGTGCAGGCTTGGGGGTAGAAGAAGTTTGAGGGGTCGCGGAATGCTTAGCAGAAATGGAGGACGTGGTTGGAGGTGGAACAGCCTTGGTGACGCCCGTGCCAAACTTGCCCGAGTTTAAGATCTGCAATGCGGGAGGTGCATGTCAGAAAGAGAGTGACAAAAGACGGTGCAATTGGGAAAATAAGCACCTTCTTTACTTGCGGGGTCGGTGGACCAGAAGCGCCTTTAGTTGTCGTGTTTACAGGAAGGGGGCGCTTAGCGGGAGAAGTAGACGGCTTGTGTTTGTCTGGAGCTGATTGACTGGCAGGATGGTCGTCCGAAAGAAGTGGTTCAGCTTCAGACTGTGCCGATCGCACCTGCTTCGGTTCAACAGGGTTCGTGCCCGTGGTATCCTCATGTTCAACGTCACACAGCTGTGCGTTGTCTGCACCATCAGGGTGATGGACATGGCCATTAGTGGGGAGAGCTTCTGAACTGGCCATCGAGTAGAGTGGGAACGACCAAGTAACTCAGAACCTTTGCCCTAACCTAATCAAACGTCAACATGTTACCGGCCCGTCTAGTCTCAACTACATTCGTAAGCCTATCCTACACCTCTAAGGCCTCTCTACCCTTCCATTTCCTTTAAAACGCGTTCAAATTAAGCGCATTTAGTGCCGGTTCTTGAAGCGAATTATGATTGTAACTGAGCACCGCAATCTGAAATCGTGACAATTCTTAACTGTCACTTGGAGATGACTTAAAAGTAACCTACCCCAGCGGGTTCCACATTGAGCTTGGTACCTGTAAAAGATGAATCTCACTGTACTCCGTTCTCGGGACGCGCACCTTCGGAGAGAGGCAGGCCAATCCAGCGCGCGATGAGGCAACGGTTGAAGTGGCCATGAGCAACAATCACGACGTCTCGGGTTCCTTGACTTTCCTCTTTCCACTTCCGATGATACTCACGAACCTTTTGTGAACTGAAATCAACAAAGCCTCTGACATCGTATCGGCGGCGATGCCAGGTAACGCACATCGGTAATGACACAGTCAACGCGAGCAGTCATCTCTTCGACCGATTCTCCATTTGGACAGCTGTGGCGCTTTGCATCAATCGATCAGCTGGTTCAGGGGCATGAGGACCAACCCGTCTTTCCAGATAGACCAAGTGGGTTGCTTGGCCATGATCTCGTGAGATTTCAATCCCTCGTAATCCCCGTAGTCCCACTCGCGAACATTTTCAGTGAAGACATGGTTCGGTGGTTGAGGGAGGTGGCTCGTTAAGAGGTGGAAAGTATCATGTGCACGACGACGGGGTGATACCAAGACGACCTGCAAGTTGACAGTGTCGATGAGTTCTGGAAAAACATGTTCAGAAGAGTGTTCAGAAGAGAACACGGGGCAATCCATTTCGACCAACTTCCGTCCCCTACAAGAAACGCGGCTTTGGATTTGATTTGCTCCTTTCCATGTTGAGTGAGAGGAATGTCTGTACGTCCAGTCTGATCAGAGATAAGACAGAGGTATAAGCACCGTATGAGAAAGACACAGAGTTGACGAAAGACGAACATGACGCCTAGAGGTAGAGGTATGATTGATTGAGAAACAATGCGCAACCGGATATGTAAGCAGAGAATGGCAGACAACGAACCCGCTGAGAGACCACTCTGTCTCGCCTGTGGGAGAGAATGTGTGGTGAGGGTGGGCGTGCGTGGAAGAGATAATTATGTACCGTGACGAATGATGATTAGACGGGGAGGAAGGCCAGAGCTCGAGGACATGATAGCACTTGGCAGCTGGTCGATGCCCTTATTTGTCCCAGCGTGGCGAGCATCACGGCACCGCTCATCTGTGCTCGCTACTACGACAACCCTGTTCTATCCTCTCACAATCCACTTTTACAGGTGCCTTTCGCTTTTCTCCTCTTTTTTATCTTCTTCGCGCTCTTCCTGCGGCTGAATCTGCCCACTCACTCACATATCTCCTCAGATAACTAGTTCAATCTCCCCTCAAGTTCACCTCAACCCTCACGGACACGCCGACTTCTTTCCTCTGAAATTTCTCTGTAATGCAAGCGATTAAATGTAAGCCTTTTGTTCACTAACGTGCTGCCGTGCAACAAGCTCAAGAGAGATGAAAGGTGTCGTCGTGGGAGATGGTGCTGTCGGAAAGGCAAGGCGTTTACACTCACCTGATCCAGTCAATTATGAACGCCTTAAAACAGACATGTCTTCTCATTTCTTATACGACCAATGCCTTCCCTGTATGTCCCACGCTAATTTTCCCCCCTCCCTCCATATACTTACGCATATCCAAGGGGGAATACATCCCAACAGGCAAGCCAATATTCATTTGTGCGAGTTAGTGTCCCACTTAAGGTGACCCTACCCAGTTTTTGACAATTATTCGGCCAATGTCATGGTGGATGGCAAGACAATTTCTCTCGGACTTTGGGATACTGCCGGTCAAGAGGATTATGATCGCCTTCGACCATTATCCTATCCTCAAACCGACGTGTTTCTTATATGTTTTTCTCTTGTGAGTCCTCCTAGTTTTGAGAACGTCAAAACAAAGGTACGGTTGCGCTTCCTCTATCCGGCGATTTGGAAGAGATATCTCATTCATTCCAGTGGTATCCCGAAATATCTCACCATGCACCCCAAACATCAGTGGTACTGGTTGGCACCAAACTAGACTTGCGCGAGGACCCTGGCACCGTTGAAAAACTCCGCGATCGGTATGTCCTCTTCGAATAGACAATATGGGTTCTGCCTGACTATCTTTCAAAGTCGTATGGCTCCCATTCAATACACCCACGGCGCCGGCATGGCGAAAGAGATCGGCGCTGTAAAGTATTTAGAATGTTCTGCCCTTACGCAAAAGGGTTTGAAGAACGTCTTCGATGAGGCGATCCGTGCCGTCTGTGCGTGCTTTAAGATCCCTGCGCCTTGTTTATTCGGCTTATCCGCGACAATTAGTGAACCCCCCTAAGATGAAGGAGAAACCGAAGAGCAGCAAGTGCGTCATCGCATGAACCTGCTGCTACATCTGGACTGCACTTGAAACATATCATACCATTTATTCCCTTGCTCAAGGTTACGACTTTTATGGCATTGATCATGACCCGTGTCGACTACCTTTTTACGCGTTATATTGTGGTGGTCCCTTACGTTGTTTTCTCGTTTTCATCCGGGTCCCATGTCTCGTGGCTCACCGGGGTCACCATTTTCCCGTCCCCTTCATGTTTATAAGAGATTTGTTTCCTCGTCACGTCTCGTATGGCGTGGCTAGTGAAATTAATATGGGGCATGACCTTTTCTTTAGTTGGCAGCAGTAGACAGTGGGATTAGGATTAATTGATACGTATGCAGCCCTGAATGTGAAATTCTGGGGGTTGTCATTGTCAATCAATTGATGCTTAATCAAGCCTATCAAGCCTTGTTCGAATCTATTTTTATTTTCGCTGCCTTACAGGAAGAATGGCTCTGGGTACTCCTGCCTGATGCTGTATCGAACGCACCAGTTTATAACCGTAAACCATTATTGCTGCAATATACGGCAGGAACCAGATGGGTGAAAGTGTGACTGTAAATTTGACGGAGTGCAAATGCTTGCCGCGGTGCTGCGTTCCTGCCCGTCACGGTAGCCTTTCCGTTTCTCACGTCAAGCAGTCTGCTGCAGTCCAGCCCTCGGCCTCCCTTTCTCTCGGTTTCTTTCTTGCTTTATTGTCTCTCTCTCTCTCTTGCCCCTCCGCTCTTTTCAATCCCACTCCTTTTGCTCTCGATTTGCTGGCAATCATCACTAACTGTCCCTACCTCTCCCCATTGACCTTCCTTTTTGTGAACTGCTTGGTCCGATTCTTGGCCTCTCCCCACCAATTCCCCCCCTCCGGGTCGGAAATCTTTGCCAGTGATGTCTCAGGATTCACCAAGTGCCTACAATTATCCTTCCCCTCGGCATCGTACACACCTTTCTCTCACCACCAGTGCATCCGGTATTGCGGACAGCACTATCAGCTACAATACCTATGCCACCGGAATCACAGAAGAATCCTTAAATCTGTCTCAGTTCCCCCCTCCACCCGCGACATTACCTTCTAGCCCTGTCGTTGAACGCTTCCTTCCCTCCCCATCATCACAGAGTACTTTCACAGTCCCCCCTCCCCCACGCGCTTATACCGGCATAGACCAGGGTCAACCCTCCCCAGCACGGAGCATGTTCACTGTTACTGCAAGCGCTTATTCCGGTATAGACCAGGGACAACCCTCTCCTTCATGGAGCACTTTTACGGTCAACGCACGTCCTCAAAACCATACGAGTAAACCAGCGAGTCCAACCGTTCGATCAGGGCTCGTGCTGGATCGCGGCTTTCCTTCTCCTGCATTGAGCACGTTTACCATCACTTCACCGCTACCCGTCAGCACTGCATCACTGCACCCCGCTGTAGATGCGCAACCGATTTTATTCCCCTCCGATCGTGAATTCTCTGATGATGGTTATTCCTCTCGTGGGCATGGCAGGCCTGAGTACCCGCAGAACTTCGACTCTCGGGCGGAATCACAGAGTCCCACTCCCTTACTGATGGACGGGAAATTGTCGCCCTATGATTGGCACGAAGGATCCTCGATCCTTTCCGTGGACCCTGCTGAAGAGAGGATGCTCTCGACCTCGCTCATCACTAACCTGCTCTCCTCGAATTCACCCAACAAAACGCCATCTCCTGGTGATGGCTTGTCCCAGGGTCTTCATCCACCCCCGTCTCAGGCTGATGTGAGTAATCTTGTATCCGAAATGTCCTATCCTCCGCCATCCTTGCGCCATAACGAGCCTGTCGCTGGGTCGGGTCGTTTCCTTCCGACTTCTCATCCCGGAGAAGGTCCTAATTCGCGTATCAATCACGAGAATGACAACATGGCGTCATACCCACATGAAGAACACCCACATATCGTTCGAGCCACGCAAGGTCTGACCAGAAGGGTATCTGTTGTGGGCATGGCGCCAATAATGCTCCGCCACATGGCCAGTGAAACTAGCGTTTCTGAGTCTATCCATCCACGAAGTCAAGTTACGTACGGTAGCACTGCGCCTCTAAACCCCTATCCGCCTCCAGCATTTTCGTCAGCTATGGACAAGATGCAAACCACTGATATCCAACTTATGGGCGTTTCCCAGCGCTGGACTCCCGAAAGGCCTGCGAGCCCTGATTTTTCTTCAGGTAAAAGGGCAGTCAAACCTCAGCGGCGAGCATCTGCCAACTCGGCGAGGACCGTGAGGACCCATGTTTCTTCCCTCATCTCCTCTGTTGGCCAACGTACTGCTCGTGCGGCCCGCGCGACAATGGGATGGATGCGAGTCAAGCCGCTCCCCCCGATACCAACCATCCCACAAACTTCGATATATCAAGAACAGGAGCACAGAAGAATGGAGGGCGCTGTGCCTTTACCACAGCTTGCCGATCGCGCCGATCGTCTTGTAGTTATGCTTGATTCAGGTCACTATCCTCACAACAGCATCACCCGCCCAACCTCCAGGTCCAGTTCTGATAAGGCCCCGCCCCTTAATCCCCGAAGGCTTCAGGACACTATCTCTGACAAATCTCCGCCCGAAGGTCCTCATAGCCCACGGAAGTTCAAATTATTCCCGAAGCTAACAATCAACCGGGATGGAAAGATCAAGCTTTTTATTGGGGCCTCCGTACTGGCCTTACTGGTTCTCATTGGAATCATTGTCGGTGTCGTAGTAGGCCTCAGACATGGGCATTCAATGAGTTGCTCCGCCAACCGTACTGGGAACACATGTAGCCTTGGTAAGTGCAGCTTGGCTTGGCTTGAAAGTTGATCGGTTTACTGACCAACGTAGATTCGACGTGTGTCTGCACCTCATCGGCTGGTCAATGTAACCCCCTTGCTCAGAGTCTCGTCAGCCTGATTCCTATCGTCAACAAACAGTTCAATGCAAATTTTACTCCGGAAACTGTCGCGGATGCGATATCCACCTCCGGAGTTTCCGCTCTCAGGGATGATTGCGCGGCGCAGGCCCGAGTGGTTGACGTGTCTCCAGCACTTGATTCACAGAGCATGCCTAATCGGACAGGGTGGGCACAGGGTGCATTGCTCTGGACTTTCGTATTGTCCCAGAATACGTCCTCCGTGGGACAGCTACGCAATTTCGTATCAGAAGCTCACTGGAAGAGTCTTACGGGAGATGGCCCTGCGACTGGCTTTTCGTCGGAGTTTTCGACGACACAGCTTGGTTATACTTTTGACTTTGCAGCTCAGACCATTTCTGAACCTAGCGTCTCGTTCGTTACGGATGGACAACCATCAAATGCTCAGCTCGTAGAGGTAGATTACACGGCTCACGCCGCGTTGGATAGAATGTATTCATTTGCTTCTGGTGCGTGTTTCGTCGAAGAATCAGTACCTGGTAGTGGTGCTGATCCCAGAGCACGAACAGCGTCATCCACTCTTCGGACAGCTGCTTTGGCTAACTATTGGCAAAATGTCCTCCAACAAGATCCGAGCAATTTACTCACATTTATGTCCTTAATAATATCTTCCCCCATTCTCCTACCATTTGACGCCAACGGGACGGCTGGCAATACCTCGATCTCATCATTGCTTACTAATTCCAGCACTGCACCGTTTCCCCCACCACTTGCATGCTACCCGGGTCTATCGCAATCCCAGTTTCAGCTGATCGCTAACTTCGAAACCCCTGTCTTTGGTTTGTCACCTCCGACAGTGGAGACTAATTTCAATGTTTCATGCTTCCCAAATCGGCCTGTCTACGGTGTATTGAATATTCTCCACCTACGGTTGCCCTTTCCAGACTCGCAAACCGGAGCAAAACAGGCAGCCATCCTCTCGCGCGATGCATCTCCCCGCGTAGTGATCTATAAAGGAGAAGTTCTCAGTGGCTTAACCTACTCAAATACATCCTCTATTCCCACGACGGATCCTCGCCAGTTCGGTACGCTGCACCATATGAGCCATGTTCTCTTGGACTTTTTCAAAGCTATACCTGACATCGACGTTGCCGCGCAATTTGTGGACTACGTGCTCTCCTCCCCGGTGACCCCGCCCTCAAATGATACCCTTTTGGGACAGTCATTGAACACCATACCTACATTGGAAGTAGCCATCTTTGGGTCTGTGACACCTCCAGACGTCGTAGGCGTCGTGTCGTCATTCACGACGCCGTCAGGCGATCTATTCTTTGGCACGAATCAATCGCTGGCGGTGCGAGATTGGGCGATAGTAGCTGCACAAGCGAGCGTTACATGGACCGAGTTTGCCAACTCGCCCATGGTTGTTGATGACAGCTCGTTTACAGATAGTGCTTTCAACGCAGTATGGAACCCCGCATACCTATTTTTTCATTCCTCCTCGAACGCTTCAGTAAGCGTGAATAATATTACTACAGGATTCGCGGCTGTGAATAAGTTTACGAGTACGTGACCGGGACTATTTGAGCATGGTTGTATTCGTTATCCATCTGCTCTGTTGACTATTATTATGTGTATATTATTGCTACACTTTGAAACATGGAATTAGCATATTGGGTTGGGTGACTTATCGTCTTTGGAAGGATGGGCGGGGAGGCCACGTGTGGAACCTCGGCGATGAACACTTCCGTGTGCTCCGCGAGTAAAGATCACAGATATAGTATTACGCGATATATGTATCATAAAGCGTATTATTTGCCAGTGAGTGGCGAGTACTGTGTATGGATTGAATTGAGAACGTGTCAGTGCCAGTGAAAAAAGAATTTAAAAAACAAAACTGCTTACTACAGTGACGTAGTCAAGGCTGGCTGGGCTGAGTGAGCCGATTTCACCAAATTTCACCGTCTGTCCCCGTCTCAGCGCGTCCTGTTTTATCTCATAACAATCCGATTTATCTCGACGCCGCCTGAGCCCGTGTCCGCGACGACCCCTCGGTTCCGGTTACTATGCCCAAGATTTCGATTGCGAAGCAGGACTCGGCCTCGGGCCCGATGACCTCGGCCAGTCACCCGAACGTGTTGAGGAGAAATCAAGTGTGTTCATCTCGGGCTCGGTCAGAGTCTTCTACTCTACTCTACTCACCTCCCATCTATCTTCCTCTTCCCACACCCAAGGCCTGTCACCAATGTCGCAGACGCAAACTGGTACGTCCTCCTGCTTTCTACGACCTATGTCGATCCTCATAAGAACAGAAATGGTAATCGGATTGTCTTAATCATGACTTCCAACTCACGTTGCCAACTCAGTGACGCGCAGAGACCCTGCTCGACTTGTGTCAGATCTCATGCCCATGCTCTCTCCCATGCTCCAGCTGGTGTGAACATTCCAGAGCACCCCGAATGCACCTTTGATGAAGGTATTTTCTATCGCTTCATTATCCGCCTGGGGCCCAGTATCTTTTACCTCGTGAATAGTACCTAGCACGGCTGTGGCACAAGAGGTACCCAAAAATCGATATGAGAAGCTGGAAAACCGAATCAGTTCGTACCTGGCGTCGTTGTTGCAATGCACGACATCTTATCTGTTACTTTTTGTCCAGATGAACTCGAAGCAATGCTCAAGGACCAAACCTCGTCAGCTCCCAGCAAGTCCTCCCCATCAAGTCTTTCGCCTGCTTCGGCGCAATCCCAACCATCGCCTCTTTCAAATTATGCTGGCCTCACGAACGCCACTATATCCACACCATCTTCAACCCTCCTCACTCCCGACTTTGGACTCGGACAAGACTACCAACCATCTTCGCTCACTTTCACCGATGTTGCATCACCTCTTAAAAGCTTCATCTCACCAGTCGATAACCATCCGGAAGAGATGAAGGTTCCTGCCACTGCTGCTGCTATCTCGGAAATTCAAGGCGATACTACCTCGTTTTTCTCCGAGGGTTTTGGTTACGATGTTATGTGGCCTGCTTGGCCCCGGGATCTCCCTTCACCGAGCCTCGTCCGCCATCTGTAAGTCGAAATTTGACCGACCACTTTGTGATTTCAATTTGAGCACTTCAATACAGCGTCGAGACATTTTTCGCCTTTCACCCACACGCAAGCAGGCTATTCCACGTATCTACTTTTGTGACCACGCTGGACTTACCCCCAAACCATCCTAAGTTCCCCTCGCCCTGTATCTTACACGCGATTTGTGCAGTTGGAAGTCTTTATACGATGGCCGTTCCTCCGACACCACTACCAGATAAGAATATGGGGGCGCGTATGTCTAAAGATAACCAACTGAACAGCAGATTCCCTAATCACGGTCCCTTCCAGATGAAATATTCGGTGGCCGTCACCGGCAGAATGATTATGTTGATTCTTTTGCTGAAAAGCAGGTGAAACTAGCCAAGCAAACTAGCGAAGAACAACTGTGGGCTGGGAGAAAGCTTCTTGAAGGCGTGCAAGGTTAGCATCTCATCTTGACTTCTCTGGCAAGGCGGAGGGTTACCCCCGGATCCCAGCTCTGTTGATTATCACGTGGTGGTATTGGTGCCACGCAAGGTACGTCCGCCGCTCCTTCTCCTTTCAAAACCTTCTTTGCCCTTGTGACATGAGAACCTAGATGGGTTGAGGTAGCAATAATTTCCTTTGTCGGCACGCGATCAGCTGAGACGGTTGATTAGGCTTTCATGACCATAGCCCAGGCGATACGGGCGGCAATTCCTTTAGGGCTCAACGTCGAGTCGCCATTCTCCCCTCTCTCGGACTCCATCAGGACACCTTCTCTTATCCTACCACCAGAAAGCGTCGTCGAGGAAGAAGTTCGCAGAAACACGTTCTGGTTGTTGTACGCCATGGAACGGATGGGCGGTTGCAGTAATGGATGGCCACTGAGCCTGGACGACCAGGATGTTTCCCAATTACTCCCCATGAGTGGCTTCAATTTCGAACTGGGGGTATGCATGATGTTGCTGTGTTGGCTGTGTAATTCCATGCCTAACGAAGGGCTACAGGCTTCGTGGTCTGGTAGCGAGCGGCAACTTGCTTTAGGAAAAGATATCCTTCTTCTCCATCCTGAAGACCAAGTGGACTCGTTCAATTTGTATATCAAAGGGACTATGCTGTTATCGCGAGTTAAGGCCTTCAACATCCGTTTCCGCGGCAAGCGTTTCATGGGAGATCCTGCATACATATATTCTCCGACGTATGCGGAAGTGTGGGAGAAGGACAGTGATGGGATCGGGGATGTGACTGCTGATCCACGACGAACTCCCGCCTTCATCGAGATCGACCATATCGCGTCGATGTTCAGGCAAAGCTTCCCGTTGCATCTGCGGAATCCAATTCGCGACGGTTGCGTGGACTCGCATCTGTATTCCGCTTCCCTTATTCCCCATCTGTACGTGAACTGTTTTTCCTCACCGCTACAAAATTTTTATTCATGTTTATTTATAGCGCCATCATCCTATTGCACGATCCTTACGCTCATATCCACAGTGCTGGTTGTGTGTCTGCGTTCAAAATCTTGGAAGCATCTCGAAATATCCTGGAGCTGATCTATGCTGTGTGTTCCACAAGCTTCGACGTTACTCTACTTGATTTCTTTTGCACGGTGCGATATCTTGCCTTGCGGAGCTTCCGGTCTAATCGCTGATATAAATTCGACAGTTCGCTTGGTTCATGGCTGGCCGAGTGCTGGGGCGCTTTTGGCAAGCCGCACTGGATGCGAATTCGGCAGAACAGGTTCTGACTCTGTGCGCTGAGGTTGAGTACATAATGTATGTGAGGTTATCTCTCGAAACTGGCTTGGCACCTTATAGACACGTCTCCAGGGCTGCTCTTGCTAAACTTGCGGAGCGTGTCCCACTTGCTAGTCAGTCATTTCTTTGACTTGACGTTTCCCCGCATCCTAACCTCTCTGATCCCAGATAAATATAACATGATGCTGCAGGAGGTGGCCGCCAAGGCCAACGGCATGAATTCGATTACAATTTAGTGATGGATGCGTGAAGCTGCTCACGGAATAGCACCTTTGTGATTATCGCACAGCTTTTTTTTACTTATCTGTCTACTGTGTATGTCTCATTTAGTTGCGTTCGTAAGCTCGGTAATTTGTACTTTGTTGTATGTACAGTACTCAATTCGGATGAAGCATGTCGGTAGTGTCAGGGGGACGTCCCGCGCTTCCACTTTCAGTTGCCGTGAGGGGAGTGAGCCTAAGCGGCGGTTGGCAAGTCCGACAGTACGAGACGTGAGGCGGCTTCTAGTTCTGCTTCTCTAAATGTCTTCCAATTCGGCTACTGAGCGCGACATTGACCTCCGAACCAGTGACGATTCAAACGTGAGCCGGCGTCCGATCCTCACCTACCTCGGACCTGCTGGTACATATTCACATCAGGTCTACCACACCCCGAAGTTCACAGGCTGCGCACTCAAGCCATCTCTTATTACAGGCTGCACACGATAGATTTGCTGAAACCGTGCATTACCGTTCCCAGGGTACCATCTCTGGTCTGTGCAGTTCACAACTTTGGCAAAGAAGAAAACTGTTTATCCGTAATTTGCCAAAATTGACGGACTATTAAGAACAGACGTATATCATAGTGTCGGTCCTTCTGGGGACTTGACCCTGGCACTGTTGCCGCAGGAGAACAGCATATTCGGGATCGTTACGGAAACTTATGATTTACTGCGGTCTTCCGAACTCGGGGTAAGCAAATGGATCCGAGGCGCCGTAACGCTGTCGGTCCAACATTGTCTCATCGTCCGACACGGAAAGACGATGCGAGATATTAAGAAGGTCCTTAGTCATGAGCAGGTTCGCAATTTTTTTTTGGTTTTTTTGTTTGTCATCGAGGTGGTCCGTCTGAATCTGACCCCTTTGGGTCGTCGGACTCGTCGCGTCGCCCAACCCTCACTGGCAGGCCTTGGGACAGTGTCGACAATTCCTTGCTACGTATCTGCCCGCGGCACAGCTAGTTAAAGTCCCTTCGACGGCTGCAGCCGCAGAAGTCGTCTCGGCGCGGGAGGATGATGATGCTACCGACAGCGCAGCGATTTGCTCCAAGATCTGCCTGCAACTCTTCGGTAATATAGAGATGTTACAGGAGGGTATTCAAGACAGCCACGGTGAGTTTGAGCCCTGATTATTGAGGAGCGCAGTCCTTTGGGAATTGAAGATTTGATCTTTCGTCTCTTTTTTTTGTGCGGAAAGATAACTTCACTCGGTTTTACATTATCGCGAACCACCCCTCATCGCCTTTGCCAAATACACGATCTAATGGGTACGAAGAATATAATGCCCTGATTCGTATGGAGGTGCTGCAAAAGGCGGAGTCCCAGCCGCAAGATACACGCATCGTGACCATCTCCGATTTGCTGGGTGCGCTCCGTTTACCCGCCTTGCGCGTAGACCGACGACCATCAACATCCGTACCACGCGAACAGTTTGGAAGTGTGTACCTTGTTGAAGTGATGGACGACGAACGACGGTTAGATGGCTTTCAGCCATCATCACAGCGATGCGCAGACAAGATGGGTATCACGGATCTGCCATCGTGGAAGGAAAGGGTCCTCGGCGCCATCACACGCGTGGTCGAGAATGGAGGACGTGCGACATTACTGGGAACTTGGTGACCGTTCTCGTAGCTCGTAGAATAAAGACGTCCCACGTCATGGGCTACTGTACTGACAGTATTCAATCATTTTGTTCCCATCACACATTTCGGTCGACAGTCGCCAAGTATCCCCTGATTGGCCTGACCACTCGATGACAGCAACCACCAGTTCAGAACCGGACGATCCCGAAGTAATGAGGACTGGATGAGGGCTGGAATACACTACTAGGTATCCAACATGACAATGGAAGGCTCTGAGTGGGAATCGGACCAGTATCGGACTGCTGCACGTGAGATCGCGTGAGATTTGACCGATCCGACCGATCCGATCCTTGGCTGACTCAGCCACCCAAAGACTAGCGTTTTAGTCGCGCGCTCTGACCTGAACTTCACCTCTCGCGTTTTAAAACATGACCAACCCGTTAGTGGGACCGTCTGCACTGAGAGACCTCGTTAACCCTCAATTTCACCAAAATAATTTCCCTGAAGAGCTTTACATTAAGAATGAACTTGGCATAAGGCTCGATAAAGGCACGGTTCATCACTCTAGCTTTCTACCCCCATTGCTGACTCTTCATTCTCATAGATGATCAGATATGTCGTCTGAACCTGACACCCGCCGGGTGTCCGCTTGGCCCTCTTCACTGTCCCCTACGCCATACAACGCCATCTTCATTAAATTTCCAACCGCCGAAGCAACTACCGACTCATCCTCGAGACAGGGAGCGACTTGCCACCGTATGTAAGCACTGGCTCAGAGGCCTTTGTAAGAAAGGGGACGCTTGTGAGTTCCTGCACGAGTACAACCTCAGACGCATGCCGGAGTGTTGGTGGTTCGCCAAGTATGGATATTGCTCTGCTGGTGACGAGTGCTTGTACGCCCACCCAAAAGAGAGGAAGGTTGAGTGCCCTGACTATAAGCGAGGATTTTGCAAGCTTGGTGCGTTCATTTTTCCTCGCATATAGGCTTACTGCTGACGTCCTGAAGGTCCCATATGTCCTCGTAAACACGTCCGACGAGTCGCATGTCAGCTGTACCTGACGGGATACTGTCCTCGAGGTGCCGATTGTCCTAAGGGCCAGTAAGTGAAAGCTACATTCCCTAAGATAGTAGTGATGTATGTTCTGACACACATGGTCCGCAGCCCGAAGCCATCGCTTCCTCCCCTAAATGCTTATGATCCGCCTGAGCCACCATCACAGCGAGAACTTGGCCCTCCGCCCCCGGGTTATGGACGATATGCTGACTTTGACCGAGGTGCCGCTGGCGGGGGTCCATCCCACGGCCCCGGACAGCCAGGTCCACGCCGAAATCTTGATGAGGTGCTTTGTTTTAAGGTATGTCGTGCTTATCTACGCCGTTAGGTGCTAGACTTAGGATGGCATCAATTTAGTGCGGGGAGAAAGGACACTACGCCAATCATTGCAGGAATCGAAACGTTCCGGGAAATCGGGGAGGGACCGAGAGGAGACGGTTCAATGGCGACGATTACTAGCCTACAGTAGCCAGATCTTTATTTGTATTTTAGACAGCTGTCAATATTCTTCCGTTTAGAGAAACCAGCTTACGGGCCGTCGTGGCGGCGTCCTTCGCCTCTTTCTCTCAGCCATGGCCTGGCAAAAGACGTTCACTCTTGCAAAACGCAGCAAAGGATGTCATCTTGTCACCGAAGAAATCTTATCGCAGATCGAATCTGGCTTGAGTGGTGTTCAGGTTTGACCCTATGCATATTCCCATGTCAGACCGAGCGGGGGCTAATTGGCTGTCTCGTACTAGATCGGAATGCTGTTCCTATTCATGTTAGTTCCGATTGTTACTGGAAAGCTGCATGATCGAAATGAACTGAAATGATACCACAGACAACATACATCTGCTGCTCTGACAGTTAACGAGAACTACGACAGAGGTAGCGTACATATCTGCCTGGTGTCTTCTCCGAGATGCCTTACGTCTACAATTAATGTCATTAATGATTGATTGATCGCCTTGCGTCAATTACGTTCAAATTAGACGTCCGTAGAGGTACGAGCGAGTTTGACAGGTCGCATCAGAACAGTTTCCATCAGCTGATGCTCATTTACTGTAAGACATGGATATGGCTTTGGATAACATCGTTCCTGAATCACTAAACTGGCGGCATACTGATGAGGGCCCCGAGTGAGTCTATCCCATTTCTGGATCCCTATCACCCACCCACTCACAGTTGATCGACCGCCTACAGTGATTCGTATGTTCTTCTTCTGCGTTTTTCCGACAAGAGAATAATAATGTCTCGCTGCCCTTCGTTCGATAGAGTTTCGCACACCAAGAGTTCGCTCGTCGGGAGTTCTATATCGGTACCGATAACGGGTGGCCGTTTGAACCTTGGAACGTGGCAAGGTGCGTCTATCTGAATTTTTTTGAAAACATGCCAAGGCTGGTGGGCTGACCTTATGACCTCACAGGTATCTACTTGACCGAGTTCAGACACATGCCTCACTCACGCAGGGTCGTGGCTTCTATACTGTTCGTTAGCCCAATCTACCCGAAGGACAACGCTAATCAGTGACCAATCAGCTCTTGAATCAAGTCTTGTGATCCCATGTATCCGACCACGGAATATGGTGTGTTCTAAATGCGGAGGCGAGACTAAAGGGTAATTGTTTTGATGTTCCCGAAGTAACCCTGATAACATATACTCGATGGCAGTCGCAATGAATGTCGGTAGTCTATGATAATGAGAGAGCGCTGTTACATATATATGATACAAGAAGAGAACTATAAACAAAGGCGAAGACACATTGCACTTTAAGCGGTTGTCGCTGCAGATTCACGTCGTCATATCACCATATGATAACCCCAAGAAGCGATCAAGCTGGGTTTCCGTCATCATGCATAGCTATTCCGACCGCGTAAATACCTCGGGTGGCTAGTTCCTTGTCGGCGTTCCTATTCCGGCCGCGGAATAGATTCAACGCTTTGTAACGGAGACAAAGATCTGCACAGCTCGGGCAACGGGACGAGGAAGACTGATGTTTCCAGCACCACCTCTCCCTGACGATTGCTATGAAAGTGCACATGAGTTGTCTAGGTCCCATAGCACAGATCGAACATTGTATGAACTTACTGGTTCGTGAGGCCGCCAGGCGTCACGGGCGAGTAAATACTGTTGCTCGAGCTGAGTGATATCAGGTAGGGGTGATGATTTCTTGCTGGTATCAGCTGCTTGCCGTTCGCGCCTGTTCCCTGCGCCCCCTCGACCAAAGGACGCCGCCTATGTGTATGTTTTAGGGGGAATCTAGACAATGAGGGGGTGAATAACAACACTCGCCTTAGGCGGACAAGATTTAGAACGAGGTTTCGTATTTCCAGTGCGCGGTCGGGATAAAAACCGAGGTTTTCGGAGGGTCAAGAAGGAAGAGTAATCGAAATTGTCACTGGCAGAACTAGATGTACTTCGTTCGGGTGTGATGGTTGTGTGAATGTTCCCAGCGCCACCGCGACCTGACGATCTCTAAAGGCTATATCGTGAGGGACCGAGGATGACCGGAAATATGAGATAGTTACGATTGGAGGGCGCCAAGGTCGAAAATTGCCAAGTTGATCTACATTGACAACAATTGTTGTCAGTCATGTATAGGCCAAACTTGGCGGCAATGGAGGAGAATATGTGGAGTGCGATACAAAAAGCAGACCCTCGCCCCGGGAGGGGAGGGGAGAGTAAAACAAGAGGCCGCAGACCAGGATAATGATCTCCAGCGGAGGTCAGGACGGGGTCTTGGCCTTCGTGTCCATTTCTATTTCACCTGCAAGAACTAGTACGTACCCCTGAGTCGGAGGCTCACCGTGGAGCCAAAAGCAAACTCTTGAGACATTTTTGAGTGGTAATGGGGGAGATAGAGTAGAGAGACGAGGGCTTGGGTGGCAAGCTAGCTTGACGCTATATATGTGTCGATGTCTGAATGATGGGAAAGATGATAACCCCGGTTGGGGGGAAAGACCGAGTTTCCAGGGCTCAACTGTTATCGTCTACTTCTGGACCACTATCAAGCTGCTGCCACGCTGGCGCATACATATGGTACGGAGAGAACGGCACCTGTCATTTACAACTAGGTTGTCTAGGCTTGACATGTTTACACATCTTAAGACCAGCCACGTTCCCGGGATTGGCGGGGGGAACGCGGAGCGGCCCGGTTACAACGTGATGCTTGACAACATCGGGCCTACGAGCGAGACGCTAGGTATCAATTGTGTGCCGGAGTAACGACTCTCCTTTTCCCTCCCCAACACAATGCCCAAGAGTACCCAAACTACAAGTTCTGCGTCCCGGCATTCTCTGCGCAGGAATCAGGTGCAGTTCTTTATCCCCTTCTTTGTCTCGCTTATTCACCCCCCCTCAGGCCTGTCTCACTTGTCGTAAACGAAAACTGGTATGGTATCGATATTTCTTTCCAACTCGCACTCCTCAGATCGCATCCTTTTTAGAGATGCGATGCCGCACGTCCTCACTGTGCAACATGCGTCAAGTACGTACTCTGGCCTCCCTCAGCCGTGCATCCGACTTAACACTTCGGCAGACAATGGCATGCTCAGATCAGCGTGCCGCCTCCACACGGATACGCGTGAGTTCTTTGTCCGTCTTTTGCTACATCCATCTCACGTCGCTTCCTCCCGCAGGCACCCCACCGAACCTCAATGTTCATATGATCCCGTGGAGGGTCTACCACTGGCAGCCGATGCCGATCCTATAGACAAGATCAGAGAACTAGAGGAACAAGTTGGTGTGTCTATTTATTATTGTCCATGATCGACTGTTCATTTCCGTGTAGCTACACTCACGAGGAGACTGAAATCACAGAGGGGAAGTGTATCTCCCTCCCGCTCTGTATCTCCCAATCATCTTCGCCCTCCCAGTCACCACATCAACCATTCACCCTTATCGGCCACCATTACCCTCTCTCCCGAATTTGAACCCTGTGGTATAGCCACCACACCTAACGCATGGGCTGATGCCCAATTGGATCCGAATGCTGTACCCTCGAATAAATCGACAATTCACATGGGTAGCCCCGGGGTCGTCTCCCCGCGACCTCCTCATTCAGACGCCTTGTCTGGCCTCATTCACTCAGGGTGGAACCCCGATCTGCCCGAGCCTGCTGTGCTCGACCATTAGTTTGTCCACCATTGACTTGGTTTGATTTACTTTGAAACTGATTGTTTCGCAGCATAGACGTGTTCTTCAAGTGTGACCCCTGTGGATCTAGGATTTTTCACAGGCCCGATTTTTTGGCCTCCATGAGGCTCCCACCCAAAAACCCGGGTTTTCCACATTGTGCCATTTTACACGCCATTGTCAGTCCACCGGTGTTCTCGCCCTGGCCTGTGCTTACCGTCTATCTCTAACCTTTTATGGTAGTGTGCCTCGGCGTCTCGCTGGGTCTCTAAAAACATAATCACTCTCCCAGATGGCACTCGAAGGGATCGATTCGCTGAGTTCCATGCCAGCAAGACCCGTTCTTACATAGACAGAACCATGGCCAGTGGAGAGGATATATTTGCCGTGATGCAAGCTTGCATCTTACTATCCTGGTACTTCTATTCCGAAGGCCGCTGGGTCGAGATCTGGGTGTTCGCAGGCTTCCAGACGCGAACTGCTATACCCCTTCGCTTAAATTATCCGGGGACGTTTGCAAGGCATAGCGTCGGATCACCTGGCGCTTACCTTGCACCGCCCAAAGATGCGCTCGATTTGGAACTCCGGCGCCGTACTTGGTGGATGGCGGTGCTCTTCGATCGCATTGTGTCTGTCGGGGGATGGGTACACGGCATTGATGAACGTGACATCGGGACGGAATTTCCCCTTCGCACGCAAGACTTTGAGACTAACGTGCGTGAACGAGTTCCGACATCGAGGAGAGCACCTACCTGATCTCGTTTGCAGCAAGTCATTGCAGACAATGACCAGAGTCTGTTCACCCCAGACGTCTTTACTATTCATCCAGAAGAATACACTGATTCGTTTCTACTGCTTATCAAGGGCATGATGCTGTTCGGTAAAGTTACCGACTTCAGTGTTCGAACCAACCTCCGAGCCTCGGCACCACTGTCCAGAATCCAGAATCCATTCGCTACACCCGGGTTTGAGGAACTGGATCGACTTGTGTCCACGGAATTTATTGCCAGTCTCCCGCCACGCTTTAAAAATGGTCTCAGCGAGCTGGAAAGCATGTACGGTGGCGGAGGGCTTGACACCGATCTTTACCTGGTTCATCTTATTCCCCATGCGTACGTGACATAAATATTATGCGGTCAATATCCTCACATCTTTTATAGTGCGACAATTACGCTGCACAACCCATACATAGATATCTTGGATCGTCAGAGCGTATCCACGTTGCGCTGTGTTGAGGCATCTCGTGCTATCCTTGCACAGCATTACACGCTTGCATCTTCATCGTTCGATATCACCCGGCTTCATCCCTTTGTCACGGTACGAACATTGTTTCGTGAGCGAGTGAGGCCGCGTGCTAACACGATTGTCCAGATCTGTTGGTACCTAGCCGCTGTTGTCCAGGTCCAGCTGTGCAAGTACTTTATCGAAACTGGCGATACTGATCGAGAGTACGGTGTGTGGGGTGTGATCAACGTTTTACGGTAAGGTCTCATCATCACGTTTCACCCTATTCTGATTTTGATTTTCCCAAGATTTGCGATGACTGACTACGGCAAACGTTCCCCCATCGGAAGTACGCTGTCCGCTTTTCACCGGTTCATTAGCGCTTTACTAAGCGGCACGTCCAGCTCGTCAAGAAAAATTACTGCAAGGACTGATGACTGAAATTGTCCGTATGACCACCCAGCAGCAACCTCTCGAGGTTGGCATACCACTTTACCCCTTCTCCCATGCGGGCGTGTGGTCCAAGCGGGCGCCAGGCAGTGAGGAAGATGCGGGGCATGTGGCTATGGCTCCGCTCCCATTGAGCCCGTCATTTGAGGAAACGGTTGACCCATCCCGCCGCTCTCCCGCGCATTCAACCACTTCACCTCCAACCACCGATGGGCTGGCATGGGTCTCGCGCTAGCAACTGTGTTCCAATCTTTATCGAACAGGCGCATATGCGCTATAGGCCAGGCTCCTAGAGTTCTCGGACCGTTACCTCTGGATTTCTCTGTGTAATACTTAGTGGAACAGAGTTTTGTCCCTTTTAGGTATAATTATTTTCACTGGTTTGCTTGTATGCTGTCGTTCTTATTGTAGAGGTGTAACAAAAATCGGGAAAGCGATGCTAGCGGTGTGTAGTTCGTGGCGATACATCTGCGTTGCGGCGGTTATCCTCAGCAAGTTCTCAAATATAAAGCTACGGTCCATCCCAACCGAGAATAACGAACAAAGGGAGATAAGTAGTAAGCAGGGCTGTATGACGAGGTCTTTTGGGAGCATGACCTCGGGCATTCCGACGTTTCATGTGCAATGGGAGTGCTCATGTAATGCTAATACGCGTCATAATATCAAACATGGGTGTCCTATCCTCTCGTGACTCTCTGTCGCTCAGCTTCGAGCATGGCATCGAATTTTTGTTGCTCGGCTAGCCGGTCAACGACAGGATCTTGTGATCTCCTAGCCTGGTCACTTCCTGTATTCTCAGATTTTGGTCGGCCTGCGTTTTGTCGCAGCTCATCCCAGGAAGACCGTGTTGCCATGCTGCGCGCATGTTCCGCTCGGATCTCGTCCCAACGATTCCTGCGTTGGGAAGGTTGTGAAGTGCCTAAGGAACACACAAAATGATAAGTGTCTGTAGAGGTGTATGGGACGGGTTACTATACTAGGGTTGGGACTCAAGGTAGACCTGTTAACCTCAACGGTATTTTCCTCCCATGATCCTCTAGAGGTGATGGCACCATCAGCCACTTCTTGGTTCTCATTGTCTGAACTGGGGTATGAGTATGCAGGGTTGTCGCGCTGGCCCGCGGACTTTTCGCCCAGCCTAGACTGGATGTTATCTATCGCTTGAAAGAACGCAGGCCGGTTGTCAAGATTACGGAAGAAATCGCTGTGCGCGTTGGCGCGCACGACTGTGCCGCCGATGACGCCGCCCGCAGAAGCGACCGCAGCAAGGGAGGCGATGCGATTGATGGGAATCGGTGTCCTACGGAGCATCTGGCCATAGACGACGATGGACAGAGTGCCAATGATGCCACCGGCAATCTGGGAAAGGGGAGGTGAGAGGAATATTAGTCAGGTAACATGAAAGCGGACAAAGTTTGACGGACAGAGTAATAACGCTGGGCGCCGGGAAAGAAATCTACGGTAGCATCAAAGTCGTGTTGGGTTATGAGGCCGTCCTCTAGTTCAGGGCGGAGAAGTTGTTCAGTGTGAGCGCGTGTGTTGAAGTTTGATTCTAGCCAAGTGAGGGGGATTGGCACACGCGATGGGTCGGGACGAGCCATCACATCAGGCGGCTTTTCCCTCTCTCACAGGTGTCCTTATGACCGCACTCCAAGTGCATCAATCCGACAAAGCCCTGCCTTCACCTGTAAAAGATAGTCTTCCCCCAATTCCTCCTCAAGATCACCCACATCCCTTTTCCTCGCCACCGCGTCTCCCACCAAAGTCCAATTCTCACTATGAACCTTCCCCGCTTTCTAACGGCCTTCTTCGCCCTCCTCCCGCGCCGATCAACATTCCTGCTCCAGACGAATTTCTAGGTCAAGGTGACTTTTTGCGCTTTTTCTCTACCGCCACTCCTCATCCTGCTTGCTTCCATTAGACCTCAACGACGCCTCAGGCATTCCCACCAGCCCCGCTAGCTCCGATGTACGCGTTAAGCGAACAAACCCCTTGGTGGACCTTATAGACTCGGAAAAACTTTATGTGGACCAACTAACAGGTGTCATTCGCGTGGGTTATCCCTCCCACCACCTATGGGGGCCGTCTCTCGCGCCAGTGCTCATGGTTGATACAGAAAGTTGCTTCGGCATGGTCGCGCTCGAGTCTCCCTCCCCATGACCTAGACCTCATGTTCAGAAGCATAGAGAGCGTGTACAAAGCAGATCGTTCCTTACTTTCCGTCCGTGCTTTCGATCTCACTCATACCCTTTCCACTGAGCTGATGCTATCGATTCAGCGCCTGAAAGAAATTGGCACGACCCCCTCCTCGCCAAAGGCGCTCGGTGATCTTCTTATGCGATGGGTGCGTCCCGGTGTAGAATGGCACTATAAATTCTATATCCTCATTCTATTCGACAGATCAACGAACTTGAGGAGCCATATACGACATATTGCGAGCGATATTGCACAGGCTTCGACGCGTGGGAACCCGTGCGCAACAACACTCGTCTCCCCGGTGTGCTTGTAGCCTTTTCAGCAAACCTGCCCCCTCCAACTGCTTCGTCTGCCGACCCAAATTCTCAAATCTGGACCCTGGACGAGCTGTTCCTTCTCCCGATGGGACGTTTGAAGTACTTCAAAAAGCTGTATGGTCGCTTATTAAAGGGAACACAGCCGGGTCGAAGCGACCACAAGCTCCTAGCTGATGCCGCCGAAAAACTTGACAAGCTACTTGTTATCCTGGATGCGCGTGCTACGATCCTGGCTGGGTCATCACCACCAACAGTCCCGGTGGCAGAGGACGAAGTCGTGGTTGATCTCCGCAGCCCAACAGAGGTATCAAAGATGCGGGAACTTCCTCCCATTGAGACTACAACAGGGAGTGAGACAAGTTCTGCCCGGGGATCTAGCCTCTCTAGCGCGTGCGTTTCAGTCTACATGATGATGGGGTCTTGTTTTACATTTTTCTTAGTGCCAGGTCCTCCAATGACACTAGCTTGTCTTCTGTGGAACGAGGGACAACAGGTGAATTATTGATTCCCCTACCTGATCTCGAGAGCCGTCTGTCCGTGGAAAGATGCCTGGATATTTTTACCATGAAGCCCAGGGTAAATTGCTAATCTAGTCTCGTCTTCCAGCTCAGTGCTGACCTTAAAACAGCCAGTTCGCCTCCAGATTTTCCCTCCCTTATTACCCTACGCAAGGTCCTTGAGAATTGGTGTAGATGTGGCTGTTCGCTTCGTCCCCCGGTCAACGGGTATTGAAGTCAACCACCTCGGTGGCCGAGTTTTTATCCTCTCAGATCTTTTTCTTCTATGCGAGAAAATGGCACCTGGGGAGAAGAGCGTAGATACCCCCGGTGCGGATATGTGGCTACTTTACCCTCCTTTGGCCGGGAAGCATCTCAAAGTAGCGACAGTAGAAAACGAAGGTTGGATTCGTCCATAATATCTGGATATCGATGGCTGACTATACGGGATGTAGACCGTGCGTTGCAAGTGACCATTCTGAGAAAAGAAAAGATAGTTATGATTTTCGCATCACCGGCTATGCGGGAAAGGGTGCTCTCTGAACTCCATGAGTGCATCGAATTTGCCAGCGCTGGTAAGTGTCTGTCCCAGTGTCCTTCTCCGAGTTGAACTCACTCCTATGAAACCAGTTCACGCTTCTTCCAAGCATCCACTTCCTCCCATGCCGACGCTAAATGGGATTCCCAGACCTCAACTCGCTCTCAATGACAGCCTGCCGTCTTCTCAAACGGCTCCGGATCTACGCCAATCAAATGCTCCGCCTATGAGTAGTCGTAGCCCTTCGCCGCACCGTGTTTCTTCCCCAGTTAGCCCTTCACTATCTCGCCCCGACTCTGGATTTTCAAGGAACAGCCGTGAGGCCACCCCTGGCTCCATGTCGCTCACCAGTAGCATGTCGAATCTTGTTCACTCTCTTGAAGCACAGATTCAACAAGGTGGTAGCTGGGCACAGCCAGCACCCCATCCCCATTCAACCCCATCGGATCCAGCTCGCAAACCATCTCTGTCTGAAGGCTTGGACAACAACGTCGGACAACCCCGGTTTGTAGGTGGTGCCCCTGGTCCTGGGTCCGCTTCCCAGCCTCCCCCACTTCAACCCGTTGCCCCAGTTCCCAGAGGTCCTGCGCCCGGCCAAGTGATTGCGCCCGGCCAAGTGATTGGTCCTGGGCAATTCCTTCCTCCTCAACGGTCTGCCAGTGCGGATCCTATGGGCCGACGCGGGCCTTTGGGTCTTCCCCATGCCCAGCAACCGATGCACGGTATGGACCCGACTAGTGCCCAAAGGTTCCCTCCACATTTACCTCCAAACCCCATAAATGGCCAATTCGTGCCTCCCAATGTTCCTCATGGTGTTCCGCCTGGCCGCGAGCCTTCAGACCCCTCCTTACCAGGCGGGCTTCGTAAGAGTCCATCTGCCTCACGCCTCAATTCGCTCCCCGAGCCGGGGCATGCCCACCCATTCAACAGAGCGCCGCATCCAGGAATGGCAAGCAGCCCTAATCTACTGCTGCCACGCACAAATTCCTCGGGTTCGATGGGCGAGCCGCAACTTCGCCTCCTTCCTCCGTCCGCTCAGTTCCGCGCACCATCGATGGTCGTCGGGGCAATTGACGAACCAAGCCCACCCACGTCGCCAACTACAGATAATATTCCAAAAAAGACTGAGCCGGTCACGTCTACCATCTCTGCGCAGATGAAGTGCAAGGTGTTTTTGAAGCAAGGCCACGCACAGTGGAAGTCGCTCGGGTCTGCCAAGTTGAAGCTATACCTCGAGCAACCGACGAACGTGAAACAGTTGGTGGTGGAGGCGGAGGATAAGAACAAGTCTGTGTTAATCTCAACGATCGTGCTCACGGATGGCGTCGAGCGTGTTGGGAAGACGGGCGTTGCGGTTGAGCTGAGTAACAATGGTGCGCGCACCGGAATCATCTACATGATTCAACTACGCAACGAACAGGCCGCTGTTGGACTATACGAGAGTCTCCTGGTAGGTTCAGATAGGACGGTAACACGGTAATCATGACACCCAGACAGACGCTCTTGCTTTTTTACTACACACCGTATATTTTAAGTCTCGCCTTTTCGTGCACACCCTCTTTATGTCAGTTCGCCGGTTACTTCTTGTCTTTTGATACCCAGTTGGTATTTGCATGCACTAAGGGACAAATCTAGAATAATACACAAGTGGTGTTCATTTGGTAATGACCGTCTTGAAGAACGCCATCTCATTTGAACTTCAAGGTTGAAGCAGGGGCACGACAGAATGACAGAATTTAGTATAATCGGGACACCTTACCTCAGTAGGACTGGCCCAAGCATGAGCGCATGAGCGGCGGGAACGGGAACAGAAGCACCCTAAGACATTAGGGTCCGTTCGGCAGCGATAATCTGGAATTACAGGCCAGTTTCTGCGTGCCAGATGAAATAATCTGATTGACTCATCTTTGCTTTTCCGTTGTGGCGTGGTGTGACACCCCAGGTCGTGCATATAAGCTGGCTTATAATTAATTCCAGATTATCGCTGCCGAACGGACTCAGTCTTACACTATTGTAAAATCATGATACAGAAAGAACATCCGGTGCAAGGACACACTAGTTGCGTGAGTCGCTGGCCCAGCACAGCCATCCTCTATAGTCTGAGTCCGAGTCCGAGTCTTGAGTGCAAAGGCACGAGCGCATGAGTGGGGAACAATTGACCCAGTACAACCCGTTGTCCGAGTCCGGTCGCATTTATTGTCACTGTGTTTGCCATGATGACGTGTGTCTTTGAAGTTGAAGTAAAGGATGACCTCTTCCGAGCATGTTGGTTTGATGGTGGTTGATTGGGAGGGTGGGGGAGCAACAGTGATTGTGGCGGGGGAGATAACTGCACCGCGGGACGGTGGTACTCTGAGCGCAGTGTACCAATGAGTCAAACCCTGTGACCGACTGAACCCAAGTTCCGCTTGCCCACATACTGACATGTACAAGCAATTACACCGGGTCAAGTGAGAAGAGGCCTTTGAAACTTTTCGCCTTAACATGCACACTCATTTTTTGTCGGTTCGCTCACTTTTTTGACTTTTGATACCCAGATGATATGGAATTTGCATGCACTAAGGGATCGACCTAGAGTGCGTCCACGAGGTAACGACTATCTTAATGAACGCCATCCCATTGAACTTCGGCTGCAAGCGAGACATGGTCGCTACCAGATATCCCCTTGCGAGGGAGGCCAGGGTGGAGGTTTTCTGTTCTGTGTGGCTGAAGCAGGCGCATAATAGAAGCTTTTCGGTTCGGAGGATCGATAACCCAAATGTAATCTGAGAATTTTGTTCAGCTATGATTGAACCGAGTTCGGCGAGATACTCACCTAATACGCTCTGCCAGTAGTGTGTATAGCTAGTCCATTCTGGTTCATATGCGCCTCGTTTATGAGGTGGTAATCCCATCCGTTCGCCGCAGCGTGGAAGTGGGCCAGGACTAGAAATGTTTTCTAAAAGCCTCTGACCTTCATCGTACAAACTGCGCGGACGCAGGGTAGCAACAGCAAAAAGATCTAACAACTCGGACGAGTTGAGCAAGCCGTCAGCCGGCGAAGCCTCGCGTGCGTTCGTGATCACCCTGTCCGGATCGGCCTGGGCGCCACCATCTTCGTCGTCATTGGCCGCGGCGGGGTTAGTGAGCGGTACGGTAGGGTCGACAGAGACGTGTACAACGCGAGATCTTTCTAGAAGCTCCTCCTGGGCTGGTGTCAACATGTCCCCGACTAGGAGAGCATAGCCCGGTTCTTCAGGACTAAAGTTGAAGTCTGGGGGTGCGCGCGGAAAGCGGTCATCAGGGAAAGGCTAGGAGAATATCAGATGGATGCGTGACTTGCCCCCCGCAAGAAAGCACGGCCAGGACAGAAGCCCTGAGCTTTCACGGTACTTGACGACTTCGCGAAGTAAGATGCCCGCCTGTCTGAGAGCGGATCGAATGATTGTGGTCGAACACATCGAACAAAACCACTTACCTGGCTCGTTCATACGCATATCTGGTGAAAGTAAAGAGTAGAGTAAATTGGAGGTTAGCGTTATTGCGCGCTCGTTCGATCAATCGAGGTTGAACTGACGAAGGGTGCCAAAACAGGTGGGTTGTCGCAACTATGTAGCCTTCGCTGGGCTGCCCGAGCCTTTCCAAAGCGACGATGTTGGCTATGTTTTTCGTCCGGAAGCTCAACCCTTTGCTCGAGAGTCCAGTACCATGATCGTTGCGAATGTCTATATCGTCATAGTGAAGGATAAATTGGTCACGAATCGCCAACAAATCTTTGCGGAAGCCGATAAGACAACCATGCTTCTTCCTAGGTCCCGCTGCATACACATGGCCGTAATTGGCCTCCTCTAGAACGGGTATCAGCTTTTCTAAACGATCGACCTCCTGAGGTACCGGGTGCAAATGAGCATATGTGTTATCGCGCAGTCCGTGTGGTTATTTCTCACTTGAAGACATAGGATGTCTGCATCCGCAGAAAGAATTTCCTTGAAGAGCATGTGCTCTCGCCGGGTGGACTTTAGGCAGTCACTGTCGGGGAAAAGCTCGCGACCTTAGAGTGGGTTTCGAAGGTGTACTAGTAGCTCGCATTCAAATCTTAAGTATGACCGATCTCCACTCACGGACGAGACATTGGGCTAAGAGCTGGAAGCAGTTGTATAAGTGCGGAGATCGTTATCTATCCAACGCTGTGTACACAGGAACAGAAAACAAAATTACGAACATTCCATGTCATAATTTTCGCAGTATGGGTGGCGTTTGTGGGGCTATCCTGTACCGCCAACCAGGGTCGTGGTAGTATTTGACCTTTTTCATTATTCACAAGGGAACTTGGAGGCGTGGAGGATGATGATACACTGGCATTCGTAGCAGCTTTCTCTTTTTTCAAGCGACGTGCCTCCCGGAGCGCAAGCTGTTCTGGAGTGAGAGTGAATGTCCCTGGCATACTGTAAAGACAGAACTGCAGCAGACAAAAATGAAATTAGAAATGCTGTGCATTTTGCGCGCCCGCGCCTGCCCCTGGGTAATGCTGTGCCTTAGAACGCGAGTCGCAGCGCATCGCCTTTCCCCTACTACACCCAGTGGCATGAATCGATTATTGTCCTTCTTTAAAAGACGACTATCGAGGCCAACTTCATCGTCCTTCTTTTCCACCAATAACTCCCGACTTGCTCAGACTTTGCAACCCGACATGCCTCAAACCTTGCATCCACCGTCGCTCGACACTTTCGGAGACTTTGATCTCATAAACCGCGTCAAGCTCGGCTTTTCTGAGGTCACGGTTTCCAGCTGGCGTAGTAGGGTCACTGGTCTCAATGTGGTTCACTTGGATTACGAGGGTGAGCGATTCACGGCAGCCGTGAGCCTCCCCTCTTATGTGTATCTTTACTTTGTCAATAGCTCCCCTCGTGAATGGTTATTTTGTGGTGGCCACTGAGAGTACGCGAACCCTGCCTTCGCAAATTCATGGTGTCTTACAATACGCAGTTTTCAATGATACTGGTTGTCCGCACACCCTGGAACAGTGAGTACACGTTGGGTACGCGTGGCTTCGTACCTGACGCAGCCGTCTCCCAAGTCTGGTCTTCATGGGCTCGGAGAAGTACCCCTACAAAGGCATCATAGACCACTTTGCGAACCGTGGTTTCTCCAATGGCACCAATGCATGGACCGACACGGATCACACTGCCTATACAGTCTCCACCGCTGGAGAGGCGGGATTCTTGCAAATCCTTCCTATCTATGTCGATCATATCCTATATCCTACCATCACGAAGACTGGATTTATCACCGAGGTCTGCTGAAACGTTCCTGCACCCACGCCTATCCGACTAGCTTGCCCTTCTTAGGTACATCACATTAATCCGCAAGGCGAGGATTCGGGTGTTGTCTACTCCGAAATGCAGGGCCGGGAAAATACTTCTGGGGATCTTATGGCCTTACAGTACGTCAATGACCTATCGTATTCTGAGCTTCGCGGTTTAATATATTTCATACCCTCAGAGCGCAACGTCTACTTAACCCTCCGGGGAGCGCTTATCGAAGCGAAACTGGTGGATTGATGGCTGCCCTTCGAAAACTAACTGTTGAGCAAAGTAACGGGTTTTCATACTTCTCAGACTCAGTACTGACAGTTTACAGTTCGCGACTACCACAAGACCTATTATGTTCCTCACAACTTGTCCCTCGTCGTTACTGGAAAGTTCTCCAAAGGAACAGAGACCCTCTTGTCTCTTGTGCAGAATAAAGTCGAGCCCAATATCATTGCTCACGGTCAAAATGAAGGTCCAAAGCCACCTGGATGGAAACGGCCTTTCCTGGAGACACCTAGCGCCCAGCGGAAGCCTATCGCAGAACTCATCGAGCGCACGGTAGAATTCCCCGAAAAGGATGAAAGTTCAGGGGAGCTATTGATATACTACATGGGCCCTCGCCATGATGACTTGATCGAGTTTAAGGCACGCATCTCTGCCCCGTGTCACACTTTCACTCACCATGATGCAGGCAATTGACGTTCTGAGCACATACCTTACGTCTTCTCCTACTGCACCCCTCAATAAGGAGTTCGTAGAGATAGAATCCCCTCTCTGGTGCGTCCTATTGGCCCCTATATGAAGGTTGTTCTCACCGGTTGCAGCACCTACATATATATTGGAGTGGAACTCAGAGCGACACTCTCCGATTTAATGATATACGTCGGTTCCGTTCCGACTGAGCACCTAGATACGTTTGACGCTAAGCTCCACGAGAGTCTCCGCCGTATTGTCAAGGAGGGTGTAGACCTAAATCGTATGAGAATGGTGATTGATAGAGATGAACGCCAGGTATTCTTCCGTTTCATGCTGTTTCAACATTTTTTAATAGTTTTCAAGTTTCGCAGCAAAGTCGAATCCAATGGCGGAGATGCATTCTCACCAATCATGATTGCCAACTTTCTCTACGGACGCTCGGATGGCTCTCAGATCGAGGAAGCCTTGAATGAGATCAAGTTCTACAATACGTTAAGAACCTGGTCAAGTGAGCAATGGGCTGACCTTATCCAAAAGTGCGCTCATTCTCATTCTGTGCAACATTCATTTGTCTTGTATAACTCATTATACTTTGCAGATACTTTGTTTCCCCCAATCGGGTTATTGTTCGCGGAAAGCCTTCTGCGGCCGTCGCAGAGCGCCTTGAGAAAGAAGAAAAGGCTCGCGTAGAAAAACAAAAAGCGACTCTAGGTCCTGAAGGTTTAGCCCAGAAAGCTAAGGAACTGGAAGAGGCCAAAGCTGAACATGACAAACCGATACCAACCGAGGTTTTGAAGTCTTTCCCATTGCCCGATGTGAAAGGTATCTCTTGGATCCCTGTGCAGAGCGTTCAGCAAGCAGGGGCCGGCCGTAAGAGTGGGGCGCCAACTGTGGCAAACGATATTAGTCGTCATGTGAGCGGGGACGGTCCGCCCCTACCATTTTTCGTCCAGTACGACCACGTCAAGGTACGCACCCTTATATTTTCTGCCGAACCAAGCTCAAATTTCGCGCATCCAGTCCGATTTCGTTAGCATCCATGCTTCTCTATCCTTAGCAAGACTGCCTAGTTACTTACGCCCGTGCGTACTGCATTATTATGCAGCCATTCGTACTCACGTTTGTTGTAGATACGTCCAACCGTACCTCGGCTCCTTTTTTTCTCTACCTGTAAAGCGCCAGTCAGGCGAACGTCTCTCTCACGAGGAAGTTGTTGACCAACTGGACGAACAAACTGTCTTTTACGAAGTCAACCTAGGTACCTCAGGAATGTTTACGGAGACGCTGGGCGTAGCCATACGTGTGGAAGTGGCCAAGTATGAGCTAGCGGTGGCTTGGTTGAGGGACCTACTTTATGGCAGTGAATTCACAAAGGAGAGGTATGTCCTTTTCCCTAGTTCTTTTGCGGCCTAAGTACTAAAATGAGGGCGGTTTGAAAAGGCTACAGATCATAGTGGCTCAGATTCAACAGGCATTACCCGGACTCAAACGAGATGGGAGCACGGTTCTATCGGCTGTTACGACGGAGTTGCTCCACGACGAAAGCTCTACCACTCGGGCTGGCGGAGTGCTTATCCAGTCCGACTTCAACCGAAGCCTCTCAGAAAAAATCCAGGAAGCTCCCGAAGAAGTTATCAAAGATTTCGAAAGTCTCCGTCAATACAGTGAGAACCTTGTGCACAACTCCGGCGATTCTCTCTAATCATCTACGTTGCCAGTTACCGACCCCACCGGGGTAAGGTTCTCTGTAACCGGGAATATATTGGGTGTTCCCAAGCCAAGGAGTACTTGGAATAAGTACTTCGGTGCCGTCCTCCCTGTGAGTACGCCACCCACATCTAAAGGAATTCCTTACTGACTTGTTTTGTCTACTGAAGGAAGCATCACTATCCCCTGTCCCCTTGGCATCCGATACACTGAGCAATGTCGGCAAAAATCCGACGAAACATGTAACATGGTCATTACTGCTATTGAATACACACAAGCTGACGCATTCGACCAGGCTATCATAGTCACACTCCCCACCATCGAAAGCTCATTTGTCAATCATATTGGGAAAGGTATCCATGGGTTCGACCATCCAGACTACCCCGCTCTCCGCGTTGCGGCAGAAGTCCTGAGCGCAACAGAGAGTTTTCTTTGGGTGTGTATTTCCTATGCTCAATTTTCTACACTACTTATGGAGCTCCAGCGATACATCCGAGGCTCAGGACTAGCGTACGGTGCTTACGCTGGAGTTGATCTCGAGGCTGGCCGGGTCACGTTCTCGCTCTACCGAGTACGTTCTGGTGTTATCTGATTGCCGCTTCCTCTTTGCTGAGACCTTCATCATGGCAGAGTTCAAACAGCCTTGAAGCTTTCAAACAAGGGGCGACTGTCGTTCGTGGTCTCGTTGATGGCTCGGTATGTTATTAAATGTCTACGCTGGAGCATCATCCCGAATTAAATACCTTGCAGATCGCACTGGAGGACACAACTCTGGACGCTGCCAAGAGCAGTATTGTTTTCAACGTGACGAAGGGCGTCTCGACTCCCGGGCGAGCGGTTCGTCGGTACTTAAACGTAGCGTGCTATGGCTGACGCGCTTACTATCTCAGGCGGTGACATCTTTCACGAACCAAGCACTCAAGGGTGTATCACAGAATCATAACACTGATCTCCTTGAAAAGTACCAACAAGTAAGTAAGGACGACGTTCTACGAGTATTGCAACAGTACTTCCTCCCGCTCTTTGATGCTTCGACCTCGGTCGTTGTATCGGTAACTGCACCGGGAAAGGCCCAGGAAATCAGCAAAGGTTTGAAAGATGCGGGCTTTGTCGTCGAAAGACGGACATTGGAGGTAGATCACGAGGAGGGAAGCGAGAGTGGAAGCGAGAGCGAGAGCGACGAGAGCAAGTCATCTCACTAACTCCTCACTGTTTTCTTGTATCGGTATTATAAGCAAATAATACGTTCACCTGGGTTTCATTGGTTACCCTATTGGTGTGCATGCTCCGTTTCTGCTTCGGGTTCAGCGGGATGCTCGCCCAGAACCTCGATTCGTTTTTCATTTGCTTCTCCTGGCTTCAGCTCAACATTTTCTAAGAAATCATTCTCGACCAGGAAATGGATGGCTTGGGAGAGATTGGACACAGTCACGCGAATCTCGGGCAGCAAAAGCTATAAACAAGCGTGCATGACCGTCAGCACAATCACAATCAGGGGGAAAGACGGGCAGTATAGCAATGATGCTCGCTCACGTTACGAAGAAGAGATGGCCGTGCCGCGAATGAATTTCGTGGTGGCATCTTTGGCTGGGATGGCGGAGCTCTACGAGGACGATTTGCGGACTCGGCCTTTGGGAGGCTCGATTGTTGGCTGGCAGAAACAGCTTCGGGTCCATTACGTGAGGAAGATGTGATGGTGGGTCCGGGCTGGTCGTTGACGGCATGTGGCTTCTCCAGCTCAGCATCTGAAGACGATCCATATGCCACAATACCAGGTGGTCGCTTGGCAGACATCACCTCCGGTGCGGCGTCGTCGTCGTTATCTTCGTCATCATCACCGTCATTATCGTCCGAGGCTAGATGCGATACTGCATCCGCAACCGCATCCCTTGCTGATGGCGCACTTGGCACGCTTGGCGGCTGAGAAAGCTCCGTATCTTTCATAGCTTGTGATCTCGACAATGGCAGGGTCGGAGCGGAGGTTGTAGTGCCGTCACGAGCTGCGCTTCTCTCATGCACGAGATTCCGACTGTATGCGCCGCGACCTCGACCTCGACCTCGACCGCGGCTCCCACCGAATCCGAAGGAGGCTCCACCTCTCCCGCGTTTCGTTCTCGTCACATCCGCGTCAAACGACAGAGGCCTGAAACGTTTGCCACCCATCAACGCGAGGTGATCGGGGTGCAACTCGCCATTCGCCATAGCCTGCTCCAGCTTGCGCTTCTTCTCTACGACGCGCGCTTCTGTTGGCCAGCGGCGTTTACGCTCCGCGATCCATGCTGCGATTTCTTCGGGCGTATCGAGTCGCACGTTCGTGCCTAGGATGGGAATGGGTTTGCTGGTGGAACCGGGGAGCACACGAAGATTAAATGTTCCTTCCTGGCTGGGTATGGACGATGACGTACCTCTTCAGACTCGGGTCTGCATCCCAATCTGGCTGGCGCCTGCGAGTATGCCATCCTGGTGGATAGATAAGATGACGGTCCATCATGTGTGTTTGCACTGAGTTCGCAGAGCCGGTAAATGTGCAGCCCGAATAAGTGCATTTGCTATTGCCGGGGGTGTACCAGTGCGTTGGTGGGGGGCCACGAGGAGGAAGGCTGCGACCAGCGGAAGCCGAAGGCAGATTGCTGAAAGAGGGGGCGGAGATAGACGGATAAGATGAAGGGTTGTAAGCGGAGGAGTAAGTGTATCCATGAGAGTTTACATGATGTTGAGGTGTATGGGGGATCGAGCGGGAGTACGGGTTCGCCAGCGCACTTGTGAGCGAGCGAGCAACAGAGGCGGGGTCCATCCGGCAAATCCGGGCCGACGAGGCAGCGAAATAAAACGAAACGTGGTTTAATACGGTTTACGGTTAAAACGTCGCACGGTACTAGAGCACAATTGCACAAACAGTACGGTAAAGGCCTCATCAGAGACCAACAGTAGATACGTACAGGGAATGACTGGAGAATGCACATACACCGCATTTGGAGTAAAAGAGAATAGAGAAAGAACGAAGGAGACACACACAAGGCAGCCTACCACACTCAGTAATAGCATCGACGCCAACTCAGTAGGCGAAGAAACTAAAAGGAGATAGCGGGGAGCAACCAGTCGACTTTAATGTTTTGAGAGGGGACAAGAAGCGCGAAGGATGTGGCAATTTGAAGCATGATAAGACGTTTAGGCGAGAGGTCCGTTACGACTGGCGCAATAACGACGTGGTGGAAATGAGAAGATCGATACATGTATATGAACACTAGTGGGTCAACGCCCGTGAATATAATCCCATCAATAGTCATTGCGAAAGCCTGGAGAGCGAGACGTCGATGTGAAGGGTTGAATTGTGGAGAGAGACCTAGTCCTGGGGGTCCTCCTCTTGGCTCTGATGCTCCTTGCCAACCCGCCTCTCCTTCTCACTCTCCAGCTGGTTATATAGCAGGAAAAGTGCCTTCTCATTTGCCTCTGGGGTACCAACGATAGTGAACATGCGCTCGCCTGTCTCATCGTGCGGTGCTTTGGCAATGGAGATCTTGGAACCGGAAAGGCGCCTGATCTCCGTAATTTTGGTGCCACCACGACCGATGATGCAGCCAACCATATCGGACGGTATGGAGATATTTTGAGTGCGTAGGTTGGCCGGATTTCCTGCCGTTGGCGAGGGAGGGCTAGGGGCACGTGCATTAGAGTCACCATTGGCACGCTTCCCGTTGTAATTCGATTGATAACCGTGAGAACGCCTTCCGCTGGAGCGCTCATCAGCCACGCCGGGATCGTATAGAACAGTGCCGAGGCCCCTTTCCCAGTCTTCTAAAAGGCATCTGCCTATTTCCTCGATAGCGCGGCCGATAGACTCGGGTGAGCCCTGAACGTCAACGACACGCTCGGTAGACTGGGGAAGTATCTCCTTGGAAGCGACCATACGAGCCCCGGAGCCATCCTGTATGGCCTTTATTTTGAGGCCGCCGCGGCCAATGATAGTGCCCATGAGGTTATGTGAAATTAAGAGGCGCATAGAAGTGTGAGCAGAAGAGGAGGTGGAGACGGTGGGAGAAGAGGGGTTTGCATCGACGAGCTGTGCGATAATGAGCGCATATGCCTGATGAGGAAAAATCAGGGGGAAGATAAACGCTCAATGGAACGCATGAACACACCTTGGCAACACTCTCAACGGCGCCGCTGATACTTAGGACACGTTCGTGGATGCCCGTTACGACTCTGCTGACGCCCGCTTTGACCCCCGTTTGCTCACGGAGGTCGGCAACATTTTTACCGCCCTTTCCAATGATGACGCCAGCATCCCTTGTGCTCACGAGAGCACGAAGGGTGAGAATGTCACGTCCAGATGGTGACGGAGATCTGGAGCCCTGAGGAGAGGCTGGGAGAAGGTCAACGGAAGACACTAAGATAAATGCGGGGGAAAGGAGACGTACACGAAGAGCGGGCATGGATAGGGGAGTCGGAAGGCATGGAGGAGAAAGGGAGAGGGAGAGGGAGAGGGAGAAGGGACGAGGAAGAGGAAGAGGAAGAGGAGCGTTAGGAAAGGGAAAGGGGAGGGTGGGCGATGGCGCAGGCGCAGGCGCAGCTGAAGGGGGAGAAGTGACCGCGGAGGGAAAAGCGAGGGAGTGGGCGTGAGCGTGACCGATTTACGCTCGAATCATGTTTCTCGGCTTTTGCCGCTCTTAGTTAGCCGCTCCTCATTGCCCGCCAATACTGTAATTCTTAATCCGACTAACCATGACAGCTTTCATGCTCAAGGCTTCTTTCAACCGACCAGCCAGCACTATAAATGCCCAAGTCTCCCTGAGAGCGTCCACATAATGAATCTAGTCTCTCTATACCCAGCCTCCCTAATCCTAATCCTCTGTATTCCCCTCCGAGCTCTCACCGCTTCGCTGTCCCCCCCTGGCTCGCCATCTTCCAGCCCATCTTTGTCGTCAGCCTCATCTCCATTTCCTACAAGCCCGGAGACCCAGCAGGATATGGACACAGTGCTTCAACGAAGACTTGGCTTTATCACTGCCTCCGCCACTATGGTGTCTAGCATAGCTTCATGGCACGTTCCCACTTTGTGCCTTTCCTCGTACACATCTAACACCCTGGTGCCCTAGGCTGAAAACATTGGGGCCGGATGGAAGCTGGCCTGCTGCTGAGATAGATTATACGTCTGGTTGTCTTGCACAGCGTGCCAACTGGCCTGCTGGTACGCATTGGACCCGCATCCGTACGTACTTTAAAAAATCGGACATATTCGTTCTTAGTTCTTGACCCAATACAGTGACCATGACCGCCGCTTGGCATGGTGGTCTCAAGGGTGCCGAAAATTATTATGCTGGTGACCCGGCCCTCGCTAGTGCCATATCCTCTGCCATGAATTTTTGGTTCTCACGGGACTTCACTGTTCCCGGATGTTTGGATCAAGGCGGCACCAGCGCATGTCCATGTGACACTCCCGGTCTCTGGAACACAAATTGGTTCTCGAATGTGAGTTATTTCAAGTCCTCGGAATCGATTCCTCGTTTTTACCGACCACCCGTGTAGGTCATACTTGTCCCTAAACTTGTTGGCGCGAGCTGCTTGCTGTTTAACTCCTCGCTCAACTCAACGCAAGCTAACAGCTGCACTTCCATTCTTGCGCGGGCCTATGACACATTTTACGAGGGGAAAAGCTTCCTGACTGGCGCCAACATTTTGGACGTAGCGAGCATCGGAGTAAATCTTGCCTTATTGACATCGAATTCAACCCTTATCACTGAGGCCTATAATCGCATTAACGCCGAGGTGATCATTCAGCCTGGGGTTATGGTCGATGGCATTAAGCCGGATAGCAGTTTCGGCCAACACGGTGGTCTTCTCTACAACGGCAATTATGGCAAGGATTAGTATGTTCAACAATCTCGTTGAGTTTCACCAAGCTTACTTTATGAATCCTGACTAGTTCCAATGATGTTCTTGAACTACAGATTGATGCTGCTGGGACCCAGTATGCGGCCGATGCTACTTCTCAACGTGCCTTTGAGACTTTGATTGACGGCGACCAATGGATGATATACCGCAATGTGGAGACTAATGTACTTCATTGGGATTTCGTGAGTCCTCCGTCTTTCCAACCCATTGCGTAAACTGAATGAGTATTAGAGCACTCTGCCCCGGTTCATCTCATTCCCCGTCATCGATCAACAGTGCGTCGTTTGTTCAAAACTGGCAAGGTACCTCCTGATATTTTTCTCAGAGCCACGGGCAGTCTTAATCTCAATCTTTCCGAAGTCCTGCAGCTTGGAGAACTTTGGAATTCGTCCACCATGGTTCAAGTCTACCACAACCTTATCGAACCTACCAAGGGTGCGAATGCGGGGGATCTCATCGGTAACAGGAATTTTTACAATAACGATTACATGGTGAGCGGAGGGCACCAAGAGCCGGAACATATATTCGGTCTGACCCGTTTTTTTTTTCAGGTTCAACGTGGTTTTGGCTATGTCTCCACGCTAAAAATGTATTCGACAAGGACGGAAAACACAGAATGTACCAACTCCCAAAACGTTCGTATTGCAAGCATGTCTAAACAAGCCTAGCGTCTGACGTTTCACACTAGCCGTTGGGCTTCCACCTGGCCGATGGTACCCTCTACACTTACTTGCGAGGTGACGAATACGAAGACATCGCCGCGGCCTGGGATTGGAATCTCATTCCCGGTACTACCGTAGACTACGGTGCCACGCCACTCAATTGCGCCCATGCCGGATGGAATGGGCTCGAATCATTCGTAGGCGGCGTATCGAATGGCGAAACTGGTGCCGCAACCATGCGATATCTCAATCCATATACCAAAGCGTTAAGCTGGCAAAAAGTCTGGTTCTTCCTTGACGACGATACCCAATACGTCATGATCGCCAACCTCACTTCCCTCAGTTCCGCACCGGTTTATTCCGTCTTGGACCAGAGACGGCATTCAGGCCCGATCTACGTTGACAACGAGGTTTTCGATGCCCCCGGCAATGAGACGTTCGATCGCACCGTATCGTCACTCTGGCATGGAAACGTTGGCTATTACTTTGACGCGGGGTCGACCGTACTTTCCTTGTCCGTTGGCGAACGCACGGGCGCATGGTCCGCGATCGGCACATCAACACAACCTCCAGAGACGGTCGACCTCTTCGCCGCATGGGTCGAGCATCAGGACCTGACGCAGCCCGTCTCGTACACCATTTTCCCTGGCACTACGTTGGACAGCTTCCGGATCAAGAGCGAGTATCGTACGGTCATCCCACTCCAGAATGATGCATATATTTCCGCAATTCTTGACGTGGACTACAACAACATCTCTGCAGTTTTCTGGGATGCGTCTGGTGGCACCCTTTTTATAGACAACGGACCTTTCATCTATGGACCCGCCAGTATTACTGTTAGCGGGGCTGTGGCGCTCATGCTCGATTTGGACACCGGGACCTTCACTGTTTCCGACCCATCGCAAACACTTACTGGTGTGGATATCCTGGTAGAAGGAATAAAGGAGACGCTTCTGGCATGTACAGTGATTTTACCCCCTGGTCCAGGGGGATTGGCTGGTAGTAGCGTTACAGTTGCGATGTTTTCTTGTTGTCCTTCACAACACCGTGTCTAATATAGGAACATTTAATGTGGGATGAAAATACTGTGAGGGCGCCGAGAGCATCCCAATTTTGCCGATAATGGATAAGCACAATGCATACAATACAGCTTAGAAACCCGACTGGTCAAAACCTCCCTGGTCATACGCCTCCTGCGGCGGCTGGTAGGCAGCTTCATCCGGTATCGGCGCTGCCTGAGGGATGGCAGGCTCGCGTTGCTCTGACGTGGGCTCACCAATGACCTTATCCACAGGGGGCTCGTGGATGGTAACAGAGTCAGGTAAAGGTTTCCGAGGACCGAGTTGTCCTTCGGGATCGTAACCTTTCATGCTAAAACGATCAATATATGAGTCATATCCTACGCGCTGAATGAATCTGAATCGCACATACATTTTGACCTTAATTCCAAGAACGCCTTGGCGAAGGAGAACATGCCGGACAGCATAGTCAACGAATTCACGAGCAGGTTGACCCGAATGAATCATGAACCCGTCGGTAAACTTCATAGACTTGGCACGGGCAGCACGGAGCTTGCCAGACACGACAACTTCACATCCCTTGGCACCTGATTCCATGACAAACCGAAGCACACCATAGCATGCTCTGAAACCAAGTCAGCGTTATGCGTGACGCCGAAGATGTTTCGGGCTGACCGACGAATAGCAAGACCACCAAGAAGCTTGTACCGCAAACTCTCGCACTGGGCAACGGCGGAGAGACCCCGGGTCTGCACCTTCTCAGCATAGAGTTCAAGCGTGTTCTCGGGGAATTTGAATCGTTTTTGGACGAGGGCGGTAAGCTCGCGAATGCGGCGACCCTTCTCACCAAGGACTTCTTGAGTATGTGTGGCACGAATGATAATCTACATACAAGTAGAGGTTAAGTCGACCATCCACTGAGAATGGCAGGGAGTCCATACCTCGGTACGCGCATGTGTGACACGGACGTCGCAACCAGAGTAGCCTTCCTCGGAAAGCTCACGGGTGAAAAATTCGTTCAGTTCGGCGCGGAAGACACCATCCGCGACGAACTTTCGCTTCTTGCTGATTTGAGCGGACATGTTTTGAGAAGTTGGGAAGAAACTCTGTATGCAGATAGATTAGCACTGGTGACACAGCGCGTATCATCTAGATATGAGAAGTGGCATCCAGCGCAATGCAATGCAATCTACACCATTCTCCGGGTGAAACCCAGTAGTAACTGCGAATGCTGTCGTACAGTATGATAAAGCAACGCACCTTTGTTAGAAAGAGAAACTACAGCGAGTGTTGCTCGTCGAGCTATCGATGACTAGAGTGTCCTATTACACTTTTCACCTAGCCAAATCAGGAAGCGGAGTCCAAATGGGCACCCTATAAAAGGGATGCTTTTCGACTCGACCTATTATTCGCAGTCCTTGAGTCCGTTTGGTGAGTGTTAAAATTCTTAGCTTCACGCTTGCCATGAAGAGCGTTGTATTTTCAACCACAACTGGCACCTCTTAGTCGACTTTGACTGTATTGGATGTTGTCCTTGCGGCTGCAATCCCGTGCATGTCACTGACATGAATGACCTTCTGAGCACTATTTTTCTTTTCTTTCTGTCCCTCTCATAATCTGCTTCTGCAATGAGGATAACAGGCTGACATTTTATTCTCAGATATAGTCGTGCTATCTGGATTCGAACACCTAATCCGCTTCCCATGCATGCCCACCAGAGACCACGTGGATGTCAAGTTACGGTGGAGTATTATGTACGAGTACATAGTCGTCCCTGCGTCCCTATTAGACACGCTAAATACCTTAATTTACAATTCCACGGTACTTTGAAAAGTTATGATGCGATTGACCGCATGAAGGGATAATACCAAACACAACATGGGCTCCCTTGTTGCACGCACAGAGTTGAGACCAATCCAAGTATACTGGTCGAGTTGGTGTTCACGAGCGTTGCTCATTGACGAATATTCCAGCGGCACCCATTCCACTTCCGACGCACATGCTAGTGCATAGGAATTGGCCATTCCGCCTACGCAGCTCCTCCAGGCCAGTGACAACTTGGCGAACGCCAGCTACGATGTCATCAATAAGCAGATACCTTGCGTGGTGGTGGTAGACGACATACTCATGCCCAGCGGGTGAGTCAATGCGATGGAGCCACCGCTAAATAGGAAAACATAACTGAAACCACGCGCCGACAAAGGGCTGATAGCAACTTACTTGGGATTTATCTTATCCATCGGTATCTTCAACTTCTCAACGCAGTAAGCGAATTGCGATGCAAATGCTTCATTGATCTATCGCGCGCGTTCCTCAAAAAAGCTTCAGGTTTGCATAAGGGAGAGAAAACCCTCACCTCGTATACGTCAATATCTTGTTTCTCCAGCCCGGTTTGTGCGAGGATTTTGGGAATGGCATAGATGGGAGCGATTCCCATGTGGCGTGGTTCGACACCGACGACGGCAGTGCCCACAAACTTGGCGAGGACATCATAGCCTTCTGCCTTCGCGCGCTCTCGTGTTGTCAGGATGCACAACCCCGCGCCGTCACCCACGCCGCTAGCGTTCCCAGCCGTGGTGGATGCGCCGCCCCATTCTGGGAAGGCAGGTTTTAGCGCGGCGAGTCCTTCAGCACTCACGTTCGGTCGTACGGTGTCGTCCACGGATAGGACAGTTCCTCGGAGCTCGATGGGAAGAATCTCCTTGGCAAAGACGCCATCTGCTAACGCCTGCACAACATTTTCGTCAGGGTCTCAGAGAGCGGGGAACAAAAATATAACGAAGCGGGAGAGAGAGGTAAACCTTTGCAGAGCGTGTATGTGAAATGAGCGCGTACTCGTCTTGCTTCTGCCGAGAGATATTGTACGTTTGGGCGACCATTTCTGAGGTCCATCCCATGGGCTGCCAACACACAATCGTCATACAAAATTAAAATTATCACCCAGAGCGCCGCATCGAGTGAACGCACCTGGATGCAGTCGTGCGCTTGTGGGTTTGCGTCGACGGTATCCACTACCACGGGAGTAGGGCGGGGACTACATAAACGAGAAAGATAAGAACCGACGGAGAATCGAACTGCAACGCGACGCCGTGTGTCAAACGGCGACTAGAACTGACTGACTTGACGGACATGCTTTCCACTCCAACTGCTACACCGAGCGATATCTCCCCTGCACGAATGCTGTGCGCTATATTCCTAATAGCCATGAGCCCGGAGGAGCAAAGCCTATTGACGGTAGAGACTGGGACGCTGTCGGGGATTCCAGCCGCCAGCGCAGCAGCACGAGAGACATATAAAGGCGAGGGTGGATGACAGGTTCCTTCGCAGTTCGTCCCACGATAATATACGCAAGCGATCTAATAAGAGGTGGAGCACATATCCGTACCTACACAAATATCATCAATCGACGCCGGATTCAATTTAGTTCTCTCCAGAGTAGCCTGCGCGTTTAAGATTATGATATGGTCGATAGCAAAAGGGGACGAAGTGAACCAATGTCGTACTTTGAACAGACTGTAGAGCAGCTCATCCACTGGTATATCCTTGAGCTGCCCTTTCTTTGCTCTTCCCATCGCAGTACGCTTTGCAAAGGTAATTACAATATCGTCGTGTTTCTTCTGCAGCAGTTGAGCACGGCCAGAACCCAGAGTCGACGCTGCCCTGTGCGCGCCTTTCAATAGATGAGACATAATCCCTGCCTTGGCCATGGTGTTGAACTTCATAGAACCAAACATAGAGTAGAGGAAAGTGAATTATTTCGAGAAAAGCCGGCCGGAACTTGGCGCTCAGTCGGTTGCGCTCGGACTCAGATGCTTCGCTAATGGTAACTCCAAGGTCAAGAAGACCTTCACTCAACAAGTCGGACTATATGCTTATTGACAATGGTAGTATATAATGTGCAGGGGTATTCTAGATAACAGACAAAACAGAGTGTACGTTTAACAATTGACAATAAATGACGTGTTGGACGTTCATGATGGACAGAATAAATGGCAAAAAATGGTTACACCCAAAACATCAGCTTACGAATAAGTGCAGCATCTCTACTCGGCCGGTCTGGGTAATCACGCGACATAGACATAGTGCGTGGGAGGTGGGGTCGGTCGTTGTATTCGTCGCCGTCTGGCGGAGGAGAGATTCTTGACAGTTGCATCTTCGTAGGGATAGGTCATCACGCTGAATATCAGACGCACGCAGAACTTACCTCGTTATCCATGATCGGGACATTCAAGATTTCGCGCAACTCTGGACGCTCCTCGAACCAATAACCGTCTTCTGCGTTGCCAGACCGCACTTGATATTGCTTAACGAGAATAACGAACCTGCCTATCATATTGAACTTGGCCCAGTGAATTTTTGAAGGGTCGTCTGGGTGAAAATCGCCATTGCCGACGTGTGCACGGATGAGGTCAGACAAATGTACCTCTCTATCATCCTGGTGAGTCGACGGAACAAGGTTGAGGGGTCTCGCTTACAAGGAAGGGATAACAGGTCCCTTTGAATTTCGGAGCGCCATCCGGTAAGAGCGATGTGAGCCGGTTGAGTTAAAAAGCAACTCCCAAGATTGAAGGTGTTTGTGCAATTTGGGGTTGTTCTCTTGGAACCTCGCAATGGCCGGATCCCCTGGATATGTAGCATTATTGATCCCTGCTACGAATGCTCGCAGAGCTGAGTAGTTGTTGAGTGCCCTCAGCTTTTCGGCGATCTCAACTAGCTTTTCGATTTGCCTCGCTCTGTTTTTAGGCTTGTCATGGCATAAAATCAAAGACACCACCCTGGTACCATACTGAGCAGCTGTGACATGTCGTACGAATCAGAAACGCACCAATCTGCCAAGTGTTCGCACACTCCATTGAAACGTGCGATAGAATCAGTCTCTGGATCCTTCTTCCCAGAAACTATTACATGTTTCAACCAGTCCCGAGGCTAGGAATGAATGGGACGTAAACGCCGACGCCACCGGAAATCGTCAATGTTTCGTACCTCAATCAGCAAGAAATGAAATTTCCCAACTCTTGTGATCTCCTCAGCAACGTGCTGGGGTTCAAAGCCACTCAACTTTGCACATGCGCTAAGCAGGCTTTTGAGTATTTCCTTCACACTATCGACATGTTCACTCGTCGTCGTTCCGTTACTCCGCGCACTGAGAGGAAGGCTGGGTTTACGTTCTCTGCTAGAGCCCAACAATTGAGTCGAGCTTGCATCTTCCGAGACCTGGGTATGACTTGTACTAGCTTCTAACGGAGGGACGACATCGTCATCATCCTCGGAGAAGCTATATGGCTCATCACCCTCGGCAGTAGGCTCGTCTACCTTCAAAGCCCACGCAGCATCCTTGTCCTGTAAGGGGCGTCCTTCGAGAAAAGGAAGTAAATCGGTTCCATAGTGGAGGAGGTGCGTCTTGGTGACGATAGACTTGACCAACGCATTGAGTGCATCTGCCGCTGCCCCGACGGCAAAATCATGGGGGTAATCCTGGATCCACGCCTCCAAGAGATTACACACTCTGCAAGAAGTTGAGTAAGCAGCTGACCAGCCCACTAGCGCAAGTATTTGCAGTACCTCATCTGAGCGTAACATGAAAACATAGGATCATCAGAGCTTTGATCTAATAGGCGCATGCGTTTTTGCAAGGCTAGAACAACACTCCGAGGACTTGCGAATCGTCGATAAGTAAGCAAAAAATGTGAAATGAATCCCCAGTCTGTAGTTTCCTATTGGTAACTCATTAATGCACTACAAACTGGTACCCACCGTCGCCACTAACAGCCAAGAAAAGAAGCTTCTCCAGAAGGTCGTCCAATGTAGACCAAGGCACATATTGGCTGTTGCTCGGTTAAGACACTGTTTAGCGTTTCACACGTAGAGAACCAAATTATCACCTGATTCTTTCGGGAATGCCAGAACGCTCCTCTGGCATATCGTCCGCAGCCTCTGTACTGTCGTTCAAACCAGAAAGTTCCGTTCCCAAAGTATCTGCCTGTAACGAGACAGCAGTGAGGCTGGACTTGGATTCCAAGTCAACGGAATCCTGTGACTCGTTGCGGTCGAGTACGGTGGCTTCCGTTTCAGACGCAGGTGAATCGCCCGTTATTCGACTTTGCGTAGATGGTTTTGGACCATGCGTGGGTGTGACAGGGCGTGTATCGGAAGATTGTGGGACATCGGAGAGGTCGGACAACGGATGCATAGCGGCAGTGGGCGTTGCGGTATCTGAACGTGGTATCTCCCAAGGTGGTGGTGTAGTAAGAACCTCTGGAGAAGCAGGGTTTTGGTAATTAGGAGCATCAGTAGAATTCGTACCTAGAAATGACAGCAACGAATCAGAACTGGTAACCCCAGCTAGGAAAACTAAGTGGACGGACGTCGATTGTGACTTATGGCCCTCAAGAGCCAGTCAAAAGCTAGGCGAAGTCGGTTCTTTCCTCCCTCATTGGAGATTGTGACTTTAATAAGGCCAATGTCCAGCCTCGTCAATCGGTCGTGGAGCTTCTTCAGATCCAGAACGTTGTCAAGGTCGCACTTACAAGCGATTGCCACTATTGGAAGCCTCGCTTCCCGGAACGTCGCTATCCAACAGTTAGTTTCCAAGCGGGACTGAGGGGAAATTACTGACGTAGGAGGTTCTCTACCTCTGCAAAAGAGTCCTTCCTTGACACGTCACAGCACACGATTACGCCGTCTAAATGCGGGGCCCACTTTGGCCACACCTCATGGCTGGACTCCAGACGTGCTTTGAGAACTGAAGTGTCAACCTCTAGAACGTAAAGGACCGCTCCGGCCCCCTGTTCATCCGATAACTTTCCCTCTCGAAGAGTATCTATGTTTGATGAGCGATTAGCTACATGGTCCGATCGCACAAGCCTGCACACCCACATTGGAGTAAAGCATCATCCTCGGGGCAGTCCATGGTCATCACGGGCTCCGCGAGGTTGTGTGCTTTGAGGCCTTTCATAATTGCAGTAGACTTTCCACAACCTTTTTCTCCCATCACGGCAATGGTGGTCTTTATACCGTTGAACCTGATGGCGTACGTTGAGTCAGAGGAACGAGACTGACCGATTTCAATTTGGAGCCACCGCAATCCAGGCCTAACTTTCTATTAGTACTTGTAGTTCCACTGTCCTTGATGTCTTCATGGCTTGGTCGATTCGATGGACCGGCTTTTGAATTTCGGAGAGAAACGGATTCGGGTGGAATGACAGGAAGCCACTGAGTATGGACATCGCCGCTGTCGGTGTTTGCAGGGGTAGCGGCATTCACGCCGTGTAATCTTGATGGGAGTGGAAGTTCTCCAGGAGGCAACGCGGGACGCAACCTCACCCTGAATTTTGGTCCCGCTCTTCTCGCCCCAGTGGAAATTTGAGGCGCATCACGCACAGGTTCTCCGTCTGACTCCTCCGGTATTGGTTGACCGGCTTCGTCACCCGAGGTGCTAACGCTTGCACCACGACTGCGGCCAGAGAGAGGAAAGGAGGGATCACGGGCCTGATAAGAAACGTGAAGAGAGTCGACCGCGTGAGGCTGCCGAGTTGGAGGCGCGGCGCGGCGCTGTTCATCGGAAGGGGAAGTAACGGGACTTGTCTTCTGCTGGCGCGCCACGACGCTCACAGGCGGTGGACGAGGGTGACGTGAAAAGGAATCGACTGAGTAAGACTTGCGCAAGTTTGAGGAGACCGGAGATACGTTAGTGGGGGAGGTCTGAGCGTCGTTGCCTGATCCGATAGGCTGACGGTGGGTAGGAGAGAAGGAAGTGAATACATGCGGAGAAAGATGCGAGTCCTCGTCGAGAGGAGGTAGATGATGGTCGGCTGATGCGCGAAAAGTGCTTGGGATTTGAATGGGGGGAAGGACGGGCACGTCCGGGAGAGTAGTAGAGCTATTGATAAATGTTGACATGATGAAATTGCATGAGAGAAAGAGACCTTTGAACAAGTTGAATCGGTAACTTATAAGTTAGACGAGTTGCGAGGATGTGAGCCAACCGTCATGGTCGATCATATTACATCAGCACCCTCATCTTGCTGCAACACCACCATGCACAAAACACCCTCACTTCACATACCCTCACCATGCTGCAATTCCGGCCGGATAGCGAGAACCATATCCTTCTCTTTTCCCTTGCTGCATCCTCTGCTGCAGTCGAGCTTGGCCTGACTGCCTACCTCATGATTGCCGGAAGCCATGTTGGAGGTGTTTTATACCATTCTTTGTTCGTCGTTTCGCCACGCTTCGTTTCGAACAATAGGGTTCAACTTTATTGTAGACAGATACTTTTCCTCCTTGATGCGCTTTGGACCGTGTTGTTCCTCCCAGCATGCGTGTTATGGTTTGCGAGAGGCAGCCTGGATCTGCTGGCTAATATATTTGGCTCAATTTTTTGGGTTTTCGCCGCGGCATTTATCTGGGTATCATTTAGCAATGCCATGTCATACCCGATGACTGAGTCCTGTGTTGCAGGGCTCTGCAATTGGGTGGGCTCACAACACCAGAGCAAGGAAGAGTTGTAGGGCGATTCCCTCTGACTCGCGGTACATTGGCCGTTTGGTGCCCGTGGCAAATAAATGCTGACTCTTAGACAGCTGCACGTATTACATATCTCCCGGATCCCTCGCATGGATGGAGCTCGCGCTCTGCGTAGTAACGTTAAGCCTCGCTATCATATGGATGCGAGGTTCACGAATTGGAAGGGGAAAAGTGAGCAGCTTCAGCTACTACCGATCAGAACTGATATTACAACGGTTCAGCAGCACCCACGTTTTAATGTATAGCTCGCTCTGCGTGCAGTTCTGGCGGTCTGGTCATTTAGAGTAGTTTGTACCTAAGCGAGCTGCTGTTGTGAACGTGATTCGGTCCGAATATATCGATCACTTGCTCCACGTTCATCCCTCCTAACATTGAAGGCAATGTCGGCCAGGTAGGACTAGCTTTCTGTTCACCCATACCATCACCAGACACTCCTGCAATAGACGTCCCACTCACGCGGGATCGTGGTACACAGCAAACTGTCCGTACATGATATGATTATCGCCCCACGATCATCATTCTTAATTCCATATTACAGCGAAGGATCTCGACAAAGACTTATCCAGATGGCTTGAAGCTATAGCGCAATCATCGTCATATGCGCATCCGATTGTCAATTCCAAGGCGATCATCGCGCCGTTAGTCCGATTCTGTCAACATCGCCCATTCTAACAAGATAAATAGACATGCTGGATATTCCTACTCTGGCCCGGCTGCTGCTTGGGCATACAAAAGTATCAACACCATCGGCATGTCAATACACATCCTTTCGTCCATCGAATGGAGCAGACTGACTTACCTTTTGCAACCTAGCAAGCGCGTCTTCATCTTGGGTCCCTCCCATCATGTCTATCTTGATGGATGTGCACTGTCTAAGTGCACCGAATACGCCACTCCCCTTGGTAGCCTGCCCCTCGATCGCCCTAGTATGCTTCTTTTTCTCGGTTTCTCCTGTGATCTTACGAGTATTGTGCAGCCATCGAGGAGCTGAAGAAAACTGGGAAGTTCTCGGAGATGGGGTTAGACACCGACGAGGATGAACACAGCATTGAGATGCACCTCCCCTACGTCCGTAAGATATTTGAAGGGTAAGTTACTCCGTTCTGCTTCTAGGTGGTGTCATGAAGTTACGAAAACAACACCAATCTCACCATTAGGAAAGAAATCTCCATCGTCCCAGTCCTAGTTGGAGCCATCGACAAGGAGAAAGAGGAAACGTTCGGACGCATTCTCGCGCCGTACCTCGCGAGCGCAGACACATTCTTCGTCATTTCTAGCGATTTCTGTCACTGGGGCACCCGCTTCTCCTACACATTGTACTATCCGCAATATCCTCCCGAACCCTCCTCTCCTCCTGTCCGACTCTCCCGTTCCGCCGCACAGCCGCGCGAACTCTCTACCTTCCCAATCCATGAGTCAATCTCTGCGCTCGACCACGAGGCAATGGACCTGCTCACACTGCCCCCGTCTACCGCACACCAGGCACATGTCTATTTCGCCGAGTACCTCGATCGGACGAACAACACTATATGCGGGCGACACCCTATTGGCGTGCTGCTGGGTGCATTAGCCGTATTGCAGGGCGAACATAGCAAATCACCTCATCTTCAATGGGTGAGGTACGAACAGAGCAGCAAGTGCGTTACGATCAAAGACTCGAGTGTGAGCTATGCGAGTGCATATATTGCGTTCTAGTTATTACCAACTAGTGATATACTCGAGGAACGAATAGGGTTCGATGCTATATGGTATGGAAGTAAAACCCATTGTAGAATTAGTGACTACATTCTAGAAGAAGATAGCTCAATGATCTGTGAGCCTACAGGCTCATCTTGCTCATTCTCCGTCCCCGGCTCGCCGGGCTCATATACAACCTGCAGAGAAGTTGGACGTGTGAGTGTCAAGTCCAATGTCACATCGAAGAGAAATGGCAGTCGCGACGACACTGACCTCCCCATGTGCGATCGCGCCGTCCATAAAGCCCCAAGCCCGTTGCAGCCCATCCTTCAAATGTCTACCATCGCCCAAAAGCCTTGTCCTCCAATTACCGATGGCCTTGCGCTGCGCGGACTCTTCCGCAACAGCGTCTTTGCGGTCCAGCACCGTAAGCGAACAGCAAGCAACCTGAAACGAGAGGTTCCGATCGCCGACCAGCTCACGCGCGAGCGCGGCGACCGTGGCGGCATGACTGACGAGCAAGATCCGTTTGTGCACCCCAGCAAAGCGCCGTTGTACCTCGGGAATAAGGACGGACAGAAAGCCCGCGAGACGGTCGTGCAGGGCGACCATGTCTTCGCCTTTGCGGGACGGATACCACACCGAGGACCAGGAATCGTCGATCTCGGGAATGTAGGCCTTCAGCGTGCTTGCGGACGACGGGCGAGGCTGGAGCCCTGTCCCGGGTTTGACGGGATAGTACCACTCGGATAAACCTGCGGGGATGTTTTTAATTACCGCGCGGGATGGGGCAAGCAGGCTTTGAGTGGAGGAATGGAAGGGAGGGGGGAGGGGGAATTCTCGAAGTCGGCTATCTGCCCGTTTGCTGCTGCTCACCGTGTTCGGCATAGATCGGAATGCCTAGCGCAGTTGCCGTCGGTTTCGATGTTTGCAAACAACGATCTAAGAAGGTGATATTGGTTACGTGCTACTCATGATCAGTGTTGCGCCTCTCACAGTAAGGGGAGGAAAATATCGCCGTCGGACGTGCGTCTTCGGGTAGCGATAAGAAGTAATCGGCAACCTCGTTAGCCTGGACCTAGAGATCCCGTGCGGTGAATGAACGTAGGTGTCAAGGGTTCAACGTTCAACGTCAACCCCGAACCGTACCTCTCCGAACGCAGCGAGCTGAGGGTCGCGGGGAAGGCCGGTTACACTTTTCCTACGTTGGGAGACGTCTGTCGGTACTAGCATCTGTGCGGGTGTGGTACGAGAATCCACATGATTCCGATACTAACCACTCGGTAGTGATCCAGTTTACCCTGAATCCTGCACTTTGGTCAGCCATCGACCCATAAGACAAGTTTGTGAACGGGTACCGTGTCTGACGATGTAGATAGTTTCCAGTGTCATGCAGGAGTATCGGAGGAGACGTTGAAGACCTGCTAGAATGTATTTGTACTCAGATGTCCTGCCGTACTTCAGGGACAGTGGCGGCGCCGTGACAGTCGGGGCCGGGGAATGCAAACAACGCTAACTTATATTATTGAACCACATGACCAGTACAAATGACATGCATGACATATTACATGTCAGTCAATTTTCAAGGAAGATAATAGCGTGAACACTCGTTTGCAAGAGATGAACATGTTGGAAAATGTGACGATCACTGTGTCGTCAAACGGCAGAAACGCAAGGATAAAACAGACACAGCGTGTCGGAAATCCGTCGCTCATGCGCTGGGGTGTGGGGAAGGAACACACATCAGGCGGTGCCGGGTAGCCACCAGGACCCAAGGGTCAACAGAAGGAGATGTAGTAGGGGTGAACGGGGGGTGCACGCGGTGGCAAAAGGGGGGGGGGGGGGATGCGTCGACGACAACCAAAGCAATGAGACGATTCGCGATGCGCAGAGCGTTGTCGCAAGTGGGATACTCTAGATGACAGTTAGTTTTCATTCATTCTGATTATGTTGGCGGAGACTGATCTAAAGAGCGGAAGCGCCCAAAGGGGAGTGTCGTGAAGTAAAAGCAACCATGAAGGGACTCGGCGACAGGACCCACGATGGCAGAGACACAAGCATATTTTGCGCTTGTTTACGGTCCTGTAGTAATAGTAGTATGCGAATGGAGGGGGGGATGATCTGCAAATAGGGCAGTCAATCATGTGTACCATGCCAAGACACGATGACTTCATATCGAAAGGGTGATTGTTGACCGAGGGAGCAACACGCGAGCAAGACATGTAGATTATGCACAATTCAAACATGAAAAGAGCAGGACGATACAGCGTATAACAGTACAATCCCAAGAAGCTTTTGATCCCCAACGACGTACAAGATGACTATGCATAGTCAACCTATGTCAGAGAAGGGAACGCAGTCTCATCTTCAACGTTCACGTTCACGGCCGGCTGTGTACCGTTGGTGCCACGGCGTCCCCTGCCACCACGATCACGTCCACGTCCACGTTCACCGCGACCACGACCTCCACGGTTGGGCCGATCGAAGTGTGCGTCGATCTCGAGGTAAACTTTCTCTTTCTTTTCAGCGCGCACCTTGTTCGTGGCCTTAGTCTAGAATACTGGATGTTAAGCGGTGACAGTCAGTCCAAACCAGATGACATACCTTGCCGACAAAGTAAGCGTCTTCGTCCTCGTTCTTCTTGTGTTCGACAACATCGCCCCAAGCGTCTTCAGCGCCTTCGTTGACTTCACGAATGCCCTCCAGCTTAGGGACAGATGATGTTGTGGTCTCTTTCAGCTGTGCGAGGTATTGATCGTAGGATATGGTGCTATCTTCATCTTCAAGCTCTCTTTCCCCCGGTTTGCGATCTTTCTCAGCTTTCTCGTCTTCAGCAGCTGGTGTGCTATCGCCCTCAGGCGGCCCCCAGGGATCTGCTGCCGACGGGGGTGCACTCCAAGGATCATTATCAATCGGCACGGCATCCCAACCGTCGGTGGCCACGGCATCGCCCTCGGCCTGGGCATCAGTCTTCCCAGCCTCCTCGGCTTTAAGTTCAGTACCGCCTTCGTCGCCTCCCCAGCCTTGGTGAATTTTCTTGTCAGAGTCACTAGAGGAGTGATTGAGCTTCACGGGGATAATATGTTCAGGAATCGAAACACGAACGTCTTTCCTGTTGCGCTATGTTTGTCAAAAGGACGACCGCGCCCTCTGCCGCGATCGCCACGGCCCCTTCCACGACCACGACCACGACCCTCACCATCTACTGTAGGCAAATAGCGACATGAGACACATGTTCACAAAGTAGGGGAATGAGTACTCAACCCTTCTTCGATGCACTCTCGTCGCCAACGGGAGCCTCCTCCTGGCCGTCCTGTGTTGATTCCCTTGACGTCTTACCGCCACGTTGGTAGTATCGACCACCGCGAGAAGCAGGGCCCTTAGATTTGGCAGGAGCGCGGGTGGTCTGAGGAGCAGACGCCTCTTTATTTTTGGTTGCAGGACCGGGAGAGCCGGGAGGAGAGGACTCCTCAGCTACAGGAGGGGAGATAATTTAAGACAAGAACAAAGACAAGGAAGAAAGAATTGAGCTGACCTCCCAGAATGGCAAAAGGGTTGGCAGAGGCCACCGACATGGTTGGCGGGGCGCTCTGATCAGTGTAAGTCAGACGAGTGGGATGATGAGATGCGGGCACGGACGTCGGTCGGACCCCAGGACCGCTTTACCGCATCGATCTCCAGCGACTCCTTCAGCCACCGCTGTATAGTTCTTTCTCACACTTCGGCATTTCCCCTACATAAGTAAAGCTGCAGTCACCGAGTTTCCTTCTCAACGCTAAACTTCACAGGTATGTGCTCTTGCTGACTGCGCGATAAATCGTGGAATAACACATTGTGTACGCCTTAGCCTTGTAAAAGCATCTCGATGATGATTCGCCCGCCTGTTTGTCGCAGGACTGGAGTGGGTCGAGGACCTCGAGACCGTCAAATAGGCTGGAGAGCATGAATATGATGGGACTTGGGTGCGGCTCACCTGTTTGCTCGGCGATGGGGATGAGATAGTTTCCAGCAGAGGTTGTTTGTGACCTCTGTGTAGGATGGGTCGCAATGTCTCGTTGTACATCTTTTACGAATATTTCCATTTTTGTAAACACGCTGTCTCGTCTCTCTTTCAATCAATGGCCTCCCGCCGAGTGTCCATCTCTGCTCTCCTCTGTGAAGATGATTCCCCAGTGCCGACCCTCTCGCCCACCCGACAACGCCATCCTCGCCGAACGCCATCTCCTGACCCTTCCTTGCATTACTGGCCCCCGCCCCCCAGTTCACGCAGTTATGAGCCCGAGCCATCTTACATGCCCCCCTCATCCTCATCTCCTCATCCCTCGTACTCTCAATCTCAATCCCCTTACTCCACCGCCCGCCTTTCTTCGCATTCTCCCGCTTCCACCTGCCCACCTTCAGTCCATTCACCATCCTCTCCTCTCCTCTACACCCAACGCCACGCCCCATCGCCAGCGGGTTACAACCACTCCCCTCCATCCTCGGGCGGCGCGTCTCACTATGATCCCTCTTTTCAACCCATCGTTTCCCCAACCCTTCGACATCATCGCTATGATCATCATGCAGAGCCTATCGCGTCATCCTCAATGCACCCCCCCTCACTCTCCCGTATCTCCCCCGCCTCATCCTCCTCATTTCCACAAGCCCTCTTAAATCCCGTTTCACCGCAACAGTCTCCCCTAGGAGGCCTAGAGGCCCTCGTCCAAGCTGCTGTAGTAGAGCGAGATAGGCTCGAGGCAAAAGCCAGCCTCGATCGCAAGGCAGATGCCTCTCGCTCTACTGTTCGACGGAGCCCCGAACTCTTACGTTCATCCCATGAGAGCTCTCGGACCCACCTTCAAGCACCCGCGCCCCGCACCCCCATTACACCCTCCCTCATCTCGGGACCTCTTCTACGCGACTCCTATTCAGAGTCGTCGCTCAGGACGGGTCCCGGTCCTGAAGTCCACACCTCCAAGCGCCAGCGTCCGTCGGATCCCCATCCTGGCCCTGACCACAGCTGGGACTCACCACCATCCTGGGATTCGTCTTCGCAATTCACTGGGCTGATAGGCCCGGGAATAAAGCCGCGCAGGCGGTCCTCTGACGTTCGTACGGAGATGCGCCCTACCGTTCCTATACCCTCGTGGGATAAAGAGGAAGCGAGCGTGGTGGCAAGTCGCGTGTCGCCAACTAGAGAGCGTTCGGCAAGAAGGCAATATTCGACGGAAGAGAAGTCTTCTCGGTCTCACGTCCCAAGTTACCGGGAACCAGTCACGTCTACGATTTTTGCTCCTGATGACATTCAGCATGTCTTCGCGGCCGAAGAGCCTCGGTTGACAGTCCATCAGGACTTACGACCGAATATTGACCTACATCCTCCGCCAAAGGTCTTGCGTTCCGATTTGCTATTGGAAAAGCACGATCCTCCTCCATCCCCTCCGCCCCCTCGGCCTTTGTTCAAGCTTGCGGAACCACCAGTGCCACTGGCACCTGCGCCACGACCACAATCTCCGCCGCCTGCGCCTGTGAGGGATGACGAATGCAGTCCGCAACCGCATCCTTCGCCACGTAACGATACACCAGCTCCTACGGCCACGGCAACCCAAAACTTTGTTGAAATGGAAACTGCTGCCAGCTTGGAGCAATCGATGGACTCCACTGTTCCAAGCCTACCCCCCCTGCCAAGACCCTCAGCGGCGCTGGTTGAGTCCTTGCCACCCGACAACTCACCAATCGCAGTACAGGATACTCCAGTTCTTATGACATCGTCATCGATATCAAGCGTTCATAGTGACCACCTGGGTCCTGCAGTACCTGTTAAATCACAATCGCCACCTCCACCATCGCCTGGTGCACACGACGCCGATATTGCTCTAGTAATCCAAGACGTTCAGTCGCCTGTAGGAATCTCTAGGCTTAGCTCGCCCCCTCGCGAAGATGTCCCAAACCCGCCCAATTCTGGGCAAGAACCCCGCCTCCTCCCTACCACCGCTTCACCGTCACCGCGAGCCGTTTCCCCCGCCACTTCGAGCTTTCAAGATGTGGTCAGTGCAGATCAGCCAGTACGACCCCGTATGACCTCATCTTCCGAGACTACCCACGTTACTCTAGCCACAGAGCTTCAGAATCCATTGGACGGTCCAATATCTGTCACCTCAGTTGGAGAACCTGAAGCAGTGAAATCGCTAGTTACCTTTCCTCCAGCTGTGGAAGCCGATCCTCGTCCTAAACCAGACGGCTCTCCTAGAGCCGACGAGGCGCCGATTCCAGTTGTAAACGTGATTAAAAGCGAGGCTGCCCAAGAGTTGGGTGTTGCAATGGACGCGAATCAGACGCAGGATATAGAGCAACACGATACAGACATGGATGTTGATGAAGAACTTCTTAGCCTCATTGCTGACGATTTACCGTCGCGTCATTCGCAGAACATGCTAAGGAAACAAGAGCCTTCTCCATCTGAAATCAAACATTCCCCTTCCTCTCATACTCCTCCCAAGCAAGAGCCTGTGCTCAGTACACTGCCTCCATCGCACCCATCTCCTGGCCGGAGCTCCTTTACTATCAAATCAGAAAGAGTCTCAACCCTTTCTCCGGATGCAGCTGCGTTCACTCGTGATCCTGAAGTGAGCACTCTGAAACCAGAGGAGCGTCCACCTCAGAAAAAAAAGGTGAATCGATCAGTGCTTGTCTTTTTGCTTGTCTTTCTGACATCCACAAGACAAAACAGCATGGGCAGCCCAAAAGTCGTACCAAACCAAGCGGTTCGGCAAAGTCGAAGCTCAAAGTATCATCCGACGGTCTCTCGACAGCGCCATCGAAAAGCAAGAAGTTATCAACTGCTGTAACCAAGAGCTCAATTGTTGCCGTGCGATCTAGATCCACGTCAGTGATGCCCGTAAGCAGGACCCCTGGCGCCGAGAATAGACCGCCGGGTGAGGCAGAGCTGGATGAGGCCGAAGAAGGGATGGAGGACAAGCTGTACTGTATCTGCAAGACGAAATATGATGATGAGAAGGTTATGATCGCTTGCGACCGGTGTGTTACTGCCAATGCTTGGGTTGCGATCCGCTCATACCCTATGTATGGTCTATGCAGTTGCGACGAATGGTATCACACATCGTGTGTCAACATGCCAGACCTACAAATTGACCTCGTCGACCAATTTATCTGCCCACTTTGTGTGGAGAGTGCGTGTGCCCGACAGTTGTCCTACATTCCACTACTAAGTTGGTATGATGTTCAGAGAATCCTCACCTCGATCTGCGCACGACCTGGAAACGCCGCTGTCTGAATGGGCTCAAGCAGCGCGACCCAAACTCACCAGATGCATGTCACAAGCCCGCGCGTGGCGCCTTCTCCAAATACTGCTCCGATGAGTGTGGCGTGCAATATATGCACATGCGCATCTCTCTTTGGGCAGAGAATGGTGGTAACCGTGATCGGCTTTGGGAGACGGTGAAGAATGCAGAGAGACGCGAGGGTGTCGTACTGTCGGCGCGTGCCCTAGAGGGACAGTCCCGTTCACCTTCAATCACGGGTGACCAGGCAATGTTGGCCATTATCCCTCCGAACATTTCCAAGGTAGATCGCGAACTTGCGAGGCTGCGTGCGCGTCTCGAAATCTTGGTTCAGACGCGCGAGGCGCTGAAAGTCGAGATGGACGTTATCGCATGGCGTGAAAAAGTCACCGAGCTCGCAATTCAGCACGCGGACACAATCGAGCAGTGTGGGTGGGACCAACGATTGTGCTTTGGCGAGGAGGAGGTGGCTGAGTTTGGCGCAAGTGTGCTGGAGAGTTATGAAGAGAATCACGCTCAAGCAGACGTGGATGGGACGCAAGAGGAGGCAGAGTGGTGGTGCACGGGCAAAAAGAAGTGTGACCGACATTCGGGGTGCGTCTATCTTTGTTTATGGATCGGCAGGGTGCTGACGACATGGTTAACTCAGCTGGCAAAAGTTGCGTGTTGCTGATGTCGAGTTTGACAAAGAGACGAAGGACCAGGCATTACAGCAGTTGACAAAGCTAGAGCGCGAGATTCGGAAACGCGTCGAGGATATTCTCGACCCCCAGGCTCATCTCGACAAAGCAAAGATGCTCGAACCGTCTTCACCTCGGGTCCCTCTTTTGTCAAGTTCAATTCTCAATGGCCAGCCGAAGCACAAGCCCAACGGGGATCAGACAAAGAAAGGCAAGAAAAGGAAGGAGTAGTGTCCCAGATCCTCATCCATATGTTATTGGCAACACACCAGACCGGACATTCTTGGAACTGTTGTGTGATAAATGACCTGCGAAGTGTAACCTACAACTAGTACCTGTACCTATCCCCCACTCCCCCCGGGGCTTAATGAATCTGCCGGAAAGCGGGGACGCTATATGATGCACCTCAATAACCATCACCCTCCCCTCCTTCCTTACAGAAGCCTTTCTGCTCGTACAGGATCTTCGCCTTTGCTTCCTCCCTCTGCTTCTTCGCTGCGACGTCTTGTCGATAATAATCGTCGAGCTGCTTGTAATCGACTTGATGTAGTGGGACGTCATCTTCTTGATCCAAATCCTGTTGAGCAATCATAAATCATCGCAATAAGTGAGAGATAAATATGAGAGCACGATTTCTCCCAACAAGACGACATTCTCTCCTCGAATGAGGAATAGGCCACACCACTTTTCAGCAAATGTGTCACCCGCGTATATTCGCTCCACTGTGTCCTCGAGGACGAGGTTAGCTAAACCCAGAAGAGGGTGTAAAGAAAAATTGAACGTTCAAAACTCTTTGGTGTGTCACGTCTGCAAGAGAAGAGAAAGGGGGCGTACCGAACTGATCATAAGAGCGCAGCACGCCGTGAAGTTTTCGACCATCTCTCAGGACGACGAGCATCTTTCCTGGGGAAGGATAAAGAAAGAAAAAGAAGAGAGGGTGGGAGAAGATGCACATGACTGAGCACGGGGAGCGGGGGGCTCAGGCAGACGTACTGTCCACACAGTCTACTAGAGAGCCGGATGTTGTGAATGGGATTAGGGAGTCCATGCGTTCAGGTTCGTGACTGTATTTTCGGTGAGGGTACTGTAAATAAAGTGTTGGATGTTGATGGGTAACAAGAGTAGGTAATTAGGCCGACAGGGACAGAGAACAGAGAACGTGGAGTCAAGGTCATCCAACTCATGATTCTTGCTTGCATCTTCAGGCGAAATCCATGCAGTAACATACAGTATGTCCGCTTCTTTTTTTCTGAGTAATAAAAAACCAACGATTCTTCTTACATCCTCACAAGCCAAATGACTTGTGTAACATCCATTGGGAATAGTTGGTAGTAGCTATATATGAGTGTCTAATTTGACAAATGAGCACCATGCTGATATGGCCGAGTCGTTAAGGCGAGTGATTTGAACTGCGTTACCCAAACGCCGTCAAATATCACTTGGGCATTGCCCGCGTAGGTTCAAATCCTGCTGTCAGCGTTTTCTTTTTCTCCTTTTTTTTTTCCCACTTATTACTACTTCGTATTTCTTGCCTGTGTCCACGTGGCTCAACTCTTCCGCAAATTTGTATGACACGTATTCATCGTGTGTATATGACCAGATTGCATGAATCACAACGACGCCCTTCACTAGTCACCCAGATGCTCTTTTTTCACATCTTGGTGAACTTCCTCCGGGCAAAAAACAATTCTTAATCATCGTCTGTGTTTCTGTCTACAGCTGTAATAGTTCTTGTAGACAACAGGTCGCACATCTCCTGTGTTGGAAGACGATGGACATGGCTTTTGAGTACATTCTAGTAGTTGACATCAATAATGCTGTGAGCTCTTGTACGAGAGACTGCTGAGGAATGCCCGATGCACATGCTATTCCGAGAGTACACATATAGCCAGATACCTGACTATTATCTCTACAACTCTCCAAAAAGCACGACGCCAGTAAAACACCTCTAGGACGCAGTAGACGTTTTGCCAAAGTACTCCCACTGTCCAGGTTCTGGCTTCTCTTCTAAAGGCTCCCATCTGCCCATAGTTAGTCTACCGCACAGGTATACGCGAAGAGGGGAGACATACGCCTTCCATTCTTTCATCTTGCTCACCAGACCAAGTTCATCCTTCGCAATAAAAATGGCTTGCTCAATCTGCCCCTCGTCTAGCTGCTTCTCCACCTGCGCGACATCTCCATTCGCCTCCTGCACAATCTTCAACTTTCTTAAAGTGAAGGCTTCCGCGCCTTGACGATATGCGGCATGCTCGGGGATGGATGAGAGCGCGGTAAGGGTGGACTCGTATGTCTTGGTCAATTCAGGGATAGGGTTGGGATGGACTGCGAGGCCATAGATACCAGTAGATAGCTTGGAGGCTTGAAGCAGCGGTCGCGTGAATCGGAGCATTGTTGGCTGCTTTGGACCAAGTCGTTTGCTCGTCGGGTCGGAGTTCAAACAACCGCTTTTGGCTGCTTGCTGCCAACCATGGCTGCCATTACTGCCATTATTCCTCGTCAACTCGTCGCAATATCTTCTGCTTTCTTTCCCTCGTTATCTTCATCCGCCATATTCGGGTCCTCATGGTCAATACCGCTTCTTCCTTCCCTACGCGACATCATCCCACCATTCCTCCTCGCCGTACCCAAAAAGAAAGTCTCGCATTCACGGAAAGCTATGCGCAGTGCAAACAAGGGTCTCAAAGATAAGCAGAGTGGGTAGAAGTCTCTGCAGAGTATACTTGCCACACTCTTTCTCAACGTCCCTGTAGACCTGGTGCATTGCCCTGGATGTGGTTCAGCAAAACTCGCACATCATTTATGTCCTCATTGCTACTCCAGCATTAATCGGCAATGGAAGTCCAAGTCGAGAAGCGATGGCTCGGAGTCCATGACGGACATACCTTCGTGACCGATTGGTCGTCCTAGGGGCGTTCTCTGCATGCCGACGAGTTGTTACGTCTTGACTACGATAGTCGTGCTCGGGGTATGCTAGCGGGTTGGTACAAAGAGCATATGTCACCTCTAGAATGGAGCGACTCTAATTCCAACTCTATCGTTCAATATACACACTAATGTGACGCTCTACTATGTGTCCCAAATCGCTGAGCCCATGTGTCCAGGGCCAGAACCATACACACGCGAAAGTGAAGCCGTATATACAACCCACAATCACCTGCGGCGCGGTGTGATACCCCAGTAAGATTCGAGAGCTAGCAACTACGCCTGCCCATGAGATAGTGGCCAGCGCAACGAAGGGACGAAGAAAAGGACTTTGCGGAAGTGATGCATGCAACGGTAGCCATGCACATGCAAGAGTAACGTAAGTCGCATAGAACATAATGGTCGCGGAATGTGTACTGGGCATGCTAGAGCATCGCGGCAATGAAAACACTCATTGAAATTATGAGTTTTTGCTACTTACCCATAAGTTTGTTTCTGTCTCCGGTGGGTAGTTTGCGCGGGACGAGCTTGCTGAAGTATTTGTTTCACACATTTGACGGACGCGGAGCAGGCCACCGCTCCTGCTCCAAAATAAATCACGCCAGCAGAACGAGTATATAGCACGGTGAATGCTGTCAAGGTTGTCACTACGAAGCTCGTCTATGAATTCATTGATGTCAGAGTTGTGGGGACCACCATTCACAAACGAACCTTGTCAAGAAATCGTAGAACGAACTTGCGTGAGTTGTCCCGCATATCGATCTGTTGGGTCGGGGGCGAATACCAGCGGGGCAAGTGTGGATGGCAGATGGCAGACAGCTCCGAGCCTCTGTTACGCTACTCGGAGGGAATAAATGCGGGGCACCGGGCCCTAAACACTAAACCCTAAACCTTTCCTAAGGCGAAGCGCAAGGGACAATACTCTGCCATTATGCCCTAAAAGAGATTTACAAGTTTTTGATGTGGCAATGACATTTGCCATTTTAGGAAATGTTGTCCATTTAAGGAGTGTCATAGTGGGGGAGAGCTATGTAGACCCGTCACCTCCGAGTCACTGGCATAGAGGCAATGTTGACCTTGTACATTGCCATCTTCGTCATACTTTTCGTTTTATACTATATCTCTCGTCGATCGAGTGATCCATATGGAACGTTTCATATCTCGTTCAATAGAGTGCCCGGGAGTCCAGATCCACCGCGGACAGAATGGTTGAACATGGGGCTCTGGAAGGTGCCTCAATGTACTGTCACCCTCCAACATTGATTCATAGTCGAGTAGGACACTGTAGTCTTCCCAGAAGCGTGTCAAGGTAATCTTTGAAGCGGTCAGTTTCATTCACGGTTAATTATAATCTGTAGCCCTTGCCCTCCGATTATTTCGTGCTGCTGCCCTTAAACCCAACGGGCGGGTTCTAGGTGAACATCTCCTCACATCACTGCGAATGCTTTTCTAAACTCGACAGATGTCGGCTATGGAAGTGGCGATTCGATCCTCCTGCAGCTATACCATCCAGAGGTACCCAGACCGGCTCTGCTATGCGGGATAACCAGCCTTCCGTCCCACCATCGCCGCTCAAGGGAGAGAGTGAACAGTTTTCTATTCTCACCTGACGCGCCGGAGAGGACTCGGACACCAGACGTACGTTTATTCGAAGGCGACGCCATTTGGCGTTCAGGCCATCGAGATCATGAGCATCCGCTCTCGCCTCAATCTGGACACGAGTTCGACAACATCCTTGCACTCGACTGTGCATACCACTTCGATACTCGCAGAGAATTCCTTCGTCAGTCCTTCCAGCGTCTGGCGCCCGGTGGTAGTGTTGCTTTAGCAGATCTCTGCTTCTCCAACCCACCTCGCGCGGCACTCAAATTCTTCCTGTCGGATGTGCTCCACGTCATGCCGAGGAGTAACATGGTGACCAAAGAGCAATATGTACAACAAATGCACGAAATAGGGTACGAAAATATTGGAGTAGAAGATATCACGCCTTTCGTTTTTCCTGGCTTCCGAACTTTTATAAAGCAGAGAGGAATTCTAGGCAGTTCGTTCGCGGGGATTATGGGGTGGTTACAAGGCCGAGGGTTGTGTTTTGTAGTTATCGAGGGTAGAAAGCCGTTTGCTCGTTAATTGTAGATGACTATGCACGGTCAGGTGACACGATGATTTTGGACTGAAACTTTGCTTTCTTCCTGCGCTGCTCCACTTGACACACAATGGCACCAGACGATTTTATCATGACACTGGATTCTGAAGAAGAGTCCCCTCCTGATGTCGTCCGGCCCTCAAAGCATTCAAGCGCAAAAGAGGCCGATGAGGCACTGTTGGATCCTGCATTCACTTTTGATATGTCGGGAGATCCATACACAGACCTGATTCACGGAGGAGCAGACTTTGCAGACTTGGTAAAAAGTGGCTCTAGACCGGTGCGCTCATTCGGTGCTTTGTCCTGTTTTCACTAAATATTGTTTGGTTAGGATCCAATATCCGTAGATGATATTATTGCGAGGCGAACGACCCAGAGCGGCACCCGGAAGCGCAAGCACCACGAAGGCAGCGATAATTCCGGCGGTAGTAGTGATGGACCAGACACCTCTGAGTCCGAGAGGGAAGAAGACCCCACAGATGAGGAGGCCACGGTCTTGGAATACGATGGGGAGGACGACCAAAGTGGTGATGACCCCTTAGCGACATCCGACGATACCGGAAGCGAATCTGACGAACCAAATTCACAAGAGGAGAAAGAGTTTGAATCTGAAAGCACGCCCTCTTCGGTCGAAGATGATAGTGCATCAGAGTCAGACGTCCAGAAGGCTAGGAAAAAAGCATTCTTTTCTTCGGACACACCCTCTTCCGAACATCACGCATCGTTTCTTACTATGAATTTGTCCCGGCCTATTCTCAAGGCCTTGACTTCTCTTGGTTTTCACACCCCCACTCCCATTCAAGCCGCCACTATTCCAGTTGGTCTACTGGGAAAGGATGTGGTTGGCAATGCTGTCACGGGCTCTGGAAAGACCGCAGCTTTTATCATTCCTATGATCGAACGTTTACTTTATCGTGATCGAGGCAAGAAGGCGGCAGCGACGCGCTGTCTTATTCTTGTCCCTACCCGTGAACTGGCTGTTCAGTGCTACGATGTTGGCAAAAAGCTAGCTACTCACACGGACATTCAATTCTGCCTAGTAGTTGGTACGCATGCAGCTTCTCCATGATTGACCTCAATCAGACAAATTCTACAGGTGGGCTATCCCTTAAGGCACAAGAAGTTGCATTGAGAGCGCGACCAGACGTCGTCATTGCTACTCCAGGACGCCTTATTGATCACCTCCGTAATTCCCCGTCGTTCGCACTCGACGCGCTCGACATTCTCGTTCTCGACGAGGCCGATAGGATGCTTTCAGATGGTTTTGCAGATGAATTAGGTGAAATTATCAAAGCATGCCCTGTTTCCCGTCAGACAATGCTCTTTTCTGCTACCATGACCGATTCTGTCGACGAGCTCGTCAGGATGTCCCTCAATAAGCCAGTACGACTTTTCGTTGACCCAAAGCGCAGCGTCGCTCGTGGCCTGGTGCAGGAATTTGTGCGAGTCCGAGCGGGTAGAGAGGCTGATCGGTCCGCACTTCTTTTGGCACTCTGCACTCGCACATTCAAGTCTGGTGTTCTCGTATTTTTGCGAAGCAAGAAGCTCGCCCATCAACTTCGCATTGTGTTTGGACTCCTTGGCTTGTCATGTGAGGAGTTGCACGGTAATCTGACGCAAGAACAGGTCGGTGTTTTTGTGCTACTGCTCCCTATGCACTCCTCATTCTGTTGTGAAGCGACTCAAAGCTCTTCAACTTTTTCGTGATGGACAAGTCAATTACCTTATGGCAACGGATCTAGCATCTCGCGGATTGGATATTAAAGGGATAGAGACTGTGATCAACTATGATATGCCATCTCAACTTGCACAGTATCTGCATCGAGTAGGACGAACGGCACGTGCGGGGAGGAAGGGAAGGTTTGTTCGAATCTCATGTTGTCAAACCCCTGATTGCTGATATAAGGTAAAGGTCAATCACTCTCGTTGGGGAAGCCGACCGTAAGGTTCTCAAGGCGGCTATCAAGCGGGCAGCTGGTGAGGATCAGGTCAGGCATCGGACGATACCATCGGAGATTGTGGCAACGTGGTCCAAGAAGCTGGAGTTTTTGAAGGACGAGATCGCAGAGGTTTTGCGAGAGGAGAAAGAAGAAAAGCAGGTATGGACGAGACGATTAACAAAAATTTAGTAACTGACTTGATTTGTTAGTTCCGGCAAGCAGAGATGGAAGTTAAGAAGGGTCAGAATATGCTGGAACACGAAGCGGAGATCTACTCTAGACCAGCACGTACATGGTTTCAGAGCGGCAAAGACAAGCAGCATTCTGAGGGTGTGTCTTATTAATTGCGTTTATTTTTATTTGTGCTATTTTAAACCGCCAATTTAGCTCTCAGCAAACGGCAGTATGAAACCAATTTCCAAAAAGACAATTCTATCGACCCGAAAACTCCTGGATCTAAGGCCCAGGTGGAAAAGGTAATATTTTGTGAAGCACTGGAAAGAACGTGTTATCTGACACAGACCTGGAAGCGAAAGCGTGATAAATTCTCCGGCCTTTCTCGGCGAGTGAAGAGGCGAAAGCTCGCGTCAGAAGCGGAAACAAAAGAAGATAAAAGGGCTACCGATGCAGCCATACGCTCTGCCAAGAAAACCGCTCGTCCGTCAAAGATTAATGTTCCGAACAAGCCCAAGGTTCCTAGACAAGGTAAATCCAAGCAGGGCGACAAATTAGGTAAAGCAGGGTTTAGTCATGATCAGGGGTGGAGAGGGAGCCAAAAGGAGGGTATCCGTGCAAAGCGAGGCGATGTGGTCGGTAATAAGATCAAGGGACGGAAACGGAGATAGTCTATTAGATACACGCGGAATTTCCGGGCCGTCTGACCTCGACGCACACCACGATGAACGTCAACAATAAACCGTTCGTCTCGTTGGCGAAGCTCCAACTCCCTGCCTCTTCTCGACTGCTTCCCTCTGCGTGTTGCCCAGATAAAGACCTTGTAGTCACGATCTCTCCGCAGAATGGCAAAGACCACGTCAGTCTCTGGAAAATGCAAGGTTCGAAGAAATGGGAAGTTGACGTTCGCTCTGACTCTGTTCGAAATGAAACAATCGTCGACCTGGCATGGAGTCCTGATGGTGTGCTCAGATAGGACTCATATTGCTCCCCACACTAAGTACATGACTGCAGGGCAAGCCATCGCGCTAATTCATCATCCTCCACGAGTCACCATACACTCTATTCAGGATGGACACGAAGAGCACTTGCCGCCCTTTGTAGATCAATTGTCGGAGTCTGCGAGGCTGACCGGAGTTTGGTGGTTCAAGGACGAGAGACAAAAAGTAGATTCTATTCCAGATATACTCAAGCGCGGTTTGGACATTGTATGCTCGTGCGTTGACACTTTGAGGGACGCATGCTAATCGCCAGTTCTGTGAAGTCAGGATCTGCCCATTCTGTCATCAAGCACCTACCACTGTTGGATCCAGTTTCAGACAACTCGCGGGCACTGACGTTTGTATCCCGCCTTCTCTTTTCAATGTATCGATCTCAATCGAGGTGTCACAGGGCCACCCAACTGTTCTCCTTTCAGAGTGCTTCCCAGATGTCCAAAACGTCCGACTTACCAGAAGCCATTGCTTCCTGGCCAACCTTGCCTTCAGACCTCCTTTCTGCATCCATTCAGCCGGCAGACATTGTTGATCCCGAAAAGCTCAAATCAGATGACCCAAAAGTGAACAGCATTTTGGTCGTCTCGGACGACGCAGGTTATATGCATTGTTTCCTTGATGGTAGCTATCCGCTCGGTGCTATTTCGGTCGGCGCAAGGTCTACGACGGCATCATTATGGAAAGATCTCAACAATTCCGTCCTCTTTGCTCACCAGCGTTCTCAGATGGGTGGGACGACTTTGCACCCAACCCGGGTGGAGCTACCTTTGTTAAGCATGCGTATTCCTCGCGACCTGGCTAGGATCTCAACAACGGCCCGTGAGCTACTTTGGTACACCATGCGCGTGCTGGACGAGATGCATGTCGCGTGGTTAGGATCTGGCACACAGATTGGCGCTAGAGAGCCCGGAATCAGATGGCTGAAGTCGCTTGATGATCTGCAGGCGGAAATGGGCGCATGTATGCGTGTCACCGCCGTATTTCCATTATTTTGGGCTGACACAGCCCTAGCCGTAGCCGACAGTACGACATCATTGCTTGATCTGACCTTGTTGTTGCTTGTAGGTCGATCATCTGAACCGGTTTCAGATTACATCGGTAGTGGGGAACAAATGAGCGAACGGGTAGGTACATTGTCGGCTATCATACAAAGGTTATGGTATAAGGACACTTTATAGGGACTACAGAAGTGGGAATCCACGGTGGTGGAAGCCCTGGTGAAGCTGCGCGATTTCTCCGAATTACGCGTTGCACCGGCGTGCCAACGCCTTCATTTATTGTTGGAGGAGATCTTGGGCTGGTCCCAGTTGTAAGCCTCTTTTGCGTGATCGCTGCCGCCTGGACCCCCCCACCCATCATTGATCAGGCCCAGAACCTATGGGGCATGTGGATTAAAAAAGGAGGACATCAGCGGGGCGATGATGATGACAAGTCGTGCTATATGCTCCGCTAGCTGGCTCTCAGCAGCCGCACGGCGAGAGTTATCCCGCTTCAAAGAGTTTATGAAGTGGTTGCGATTTGGTAGGCCCGAATGATAAGTCTGGTGTCCTCCTGACGTCTACTTAGAAATCGGCAATGCCAGTCCTGTTGCAGACGCTCAGTCCCCAAATCAGCTGCGGCACGACGTTTTGGAGGTGAACGAGTATCTGACAACTGGCCTTGTGAAAAGCGAGATAGATGCTTGGTTCCGCGGTGGTGTCCCAAGCTTCTTGCCCCAAGATCTGGGGGTGCCAGATGACAAGCAAAATTTATCCGCTGCCATAGAACGAGCGCGATCCGCATTGCGCGATCCATCGCAGACAGCATGGGCGCACGTACGTTCTCGATGCCGTATCCTCTTCTGAACCCTAATTATGCGCGACCTTCTAGCCCGTTGAATACAGGAATCTCTCGCACCTGGATAAGAATCTTCATGCCTTGATCAGGGATTTGGCAGGTCAGTGCCAAAACATTTTCGCTCCCGCCGCCAGTGCGACTGCACGGGCGGCAAGATGCCAGCCTCCGAGCATGTCGCACCGGTTAGGCTCAGTTCTTCATGAGCCCGAGGAGCACGTTTCATACGTGATTCGTGAGCGGAATGTGGAACACAATCAGGCAAGCACGTTTTGAGGACCAATGACGTGATGACGAAATTCAGAGTTAAGTTATGTAGGGTTCCACCCAATGGGCGCAGTACATAGCTGCGTACGATCCTTTGGGCGGGGACGGCACCGATCGTAAGCTTCTTTTTGATTTCCGTGAGACGCTAAATACATGCTTTTTACTTTCGTAAGTTTGCGTACTACGGGTAGTATACGACCCCACAATTCAAAGCCCCAAGGTTGCTGTGGGGGCAGCCATGCTCCAGTGCAGCGGAACCGGTGTTGGAAATGATGGCCGCTATGTCATCCTTGATTTCGACTTTTTTGATGATGATAGCCTGGTCATTGCGTATCGGGTGAATGGCGCGGCAGGTGCGTGTTCCGCGATACGGCACTTATTTCACCCGATGAACTTAATCTAGGCACCACACAAGGATCCACAACTGTTGCCACGGTTGGATATTCCGATCTGCATTATCAAGGGGTGCAACCCGTTGATCCCTTAGGCGAGCTTTCACGAGAGCAGCTGATTGCACATGCCCTGGAAGAACGGAAAGTCGGTCAGGTATAATATACCAGAAGCGATGATAACTGTGCCGAATTCTGACGAGGAAACGTGCTTATAGATTGCTACCGTCCTCATGCCGATCAGACGATCGTATGTGCTGGCAGGGTGTATCAGCGGTGAGGTCTCACTAGCATTAAATGGGAGAATAGGCAGGCGGGTGGCCTGTGCCTTGGATCACAAAGAAGGGGTTCTAGAAGTACTTGACATTGAAGGGGAAACTGATGACGAGGAGTGGGACGAGGATGAGGATGAGAATGGGGAAGAAACGTGAATTGGCGGGGTTCGCTGGGGCTTGATTGTATCGAGATGTGATGGGGGGAGGGGGGATGTAGGGCATGAGTCTCGTCCTGCACGCATAGAGGGCATACTCTCTGTGCCAGTGGCTGTGACGGGTGGAAGAGGTGAGGCGCGGGAGTAGGAAACGGAAGCAAAAAGAAAATAATAATTAAAGAAGGAGCCAGATACCTGGACTGCGGCGATTCAAGACGCGGTCCTCGTGTGTTTTGGTTCTCTGAATCTGCGCTGCCATTTAAGATAAATAATTCGGGATATTCCCCACGGCGTTGTCTGCCTTTCCCTCACTCATACAATGGCCCCAGCAACTCCCAAGGACGACCTTTCGTCCCGTATCTCTGATACAGCCCTCAGGAAAAAGAAAAATGCTGATGCTCAGGCCGCCTTTAGAGCAAGACGTGCAAATTACATTGCCACGTTGGAGGAAACCGGTTCGTGCCCTCTTCCCTTTCAATTGACCAGCGAGCTCTCATACTTCATCTCCCCTCAAGTCACAAACCTGGAAGCAGTAGTCTTACAACTTCAGGATTCCTGTCGTGAGGCTCGAAGGGAGGTGAGCGAGCTCCGTCAAGACAACAGTCGACTACGGAATGCGGGAAGGGAGCGAGAGAAATTCTGGAGAGCCTTGTGGCAGACGAAAAAGGGGTCAGAATTGCAAGTGGACGAGTTCCCTCCCCCTCCTTCCTGCTTTGGTCCAATGCATCCCCAGATCACTGCTATCAACTCACAGATCGGTCCTGCGGTCGGCTCATATGCTGAGGATGCACTCCATTACCCAACTGGCAACACGCCACCCTTCTCGGATGTCACTTATCCTGCTGGCACCCCGAGCGAAATAACTGCCCGTTCACCTTCCGTTCCCTACGCTCACGGCGACACAGAGTCGCATCGGCCGGTCAATCAATTCACACCTTATCATTCCCCTCCGCGAAACCTCATGCGTGACGTTACCTGGGCACCACCAATAGCCCTCACTGGCTCTTCCGGTGGTGATTCCGGTCACGCCGGGAGCAGCAGTTCTTCTCACTCGCCCACCTTTGTAGAGTCGCCTAGCATGACTGCCGCTGACATTCCCTTCCTTTCCCGTTACCCGAGCCACAATTTTGAGGACCAAAAGGTCATTCCCTCGCCACTGGACTCCACTTCTTACCTCCCCACCAGCCGCTCTCACTCTCCAACATCAACGCGACCGTCGTCTTCATCCACCACATCTCTTACCTCTCCATTTCAGTTTTCTTTTAACGATGGCGCTGCACACCATGAAAAAGGCGATTTCGACTATCGACGGCATCCCCCTGAAGTCACCCTACACGGTGGAATCGCCGATGTCTCTTTGCTTAGCCACGGTGGTGACGGCATTCGCTTGAGACTTGGCGCACGCCGATCAGATTCCACAACCGATCACCCGCTATTTTCTCCCCTTACTGGCTTGCTAAAGTCAGATGTCGTGACCAGTGACGGTGGCGACGTCAAGTCGGATGTTACGCACTCCAAGCTAAGACCTCGCAGAACAATCGCCAATGGGAACCGATCACCGTCTCCTGGAGCACCGCCATTATCTGGTACACTAGCGGTGATTAAAGCGCAGGCATTTGGTGCCTTGCGGCGAACGCGCTCTCGCGCAAAGAAGGGTGCAGACAGTGCAGCAAAGGTTGCCCTCGAAGCACTAGAAGCCCGCGGAATCGGTATGGGAGTGAGCACTGGTTCAAAGCGAGCCAGGGTCGACTACGATGAAGACGATATAGACTAGGCCCTCTTTCGTCTACTCGTTCCCCCTTCCCCCATTCGTGTTGTTGCAACGAAAATACACGAGCACAACGGATGGCATCTTTATATTGCTATTGGCAAAGCACCGCGTACTTTGGAAAGATGAACATTGGGATCATATTGTATGTATATAGTGTGGTTTGCATACCCAGTTGTAAGTAGTATTTTTAGTTGCCATGCCATCGTATATGGCCCTACTTTCTCCACCCAGCAAAGGCGGCAGCAGTGGTGTGATGCAGTTGGAGAGACCGTGATCTCGCTCAGATGCGAGCACATCGGAGCGTGCAAGTCGCAAGCCATAAGGTTTGTATAGCGTGCACACCTCCGCGGCGGCTTCATCGGCTGGAGACGCGACGATCCCGACTTGTATGATTTAAGGAAAGGTTCCGTCGTTAATGTAGAACTGCTAACTACTGTATACGTTGCATAGGCGACGGATTTAGGCTTGTTCTTGATACAGTAGCTTTGTTGAGACGGTGAGCAATGGGGTCCGTCCACCTGCCAGCTGAATGCCACGCGTTGCGTTGACGTGCGACGTGCTTGTTCAAGTGAGGGACCAATCATCGGACACAACGCAATCTGGCTCAAAGTTTGTGTGTTTCAATTCAGCACGAGCGGGGAGAATAGGGTCAAACTAATTTTTTAAGGCTGAACGTGTGGAGGCGGAGCGCCGAAATTCGAAAAAAAAAAAAAAAAACGAAAGAGTATTTGTGATCAGGTTCGTTTCGTCCGATGCGGCGCAAACGCCGGTGTTTGATGCCAGGCACGCGCGCGCAAACAACATGACACCACGGGGCCGCCGTCTAGGCCCTGAAGAAGCTTGCGTAATAATACAGCTTTTGGGCAAGTGTGAACCCCCCCCCCTCCAATTGCAGAGAGTTGCTGATCGACGAGTGGAGTGCGAGAAGGTCCGTCCGGGGGGTTGCGAATGGAAACGGAAATTATTTCAAGTCGGTAGTGCAAGTGAGGGGATATAACCCCCCACCCACGGAAAACGAGAAAAAACAAAAAAAACAAAAGCAGGGACCAAAAAAAAAACGCGAAAACCACGAGGTCGGTTGAGCCATTTGCTTCTATGTGGGAGACAGCACATAAGGGATGACTAATGCCCCGTAAGTATCAAATCAAGAACAACATGCTCGGAAGCAAGGACAAAGGCTGTAAAGAGCTCCCACTAGCACTGGTGGTGCCAGACTGCCAGTGGAGGTAAATAGGATATAGTAACCACCAATCTCATTCATTTAGGGCATTTCAATTTCTCCAGTCGTCCTGCAAGGTGTTCAGCGAAACGAGCGCGAAAAAAGAAAAAGAAAAAGAAAAAGAATAATAAATACAAAGAGAACCCCAAAAAGAAAAGAAAAAAGGATGAAGGGGGGCTTATAGTAACTTACGATAAGGGTATCTTCCCGCCTGCTCGGTTCTGGCGCAATAGGTGCAGTCTTTGAAGCTTCCAATTGGGCGGCGAGCTGTCCTGAATTAGGATTGGCAGCATTGACCCCTCGCTTGTTTTCCTTTTGATGTACAGTAAGTAACATAGCGGGAAAAATATTAATATTTCAGAGGAGTAGCTAGCTCAGGACACTGGACAGGGGGAGGGGAGGAAGATAGATAGCCCTTACTGCTTTCATCCTTTGTTCGGCGGCGGCGGCGGCTGCCTGACCTCGAGCATCGGCGGTCTGCTGGGTGGTCTGCGGTTGCGAATGCTGCCGTGGACCATGCGGCGGTTCATGCTGCTGTGGCAGTCGTTGTTGTGTTTGCTGCTGTGGCAGTTGCTGTGGTCTGCCACCGTGACTGTTATCGATAGGCGTGGGCGAGGCGAGGGTGCGTCCTCCTCCTTCTGAAAAGGCCGATGACTTGGAATGAGTCCCTCCCATTTTTGCGCGATTGAAGATCAGTTTTACTTGTCTAAGGCGAGGATGGCTCGACTGGAGCCGGAGAGATGAGAGAGAGATGAGAGGGATCACTGAGGACCCTCCCGCGGGCGCGGATGTTTTATGAAGTCGAGAGAGCGGGAGCACATATACAGGATATGGATACACGCTTACTGTAATAACTTGTTATCTGAGAGCAGTGTTAGGCGCCTTTATACATGCCGCGGTCAATGCTACTGTAAGACCGAAAGACCCGCATTACTGTACATGGCCACCACCGGCAAATCGGCTCATCATTGGCGCAACCCTCCGCCTTTGAGCTGGCGCCGCGGGCCTCGACCCTTCCACGGGCGCGCTCAAGTGTGCCCCGCCGGCGCATCGCGAAAACCACGAGGTCGGTTGGGCCCTTTGCTTCTATGTGGGAGACAACGGGGGACAGCACATAACTTACATAAGGGATGACTAATGCCTTCGTATGTATCAAATCAAGAACACAAAGGACATGCTCGGAAGCAAGGACAAAGGCTGTAAAGAACTCCCACTGGTGGTGCCAGTGGAGGTAAATAGGATATAGTAACCACCAATCTCATTCATTTAGGGCATTTCAATTTCTCCAGTCGTCCTGCAAAGGTGTTCAGCGAAACGAGCGCGAAAAAAAAAAAAAAAAGAAAAGATAAAGAAAAAGAATAAAAATACAAAGAGAACCCCAAAATTTAAAAAAAGAAAAAAAAAAAAAAGGATGAAGGGGGCTTATAATAACTTACGATAAGGGTGTCTTCCCGTCTGCTCGGTTCTGGTGCAATAGGTGCAGTCTTTGAAGCTTCCAATTGGGCGGCGAGCCGTCCTGAATTAGGATTGGCAGCATTGACCCCTCGCTTGTTTTCCTTTTGATGTACAGTAAGTAACGTAGCGGGAAAAATATTTCAGAGGCGACGTTAGATGTAAGTTGGAGTAAGCTAGCTCAGGACACTGGACAGGGGAGGGGAGGGGAGGAAGATAGCCCTTACTGCTTTCATCCTTCGTTCAGCGGCGGCTGCTGCCTGACCTCGAGCATCGGCGGTCTGCTGGGTAGTCTGCGGTTGCGAATGCTGCCGTGGGCCATGCGGCGGCCCATGCAGCTGTGGCAGTCGTTGTTGTTGTGTTTGCTGCTGTGGCAGTGGCTGTGGTCTGCCACCGCGACTGTTATCGATGGGCGTGGGTGAGGCGAGGGTGCGTCCTCCTCCTCCTCCTCCTGAAAAGGCCGATGACTTGGAACAAATCCCTCCCATTTTTGCGCGATTGAAGATCAGTTTACTTGTTATCTGAGAGCAGTGTTAGGCGCAGACCGAAAGACCCGCATTACTGTACATGGCCACCACCGGCAAATCGGCTCATCATTGGCGCGCGCGCAAGTGTGCCCCGCTGGCGCATCTCAACTAAACTAGTACAGTAAGATAAATAACTGACTGTAGTGTCTAGACACACACTATAATGGTCTACAGTACAAGCATCAAATACTAAATCATCGCGTTGCTAGTGGTTGGTCACCCGAACTATCAGAAACGGGGATATAATTTCCTCTCGTCCTCGCTGAACTCGATGGCCGCCTTCTCAGGGCAACATCACCGTCATCAAACCGCCCTGGTGCCCATGCCTAGCGGGCATGATCGATGAATGCGACAATTGGATTGAGAATGACACGTTATGGCGACCGTTGTCGAGAGGTGAAACGCACTCACCTGCCACCATTTGCGACCTGTATGCCAGCTCAAGCTGGTATCTATACCCGCCTTGACCATCCTCCCTTTGATACCCGCTCCAAGTAAGAGGCCAAACACGGTTAGAAGGAATAAAGAGACGACTAGTTGGTCCCGAGGCGAGTCGCGTTCTGGGGGGTGGGGGGCATACAAATCGTTCAATTAGCTGCTGAACCGAATTGCCCTGATGGGAAGACCGAGAGAGTCTACTACATACGGAAGCAGCGTGCCTCCACATCTCCCTCTTTACCAGTGGCCGTATCCGGGTCCGTGTCACCCAGAGAGGCCCCTGCGCAGATTGGCAGATTCTGGTTCAGACACCATTGTTTCGTGCAGGAGAGGCATGGCTTGGAAGGGTTGTCTGGGATGTCCAGGCGGAGGATGGTAGAATTCTTTCCAAAGCATATACCTGTCATTTCGAATGAAGAAAAAATAGGGGCACAACAGGTCAGTTTTTCTGTGGTCGGTCGGTGGGTGGACAGCAGCTGTATTAGTATTGTACCCACATTTGCAGAAACTTGTGGCCTCCCACTTATTGAGCGCGGCGGCTGCTGTTGGGAGCTAGCAATTCCACGCATGAGTATAGGGCAATGTTTTGAGAAAACGAAAAAGAAACAGCAGTACCGAAGAGATTGAGAAGAGGAAGAAGAAGAGGAGGATAGAGCTGAGAGATATCAAACGATGTCTGCCTATCATGGTTGGCTGATTTCAGGAACACGGGCGGGCCACCAACGGACGAGACGCGTCGCTGCTACTATAGCGATTCGAGACTGTACCGTGAGCCCAACAATTACTAACTACCCCCACACAACCCATTCCTTCGCCTTCGCCCAGCGTTGAATGTCCACCGAATACGAGGATGTCCTCACAAACCAGCCAGTCGTCATCGACAACGTCCGTAATCGACCACCCATGTCTCCATCATATATATATATATTACCTCAGTTGTACTCACTCCCTTTTCTCTTTCTTTTCTTATAGGGCTCGGGAACAATCAAAGCTGGATTCGCCGGTCAGGATCATCCAAAATGCTTTTCCCCCTCATAGTGCGCGCGCCCTAGCCTTTGCCTCCTCTCTGGTCGCGTGTTGTCTGACGCCATTTTCTTTTTTTCTTTTTCTTCCAATTCCCACACAGTGTCGGGCGGCCGAAGCATACTAGGGTCATGGCGGGTGCTCTTGAAGGGGACGTCTTCATAGGCAGGAAAGCCCAGGAATTCAGAGGTCTGTTAAAGATCAAGTATCCCATGGAACATGGCATTGTAACCGACTGGGACGACATGGAGCGTATATGGAACTGGGTTTATGCGGAAGAGTTGGGAACGCTCAGCGAAGAGGTGCGTTTTAACTTGGAACTTTGGGCACAGAGAGCTCTGCCAATCGACTCCTTTACCTTTTATGACCGTGATTTGCTCTTCTCTTGGTATATCCATCTAGCATCCGGTGCTACTCACAGAGGCACCGTTAAACCCTCGAACGAACCGAGAATCGGCAGCGCAAATCTTCTTCGATACTTTCAACGTCCCCGCTCTTTACATATCCGTACAAGCCGTTTTATCACTGTAAGAGGCGCAACTCCCATTCCCCCTTGCGCGTCCAGAACTATCCGCTCTAAGTCTCGCGGCAGATACGCGTCCGGTCGAACAACTGGCATCGTTCTAGACTCAGGAGATGGCGTGACACACGCGGTACCGGTCTTTGAGGGTTTCTCAATGCCACATGCTATTCGCAGAGTAGATGTCGCGGGGAGGTACGTCGCGGTTGGATTTTTCAGGTGTTGCCCGTAGCCTGTAATACGATCCTCCAGGGACGTGACGGAGCACCTCCAACTACTGCTCCGAAAAGCCGGACACCATCTCCACACGACAGCAGAGCGGGAAGTTGTACGCTCCATCAAGGAGAAGAACTGTTATATCGCATTGAACCCCCACAAAGAAGAGAAGGAGACGACTAGTCGTACAGAAGCCTTTCGATTACCTGATGGAAATACTATCGCGGTATGGTTCTGACCAAGTACGACGTGGGGTACTATTAACCTGCGCTGTGGTTAGCTGGGATCCGAGCGATTCCGCGCACCAGAGATTCTTTTCAACCCAGAGATCATTGGCCTAGAAGACGCCGGCGTTCACCAAGTTGTGGTTGACTCTATCAATCGCGTAGATATGGACCTACGGAAAAGTCTGTACTCCAACATCGTTCTCAGCGGGGGAACCACGCTCTGCACTGGTGTGTTGAACTCGGCTCATCCATCAATCTTGTTGCTAATTGGAGTAGGTTACGGTGATCGGCTTTTGAACGAGGTCAAGAGGATGAAAGATGGAAAAATTAAGATTTACGCACCGCCAGAGCGAAAGTACTCTACATGGATTGGCGGGTCTATCCTTGCAGGGTTAAATACATTCAAAAAAGTATGTCTTTTCAACATGCCTAGGTAATTTTGTTGTCTAATCGACCTCAGATGTGGGTTTCATCGGAGGAGTATCAAGAGGATCCAGACATTATCCATAAGAAATTCGGATTTTGATATTTGGGTCCCACATCTACTCTTACCTATGTACAGCGTAATGGCGAGCACTACGATACCCACTTCATATTTACGGCTGTCCCATCGTGTGTATGTATCGAATGTCCGACAGCATGTCAACCATGTCACGCAAGGTTCGCGTTGATGCATATGAGTGGCATTCATGGCGGCGTAAGAAGGACAGGCGTTGATATGACGATGAGAAGGGTAGGACATGCAGTATGTACTGTAGAAGCTCCATGCAAGATAATAATTTTACTTCCCCTTCTTGGCAGGCTCCGCAGCCTTGACCTTTTTGGTTCCACGGTACTAACAAAATAAAGTAAGCGCGATCGCAACTCGCAGTGATAGATGTGAGTATACATACCTTCTTCGCGCGATTCTTTCGCTCCTTGCGTAATTTACGGGAAGCCTTTTCCACCTTAGCCGAAAGGCCAGCCTAAGGGGCGAAAACATGTAGTCATGAGTGAAAACGATTGACAGGGCACGAAAGCGGGGGGGGGGGGGGGCACACTCACCCGCACCAAGCGGTATCTGGGCTCAAACTTCTTCTGTGCCTCCTCACTGTCATAAATCAACGCGAAGCCTGTGCTCCGGCCACCACCAAAGAGTGTCTTGAATCCGAAAGGCACGATGCGTGCCTTGTCGACCTTGTAGATCACGGCAAGCTTTTCGGATAGCTCGGCTCTGGAGATCGGGGGTCGTGACGAGTGAAGGACATCGACGACGAATTGACGACGGGAAAGGAGAGGGTTTGTGGTGAATTTCCTGGTACGGATTGTAACCGGGGCCGAGTTTTCCTGGAGGGAGAAAAAAGGGAGTGAGCATTGTCGTCGTAGCACACCACACGAACAGCATCATCCAGATATGGAGGGATCCATCCAGCGCGTTCGACACGGGTTTCACCAACAATTCGACACCCATACCCTCTATGAGCTTTACAGAACAATACTCACTGCCATGGTATCGTCCTGCGATGTGTTATTTTGTAATGGGCTGCAGGCCGCGACGTACTGTACCGTTGGTCGGTGCAACAACAAACGTGGATAAATTTGGCTTTGAAATCAAAGTCCGTTCGGGTACTACCGAAGCACAGTTGAAGATCCGGAGAGCGCTCAACGGTTGTTGCTCCATGGATAACAACTGGCTTTTACTACCACCAAAGCAAAGCACACTTGTACAATAATAGACCATGAGCATAAATGCGAGCTCATTTGCGCCATATGTAAGCTCTTTATTCTCGCGCGAGGTTTGTTTGAACCGCACTCATCATCATTTCTGTCTCTCTCTCTTTACATACAAGACACCGCCCCCCGATGATCCCGGCCACCAATCTCGACAACCGGCAACGTCGCGCTTTGCGCGTCCATGGTTCCCCCCTCATCCGTCTACCCGGGAGGTGACGTCTTATCAGTCGGGCGGGATTCCGACCTGGGAAACAGCCATCGGAGGCGGTTCCGGAGCAGACGAGGAGGTTGAATCCCAGATACAAAACCAATGGGAGACACGTTTTGGTATGCGTGTCGATCTCCTCGCTGCATGGGCGTACGTTTTAGGGCCAGTTACTGGTGCGTGCTACTCCTCTGCTTCCTGTGATCGTTCGTTAATGCGAGTCCCAATATAGCGTTTGGCCTTCTTGTCTTGGAGACTCACAATGACTTTATCCGATTCCACGGTGCGCCAGTTCGGTCCTGCGTGCTGCGCCGCTCAACGTGATTGCATGTAGCGTACCAGTCAGCGTTACTGACTACTCCTCTTATACTTTTGTGGATACTCGCATCTCTCCTGCAGCTATCCTCTATCTTGCGAACCATACTTGCACTGGTCCTTTTTTCGTCCCTATGCTTTATGTCGTACGTCCCTTCCAAGGTGTCTCAGAAACGGAACTGATAGCTCTCTATTAGATACCGAGCCCACACTGATGCATCCCGCAACGGACTATCTCGATTTCATGTACCGTTCATCGGGCGGCTTGCTGAGCGCTGGCTAGATGAAGAGTAGTCGGTGCCTGTAGCGCCACGCATCTTGCTAGGCGTAACCAATGTACGCCAGATCCGGGAAACAGCTCGTCCTACCGGCCGCTTCAGAGAATTTCTAGACGTGCAGGTGTCATTATGGCCAAAGAGAGACTAGAGACAGCGGTTAAACATTGACTCCCACTATAGCAATGCGATGATAATACAAAACGAATTACAACTAGGGCTACATGAGCACGTTCCAGCGTGGAGTACGATAGGTGCGAGGTTATCAGTAGGACTAGTGTGTGGAGTGTAAAACTGTGTTGCTTCCAAGGCATTCCCCAACCACATCAAACCCTGACTTACATACCGCCACGTTATATTCGCCAACAAGCCCCTCGAGGAAAGGCTTGCAGTCTCCGATGATTTTGTCTGTGAGGTTCTCGACGATGTCAAGCATCTCGTCTAGAATGCACTTGATATCGTAGATGACTAAGAAGGATCAGAACAATTGGAGCTGTATAAAGTGGTAAATACCGTGACGTACTTGGCCCGAGGTACAGGCATACGGACGGATAGCGGCGGCACAACTCATTGACATAACCAAGTACGTCCTTGTGAAGGTCGATATCATCCTTGATAAGCCTTTCGATGGGATCGTATTCATCGTAGTGCTCACGTCCTTTGTCAGCGCCTAGGTTGTGGAGTGTTTTCGCAAAGCCCCGAGAGTTAGTGTGGAAGTCCGTAAGTGCAGAGGCGCATTTCTGTTCAAAATTGGATTTGCTCTTTTGACTCGAAGCGGATGGCTGAGAAGAATACGCCTCTATGTACACCGAACTTCTTAGTGCGTCATTAAAGAGGGGGATAGGTACGCACTGAGGGTATGGGCATTGTTACATGCCGTCGAGTAATAATTATTGAGGATGTTGATATTTTGCGTAACGACATCAATGTTGACGTCCCCACTACGACCATATGCTGTGGCAGGTACATGTGGCCCAGTAGAGGAGTGGGAGTGTGGGTGATGCGAGACATTGGCACGGCTCGGGTATAAGTTATGAGGTACGACAGCCTTGCGTTTTGAAATTTTAGACTTGAGCACGCGGACCGAACGTTCTTTGGCATGGTGCACGGCCACAGTCCGAGACGACAAAGGGCGCGCTACGGGTTTCGCCAGAGCTGATGACAGTAGGACATGGGGAAAAGCTATCAATGTGACAGAGGCGGCGTAGGCAGCAACGAGGAGAATACGATAGAAAGGCGACATGTGTGAGTGTTGGTTCAGCTGTAGCCTGCAGGATAAATAGACGGCGCGTCAAGCGCTAGAGAGAGAGAAAAAAGCAGAGAGTAGCCTCGAAGGCGAACGGAGTGGGAGTCGAGAAAAGAAATTGAAAGATGGAATACGAACATGCGTAGATGCCTTAAAAGGCAAAGCCGTCCGTGTTTGTCCCTCAACCAAATAATCACCCCATCAACGCGTACAGTCATGTGACCTAATATTGCCCATATTGCCCATATCACATGCACACAACTGCTAATAACGTAACGATAACACAAAACAAAGTCCTTTGAGCAAACCCTTTGAGTAAGTCAAAATCAAAACAGGAATCGGAAAACCTGCGTAAAAGTCCTTTGAGCTAACGCCCCGAGTAAGTCGACATGGTATAAAGGCGGTATAAAGCGTCCTCAATTATGTAATGTTCGAGTCCATCGACTTAACTCATTGCCCCAATACACTCGATCTAGGCGCGAAGCTTGTGTGCTCGCTTCCAACCCTGACCACTATAGTGCCCAGAAGGTTGAGGGTTGCTGGGAGACGGAGGGGTCGACTTTGGCTGACACTTGTAGTTCACACTATTCCAGTCCCATCCCGAAGGGCATTGCGGAGAAGGAGGGTTGGGGAGGTGAGGAACGCAGCATTTGTTATCGGTATTCCAATACCATCCGGTTGGTGGACACTCTGAACCGGTAGGAGGACTGGGAGGACTGGGAGGCCCGCCGTTCGGAAGGCAGCAGCTTTTGGGGCTATACCTAAATTACACGGACAACATTGGAGGTCTGGAATGGATCAGAAGATGAGAATTCTCACCAGAATTCATCATCGTCGCAGTTGGGAGGGCTGGGTCCGCTGGGAGCAGAACAGCAACTCTCAGGCTGATTCCATGAGTGGCCCTCCTGGCAGGTCGGGGGAGGACTGCTCGGCGGCGGGGGAGTGGTCGGGAGGCAACAGGACTGGTCTGTCAGACAAGGCAAGGTAAGTCCTGGTGAGGTAAGGTCCGCACGAGAACGTACCTTCGGACCACCACCAGTTATTAGACTGGGGGCAGCTTTTCCCGGCACTATACAAGGAATGAAAGGTCAAGATAGTCATTCCGTCGGTAAGCGATTAACTTACGGAGGGCTGGGGGGGTTGATAGGGGGACTCGTGGGAGCACAGCAGCCCTTCAGGGTCGTACCAGAATTCGTTGCGTTGACAGTCAGAGCTACCAGCGGTCACGGATGGGATGATCGCGGCGAGAAGAGCAAGGGGGACGAGAAGGCGGGAAATGAGAGTCATTCTGAAAAGAGAGGAGTGGGCAAAAGAGCGAGTAGAGCAGTTGATGGGGGGCCCCCTTCTCTTTATCCTTTGGCTTTATAGAGCATGGCTAGCAAGGCACAGAGAACTCACGGTTTCGTTTGACCGCGTGTGGGATGGAGGAACGAATGGATGGCACGGCCGCGGTCGATCGGCAATCACGCGCGTCTAATTCCCTCTTATGACCGCTGCCCGTGACCCGTCTCTCCTTCGTCCTTCCGACCGTCAGTCTTGTCCCTGAGTTTCTCACGATGCGTCCCTTGACAGAGGACGAAAGCAAGCTCGTCTTCGAAAAGCTTGCAAATTATATCGCAAGTACCCCCCGTAACTTTTTCCCTCCTACCCTTGTACTTACACTCCCCGTCCAAAGGGGAAAAACATCGTACATTTGGTGGACAGGCAGGACGACTTGCATTGTTTTCGGTTGCACAAGGGTCGCGTCCATTATGTCTCTGAAGCCTCAATGCGACTCAGCATCTCCGTCGCGCGGTCTAATTTGGTCAGCTTGGGCACCTGCCTCGGAAAGTTCAGTAAATCTGGGAAATTCAAACTACACATAACTTCCCTAGACTACCTCGCACAGTACGCAAAATATAAAGTAAGCTTTGTGCCAATACCGTTTAAGCTCCGTTATTCAAACGATCATAATAAGGTGTGGGTCAAACCGAACGGTGAAATGCCTTTCCTATACGGTAACAACGTCCTCAAGGCACATCTGGGACGTATCACCGAGGACACGCCAGAGCATCAAGGTGTTGTTGTGTACAGCATGAATGATGTTCCCTTGGTAATTGGCTTTGTGTTTCATCCATGATGAACCTGTCATCCTCAGTGCTTCCTCGCTCAGGGTTTCGGAGTTACGTCCAAGTCAACGGTGGATACACGAAAAATGGACCCGACAGCCATCGTCGTTTTTCATCAAGCGTACGTATATGCAAACTCTTCTCCCTCCCCTCCGCTCACGCGTTCTCTTGCCCCAGGGATGTCGGAGAGTACCTTCGAGATGAGGTAAACCGATTTTTACGCGGCCATCGTCCACCAACTCTAACTTTGAATCTTACCTGCAGGATACGTTGTTCTGATTCAGTTCTACCCGCCTGTGCCTTGGCATGTGCTAAAAATACAGGGCTGCATTATTATTACGTAATAGTGATGGTCGTGAGAGTCGTGTTTCACTCGTTATACAGTGTACTTGTGTCCTTTACTTCTTCTCTATGAGTGACCAAGACCAAGACCCCTCTCAAAAGTGGTTAGACCTTTCCGACAACGAGCTTGACACGTCCACCATCAATGGCGTTCTTGATGCTATCACAGACGACCCTTGGGTCGTAGCAGCCGTTGCAGACAGAATCATTGATGATCCCAAGCTATTACACGACCTCCTCGGAATAGCACTCAAGAGATCCCAAGGCACAGTAGAGCGATTACGGAATTCGTTTGCATTTCAAACCTTCGCGGAAACACACGCATTCGATGGACAGGGCTCATCGTCTGTCCATGTTGACGATGACATGGTGTCCTACTTCCGCGAGAATTCATCCGACGCCCGAATTTGCGCCCTTCGATCCGTCCTACTGGACAGAAAAGATAGAGTCGAAACATTCATGGAGATGTCCTCGGTGAATACTGCTGGTCACGATGAATCAGAGGCTCCCGCGGAGTGGGACGATGACCCTTGGGACGATGCCGCAGACACGGATGCCGATCATCAATCATCTCAAAGAGCTCCCCCAATATCCCTATCTACCTTTCTCTCACAAAGTCTTGTGGACTCTGCCTGTCTACTTGCTACGAGAGAATCATTCGGCCCCCTCCAGATTTTATTCAAGCGACACGGGTTTTCCATCTGGCCTTACCGGCTCCCTATCCTTGCATGCATTCCTATGCACCTCTCTCCTTCGTATTACCACGAACTCCTACCCAAACTAGATCTTTCTCGAGATGAGGAGTATCGGCCACCTGTAGAAACCCGGAGACCGGAGTTAGATTGGACGGAGAATCCTGGTGTGCAAGCCGCACTACGTGCCTCTGGTTACGCGGCTCTGCAAGGCCGACTCTCGACACACTCCGGAGATGAGGCTCCCCGGCCGATGTCGTCCCAAGAACTCGCCTCCTGGTATCGACGACAAATTCAAACCATTCTTGGTTTGACTGGAATGGTTGACGTCGCTCTTTCAATGGCGCAGCACGCCACCTCTCGAGGAATTCCTGGGCTCGACGAGCCTGGAGAAGAGCTGAGTCTCCTCTCTCGGCTTGTCTATGATGCCCAGGCTGCCGCTGAAGATGGGCCTGAAGATGATTGGACTCTGGAACAGTGGAAGAGCATGGATTCGCTAGCCGTCATTCGCGCGATGCTTGCCCTCTCAACTCCTGAGACCGTAGTCGCCGACATCCGCAAATTCGTCTTGCCGTACCTATTTGTGCTAGAATCCCGCGCGGAACGCGCCGGAGATCCCAATCCGAACCTCTCACATGTGCTTAACGAATTCATACTGGAAGCCCCGTTAGAGATGGTGGCTCGCATCTTTGAAGAGTCCAAACCCACCTTACCGTCAAGGCATCGATTAATTTCGGATAACGAAGACATGGGGCGGCTAGCTCTCGCCTGTTTATATGGCAGTGATAGCCTCGACGAATGGCGTATCATGAGTCAGATCTTTGAGTGTCTTCCGGCCTGGAGCGGCGATTCTGGCGATGAGGATCCTGAGGACGCCGTGGAAATGACAATTACATCATTAGGAACGTACGTTACACCGACAACGGCCAGGCCTAAATGCACACCCTCCGATCTCTTCCTGTTCTTCCGTCCGTTACCACTGCCATCATTATCTCGTGCTTTGGACATCTTAGATGTGCATCTGGAGTCTGGGGAGATTCTTTCAAGATGGGATGTACCCGCTCCCTTGCGCTGGTTCTTACAGAGCAGCAACGACAAGAATAGCCAACGTGCACGAGCCGTCCGTATGGCGCGGCGTCCCGGTGCAAATCGTGCTCTGCATAGCCAAGCTGATTGGGAGTGGCTGTTGGAAGATATGTTGAAGTTGTGCCGTACCAATGACAATGGCCTACGAGATGCCTTTTGCCTTCTATCGCGTACCGAAATTCTCAGCATCTTTCTGAGCGGTCTTCTCAGCAATGGGCGCAAGTATCCTTCCTTGCCGTGCTCAGGCCTTTATTGACCCTTGTCTTTTTTTCTTTCTCAGAGCTGGATATTGCGAAGAGTTTATTACGATCGAAGAAGTCTGCGCTAGCCTTGGATGATCAAGCAGTTGAGGAAATATGTTTGACGTCTTCCCGGGAATTCTACGACAACGCCAGTTCTGGGAACTACAATTTTGGCGACATGAAACTCGCTTACGACTGGTGCGTAGAATACCACTTCGCCACCTTATAACTCGCCTAGCTCTTCCGTAGCTTGTCCATCCCGTTACGCTCCGAAGTGATCATTCGTGAGCAAGAATTCATCGAAGCCACATCTCGCATCACGTCATTTAACGTTGAGACACGACCTGGTATTCCATTATCCCCCATTGAGATCCGACTCACGAAGGACCGCCTGTCCTTGGTCTCTCGCGTCCTTTCGAGCAATGATGACGCCTACAAGTACAAAGAAGTTATCTTAGAACTCGTGGACAAACTCGGTTTTCGAGGTGAAGCTGTTTCACGCGTGAAAGCCTTGGCCATGATCGCGGACACTGCCCTCCAGGCAGAGGATTTCGCGCAAGCCTTTGAAACGAGCGAGACCATGATCGATACAGTATCGCATCTCTGCTCATCGTCGGATATATCACAAGCAGACTTGAACGACGCCAAGGAAGTCTGCTGGGTGTCCTGCTTCCAACTCGGGCGCCAACCTGAGTTCCCCGATGTACAGAAAAAACTCCGCCTTCTGGGTCACGCGCTCGAATTTTGTCCTGCCGACCGACTTCCCGAGATCCTTATGGCCTGGCGTCGACTCGAAAAGGAGGATATTGCGCAGCGCGTTGAAGGCGGAGGCGAGGGAGAAGGTCACGGTCTCTCACGTCGTCGACATGGCTTCGCTGTCACCAGTGCGCAGAGTCGGAAACGTCAGTCAGGTGCTCTCGTGCCGTCGTTGGCGTCCAAGTTGCAGAACATACACCTTCCTGCGTCTCCTCTAGTGATGGCAGACAGTGCGGCCATTGCGGACACCTTTAACCGTGTTGCATCCAAATTCCCATTCTCTAAAAGTCGCCCACAGGCACATCAAACCCAGTTTGAAGGTGACAGTCAAGGTCAATCTCGTAGTGGTGAAGAAGTGGGATGGCCATCGTTGGACAGGGAAGAAGTGTCCGCACAGGCATCTAGGGCTCTGCAGAGGGGGATTGGGTGGCTTATCGGTGCCGACGAGTGATTGGATACTATACCATACCGGGACATAATTACTCTTTGTCATCTCTTGGTGTGACAGTTGACGTTCGGTGGTCTTCTTGCATGGAACGGTGCAGGTTCCTGCCCCTATATATATATTGGAGCTGCCCTGTACATTATTACAGCATCAAGCACAGGTACTGAGTTGGGGTACAGGCTATTGGCTATTAATAAGACCCCTAATTAAAGGAGGGGACAAAGAACAAAAGAAAAAGAAAAAATCCTCCCAGTACAAAACAAGTAGAAGAATCGAAAAGATATGTGGGCGGCTGTAACCGCAAGACAGTGTCAAGTGTAAGTGAGAGAAAAATAAACAACACAGAAAATAGCGATAAGGATAGGATGTTCGAGGAATGCGGGGAAGCCGCTACTACAATATCCGAAGATTTACATAAGTAGGGCTGGAAGATCAAAAATGAAATCAGGGGGCTGCAGCAAAGCGCATAGTACCAACGCCTGTACGTGCTCTTGGACGGTCAACGACGCCATGTCCCCCCACACCATGATCTGGTTCATCGGAGCGACCACAAAGGAGACATCGCTCCCCACGCAACTCCTTTAACCGCATCTCGTCAATTTCAGCACGGAGATCGCGAACCTGCCCTTCGAGTTCCCATATTTGATGTTGCCATGCCTTGCGAGTAGACCTCAATTGTTCTTGAAGCTGCTGAATGATCATGTATGAATCGTCATCCGTGACGACTGCATGCTTCTCGTCGAAAGAGGGTTCTGTGGCGAGAGGGCTTAAGATAGAGCTACCGCTACCGCTACCACCGGCTGTCGTACTTGAACTGTCGGTTTGCGTTGTTGAGGTCGAGGGAGAATCGAGGGACACGATATGATCCGCGAAGTGGGCGCTAAATACGGTGGAGATGGGACGCAAACTCAGCCCGGGGAACGTCGTGGTCAAAGGTGGTGCGCTAGCAGGGCTCAGCCCACAATCCGGGGTGAGACCTGAAATTATGGAAGAGCCCCCAGTTCCAGTACGTAGACTCTGCGAAGTAGTGGGAGCGTTAATTGGAGAAGCATCCTTTGTTGTGATGATGGTCAGAGCAGGGCCCTGTTGCTGGATGCTTTCCTGATCCCGGGGTGACCTCACCGGGTAGTTTTCCCGACCATCGCCCTTGACGATGCTGTCAAGTTGAAGTGGGCTCTGGGAAACCAACGAAGGGGACAGGGTGGGCACAGGCACACGAGCACTAGAGAGTTTCGGAGTACGCGGTATCGAAGGAGCTGTGACAGGTTGCGCCGGGGGTGGGGATGGTGCTTGCGTCTTGTCCTTATCTTTCCCATTGAAGAGCCTCAGAAACCCAGATTTCTTCTGCTTTAAAGTGCGAGGAGGTGGAGCTGAGCGGCCATTTGGTGCCGAATCCTCAGCACCGGAATGAGGCAGGGGGATAGGATTGCTAATGACTGGGGGCTCAACCTTGCCTTTAGAACTAGTACTTGCTGTCCGAGACCGCATCCTCCCCGTATTACTGGGAAGTGCGGGCGCATTATTTCGTGATGGAGGCTCATTCTGAAGGAAAGGGGGATCGGGCGGGGCCTGGATATGTGTCCGCGAACGTTCCCGCGCTTGCGCTTGCGCTTCCTGCAGGGTGATCAAGTTGAACGTGGGCGACACGGTTGGTACTTGATTGGACAACGCGAAGTGTCCTTTGTCTTGACCAGGCTGTGATCCGAGTTTCTGGCCAGGAATCGTGGATAATGGGCCAGAGATAAGCTTTCCCTGAACGTTACCGACCACTTTCTTCAGAAGCACATCCGCGTGGTAATCTGTGACCGAGGACATTGAAGAATCGGGTGTTAGAGTAGATGAGCTCTGAGAAACTCCTGATTCTGATACAGAGGGAATCGAGTCGCTGGGAACAATCATGCGTCTACCGAGACTAGACGGTGGGAGGTAAGAGGTTGCAGTGTTCACTAGACCACCATCGTACGCCAGATCGGGATTTGCGTAAGGGTGGACAAATTCAGGACGACCACGCAATGATAAGGGAGACGTTGGTCGCGATGCGTCTGTTACGTCAGTCGGACTTAGTGTACTAGAATACATAGATGGGACTGGTGATGTCGACCGCATTGGGACCGACGATGTAGTGGGAGCGTATGACGAACCCAGAACTGATCCTGGACTGAGGGGAGGAGGTGGGGAAACAGAGGTATCTTGGACGGGGGTGTGTGATACAGTTCTCGAACGGCCGCGAGAGAAAATCAATGGCCGTGAAGGTCGCAATGAGGACGTCGCCGAGGAGGAGGAGGAGGACGCTGTAGCTTGTGATTGCACGCTGGACGCGATTTCAGAAATTTTGCCAACAAATCGGCGGCGAAAATGTACTCACTGTAAATTAGAGGGTGCCTTCTGGCTATCTAAAGAAACCTTGTCTCTGCTTATTGTAGATTCAATGCTGGGTCGTGCTGTAGACGTGGCTTTGAAAGAAGCGGGCTTGCTAAGTCCCTTGATAAATCCGTCCCCGCGGGTTTTACTTTTACCCCGTTTCGTGACGAAAGAGCGGGCATCATCTTCCTGTTCTACGCCTTCCGTGATGTTGTCTTCCGTCTCCCAGGGAGCCAGGGAGTGAAACCGCATCGTCGGGCCAAGGAAACTCATCCGGGATTCCAGCTCTTCGTCTTCGGGCGGTTGCATTGATTCAAGGGAGGCACTCTGTTCTAATAAACGGTCATCTGAGTTTGGGCCATCCAGGCCGTACGTATCTGTGTCTGTGGTGGCGGAACTACTGGCGAGAGACCTCATTGTTGCATTGAAAGCGGGCAGTGCTGCATATTGGGGAGGGATAGCAAAGTTAAACTGTTGAGGCGGACTCGAATCCGGATGTGGGGTCCTTGGGGAAAAATGAGGGTGGCTGTAGATAGAGGGCGAGTCTGAGAACTCTGTGAGGGAAGGGAATCTAGTGTGGTGGATGTCCGCCCGCGCGGCTCGCTGATCAAGAAGACGGCGGAGGTTGTCCTCTTGCGCGGGCGACGGCGACGGCGGGTTCATTGCAAAAGGATCAACTCTCCCTCTACCCGGCTCGCTCCCGCCGCTGCCCCCGCTCCGCCCGAGGAGCTAGCACCGCTTCCTCTTCCTTCATTAACTCGTCAGCCCTTCTTTCTCTACTATCGATATTATTAAAATCTCATCTATTTTCGTAGGCCATAGCTAATCAGGTACCGCACCCCCGACCACATCGCGCCCGCGCATCACATCACACTTCAAGCGCTTAGGTGACTTCCCTCGCGTCGAGCAACAGCACGATACGGGTAACTTCCGCCCATTCAACTCGATCGAGCATGGATCATCAGCAAGACTCCCCCATTCCAATCGCAAGCTCTTCCAATGGCAGAGTCTCAGGAAAACCCTGGAAAATCTTAAAAACACCAACAGCGTGCGTGCTTACATCCCCCCCGTGTCCACGTCTGTTATTCCCACCGGGTATTCTCCAGTCGGTCACACCTGCAGCCGGCTCTAAAATCGAGGGGCTTCCACGATAGGATGGAGAAAGCCAGCAAAGCGCAGGCTATCAAAAAATTGCAAGCGGAGCTCAAAGAAGAAAAACAGACTGAAATTCAACGGTGAGATCTTCCGTCCTTCCGTCTCGCACTCTTTCTACACTGTGTCTACTTCTGATAGGAGACGGGAGGTGACATTAGAGCGAAGGAAGGCTGCGGAGGAGCGGAAGCGAGCGGAGGAACTCAAGGTTCAGGTACGTGTTGGGCCAATACCAATTCACCCCGTCTCACATTGCCCAGCTCGGTGCTAAAAAAGCAGCACGACTACGGCGGAAAGCTGGTCGTTCCAAGAAGGTTGCACATTGACCATTTCCGTTGGTATCCAAATCTCGCAGACTCCAAAATATTGTGTTGAAAAAGTAGCATATGCAGCAAGCAGTGTGATATGAATATGAAGCAAGCGGTCTGCAAACTCGCTACACCTCCCAGGTGGTATCTGGCTCGCCCTTGGTGAATGATTTATCAAGCCCGGCAATAACACTCTCGCAGAGCGGACATGCGCTCGCAAGAATGTCTTCCAACTCCGATCTCAACTTTTCAAGTCGTTTTCCCGTCGCACTCTCGACCAGTGCGTTCTTCTGTGCACCACCAATACCTGGTATCCATCCCGCAGGCGATGTTATGACAGTTACGAGTGCATCTGGCATGATGAGGTCGCGCAGACGATCACCCGCTGAGAGCAGGTTGCGCCCTATAGAGTTAGTTTGACGGTGCCCATTCTGCGTCTGGGCCGTGAGGCTTTGAGACAGCAATGTTCGTTGCGTTCCAGGCTGCCATAAGGCAGCACTTCCATCTATCGGCGAAGCCTCACTTCGATCAATCGAACGAGCTTTCCCCTTGACGATTTCGTCCTGAAGAGCGAGCAACCGTCGGAGAGCGTGCGCGGGCAGATATTCCTTTGTCTAAATAAAGAAATGACATGTAGTCCAGTCAGCGCTTTAGAAACTGTCACGCACCAGACCAACGAGGCAGTCAGCATGGAAAGCGTGGTGACATGGGAAGACGTAAAACTGTCGTGTCAGGATGGGGATCGAGCACACTGAACATCTCTCTCCAGCATCGACGGTAATGAAGCGGTTCTTTAATCCAACAATGTATTCTTTCATTGATTCAGCGCTCCGCATCGCGTCATCCATTTCGTTCTTGAGAGCTTCAATCTGGCCCGAATAAGACTCCAATGCATTCGCTATCTCGTCTTTGAAGTCATCAATGACCACAAAGTCGGGGAAGAACGGCAGGATGTCCTCAATTTTGAGCAAGTCAGTGCTTTCGAGGAATCGCATGGCCCTGCCCAGATAGTCAGCGAAATCTCGAGCCTCGTGAGCTATCCTCACACTCACATCTTAATATCCTTCTTGTCTTGAACCACAAATTTCGCAATCTTCAACCAAAGCTTCTTCCGCAGTTGTGGGTCATCCTCTGGCTTGTCGGCGTTGAGCTTTGCGAGCTCCAGGTCGCCCTTTTCCAAGGCCAGATCGACACTGCTCTCCCACAGGCCCATTTGCGAATAGATATGTACACAAGGCTGAATCCTGCCGCTCTCGCTGCACAAGCGCAAGGCATAATCGAGGTCATAATAAGGCTTTCCTATGAGAGAATCAACGGGGGCTGTCGCTAAGAAGCGCAGTAAAGGGCCATCATCCTCGGGGGACCCCGCAGCCGGCGATGCGTATAGAGTGACGACCAGGTTGTGTAAGGTGGAGGACGTGTTAAGTTGTTCGAAAATGACATGATTCAAATAGCGGGTGGCCTGATTCGGCGAGAGCGGGTCACGCGGCGCAAACTGGAATTGCAAGAGGGCAGGAACGAGACGCAGCGGGTCGAGAGCGGGTTGGCGTATCCACGAGTCAACAGTATCGCGAGGTGCATTTCTCATAAGAACAGGTCCGAATTGATAGTACAACTCCAAGTTTGATTGCCGATTGATGGCATCGATGGCTTTGACCCAGTCCTCTTCAAGGATCCAATGTTCTACGACACGTTCAAAATCACCGATCAAGGCTGCATAGAAAAGATACATGTCTGTGCGGCCATGGCTTTGTATCAGCTCGTATACTGTGTTAAGCTCGAGGTCATCCTAAGGTCAGCATAAGAATGAAATTGTAAGAGATGTTCAGATGCGGCACCAACTTTGTGGGACTCTAAAAAGCGTCGAAGGTCCTCCTCTAGAATCGAGCGTTCTGTCTTTACATTCTCGACGTCGTATTGGGCCGACGATAGAGCAGTAAGGTCATCCAGTTCATCGTACTTGCTTAGATAGAACTCAACAAGCCATATTGCAAGCATCATTCGTTGCGTCACATCCTACTTTCGGCGTGAGTTTCAACAAAAATCGAAAGAACTGTCTGGCACGGACCGACTTGCGTGTTTGATCTAATCGCAGCATCAAATATGATCGTAATGCGTCACGCTCGTTGACGTCTAGAAACTTCAATGCGACGTCCTCGAATGGTATTGAGCATTGAGCGAAGGCTTGCGCTGCCGGGAAGTATCGCTGAGTCTTGAGTAACTGCCTGTGCTTGCGAAGCGAAGATGAGGTCTCTCTGTCCTGCCGTCTGTTCCCCGAAAACGTCAGAACGAGAAAGACAATGTTCTGGTGATACCTCACCTTGGCATATTTAAGCGCGACGTCAAATATCTCTTTCTGAAGGTTGATCTTCCAGACATCGCGGTCTTCGTTTCCGACCATAAGTTCGAAAAGGGACTGATCGGTGTAGGCCCAATACGTCTTACGCACGGGATCAGCTGTAAGTCCCCGTGCTGTTTCCCCATGTCTCTTTAGGACGCGAAATCAGCTTCGTCAATAACCACAGCTACGTGCTTACTAATGGGAGCAGTTCTTCGTGTACTAGACTCTCATTCAAGAGAGATATTGCTGCTATCCGGTCACTATAGAGTAACACGAGGTGGAACTCCGTTAGCGTCATGGAGATGGGGAATTCTGGCTGGGGCGGCTCGTGTGATATATTTGGAGACGCGGGCCGTGGTGGGTAAGGGAATAGCTGTGCCCCATCAATAAAGTCATCGGTTGTCGACTGGAGATTAAATGTTCCATGATAGATACCAGGACCTGAAGTTCATGAGCATAGCCTTAACCCAAATCATTCGGATATAGACGGACTTGTCATCCAAGCTATTTCTCTTGGTAACGATTGAGATTGCGCGCTGTTGGGGGTGTAGTAGTGCAACTCCGAATGTCGAATGTTGCCAGGAAGTTCGGATATTTCTTCTCACTGTTAGCTGGTAACTGTGAACGAAACAGACTGACACACTTGGAGCGGCCTCTCGGTAAGTGGCGAAGATCATGCCAAACACTCGGCCCCCTTCTTCTGGCCGTCGTGGAAGTGTACCAGAGAACTGATAAATCCGTGAAGTGGTGATGGCTACAATGAGCACCTTCTTGGGGTCCACCGAAGGAAAGAAATCGAAATTGAGGCCTGTAATGGGTTGTCGCTCAGGAAGAGTGAAGACAGCGTTCAGGTATCTTTCTTGGGATTTGAAGAAGTCTTCTTCAGCATCCAAGATGGCCTCGTAAATGGTGCCATTCCTGGCACCTATTAGGATTTCTCGCGTCGAAGTCGAATGAGACGAAGAAAGCAAAGCTGCCTTATTCCAGGCAACAGATTCAATGATCATCTTGAACGTCTTCAATTGTTTGGGTTTCTTCCAGCCCCGAAACAGATACCAATTCTCGCCTTCGAGAGAGGTGATTATGAGATGCCGTCCAGAAGGGTCCGTGAATAGTTTATAAAGCGAGAATTCTGAGGGCTTTCGAGAGATGGGAATTTTGAGAACTTGGTCGGCATGTGCCAGCTCAATAAGCACAATAACGTTGGAGGATAGTCCCATGGCGAGGACATCTGAGGCAACCACGAGGGAGACGAGAGGTGCTGGAAGTGTATACTGGACCCGACCTAGGTCAAATATTGGCGCGAGGGCAGTCGAGGGACTCGTATGCAGGTTGTCGTGCTATACACAAGGTTCAGATGGAATGACGGTTCAGGAAGAATGGGCGTACTGTTCCCAACTCGTTCTCTCGTGCATTTTCATGGTCATACGGTGAAGGCTCAAACCCTTCATAGCGCATGGGTGGCGGGGCTCCCGTTCCATAAGTAACTCCACTGGCTGCGGGTGCAGCATGCTCAACATCTATGGATAGCTTTACTTAGATTCCGAGGGATTCTCTTCTTAGAAAGTACAGCTCACAATCGTCGAACATGGTGGTCTTGGTATAAACCGTTGACGTTTGTGCTTTCACACAATGGCAAGGATAGCCACGTGACCGAATACGCGGCGGTACATAACACATATCCAAGACTGACAATGATAGCAATAATACAGACAGCTACAAATGCTGCCAGGACGACTAACGAAACACAAGTACAGAAGGTACCGAATGGAAGACCTCAAGGGGCGCATGATGGCCTTACAGACCTATTTGCAAAGCTTGACAATGTGAGGCCTGTGCAGCAGGAACGGGAAAAAGTACTGAATAAGGGCATTCCCAAACACTCGAATCTGCAATTCATGAGTCCACGGCCACGAGAAAGGGGGACGACTGGGAAAGGAAGGCATAGGGATACATAATCTAGGCAGGGATAGCAAGTGGGACTGCAAAATGCACTAGTGGCGTGTGATATCGCACAGCGAACAAGAACAGGGGATTCAAAAATCATACGACGTCACTGCTATGGGTCTTCCTTCTCTTCTTGACGGGTGGGAGGAGTCGTGGGGAGTCCTGCCCCTCCTCGTTACGATCTTCTAGGTCAAGCTCGGCAGCTGAGCGGGCTCTAAGGACAGGTGAAGACATCAACATCGAGTCGATCTCACAGTCATCCTCGATGTCCGCAGCTTCTTGCTTCAGTGAGAACGCCTCCAACAGGCCGAGACCGATGGTCTGCTCTTTGGAGACTAGTTCGCGGTTTAAAGCCGATTTCATAAGGTTGTCTTCACTCACGTAACGCCTCGTCCTGACCACGGGACTGTCTGCGTTAGGGCTTGAGAGAGGAGTAGCAATTGCGCGTGCAGAAGGCTTCATTGGTTCCGTCACCGTTCCGTAAAGATTCCCAAACAGATCTTCTCCTGGTGACGCAGCCAGTATCCCATTCATCTTTATTCGAGCGGGCGCAAACATAGGTGCCTTCGAGGTTCGCGGGGTGCGGCGGCTTCCGATACGCCTCAGCGGCGACTCCTCTGTAGGACGAGAGCGATCAAGGCCGAGGCGTTCGGTGATAGGTGTGGGTAGGGAACTGGAAACAAATAATCTACGAGGGGTTGGCTTCGTAGTGCTCCTCTTCGTGGTGCTCCTCCCTGTATCCTTCTTGCCGAAGATGAGGACGCTAGGGGTATTATAGGAACTTGCCTTGCCCTCGCGTGGCGCGATTATCACGGGACTGACATCGATGGCCGACGGCGCGGATACCACCCGGGATGGGCTGGCCTGCTCTGGCGCGACCATACCGAGTGAGACGTCCAAAGCAGTGAAATGAAGGGGGTGGCTGGGGCTAGGGAACCGCCATGGTTGATCGGACGGAAGACGTGGAGGGGAGTGACGAAAAGATGGGGTGGTAAGGGGATTATAAGGGGATAAAGGAATAACTGGCACGGGGGGCAAGGGAGACGCTTCATGACATGGTGCGGTAATTTCTGGTGAGAGAGAGCGCGGAGAGTTCGGAGGAGGAGTAGGACTGTCTCGGAAATGGGCCTGGAATAATGGTGACCGGGATAGGTCGAGCGGAGGCTCGAGGGCGGGAAATTCTCCTTGGGGAACGCGGGGAGCGGACGGAACATGTAGATCGACATCTATATCAAACTCATTGTCATTCTTCCTATCTGACAAGGCGAAGATGCTTGGTGAAGCAGCGGGTCGAAGGGATCGCAGTCGGGATTTTGTAACTTCATCAACATAACCGCCGCGTTTGTGGACCGACAGGTTCTCCTTTTCTTGACCACCTTTCACATCTGTTTCGTTAGCAAACCTGAGCGAAGCCGCAACAAATTCGAAATACATACGATTACCTTTCCTTGACCGGTCGGCATTCTCACGTCGGTTAGACATAGCGATCTTGTGCTTTTCGAATACGTGTCGCCTCCACATGCTCTTGGCATTGACACCGGCGTATGTCCGTCGACAAAACGTACATCGAAGGCGAGGTTCCTCTCCATCAGGCCAACCGTCAGCTCCTCGCTCTTTTAGATCTTTCTTCTTAGCAGGACACCAGCCTCTTGGGGGCTCGAGTTGAGGGGGATATGGAATAGCATTAGGATTAGATGTGTGCATTGAGATAAAGTCAGCAGGATCAAGAAACCAATTGGGATTGATAGCCATAACAGTGTAAGTAAGACCATCCGGGTATAGATGAGAATCTGGAAAATCGAAGAACGGTGGGTGTATGAATACTGTGTTCGGCTCGCCCAGAGTAGGGTCCATTGGGGGGAGTGGATGCGTAAGCGAATTGTTGCGCGCGGGCGGTGGAGGCTTCGGCGGTGGGGCCGCGGGGAGGTTAGGCTGGTAAGGGCGAGGCTGAAAAGACGCAGCTGAAGAGGTGAAGAAATCAAGGGGGGTAGGGGAGTTGAGGCGACGCTTGTGACGGCTCGATTTATGGTCAGTCATGATGGCACGGAAGGGCAGAAGCTAGTGTTACAGTGGGATAAGGTGACCAAGGAGCGTGCGCTGGCGAGGATGAGGATGAAGAGGACGAGCAATTGTCACATTTTCAGTCGGAGTTGACACGCTTCACACGACAGTCGCGTAGATCACATGACCGTTTACTATATTACATAACACATCTACAGCTAAGTTATCTTAAATCGCAAGGGAAATGTATCTGTGCACGATAGATACCCATCAGAAACTGTCCGCACTTTATAAATCCTATTGGCATACCCAGCTGCCATGATCATCCCACCGAGAGGTATCACTGGCGCCAAATTCCTGAGGCTGACAATTCGTTTAGTGATCCCAAATTTTCTGCACTTGGCCTAATGGCTGTACTCACCGACCCTGACTGAGGACAATGGCCATGATGGTGACTGAGAAAATGAAGCCCCCCACAGCAATGGCAGGACCCGCGAAGCGATGAGTGCCGAAACGTGGGTGCAAAGAGATGATGCACAGCCCAAGACCATTGAAAATCTAGTGTGGGATTTGGACAAATGTCACAGTGGCGGGATGATACGGGTAACAAGTGTTTACCGCATAGTGAGCCGCTGTTATGAATGCTTCTACTCTGTCCGGTGACAATCCGGCCATAAATCTGAGAGCGTGGGTTCCGAATGCGCCTGTCAACATGCCTACCGCAACTGGTAGTAGAACGGAACTGGAAGGTTAAATTGAATACAAAGGCCAGGAAAACTCCAAACCGAATAGGGCCCCTGTGCGCCACAACAGTGGTGGTTTTATGGAGATTCTTGACAAACGGAGAGATGGAAGCAGCGGAGTCAGAGGAGAGGGGTCGCCCATGGTCGTCTTGGTGCAAGTGCTTGGTGGGTGCGAGAAGTGTGCGATGCGAGGCGATCAGCGTGTGGTAGTAAGCGGCCCGGACTCGCGACATTCGCCAGACCAAAAAGGGACACGCGCGCTTAACCGCTTCAAAATTCCCTCGAGATGGGCAAGGCTCAAAAGAAAACAGGCAAGGGTCGATTGGATAAGTACTACAAACTTGCAAAGTACGTAGAATGCATTTCCATTCGCTTTACAAGCGCTTGAGCATATCCTGCAGAGAACAAGGGTACCGTGCACGTTCCGCATTCAAGCTGATCCAGCTGAACAAGAAATACGCCTTCTTGGAATCTGCGCGATGTTGTATAGATCTGTGCGCTGCGCCTGGAGGATGGCTCCAGGTTGTGAGCAAGACAATGCCCGTGAACAGTCTGATCGTTGGTGCGTAGAGAAATTCTGACCTTTGATCCACTTGCTTAAAATTGCTCCATGATAGGCGTTGACCTGGTACCGATAAAGCCGATTCCACGAGTTACCACCTTTGCAGTCGACATTACTACAGTCCATTGTCGCAACCTCCTACGAAATGAGCTCAAGGACTGGAAGGCGGATGTAGTACTCCACGACGGTGCACCAAACGTCGGGACTGCCTGGATACAGGATGCTTATTCGCAATCCGAGCTCGTTCTCATGAGTCTGAAGCTCGCCGTGGAATTCCTCATTAAAGGGGGAACATTTGTCACGAAGGTTTTTCGAAGTAAGGACTACAACAGCCTCATATGGGTCTTCAATCAGTTGTTCAAAAAAGTTGAGGCAACGAAACCCCCTTCCTCCCGGTACGGTTCTATGTCCAACATTCGTGACTGGTAACCAACAATTCACCAGAAATGTCTCTGCAGAGATATTCGTCGTTTGCCGCGAATTCCTTGCTCCGAAGGCCATTGATCCGAAATTCCTCGATCCCAGACACGTATTTCAAGACCTCGAAGCTTCCGCTCCCCTTGACAAAGGCGTCGCAGTGAACGATTTGCAAGCAAACTGTATTCCAGCCTGATAAGAAGCGGAGGCATCGTGGAGGATACGCTGACAATGATTACACCCTTTTCAAGCAAATCGACGTAACAGAATTCATTCGTTCTTCTGACCCCATTGCCATACTAGGGGCAGTAAATAAAATGAATTTTACTACGGAGGAAGAGAAGTCGTACGTCCTCCCACCTCTTCCGTGCACTTCCCTTTTATTCACCTGTTGGTCGGCCAGTTGGGCTTCACTTCCTCTCACCTCTGAGGACATAAAGGCCAACTTAGACGACCTCAAGGTCCTCGGGAAGGGCGACTTCAAAGCCTTGCTCAAGTGGCGCACTGCCCTCAGAGAAGAGGTCTGTTTTTTTAACGCTCTGTCATGTTTTCTTCTATCTATGCTTATACTTCTTTAGTTGGGCTTGGAAGTGAAGACAAAGCATGTTGATGAATTCACAGAGGCAGTTGAGGTTGTTGACGTCGCCGACGAAGACAAGCAGATTCAACAGGAGGTATGTAACTACGTCTGGTCGCCCGCAATGCGGTTATTAAAGCCAGTCCTAAGTTGGAACGACTCAATGCAGAGGCCGCCAGTCGAGCAAAGCGCGAGCGACGGAAAGCCAATGAGGTCAAGAGGAAGACGATCCAGAGAATGCAGTTACGAATGACAGCACCGCTGGATATTGGTCTCGAGCAAACCGATGCAGTTCTCGGTCTTGGCCAGGAGGACGTGTTCGACCTAGAGTCTGCGGAGCGAATCCCAAGAAGGATAGGTTCCCCCGATTTCAGTGACACGGACGACCAGGAACGACGACATCGAACAGAGAAATGACGACAATAGGTTCTGATGATGAAGCTCTGCATACCGATGGAGAGCAGAATAGTCGCATGCAGGCACTCGAAAATGACTTGGATGGCCTATATGAGACGTATCGGGAGAGACTTTCCGAACGAGATGCCAAATACAAAGTCCGTATGGCAAGGCAGGATGACAAGCGGCGTGAAGAGTGGTCGGGTATCGACAAGGACGAAGCTCAAGGTGACACGGATGAAGAGGGTGAAGGCGGTGGTTGGGATGAGATGGAGCAGCGTAAGGCCGCAGAGTCGGACTCGGACTTCTCGTCAGCGGATGAGGAGGACGAGCTGTCATCATCCCAATCGTCGTCCAAACGCAAGCGACCTCGCCAGCAGGAGACATCCCGGAAGAAGGCACGACTATTGACTTCTCTTGAGGAACCACAGACCACATTTCAGAGTTCTAAAAAGACTGACGTGTGGTTCAGCCAAGACATTTTCGGCGGATTGGGTCATTTAAGCGAGGATGATGACGGGGAGGCGACTTCCCCAGAACCTTCGCTAGACGCCGGGGTGAGGTCCTACCTTTTCCAAAACTCTTAATTCTCACGCATTACCAGGTGTCTGTATCAGAAGATGATGAGCTGAGGTCGCAACCTGAATTTGAAGTTGTGCCGCAAGAGCAGGACGGCACAGAGATGTGGGATGTTAACAACCCGAATGAAGACGAGTTGAAATCAGCTCAAATAAGAAGTTATTTTTCTATTTGTAAACTCGAGGCTCTGCAGTCGACTGATCGACATTTTGATTAGAACACGGTCTACTCACGGCAGAGGCAGTTTCTCTCGCTCAGGATCTAGTCAACAGAAGAAAAACAAAGACAGAACTTATCAACGACGGCTTTACGCGCTACTCCCTCAATTCAAAAGAAGGCCTCCCGTCGTGGTTTCTTGATGATGAGGCCAAGCATTTCATTCCCAACGTACCCATTACGAAAGAAGCCGTACAAGCTCTGCGCGCCAGGCAGCGCGCTCTTGATGTCCGACCTATCAAAAAGGTTGCAGAAGCAAAAGCACGAAAGAAATTGAGGGCTGCACAACGTCTGGAGAAGGCTCTGAAGAAAGCCGAAGGCGTCACAAAGACGACAGAGCTTACTGAGCGCGAGAAGGCACAGCAGGTGGAAAAGCTTATGCGCCGAGGTTTGGCAACGAAGCAGAAAAAGGAAGTCAAAGTGGTCGTCGCGAAGGGTGTTCACAAAGGCCTGAAGGGCAGACCGAAAGGCGTCAAGGGTCGTTATGTCATGGTCGACCCGCGAATGAGAAAAGAAGTGAGTATTTTCTTTGTTTCTCTTCTCATTGAATGATATCTGATGCATCATCCATAGATGCGTGCGAAGAAGGTACGAGAGAGGGAGAGTAAAAAACGCAAGCGTAGTTAGGCTCGCGGTGCACGCTAAGCTTAAGAATGTATGCCGCTAGGGTATATTCTTAGGTAGATAGGGTGTAATATCCAATTCACGACTAGGCGCAGAGTTGGGACTGAGTTATAGTTTATGATTGGGATTAAGTCTCAATTGGGAGGTGCTTGGATTATCTAGGACCAGCTCTTGCCGTCATCTGATCACAACTTTGGAGGAAATCGTTCCACTCTTGTGGGGAGTCCAGATTATCTGATGAAATCTTTGACTAGAAGCAGGGATCAGAAGCCGAAAGCATTGCGTATCAAAAAGATGATTTACCACGCATACTGCGGAATGATGCCCGCTTTCGAGATCCAGTGTGCTCTCGGATGTAACTGCAATCCCTGGAGACGGGTCATAAGAGGGTGATTCCATGCTTTGCCGAACGCTAGCGTTGGTCACAAGAACATATTTTTGGTTGTCATAAGATATATGAAGGGGCGGAACTGGCTGAACAACTTCCGAGTCACTAGAGGTCAAACTGCCGAGGTATTACTATGATCCTGTAGTGGGAAAGACAAAGACCTGCACACGCACAAATTTTCAAGGTCGTTCAGGTAGTTGAGTATTTCACCAGGTAATCGATCGAAAGTAAGGGGGTTCATATCCGAGATAGTAAAGCGAAGGTCCATCAGGCTGACATACAATCATTAAGTGGAGCGTCGAAAAGGAGGAAAGTCGAAGAACTGTACCGATCAGGCATCAGGATGTCGAGATTGGTGGAACTGCCGCCCCAGAATAATGTGTTCGCAAGAACACTTCCGCCTGAAGCTCCGAGCGGAAGTTGCGTTTGTTTCAGGTCAACGAGGGGGACCTCGAGCCGAATGAGATGTGTTGCCAGGGAATCTCTCTTGTGTTGTTCGAGGGCGGGAAAACAGCCATAAACCAAACGATGAAGGACCCTCTGTTGCGATGGTACTGCCTTGACGAGCGCGAACGGAAGACTATATGGAATCAATAAGATGAAGGAGGACACCAAAATTTTCTCACCTAGGAACGAACGTAGCCGACATTTGCTGGGTAGAAACCCATGAATGCGTGTCTGAGTAGGTTGATCCTCCTGGTCCCCCCGTACGGGGGGTTAGCAGGGAGGGCCGTGCATCAATTCGAGAGGCTGGGAAGAGAATATGCCCTGACCTGGTGATGATTAGTGGACGATACGACATCAGTATTAATATTTACAAGGCAGATATAAGCCTCGTGGATCCATAGCTCGGCATAGAGGCGTTTTCCGTAAGCCGTTGTCGGAGACGAACCTCAGTCCTGAGGGTATATTAGGCATAACGACGAATCACGCAGACAAAGTGCTCACCCATCCATCGAGGAGATATTACTCTGTGGATGTGCAAGCCCACTAATCCCCAGGCTCTGAGAGCGGGTATCCCCTAACCAATCTCCAACTCTACGCCATCGGAAGAAAGTATTTGATTTCTTTATCGGAGACAAGGAACGAGGAGCCGCAAAAGGATACAAGGCATATGCAACTGGCGCTGCTGTGGGCGTGTGGAACTCCTGGTCGTGCATCCTTTGTGCAAGAAGTTCAGAAGGTTCTGTCTAGTACGAAGTGTCAAAATGGCCCAAAAAGTGACAAATCCCGCATACTTCGTAATGTAATCTGACCGCCAGTCTCTGGGCTAACATGATATTCGTGGGATGTTTGGCCCGTAAACGTAACTTTGACCAGGTTGTCAGACCGTACTCCTAGCGACAAAGGTCACCCTCACTTTCTGACTACCAGCGTTCTCCACGAAGGCCCCGGAAAGGCGTGAAACTCTCTGAAGAACTTCTTGGGAAACAGGATGTGCGGAAGGTGTGTCAACGATATCCTCCACAATGCTCTACCGGTCAATGAGGACATTTAAAAACAGTAATACAAAAAAAAACAGCAGCGCACCTTTCGAACGTCGCCAACATATTTCTCGACAGCCTCGACAGACTCGCGACTTCCTTCCAAATATATGGCGAGAGGGTTGCGTTTCACAGAAATGTGTACATTGTACCTCCTCGACAATTGCAACAAGTCGGAACCATCTCAAAATGGCGTTAAAAAACGTAGCGCTGGAGAAGATGTATGTGCAAACCTTTTCCAAGAAGAATGAAAAGCTCGCTTGAGGCGAGTGCCAATGCTAGGAGGTGTGAGACGGAATGGCATGAAAGTCAGGGTAAACATACTTTGGGAAGCTACTTCAGTACGATCCCTCGCACGTTTGAGCTCTCTGAAGGGCGGCCAATGCCACGCCTTCTCCACGATAGCCTCCGCAAAGAACTTTTTCTTCCGCCTCGAGCCCAGTTGTAGGCCATACTGCTGGGAAAAACTCCGTAGTTGATCATTACTGAAGGAACGACAGATATTGTCTAAAAGAGCTTTGTATTCACTTGCGTACGCCGTCGACCGCGGATCCGAGTGCTCTGAGGGCTTCAGCCGCTCCAGGTCATGCAATGTCGGCATAGTTCCATCTGTGAGAAGGGATAATAGGTAAGACTCCGTTATACTAGGCTCCGAAGAACGCCCAGAGTCTATGCCGTGTTCAGTTGCCCTCAGAGGGAACACACGTTTCGAAGCGTCCCGGACTTCCACTGGGTCATCGTTCACTCGCTCCTCGAGGGCAGATAAATTTGATACGGTAGTAGCGAACCGAGTACAACGTAACCAACGATAAGATGGCCACGAAGAGAGTGGAATTGCGATACGACGAGGGAGAGAGGAGAATGGCATACAGCGACTGTCCGGGCCGGTTACCGAGTTATGTCCTCGTCCTCCTCAGGCTCACCGACTGTTCCTTCCCATCCATTCCTTTCCAGGTACTCCATGAACCGCGCATCCTCCTCAGCAAGGTCCATCCCGGTCATATCAGGCACGAAAAAGTATGTCACCAGAATACCCGTAACACCACAAATCGCGGCTATGATGAATGTCCATCTGAACAATTAATGAAGCACCGTGACGTTACTCATCCGGCATTTCGATAGTAAGAGGTCCTCACTGCTCACCTCTTTCCGAGATTGTTTTGAATGGGAGTGAATACCTGGGTACCTATTGCGGCGCCGGCCTTGCCAACCGCTGCTGACAATCCGTAACACGTCCCACTTGCCCTCAGTCAGTACTTATCAAAAGACTCCCTCATAAGCAACGTACCGGATAGGCGTCGCATACGACCTGCGTCCAAGCACGGATTACAAGAGTGTACTTCGAATAAACTATACTGACTTACTCAGCGCTGACGAGACCCAGCATATCTCCGGGGCCCTGAAAGTGTAAGATGAGTTTCCTCTGGTTGTCAGTTAATTGACTAAGTACTAACTAGATTCCCAGATGACTGCATTAGACCGTAACTTAAGAAGCGTCAGTTGGGACATCACGCTCTGTCATAAGCAGGAAACGACGCACAATACAATAAAGAGCGGAATAATCTTCGTAATTCTCTCGTATGCGAGCCCAATGATCAAACCTGACGGACGACGTAAAACCATGCTCTTCCATAGTGTATACAAAGACAATCCTTACCAAAAATGAGGTAACCACTGAACCCCAGGATCATCTGACTCGCATGCTGAGATTGAGGTGGGATACTTTAGTCGGAGAGCTTACCGTGTTCCGGCGACCTAGGGGATTACATAGAACTGCTCCGATGAAGACACCAGGCAGCGCGATGGAGGAAAGAAGGAGCTGCCACTCTGCGGTTTTCTTGATGTCGTTATCGTGAATAACGCTCGAAATAATGGTACCCGAAAATACGCCATTCGGGAAAGTCACGAAATCGTACAAAAACCTGAGCAGAGTCAAAATTAAAACTCGCGCTGCGATGAACCCTACCATGCACCACAAGTGCCAATCAGTGATCTCCAATAACGCTTGAGAACCAGGTAGTATGGCACACTCTCTAAACAAGGTTACATGTATGAGCGAGAGCCTATGAGACATACTGGGGGGAAATGGTTACTCTTGATGGCGCCCTTCCGGTAAAGCTTTGAGCTTAGTATCCTCAACCGGAAAACTAGCACGGTAAGTGGAAGGAAGATTCCAACCCCAAAACTGACACGCCAAACAGTATTAAGATGATTCTCCCCAGCGATTGAAAGAACGATGAGAAAGACAGAACAAGCCAAGGGACCCCCGAACTGGCAGGAATATGTGCGACGTTTAATACGAGTACAGCCAAGTAACTTACGGAAAGAACGAAGTTTGTGACCATGATGAAAACTGTTGAATAATGCGAACAACTTGATCAATCGCACAAATGACAATCAAGACAAGTAGCCTACCAGGGCCACGTCTGCTCAGCATTTGCTCGTTTGCTGCCTCACTGGCACTGGTAGACGATGCGGGATACTCGCCACCGACACCCTGGTAAGAGAATGAGTCCCGAAATCAGACAATATCAACAGCACGAACAATCCCTGTTATCCCTCGCGCAAAGGTTAAGAACCAGAACAATCCCTTGGCACTATCGTGGTAGCCATGTGCAGCGGTGCCTAGTGTAGCACCAAGGACAATGACCAGTGTAGTGAAGACAAGTGCAACCTTTCGTCCCATGCGATCGCATACCAGGCCGACGAACAACTGGCCAATGATTGCACCTAGATAAGGAAAAGTAAAACTCAGGTAATGTCCGAAAGAGTATATCTACCAACTAGGAGGGCATTGGAAACCCGTGTAGAGACGGATGCCGTATAGTCTTTTGGGTACAAGCGTTTAAATACCACCTGGAAGCAGTTTGGACTAGTACGTCTGATGTCCGAGTCAAAACAGCAAACAGCATACATTGCTCATGGTCATAAGATTGTTCTGATCTAAATAATTTTTGCGTCGTCAGCCCTGAGCACACCGCGGCGTCTTATAATTCTCATGATGCGACTCACATCCATCGCTTATGAGACCAAATGCTGCAGCGGCGATCGTGAGGTACGCGCTTATTCTCTCCTTTGTAGTGGTGGCTTGCTTGTCGAGACCCGAGTCTTGAACGACATCCTCGCTAGTTATCTCCACGGTCTGCTTCACGTCTTTTCTCAAGTTCATAGCACGGCTGTGTATACTCTACCCGGAGAGAGAAGATGGACGCCGTCCCACTTGCCGCGAAGTCTCGTCGTGGCTATTTATACTGTCGGATAATTGGTACATCTCGCGGCGCTCTGAAAGAAGTAAACGGGTTTTGCAATCATGCGTCACGTTCAAAACAGCCCCCACGTGCGTCCCCACGTCAGGCCACGCCAAATGTGGGTAGCATAGGCTTCGTGGCCCAGGCCAAATAGCTGGAATATCAACGGTGCGTTTCAGAGATGTCGACAACCACGAGGTAGTTCAGGCGGAGCTAGCAGAGAAGCGATTGAATCATGATGTCCATGTGAAGATTGTTATATATCAGGGGAGTTCAGGCTGGTGGGAGAACTTCGGACGTATCGCCCAATGATGATCAATACGGAAGTCGGCAGCACGTGCCTCAGGCTCTGGTTTGACGTCTTCGCTCAATTCGGCCAATTCACGTTCGCTCTTTTGCATTCAGCACACTCGTAAAACACCAGCATGGGCACGCTGAAGCATGGCCTTCTGCATGCATGACGCGTTTCGATAAGTGGAGAAAGCTCCAGAGCATGGTAGACCACAAGTATGTCGGAAAGATGAACCGCCCTGATTCAGGCTCACTTATTTCCCAGATGGCCTATGTTAGGAGTAGTCTAACTCTAACCAACCATAATCCATCCCCCGAATCAAGATCTGCAGCTCGTTTTCCTCTCATTCGTCGATATCACCTGAAAACCTGAAGATGGGTCCACTTGAACTGCAAGAACGCAATGTGAATGTATTCGATTCTCAGGCTGGTCGTGTTGTCATGGCTGGTATATCCCATTCATTGATTTACTTCGCTCCCGATCTCCATTGACGATGTGTGCAGGGTTTTGGCAATATGGCAGTCTCCGATGGGATAAATTTTATACTTAAGAACATTCGTTGTTACTTCAACGGATTGGACCATTTTTCAATATGAACTCACCCAGCGCTGTGATCTTGGTAGTGTAAGAGCTTGTAACAGCGCGGATTCCTGTGAGTCCATCATCGACCGCGCGGTCGCTGAAACGAAGTGATCATTACAACATTACAGTAAAGTGAGCGCCACCGACTTAATGTATAATCACTGATGAGCACGCATGTTCTCATGGAATCTTACGTTTTCCGCAGTCTCTACAGTAACCTAACTCTTCGCTGTGCGCATATCCGAGTCGCGCGCATGGTCGGACTCTCACGATGTCATGCCCGACGCCTCAAATTTCGCTTGACACGCTGACCTATCAAACATCTACCGCAATCGTAATTCCCTTCGGACCATCTTCATGAGGGAATTTCGTCACCCTCTGGAGGATCGTCCCCGGAATCGCGGCCAGTACCTTGCGGTGCGTCCGCATGGACAGCGCTGATCCACACGTAACCGGTGCTCATTAATCTTGTGACACAAGGCGGAATGCAGGAAGACGTGTTAATCTGGCTGGCCTATGCGTTAGACAGCTAGTAACTTACTGTTCACACAGTATTATTGCACCTTTGTATGCCCTTCGATGACCATACCGGTACCGAATGCCGAACCGAGCCGGAAACATATCATTGACACACCGGACATGCCAAGTGACCGAAACATTGACCCTTTATGCCGCGGATCTGGACGTCGCAGCGTGCCAAACAACGGTGTGGTTCCCCAGACCGAACCCCCAACGCAGGCCTTGCGAAAGACCGAGCATTCCGTATCCCGAGGCCAGTGCGCCTTATGAGTCAGCTACGTCATGTTTTGTTGTGGGTGACGTAGGTGGACAACTAGTAGAGTGTCGAGTTTCGAACTAGGTTTCGGGTGAGTTATTAGGCTGTATCTGATGACTTGCAAAATCTGCCAGTGCCACTCCGCTTCGGCAGGCCATAGCGATACGCCCATTACGGTTGAGTATCCGAGTCGGGCTCCAGTCCATCACGTTTGTATCAAACTTCGAGGCCATTGTGTCTCCTAGGAGTAAACGATGGATAAATATTGTCGGTGTTCTATACGTAGGTCCTCGTGGCAATAATACCCCCCCGCCTCTCGGACCTGAGCGCTTGAGCCGTGGGAGGCTGAATCATCTTAGATCTCACGTGAGCGCAGATGGTTGAAAGGTAGCTTGGGCCATGAGATTGCAGAATGGATAGGACGATGGCATGTGAATAAACGTGGTCGACCTGCTGGTAATCCGGTAATGTCCTAGACAAAAGCAGTTTGGGTGATTGTAGGCTAGAATCCGTAAGGGACAAGAATACTAGTAGAAATGCTAGTAGAAAAGATAAGGTGAATGCGAAAATGAAAATTGTGAGAAAGCGACGTAAGCCCAAAATCTGGGGCCAGTCGGCTCCGCCAATCTTATCAGTTAGCGGAATACCTCCATTCCCCGTCGTGTTCCCTTGCGATGCCTCCTCAGCCTCCATCGCCGGTCATATCCTCTTCATCTACCCTGTGGGCAACCGGTATCTACTGTCTGTTTCTCACAATTTTTTTTTGGGCTAATATCGTACCATTTTGCTACTAGCTTCAAAGGAATGGGTCATCCCTGCGAAGCCCAAACCTGGCCGTAAGCCGAAGAAGGATTTGGTCCCAGCATCTGTCCAGCAGAACGATGTAATAATTTACAATTCCGTTTTGTTCTCAGAATACTCAAATGGATCGAGTCTAGGTGATTGATGCCAGTGGTCGGCGCGTCCAGAACAGGTATCGGGTTCTGTCGGTACTTTTGAATCGCGACATGCTAATCCTGTATAACCGGAAGGGCCGCACAACGCGCCTTTAGAGAGCGCAAGCAATCACAGCTTACTGAGCTTCAAGCACGCATACAGCTCTATGAGCAAGGCGAGATCGAGCGGAACGTTGCCCTTCAGGCTATAGCCAAGCGTCTCAAGGAGGAGAACGACCGCCTCCGTGTCGAGAATGCGCAATATAAAGAGACAATTGCAAATTGTGAGCGCAATCATCAAGCACCAAAGCCCGATGAAAATAAGAGATGGAGAGATAGTCCGTCCATTGGTCTTGACGATCATGATCCATCGAACAATCCTCCTAACAAAAAACCTAAGCTCGATACCGGCAAGACTACATCCTCGTTCCAGATTCCTACACCCACTACGATGGCATTGACACCATCCACGCCGTCTCTAGTTTCTTCTCCGAGTTCGAATATCTCGTCAGAGAAAGGACCGTCTCCTCTCCCAAACCAGAACCCCGGTCAAGCGGATGTCATGTTCCCATCCCCAGTCTCCACTCTCGACACTATATTCAACTTCCCGCCTGGCCCTAAATCCTCAGCATACAGCGGTACTCATTCCATGGGTGCCTTTGAATGCGGTCTCTGCACGGACGGCACTTCCTGTGTTTGCCGAGAGATGGTTCTCCATTCTCCTGCCATGCCATTCAAGACCGAAACTACTACAGTGTCAGCAGCTTCCATGGTGCCCAGTCGAGTTGCCTCCAGTCTCCCAGATAGGCGCGCAATCTATTCTGGACAACCTCCCACCATACCAGCCTCCAGTCCCTCTTCGACGGCGTCCCGAAGTGCGACCTCTCAGATCGTTATTTCCCATCGTACCTTCCTCTGGCAAGTCCTTCACAAGTCACACAATCAGGTCCAGTGAACTGTTCAGGCGATCCATCGAACTGTCTGGCATGCGCGGATGACGTGTTTGGACAAGCGTTTTGTGCCGCTGTCGGCGAGTCCCTAGCCTGCAGCGGCCCGTGTGCTGATTGTCCCCGTGCCAGTGGCACCAAGTACAGGAATAGCACTATTAGCACACACGCCTCCTCAAGCGCTTCCCAAGAGGGCGGTAACTCAGCGGAAACCATTCCAACAAGCGACGCTTGGCGACAGTTGAAATCGCACCCAAATGTATCCTTCGCCGACCTGACCCTGTTGGCCGAGGTCGTGGCACGGAGATCGAAGTGTGCCGGTCCTACCGTAGTTATTTCCCCCCCGCCAGGCTCAATCACTCCAGAAAGAACGTCTTCTCCTGTTCGTCCAATTAACGGTCCAAGCGCAGCAGGAGGGGATAGTGACGTTATTTTACTTTCCGATCCGCATGCGAACTACCACATGAAGGAGCGGGAACGTTCCGCGTGTTCATCCCCGAACTTGGTGCAGGAAGAGCTCGTTCGGTGCTCGCGGACGGGATCGGGGCGCGAGGTCCACACGGCCGGCGTGAGGGAAGCACTGGCTCTTCTAGACTCACGATTTTGAGGTCATAGTTATCCGTGTGTACTAGCTACACTTATCAATCACTCACGCGGGCTGGTTGATTACTTGCTTGTATTCGTATTCCTAGCGCCCTTCCCTACACTTACTAAAAGAGTAGTTGAATTCCGTGAATACGATTGTGGGTGGTGCACATTGTAATGTATCATGACCCTTAACATACATCAAGTTCTCCTACGCGGGTCCGTCCGTGATTTCTCCGTCAAGTCCTCGACAATTCCTTCAACTTGTCAATAAGTTCGCGGCGTTCGCGTTGCGACAGCTTCTTCGATGAAGTTTGGCCGTCGTACACATTCCGTAGATGAAACACGAGCATCTTGAGGGACGCCCGCTCGATGTTGGGTGGTAAGGGCGCAACTGATGGCCATAAACTTAATAATGTTTGGCGTGCGAGGCGATGAGCTCCGGCAGCGAAGAACACACTCGTAATAGCATCCACGGCTGGAACATCAGGCCTGACACCCGTTGCAATCATGTGCTGGAGAACACGCATGGCCCCCTCAGAATTTTTCTGACGCGCATAACCCACGATGAGAATTGTGTGCATGACACAACTGGGCCTGATCCCCCCTCTCTCCGCAGCATTCATTACGGCTTCCGCAGCGGCCAATTCGCCAGTTGCGGCATAACCCTCCATGAGAGCAGCGTAATGGTATTCGTTGGGATGTAATCCCCGATCGAGCATTAATTGGAAAATACTCTTGGCCGCTCTCATGTCGCCCTTCATTACAGCCTCGTATCGAATTCGGAGGGCGAACATCCGGTGGTCCGCGAGCACACCACGATCGGCTAAGGATTGGATGTTTGGCTGGATACAAGCATTCTGGTGAGTGGTAACGAGATGAATGCCAGCAGCTGGGTCAAAAGATTTGCCCACGGTGGATATCGGAGCCGAATGTGAAGGAGATCGAGTTGGGAAGAGGCTGTGCTTTCCGCTTTGCTTTCCAGGGGTGTTATTCCAGCCCGATCGCTTGACATCACGAAAGTGATCACGGAGGCTAGAAGCCAAGGATCGAGAGAGACGGGATAACGAGAGGTCGTTCAAGGACAATTCTTTGGAAACACGGTCAACATCAGCTATGGTGAATCCTTCAGCATTGATGAGGTGGGACTCTAAAAGCGCTTGGGTGTGACGATCGGGATTTACCTGGCACAACTGCATTAAACGCAGGCAGGCGTGCAAGCCGTCGATGCCACATAAATGTAGAATGCCAGCGGCCAGCGCATTGAATATCTCGACAGTGGGTTCGGGTAAGACATGAGGTAAAGGCAACTCCTCTTGAGATTCGAATGCGAGGGGGATGTTTCTAATCCCGGGCCGAAAACCCTCGATGTCCGCGCACATAGCAGAGACAACATTTACGGCAGCGCTAGGCTGGCCAACGACAAAGTAGAGCCGAATAAGGGCAGCGATAAAGTGGCCGTCAGGAGTGACACCAGAGTGTTCCATTTGTCTAAGCAAGCCATGTGCGGAGACCAGGTTGCCTTGGGATGCCATGTAGTGAAGAAGGATGGTGTATGTCGCAATGTCTGGCAAAAGAGGGTGAGAAGTATGACCCCAACTTGATGAACGGATGAGGTCTGAAAGAGTAGCGCCTTCTCCTTCGCGTCGCAAGGGGCGCACACCAAACGACAATTGGGACACCTCGAACGTTCCGAAATCGACATGACGGATCAACGATAATACATTCTCTGTGTCGTGGGTATCTATCGAGAATTGAAGCAGGGCATTCAAGATACGAGTAGATGTGTTTGCGTCTGCGTCTTTCAGAGCATTCAAGGCGCTTCTCTGGACAACAACATCCGGGCCCAGGGTGCGATATGCGGAGATGATGGTGGCGTGGGTGCGAGTGTCGATGCCAAATCCTGCTTTCAACATCCGCTGCATGACGTCCATGGCTTTGACAATATTTCGATTGCGGAGGTGGCCCGACAAAAGAAGATGGTATGTCCTTCGACTTGGGAGTAACCCTTCCTCTTCGAACCATTCTAAGGCACGATCCAGGCGTGCAAACTGTGACATTTCGACTAATGCACGGATACACCAATCTAGAAGGCGAGCTGTTTGACGTCCTGACTGACGTTTTTGAAGACGCACTAAAGCGGGTATCAATCCCCATTCTCGAGCTTCGGCAAGTCGGCAAGCCACCGACTCGTAAACCTCCCTTCCCAAATGACAGCCAGAGTGATGTGCGGCAACTAGGACGAGAAGTGCTCTGCGGGGGTGGGGAGTGGATGCCATCTGTTGGGCACGCCTGGAAACCTTGCGGCTGTCGGGAAATGAACGGGGCAAGTGGCGGTCTGCCAGAAGGTTCGTGATTTTCTTCCGGAGGGGTTTCGAACCAGCGGAATGAATGTGTGAACTCTCCATGAATGAGGGGTGTTTTAACGGGACGTTGTGGATGGGTAGAGCAACTGGTTGATGCCTGTTGAATTGCACGGGCTTTGGTGAAGGACTGACAGACGTGTTTGGGTCGTCGTGGTCGTGTGACGCGAGAACTGGCCGCACCCTCCGACGGGAAAGAGCAAAAGACCTCAGGCATGTGAGGCGGATGGAGGGATAGGGACGTGAAGTATGAAGTGAAGAGGGAATGAAAAGATCCGCCAGAGAGTGTACAAGCTGATGGAGAGACTGCCTGTTGCCACGGCCAACTCTCCAAAGCATGGACAGCCAGGTCAAACGTCAGGAGAGGACGGTGTTAAGACACCGTGGGCGTGGGCTGTGAACACGCCGGCAGGAAAGCGCGAGAAAAATAAGAAACACGTGGAGGAGGGAAGGTGGAAAAGACCTCACATCAAACACGAGGCAGCCTGGGGAGGAGAACGACTTGACGAAAAGACGAGTGTCCACTAGCACGAGTGGGACGGGACGAGGTCGCGGTAACGGGTGCGGTAATTCGGGTGGGAACAGGTTGGCGCACGCATACATTCGCGCCCCTGTTCCCCCCTCAACGGGTATTGCCGCACTCGGTCAGTGTCCCTTTCTGCCACGCGAGATCCATTCGACTGTCTGTTAGTACTTTTTTTCACTAGCTTAGCATGAAACTTCAATCTCGCTTGTGTCAGGCGCCACTAGTTCAAGCTAGACCTGTCCTAAATTTATTTCCTTTCTTCAAAATCTGACATCTGTCGAGCTGAATGATTTATGGCGTGAGAACTTTGTTTGTGGCCGCTCGTCGGGGCAACGAATCAACATGGCTGGCGGGTGCCTGCGGTTGGAGTGGTCGGCCACCTCGTGTCTGTTCCGCTCGAGTTACTGGGTCCGACGAACTCTGGCAGACAAGAGAAAAATCTTGTTCTTTGTTCAAGGATCGCTGAGTCATCTTTTCACTTTGATCCTGTTTGAACCAACTCGGAGAGGACAAACCGTCGGAAGATGGAAGGTAGATCCCGTGCATACCGCATTACTCTGGACTGGCTGCTCGTGCGTTCCGGTCTTACGATCTGCTCGGCAGGCGCTAGTCCGAAAGGCACGCTGATTTCATCGATCTCGTCATCCCGGTTCGGTGGCGGACTATCGAGCAAGTCCAATGCCTTGATTCTCATCGATGCCACACTCCCTAGCTCTAGTTGACACATACTTCCGCTTTGGTTCATTTTACCGACCAAAACTTGTTCAATTCCCCATTCCCGCGGGAAATGAATCCGCTTACCCCGATGCGTGTTTGGGGTTTCTTCCCAGGTCGTCTAGTCTTGATGGTCGCTCATTTCAGTGTTATGGTCAATACCGTCTGCCACGAATGGTAGAACCCCTGGAGCGCCCGGAGATCCGCCTGTCGATTGACTGCTAGACGCTCAGCCCTCGCGTAAGGGGATCAAAATCCACTTAGGTTGACCGCCGCCCTGGCGACGGCGCGAGAAACCATGAGTTTCATCGCTTTTGCCTGACCCGAGCTGTTCGCCGTGAAATAACGCGTGGCATACAATATATAAAGTGGGATGATCATCCTCACTTCCTTAGTAACCTCTGCCGTTCCTATGACTCGCATCCACTCTCCCAGGTCACACCTTTCGGTCCTTCAGACTAGTGCCTCCCGCTATGCCTCTTTTCCCGCCTTCTATGTACCTCGGACCCTCTCGGAGTCCGGTGACGTAGCATCCTGGGAGCCCATCTCATACACCCAATTCCTCCTCGATGTCGAGTTATTTGCAAGACATTGGGCTCATGTTCTTAAACTTGATGGTATCCCACAGCGGTCTGTCATCGGCATGTGGTCAGTCAATTTATGACTCAATCCATCACTTGACATCTGATGATCCGTATTACCGTAGGTTGAGTGGCATGACCTACGTTGACGTGCTGCACATATACGGACTCACGCGTGCTGGCTATATCCCGCAACTTTTCAGCATTCGGCTACCCAACCCTGACGTCGTCTATGAACTGCTTAGCAAAGCACATGCCCGCGCGCTCATTGTAGACCCATCGTTCGAAGGTCTTCTCAAAAGTTGCCCAACCCCAACACATCGAGCTGCCACGACAGTGTACGACATAGATTCCCATGACATGCCCCTTCCAAGCCTTCCCACACTCAGGGAGAGTGATACCATCTTCATCTTCCATACCAGTGGTTCCACTTCTGGAATCCCAACACTCGTGCCTTGCAGTCTGTCCTGGCTTGATTCCGCTATCACCAAGTCACATCAGATTTCGAAGCCTAGTGGTCGAACTGAGCGCAACCAAGACGTCACAGTGTGGATGTGAGTGATCTAAGTTCATGGTCTTGCGCCCAGTTGAATAACCTTTTATAGGGGAAGCATGTGCCATATAGCACAGACATTCAGTGAGTACCACCGCCACCAGAAGTCAATCGATTTGATCGAACTGACACGCCCTATTTTTAGTGTTCCTTGGGTCTCTTCAATACGGTGCCTGTACTGTCCAGCCCTCTAAGCAGGCATTCTCATCGAATGAACTATCCTTGATGATTCGGGATTGCGGTGTGAACCGCCTTAACCAATTCGCGACGTTCCTCGCCATGCATCTTCGTAACTCGCGGCAAAACCCGAGGCTCCTGGCACTGTTGCAAACACTTGATGATGCGCTGTACAGCGGTTTGGCGCTTCCCCGGGAAGAGGAAGAGTGGGCACGTGGAAATGGAATCAGGCTGCGTGTGAGTTTTGTGTCTATATCTGACACTTTCGTGTCTGATTTTTCCCAAGAATCTTTTTGGCAGCACCGAATGCGGCGCCATGCTTCTGTCGACTTGTACGAGGGGTTCCGAAATGGTCCTTCAACCCCTCGATGGGATGTCGTATGCCTTCCGCCCTGTTGCTTCGCAATCTGAAGCAGGCACCTCACAAGCTGAACAATGCTCAGCTGCACCCCTGCTCGAACTTGTCATCCTCGCGGAGTCACCGGACTGCCCCGATAGGTCCTTGCGGGCCGCCAATAAAAACTTCCATACGGGTGACCTGTTCCAAGAGATCAAACCCGGCTATTATCTTTCCAAGGGCCGGGACGATGACTGGATAAAGAGCGAGAATAGCCTCCGCTGCGATACCAAGTACGTAACACACAGCTATGCCTCGTAATGACTTGAGTTAACCGGTTTGCAGGGCTATCGAAGATAACGTTCGTGCAACTTGTGGCGATCTTGTGGCGGAATGTATCGTTGTTGGGAACGGTCGCCCATCGCCAGCGCTGTTCATCGAGACAAATTCAGACATGCCTCAGCCCAAATTAAAACGGGAAGTGCTCCGCCGCACCCGACAGTTTCACACAAGACGATATCTGCACGAACGGATTGTTTCAGCAGACATGATTGTGATCGTCGAAAAGGGTTCATTACCCAGGACAGCTACCAAGGGCAACGTCCGTAGGAAAGCCACCGAAGAGGCCTTTCGGACTGTTTTAGACAAAATTTATGGCACGGAATGGTCTGGTACATCATAACTATGATTATTCATGGACAGGTAGAGTACAAGCAGTATCTATTACATATACACTCGCTATTATTTCGCATATCTCTATTATTAGCCGTACCAGTAGGATTAATCATAGTACTAATTAGAGGCACGGACGTTTAGTTTAGATCCTACAATAGTACTATAATTGCACCTACTTCTAAAATATTAAACCTTGCTTAGGATTCCTCGTCCCTGTCTGAGTTGTATGCAGCTTCTGCCAAAGTAATGATGACTTGTTCAGGTTTTATTTGCATGAGGAGGAGCTCGGTATGATCGACAGCTGTCTTAACATGTACGCGAATGTCAACATGTGACAGGGACGCCTTCCCTTGTTCATCCGCCGCGTTGTGGGAAGAAGGCACTCCGCGAGTCAAATCCAGGGTGATTTGATGTGTCAAGAAGAGCATGGGACGACTGTGGTCCGGAAACAAACTGGTCCGACTCACTAATGTCGAAGAAGATGGAAGGTGTTGTTTGTACAATTGAACGGCTGGGAGATTACCCGCGGCCGAAATAGGGCTCGGAACCCAATTAAGGATAAGAATGACGGGATAATGTGATCGATGAAAGCTCCACAAGGCTGTGAGAATGGTTTGAAGGGGATTGTTTGATGTGGTGGGTGGTGGCGCGGCGGGGTTCATCAAATGAGGCGTGTGTCGTTCGGCCGCTAAGCGGTCTAGCCAGTAAAAGCTACTGGCCGAGTCAACGGCAAGAAGGGCAATTTCGGACGTGGGAAGATTAGACATGTGGTATGAAGATAGATTGGCAAGACCAGCAGCGAGCTGTGATGAGGACTTTGGGCGGAAGATGTGAACGTTGCGAAGGGCGACGGAGATGATCTGCCCAGGGGTGTTTTCATCAGAAGGGAAGCTGTGCGGCAGGCGCGTTCGGAGTAATGTTTGAAGACGGTGGACATCGAAGGTGCCATCTGTGTCGAACACGACGGAGACTTTGTTCCAGCCACCGAAACGGAGAGGAAGGATACAAGAACAAATCAGGTAGTAGAGAAGGTGCGTCTTCCCGGAGCCTGTGTGTCCCTGAATTTCGATAACATCGCCGCGATGAAGGGAAGACAGATATGATAATCCGGGAAACGGAGGTGTAGGTATTCCAGTCGGTGCGGCGGCTGTGTTTGATCAACACGAGACATGGCAAATTTCCCAAATTAAAGAGGAAAAAAAAAAACTAACATGTGGACCGCGTAGCGCTCAATAACTACAGGTAGGGTGAGTAAGTGGGTTGCATGTTACGAAGGAAATTTTACTTGATCGAGGGATTCTGATTGAATCTGCTCCGGGTCCATCATGATGGATGTATTGTACACGTGACGAGCAACAGAGGCAAGCCACGACTCGGCGGGCCTAGTGCACCAACGTGACCCATAGAATGTCGTCTGCGCTCCAAAAGGCCCCTCCTCGTCGTAATTCTTCCATAAACCCCAGCTCTATCACCAAGGGCGCTACAGCCAGATCCGCCGTCAATCCTCGTGTTTCTTCCTCACTCAGCTCTCCACGCCGTTCTACCCTTAAGAGTACCACCCCTCCACCAGATGCCCCGGATGCCCTAGATGCGCTGGCTGCTTCTCTCAAACGAGAGACAGAAGAGAAAGAGCGGGTGCGTGACAGCGTCCCTTCACTGTCGCCCGCACTGTGCTCATATATTCCCAGCTCCTCGTTCAATTGCAGAACAAGGACCAGACCATCAAAACCCTAACTGATGAAAATGCCAATTTCTCCACAGCCCTCAACACTGCTGAAGCAAGGTTATATGAATTTTATACTGAGCAAGGTAGAATGGAAGAGGAAATGTCCGCCCGCATCGAGGTCACGGAGAAACTCCGAACGCAAGCTCGCGAGCTTGAAAAGGAGAGACGTGATTTGCACAGACGGTACAATGAACAGGTGAGCCCACAAAGCTGGACATGAGCGCAGAGGAGGTAAACACGCGTTTTCAAAGACTGCTACCTTCGAAGCGGAACGGCAATCATTCTATGACAACGAGCAACACCTCAAGTCCCGCATCCAGTCTCTCACACAAGTACGAAAGCAGCCAGCACCACCCTCGCCAACTGTGTTGGTCATGCCGGAAACCGACACTGAAGAAGAGGAGGAAGAGGAAGCTGTCGAACCATCTGTTTCGACTCAAGAGAAAGAAGATCCTGATGCGGAGCCTGCTGAGATGACAGCTCTGAGGCTAGAGTTATCCACCCTCTCTACATCCCATGCATCGCTTCAAAATACCCTTGTCCTCCTGCAGACTCAGCTCGTCGACCTGAAGCGGGTGAACAACCAACTTCAGGAGGAGAACGAAAGCTATAACATCCTTCTACGCGAGAAGACTTTAAGCGGACAGTACGACTTATTCAGGCAGGTTAACGGGGACAGCCCGAGCTTCGTCGATGAAGATGGCCAAACGGACGAAATGGGTGATGTTCGAAGTGTGCAAAGTGGTGCGCATAGCACTCAACTGGGGACGGTCGACGAACATCCGGACGAGGACCATTTGCATACCGATTTAGGCATAGATCACGGGGACGATCTTATGCCAAATTCCGACGATGAGGGATCTCTTACAAGAGAGGGTTCGACCCGCGGAAAGCGCAGTCGTCATGGCCGCAATCGCCATGGCGGGTCAAATTCACCTCCACCTCAGGGAGAGTCACTCGCTGGATTGCCCATTACTGGCCCCGGGCTCGACCTGGCCGCCGAGTTGGGAAGGGCCGAAAACAAGGACATATTGGAAGGCCATCCAGTGGACGTCTCAGGCCCGCCGAAAGACAAACGAGGAAAGAAGGGGGTGTCCGAATCCAGGAAGGTTTCCGCGGCAGATCCTGGAATGGAGCGGACCGATTCTCTTAATGAACTGCGAAACGAGATCAAATCTCTCAAAGATGCAAACAAGGCTCTCTCTCTATACGCATCCAAGATTATCGACAGGATTATCGCCCAGGAAGGATTTGAGCACGTCCTCGCGGTTGATTATGAACCAAAGTCTCCAGCCACTCCCACCGCGACGCTGGCACCTCCGGACACTTCCGCCGGGGCTGACCCAAAACCGAAACGACGAAACACAACGGCTGCCCGCTCGAATTCTAATCCTTCTCCGCAACTCGAGAAACTCACAACATTCAATTCGCCGCCTCCTCCGAGTAACACTCCTCCATCACGGTCAAGCAGGCGCTCATTATCCTTTGATTGGCGTGCGCTTTCTTCCTTGGTAGGCGGAGATAAGGACAAGAAGCCCGAAGCCAACCCCAACCTTCGTCCTCTTACACTCAAACCTGGTAGCGTCAGCGGGGCACGCAAACTCGAAACACAAGAGGACGAAGAAGACCGCAAGGAACGCGAGCGGCTGGACGCAACGATGAAACTCATGGGCATCGAAAAGCCACCGTCAGTGCCACCGCCATCCCAGGAGTCCTACACGACATCTGATACGTCCACCCCAACGGCGGAAAGCGTGGCGAGCCCACCCCTCTCATCCCGCTTTTCGTTCTTCCGTCGTTCAACTTCAACTGCACCTTCCGAGTCGACATCCAATCCTTCCGCTGAGACATTGCAGGGAAGTCCTATCAACCTCACTCACGATACACTCGTTCAGTCACAGGCCGAGGAATCGCTCGCCGCGCTTGACGCTCAGGAACGCGTCCTCAGTGCGGAGATGGCCAAGGGCCGAAGTGGTGGTTTCACTGAGATATTGCCCCGCCGTAAGTCTGGAAGCAGGCGTTCACACACTAGTGGCGGTGGCAGCGGCAGTGGCAGCACCGTATGGAGCGCTGGTATGGGCCCTGCTGGTGAAGATGATTGATCAAACTGAACCTGAACGCCTCAAACTGTATTACCCCTGAAAGCACGTCATCGTTCGGCAATACCGTCATTGATACCACTTTCCTCCATTGACTCACGACCAACATACGCCATATATGTCCGATAGGTACATTAGGAAAAGGAAATGTATACCCTACGAAGTTTAATGCAAATAGTGATCAGAGCTGCAAACATTGGCATTACGACGTCCCTGACCTCCGACGTCGCCGAGCGGGTCAGACGACGCTTATAGAGTTTATACTGTAGAGACAATATGAAGAGAAGGACCATAAATTGCCAACACAAGGCGAAACGAGGTGAGAGATCATCGACCCTGTCCGCTGCTGCTGACTCCATAACACAGTTTTCACGTTGTTGTTAGCCTGTGCGGAACGAGCGTATTCCGGGCATGCGTTCGGATAGTCTCGAATGGATTTGCAGCGAACTCAGGGTTCAAACGTATCAAGGGTTGACGGAAGCGTTCGGCTTTCCTGTGTATTCGCAAAAGTTAAAAAAAAATTTGAAAAAATGAATCGCAATCAATTGCAAGAAATGCAAAATGACAGTTGGCAATGAAAAATAAGTTTCCGTACGTACAGTGCACGTCGTCGTCCTTGCGACCTCATTAGTGGGACGCCATGACACTCGCCAATCTGACCTGGCCGAGTTGTTGGTGGTGGCGGCACCTCCAATTGATCATCGGTAGTAGGCTGCTGCTTGGACTTGCACTTTAACTTGTTAATACTAGGTTTCAAAGACGCATCGATCATTGCAGCCGCCGCGGTTGTGGTGGTGACGGTGGCGTCTAGCTCCCCCGCGGAACTATCGCCAATAATGGTGGCAGCTGTTGTTCTTGTTCTTGTTGTTGGTGGAGCGATGGACGGAAGTGCGGCTTTTAGCGATCCCAGTCCGCCCGCCGTGAGCTGCTCCTTCTCTCTGCGTTTCAGCCTACGCGCATGCGATTTTGAATATGGGGCGCGTGATGCTTCTAAACCTGTGACCCCACCACGACCACGACCACGATCACCACACATACCGAGCAATCGATTCTCCACCCCCCGTAGTGATGGATCATGGCGGCCGCACGCATTGAACCGCAGCACGTAGCCGAATGTGGCGCGCATATATGCATGGTGAGTTGCAAATGAGATGAGTAAGTCAGTTGGTTTTGTGTCGAGGATTAGTTAAACGCCACATACGTTCGATGAAGAGCTCATGCTTGAGGATGCGCCTCTCTTTCTTGTTTGGCACTTGCTGCGGATCATCCGCATTTACGGAATGTAATAACTCATCTGCCTAGACTCGGAGTGTGATGATACATTCGTGAGATTGCGTTCAAGGAGATACACTTTAGGTTCACGCACCGAGACATCTTTGAGTGCCCCAACGTCAACATGCTGCACGGCGTTGTCTTGGGCCGCAAACGTGCGATTTACGGGCTTCACGGATGTCGTGTGAGCACGGGAAATCGAGCGTTGTGAACGGACTTTAGGCTGTATAAATAATCACTCGTTTTTACACAGTTTGTGTTTGGGACGGAAAGGTTCAGCAGTGCTCACCATGATGAGTTTGTCCGAAGAAGAGGGAATTGACTTATCTCTCGGTCCTCGGGCCGTGGGAACGCAATGTTCATCTGATCGGGAGATCTCACGATTCATAATCTATTCTATTGTCTACTTTGATCTAACATCTCGTCTTGCACTGGCGGGCTTTTCGAGTCCTCCAGTCCGATAACTACGAAACTTACTAATACCAGCGCTGCTCCGAGTAACACCTGACCCTTCACGGGGTGTTGCAGTCCTATATCCCCCAGCACTGCGAGTGGCATGGTCAGACTAAGGCCGATAGTCACCACCAGTGGTGTCGTCTTGAGCATTGCAATCACATAAATGTAATCGCTGGAGAGCGTGATGGCCATCTGCGGCAGAATCGCTTATGAGAGGGGAAAGTCTCACAAGGAACTCGCTGAAACTCACATTAACAAGCAAACCGACTACCACTCTGTTAGAAGTCGGTAGCTCAATCGTTTCTACACCGGCCAAATGTAACAAGACACCGATCGGCCAACAGCCAATGATGTTGAACAGGCCAACAAAACCGAAGAAGAGCTGCATATCGATCCGAGATTCCGAACGAATCCAAACCTTGAGCAAGATGACGTAAACAGCGTAGAACAAGGCGGAGAGCAATGCGAGACTGTCTCCGAGAAGGGAATTCTCTCCACCCTGGATGCCCGTCAACAAAGGGCGACCCGATGATGGTGTAGGACTTGGTCGCGTGGCCGGCGGAGCGTCCCCGGAGTCGGAAAGAGAGACCAGGATCACACCGGCAAAGCTTCGAACAGGTCAATGATCCGTCCCCAGAGGCCAAATGCACTACAGTACGCACCTAATGACAACGGCGCCAATCTTCGCCAGGGTGAAATGGTCGACGTGAAAGATGCGCCCGATAATCAATGTGAAGAAACCTGCCCGTGGGTATCTCACCATGAGCAATGGAAAAAATGCCAGGAAACTTAGAAGATACTACACACCGCTCATGCTTGACAAGATGGTTGCGCTGGCCACGCTAGTCAGACCAAGAGATGCGTTTATCGTCCAATTCGCCAGGAACCAGAGGAAACAGAACACAGATGCGAGATGGGCAGTCTCTCGTGTCGTGAGGGGTGATAGAGCGGCGGAGGTGGACGCTGGCGGTATGGAGGATGAATGGCGGCGTGGACTCTTTGCAGTGAATTACTGTAAGGATGTTGGATGAGGGATGGGAGGTCTCATACCGTGCTGGGTGGCGTCTCGTCTTCATTCACAAGTGGTTCGTATTCATCTGAAGTACTAATACAATTGTTGGAGGTGACACAAATCGTCAATGATATGATATTCGCTTACCCCAATTCAACTGTTTGGTTGGAGCCACCATGATATCGTCGTCGAATATAGCTCTTTATTAGGAACGGTAGAAGGTATAGCGAAAATGTGCTTGTTGTGAGATACGTGATGCTGTGTCGTGTGACAGTGAGCGAGCCACGACGGGCATCGAAGATAGGATGGCACAGACAGGAAAGGCTTCTCGTATCCTCCGACGAATATGTCCTGGATGCAAGCACAGGGATGATGATTAAACTTGAAGAGACCAATGGTGAACTATAGCGCACCTGAGTTACGAAATTAGAAGTCGTCCACAGGAAGACCACGAGGAGGAGTAAGCATATGCCGATAGCGTAGTCTCTCCGGGCGAGCTTCTGAGACACATGAGATTTCCCTATCATCACTGGGGACTGTGCAGGTAGAGAATCCATCTCAAGAGGCGGATAGAGATGGCCGCTTTCAGACATGCGAGGCTGAGAGGGCTCACCCAGACACGTGCCGTATACTCGTACAGTACTAAGTGGTGCTACGTACACAACAAATACAAAATTGTTCACATTGTCTAAATTATGCCCTCGCCGTTGAACCGCCCCACGCCGACGTATGATGATACTTTACCTTTTCGAATATTCGATACAGACTAATCACCAAGTTAAAGCAGTACATCAGAAGTCCAATTCCCACCAGGACAATCAACGCAAGTTGATAATCGCACAGCGATTCTCCCGTCGTGTTTTCATCAGCAGGTCCAAAAGGACTAGGAGGCCGGGGAATATTGCTGTACCACGAAATAGCCGATGGACTCGCACACGGAATGAGAGACGTAAAGAAATTGTCGAAACAGAGCGAAAGCGCGGCTGACCATGAACAAATGGACAGCACATCGAGTAATGTATACGCTAACTTGGCAGACGTTCGCCAAAGACCGAGCGGTCGCCCAAAATATTCGAGCTGGAGGCATGGCACACCAATCAGCAATCGACGAGGGCGTCGGAAATTCCACAACAGGCTCACGTATATAGTAACCATGACATGAACCAGGGTCATGGGTGCAAATATGATGACCAGGGTGCTGTATCACAATTACGAAAGGGTTCAACCTTGCGTCCGCATGCGCGACCAGGTGAAATTACGTACGGTGAGCTACCAAGGGCACCTTCTGAATCGCTACGCTTTTCGACCTTTCGTATCCGAATTGCGAGAGCAAGGGCCGCCGTGGTGAACACAATATTGATAAATCGAAACAACTAGCGAGTCGCTGTCAGTAGGTATCCACATAAGGTCCGCTAGAAGAGTATGTTTCACCAGTGGAACGTAAGTGTTATTTAATAGATATGCTCTTGCTCGTTTTCTTGCTCTGGGCCACCAACTCCCATTGGCGGCAGAGTCTTCAACAGGTTGTTCTTCGGCGGATTCACCATTCTGCAACTGCTCGTAAATGTTCCGATGGGAAAAAGACTCGAGTGGCCTTGCAGCCCAAGGAGAGTCCCATCCTGCCGTCCGACTTTGTGGGAGTGTGTAAGGCGTTGCCGGGGTTGTTGGTAATGCTATGCGAAAGCCCCGGTCTAGCGTGCGCGAAGTGGCTTGTTCTGGACTTTTATCGCCAGATTCTAGACTGCGATCCGCCCTGTGGTGAAACCCAAGACTGATGGTAGGCCTCCTCTCGAGTCGTGTAAGAGAAGGCTCGGCCCCAAACATTTCAGGCGTTGGTAGCATCGGGCGGCGACGAGTGAATGGGAACCAGCGGTGTTCGCCGCTTGGTCCTGCCGAGTGTTGCGACACGTCAGAGCGATGTGCGTCGGATGGGACATACGAGCCTCTCGGAGATGGAGGAAGTTCATGATGAGAGGCCGTGGGCGAGGGAGGTTCGTCTTTCGCCCAAGCTGCGGAGCAAACAGCAAACAAACCTGAAATCAGCACGAGACGTCGGAAAGAACGATAAGCGTACGGGGTCTTGTCACGATCTTGCTTCTGGACGTGGCACTTATCCGTTTAGCCCGAACTGTCTGAGATTTGTTTTGATTTGAAACAGACGAGCGGGTCAGTGTTGGAGGGTCGTCAGCCATGACGTGAATAAGCGCAACGGTGCGGAGCGCTCAGGCTGGAGGGAACCTCCAACTTTATCTCCATCATGTCCGATGAAGCTATCCCCTCAATCTCAACTGGCGTAGTCGGCTCTCGCTTCGTCTCACAGTCAGACGTAGATGCCGCTAGGGTCCGCAGAGACGAACAGTGGAAGGCTGCATACGCTAGGTGTCTCAGTTTTTCGTCGTCCACCTACCTGCCTGAACAAACCTTCTTCGCTTTAGGCTCGGTCAAGAACCACCACCCGCACCACAAGAAGACGCGTACGATGGTCGTAGTCTGGCAGAGGTCCGCTCCTATCTCCCCCCATCATACTTCGCACCTCCGTGTTCATCTTGGCTGTTACAATTACATTAGAAACTTGCCGCCAATCGCGTAAGTTTCGCGCAAATGGCACAACGCCATGCTCCGTACCCGTTCACATCCTCACATCATACACATCCCTTTATTCCCCCTACTCCTTCGTCAACTCTTAGGCGGCCAAACAAGAGGAATGGGAAGAGAAAACCAAACTAGCAAATCAGTTCCGTGCGCTCGAGGAAGACGAGATCATGTTTCTCGACTCTGTTAGGGAGCGTCAAGAACTGGAAGAACGCGAACGCAGAGAGCGTGACGGCGAAGAGTTAAAGAGCTTTCGGGAGTGAGTGGTAGCCTTGCGCCAATCACCCATCATATTGTTATTAACCCACACTCACCCGTGAGTGTATCCTCGATATAGAGCCGTCGCAGCAAAGGTGATTGTCAAGCCGCCACCAACCGTACCGGCGATCGAGTCGGCATCAGTCGCTGCACCGAAAACTATACCAGCACCCGCAAAGAAGCCAACAAAGGCGTCTCTCAAAGGTGTCATAATGAAGAAGAAATCGAAATCTGCTCCTGAAGTGAAAGCAGCACCGCCGGACAGTACAAAAGCCGAGCAGGAGCACGATGACCCGTCCCCAGATCCGAAGCGTCGAAAAGTCGCTGTAGCGTCGTGATCTTTTTGTGTTAAATTATCTGCACAAATGTAATGACTCTTCTAGTGAAACATCAAGCCAGTCCACCATGACTCCGTACGCGCCAAAAGTATTTTTATCTTCGTGTGACAAGATTGGGAGTCGGCGTCCATCGCACGCGGTTCAAGTCCTTGTCTTTGTTATTTTCCCAGCCCGCTGCTCTCCCCATTGCCTCTGCCCTCCTCGATGCAGCCGTGCCCATTGTTGTCCGGTCGAGCAGTCTTTTGGCTGCGGGCGTCAGCGAGCCTGGTGCCTCCGCGCGACGTGGAGTCCATGATGGCGGTGGCATGTCGCTCTTTCTGCGCGCGTAGGCAGGCCCTGACAAGCTCGCTTTTGCGCGCAAGCTTTTTGAGGCAGAAGATGAAAGCTTGTGGGATAAAGCTTCGCGTTTGGTCGGTGCAGATATATGGAAGGGGGTGCTAGGCACCGGTACTGATTCCTCGGCAGGATCGTCAGATTGCGAGAGAATGCGAGGTGTTCCTGCGAGAGTTCCCCAAGTCATTAGCTGTTTGACTGCTGCTGGTCCGAGTTCGGACGGTGTAGGGGATGGAAGCGAAGGAACATAGGAAAAATCATTGACTCCAGGTGATTTTGGTCTGTCTGAGGGAAATGTGTGAGTTGTGTGCACGCGCGCGTGCAACCAATGTGGTACACGTACATGGTGTGCCAGCAATCGCATTGTCAACGCGGCTTTGTGTGGGGCTGGGTGGTTCAGAACGAGACGAGGACATTCTTTCGCCTTGTTCCGTGAGTCGAGTGTTTCCATGCTTGATGGTCTTTGGAGGTCCTCTTGCGGGCGTGCTCTTGGCTGACGAGGGGTCGTAGGGAGAGACATCCACCCCTGGGGAGAACATCAACGAGTTCCTCGCTCGGAATGCCCATCCGTCCACGCCTGCAGACCTGGTGTCCTTCTTCGGTGCCATAACATCCACCACTTCGTCCTCGTCCTCTTCCCCTTTCCCCTTCTCCCGAGGCACGACCACGACCTCCTTACCGACACCAGACTCTCCCCCATCGCCACCAGCAGCGTTCTGCTCCGTCCCTGTCCCTGCCTCCTCGCCCTGGGCAGTGATAAGCCCCGCCGGGACAGGCGCCTCTATCCTCATCTTCTCTCTCACCCCCGCACTCTCCGGCATCTCAATCAACGCCCTCTCCCTAGCCTCAATTGCCTTCGTCCTCTGCGCCTCAACGCGTTTCTGCGCATCCCACGCCCACCCATACTTCTCGCGCCGCCGCGCATTCTCATCATCCAAGATCTGAGTGAAACTTGAATTGTCCTCGGATGTGTAGCGTGCCTGGAAGGCATCGAGGCTTATGTCCGTGTCATAGCGTAAACGTTTGGCGGGACGCTCGTGGTGGTTGTGTACGGGTGTCTCGGAAGGACCGGCGCCGTAAGGTGTTTCGGAGGGCGTCTGCCAGGGACGTGTAGACCTGACAGAGGCATTGATGGACTCGAGGTTGCGGACGCTAGCACCTATGAGTTGGGGGTCGCGGGTCTCGAGAGCATCGAGGTACAAATTGGTTGCATCGAGATGAACGAGTGAGGGAAAGAAATCGCGGGCGATGATATGGGAAAGGGCGGCAGTATATTCGTCCTCATCGAGGATGGCTTGACGGTTTAACGATGTCGAGGTCGACGGATCTGACATGATGGTCGCGGTCGCAGTGGTAAAAGCTTTACAAGACTCATTTCCACTTTCGCGGCCCGGAATCTCCATCACACACGTGATACGTGGTCTAACTGGCATCAAGTTTCTTCTATCGTATCAAGTATAATCCGAGGCAACATAATCGAGGGCATTAATCATGGGAAGCGTCGTAATGGTAATGGAAAGAAACAAGTAAAAAAAGCTACGGATATACCAGCCGTGTCTGCGAAAAGACAGTAAAAAGTTAAACGACTCGGCGGAGGGAATCACGGAACGTAGCATAAGAGTAAGATATCCATGTCCAACAATACACCAATATTCATCGCATACGTCATAAATCAGCTGCGTCCTGAACCAGAGCGCGGCCGGCCCTTGTCGCAGGTATCCAAGAATCGACTTTCCATGTCAGAGTTGTCGGCACCAGTGCTCCGGCGTCCGCTTGCACCGAGACTAGGTCTTCCGATCCGACTCTGTGAATTTGGAGTTGGGAGCTTCGACTGGCCACGGACCGCGATGTTAGGGTGAGGGAATTGCGAGAGCGGTTTGGCGCTGAATGGGGGGGTCGAGGTAATAGACGTCGGACTCACGGCAGCATGCGAGGCCGCGGAACGAGAAATGCCACTGTCGGACAAGCTTGCGCTAGGAGGAGAATCCCCTGTAGTCGAACCCAGTGACGATCGCTTGAGATAGGCACCGCCAAAGCCGGGACCACTCGGTCGCTTCAAACCGGTTGCGCCCGCTGTTGAGGGGTGCGCATATAGCCCAGAACTTGGAACAGGAATAAATGTAGGCGTCGCCGGGCGCGAGACGGGAGTGGGTATCGAGCTGACAGTGGCAGTCGTGCTGATGCTACTACGGCCCTCGGTGGAAGTCGATAACCGGGATTGCGGTCTTCTCAATCCAGAAGAGTGTGCATTATGGGACATGTCTGGTGTACCCAATGAGCCTGACTGAATAGAATTTGCGAGTGAAGCTAAGGCAGGGAGACCAGCAGCAGAGGGGGGACTGGATGCTCTTCTGTATTCCCTTTCTTTAGCTTTAGCTTTAGTGGGGGAGGGTGAATCTTCCATGATGAGGACCCAACCAGAAGAGCTTCCCGCAGGTGTTCGCTTGGCCTCGTCAACATCGGCATTACGCCGACCGAGGAGAGAGGATCGTGGACGGTCATCTGGGGATCTGATTGACTGACTGCTTCCTGCCGAGGAAAGGTTTGACGACTTGGAGTTCGACGATGGCACTACTGCAACAGGACTTGGGCGACTCATGCTACCCATTCGAAGTCGAGGAACGCGCGTATGGATCTTCTGCTCTAGGTTTTTGACCTTGGCTCGCATTTCGGACACCATCTGGACACCACGGCTCTTGGAAGTGTTGGAAACAGCACCGTTGGCCGTTGTTGGGGCGGTAGAGGAGGCAGTGGTGTGTGAAGTAGTATGGTTGACAACAGTCCTGGGCGGAATACGAGAAGCTGCCGACAAGGAGGGTAGTGTAGTGGACCGGCTCAGAGATACTGGCGTCTGAGGCGTGGACATCTTGTGGCGAGGTAAGGGGAATCGGGCGCGTTGGAGTAGAATGGATTGTCCTGACTCGGAGTCCGCGGACGAAGTGGAAGGCCTCGGTGCATCTGGGACCGGAATAGGCATTTCAATCTCGGGAGGGAAATCAGGTAGCTCGAGATCAGGGGGAGGCTGAGTATGAAGTAGGTCATCTTCCAGTGACTTGGACACACGGGGAACATGCGATGAGCGTTCTGAAGACGTCCGGACAGGGGCAAAGGAGTCGACCGTCTGACTTGATGCACGGGCTTGTGCAACCGCTATCTGATCTCTTAGAACCGATATTTCCGCATTAGAATCTGGGGGGTGATAAGATATTTGTGAAGGACTAAAAGCCATGTTACAGACCTCTGAGTTCATCCTTTAGCCTCTGGCACTCCTCTTCGAGGTGGGCCTTGTCGAGCAACTCATGTTCGAGCAATATCTTCTCTTCGAGAGCACGGGCATACTTCGCCTCGACATCAGAGAGACTTGATGCAACGGCGCGTTCGTTTCTCTCAAGATCATCATTTCCCATTTCGAGTTCGCGAAGCTGAACCTTAATTTTCTGATTTTCCTGACGGAGCGAGTCGAGCTCACGCTGAAGGTACGCTGTCGTTGTATTATGGTTGGTTTGAAGAGACATAAACTTGGACTGGATATGAAAGGGTTGGGGCAATAGATAGTAAGTCATAATAAATGCGACGTACCTTCCATGAATCGCGTTCACCCTCTGCGCGTTCTACCTTGACTCTCAGTTCCTGCTGGGCCTTCTCTGTCCTCTGGAGTTCCCGCTCCAGTTCCTCCTCGAGCTCTTTACTGGACTGGTGGAAGTCATCGAGCTCATTCTTGGTCTCTGCGAGCATCTCCGCGGCTTCATAGTACTTGGCCTTCCAGTCTGTGACGGATGAGGGGTAACTGTGGCGAAGGGGGATTAGTGTGGGATGCAGAATGCGGTTTATGGATTACCTGATGAGGTCTGTGTCGAGAGTTGCCATTATGTTGTTATTCCGCAATGGGTTTGAGGGAGGGAGGACAGCGGTCATAGCTCTCGACGCGGTCGAAGTCGAGGTCGAGCGAGGTCGAGCGCGGTCACCAACGCGGCGGTGGCAGGCTCTTGTTTGGCTCTTGTTTGTATTCAGCCCATAACTAGCTAGCCACAGCACTATGCTCTACCTCTACTCAAAGTCCTTCAGGCTTAGCGCACTTCCGCTTCTCCACCTTGCCCGTCTTGCGACATCGCATCTCCTGCCACGATACTGCCTCCATCGTTCCACCTGCATCAGATGCTTATTAATACGTTCATATACCACCGCAAACTACGAACCCGCCTCACTCGTGGCAAATATGACACCAAGGTCATTGCGCGCCGTCGTTATGTAGTAGCTTCGCGCATCCCCAAGGGAAATCTGTTCATGAGTAAGCGAGGCAACGGTCGAGACAAGCACAACGTGTTCCCACCACTTGTCCTTTGATAACATCTCCACCCCGGAAACAATCTCCAACCTTAACTTTGTCCTTCTCCGTTGCACGGATATCTTGCACGCGAATAACTCCCGTAAAGTCCTCCCCTGGTGGGAGTGGTACGCCGTCCACAACGGTGATAGAGACCACCGCTTGTTGAGGGGATAGTCGGGTGATGGAACCTAATACGATGGAATTCGGTACAGGTGGATGGGGTTTTACACGAGGTATTGTCAAGGTCTGGTAGACAATGGGAAAAATCATTCAAAGTAGAATCAAAGCACCGAGAGAATAGACCGACGGAGCCCTGTTGCAGCGGGGTGCCAAAAAGACTTGCTCTTGTCTCGCCATTTCTCGTGTATATCCCGCTTCCCAGCTTGAGTTTGGGTCCGTGCGGAAGAGGAACCGGTTGACCAGGGAGTAAAGAATCGGACGACATGCGAAGTAGGGCGAGTGAGGCCGATAATGCTGTAATCAGTACCAGTTGGGCGTTGTTTGGCCCGCTCGGAGCGTAGCCTATAGCCTCTCATAACTCCGTGTCGTCCTTCTCTCTCTACCCCGAGTTTCGCTCTTTTCATCCCTCTCTTATGTATTCGTCTTCGCTTGCTCGCATCCTCTACAGAGGTACTTTCTATATTCTTTTTGTTATTCTTTGCCAGCCATCTCATCCTGACATCTTCACAACAGGGCTTCATAACTCCGCTCGCCGGAATGCCCTCACAAAGTTGTCAATGCCTGCGATGAGTCCAACGATGACGGAGGGCGGAATTTCAGCGTGGAAAAAGGCTGAAGGGGAACCTTTCTCTACCGGCGATGTTCTCCTCGAGATCGTATGCGCATCCCTCTTACACTCAATTCAGCGCTTAACGGCGCGTCCTCGTAGGAAACTGACAAAGCGGTCATTGACGTTGAGGCACAAGACGATGGCGTTCTCGCAAAGATTGTTGTATGTGGCATTCCTGTGATTGCGCTCACATCTCGGAGTTCACGCGTCCACATCATAGGCCCAGGATGGCTCGAAGAATGTTGCTGTCGGAAGCACTATCGCCATTCTTGCAGAGGAAGGCGACGACCTTTCTGGTGCTACAGAGTTGGCCGCTAATGCTGCCAAGGACACTCCTCCTCCCAAGGAGGAACAGACCCCCGAGGCTCCCAAGGTTCCAGAACCGTCGAAGGAGCCATCGTCGGCACCTAGCACGGCGTCGAAGTCCGAGCTCGCGAAAGGCGACCGCATTTACTCGTCTCCGATAGCCAAAAAAATCGCTTTGGAGCGCGGAATTCCTATGTCAAAAGTCAAGGGTACTGGTCCTGATGGTCGTATCATTCGCGAAGACGTCGAGAAGTATAAACCGGAACCGGCTTCAGCTGGCGCACCTGCACCTGCGGACCCTTCTGCCGACTATGTGGACATTCCTCTGAGCAATATGCGCCGCACGATCGCTGCTCGTCTTGCAGAATCGAAAGTTCAGTCACCGCATTACTACCTAACTGTCGACATCCAGATGGACAAAGTGCTTAAACTGCGTGAAGTCTTCAACAAATCCTTGGCAGAAAAAGGAGCGAAACTCAGCATTAACGATTTTGTTGTCAAAGCCGTGGCAAAGGCACTCGAGGACGTACCAGAGGCCAACTCTGCGTGGTTAGGGGACATTATCCGACAGTGAGCCTTCGACGCGAAAGTCTGAATATCCTAAGCTAAAATGTCACGAATAGGTACAAGAAGGCCGATATATCAATTGCTGTGTCCACACCAACTGGGTTGATTACGCCTATTGTCAAAGACGTCGGTTCGAAGGGTCTAGCAAGCATATCCGCGGAGGCGAAGACCCTTGCGAAGAAGGCTCGCGATGGCAAGCTATCGCCTCACGAGTACCAGGTATGTCGTGTTGATCTACACTGGTTTGTCTTCAACCTGACCAAATACCTCTGGACAGGGCGGCTCGTTCACGATTTCAAACCTCGGCATGTTTGACATCTCCCATTTCACCGCTATCATCAATCCCCCTCAGTCGTGCATCCTTGCTGTTGGATCATCCCAACCTACCCTCGTTCCCTCTGCGGAAGACGAGCGTGGTTTCAAGACAGCGAATATTATGAAGGCTACCTTGAGTAGTGACCACCGTTCCGTTGATGGTGCACTCGGTGCCCGGTGGTTGACCGCCTTCAAGGGATACCTAGAAAACCCATTGACGTTCATGCTTTGAGCGTCTGTAAAAGCGCTGGGTTTAATTAGTACATCACCTCCCTGTGCCCACATAGACTTTATATCCTCACTTACGCGCTAATTGTCATTCATGCTCGGCTCGTATTTACCGGAGACGATACCTATGTGTTATCGAAATTGTGTGATTCAACGGATTTGCGTGCATTCGGCCGCGATAGACCCGTGATTGATTGAACCCCACATCAGAGTATCAAACAAGCCTTGCAATGCCAACGCGCACACGTAGATCACCACTACAAAAACCAGGTGCTGATTCTTCGTACGTTACTTGGGATCAGCTTAATCGTTGATAATCACAGAGAGACCATACATCGCCCTCGGGCTTGAAGGCTCCGCGAACAAGCTCGGTGCAGGGATTATACGACACGACATAGATGGATCGTCAACCGTGCTCTCAAACGTCCGGCATACCTACATCACACCTCCCGGAGAAGGGTTCCTTCCTCGCGACACAGCTGTACATCATCGACAATGGGCTCTCAATGTCATCCAGGATGCCATCACGAAATCTGGTAGCAGTATGCACGATCTGGACTGCATTTGCTATACCAAAGGCCAGTCTCCGTCGTTTCTAATCCAATCTGTTGATTCGACTGAACGGACGATTGGTTGTAATAGGGCCTGGTATGGGAGCTCCGCTGCAATCGGTTGCCCTAGTCGCACGGACACTCTCACTTCTGTACGGCAAACCGCTCGTAGGCGTGAACCACTGCGTCGGCCGTGAGTACACGAATGAGATAACATGTCCGGACGAGATTTCTTATGCTCGATTCGGACGGACAAACAGATATTGAGATGGGCAGAGAGATCACCGGTGCCCAAAATCCTGTCGTCCTCTACGTTTCCGGCGGTAACACCCAAGTCATCGCCTACTCACGTCAGTGCTATCGGATATTCGGTGAAACGCTAGACATCGCCGTCGGGAACTGCTTAGATCGTTTTGCGCGGGTAATAAATCTCAGCAATGATCCAAGCCCGGGATATAATATCGAACAGGAAGCTAAAAAGTACGTGTCATGTCATCGTGGGATAGAGAGAGATATCGTCACGAACCCTTTGGCTATCATGATCTAACGTCTTTTCACAGAGGAAAGCGTCTTGTGTCATTGCCATACACCACAAAAGGCATGGACGTTAGTCTCTCCGGAATTCTGACGGCCAATGAGGCATTGACAAAGGACAAACGCTACCGCCCAAGTGGCCAACCCAAAAATGAGGCAGATGAAGATTACTTCACCCCTGCTGACTTGTGTTTCTCTCTCCAAGAGACCGTTTTTGCCATGCTCGTGGAGATAACGGAGCGTGCGATGGCTCACATTGGCAGCAAGGAAGTCCTGATCGTTGGTGGCGTCGGCTGTGGGTGCTCTCCAACACGAACCCTCACTTGTCAGAAGCTAAAAGCAGTGACAGGCAATCTAAGGCTTCAGGAGATGATGGGCATTATGGCTGAAGAACGGGGAGGGAAAGTATTTGCCACCGACGAACGGTAGGTCTCTAGCTCTCCATCTCGCTATCCGTAAAGCTCTGGCACTTATCGCGGGTGTAGCTTTTGCATTGACAACGGCATTATGATTGCCCAGGCTGGACTTCTGAGCTACCGCATGGGCTTCCAAACACCCCTGGCGAAGAGTACCTGCACACAAAGGTACTTTCCTCACGTTTGTCGAAAAGGTCTGATACTCGATAAGAGAACAGATTCAGAACGGATGAAGTTCATGTTTCATGGAGAGCATAAGTGTAACATACGAGCCTGAAGATATTCAACGAACATTTTCTAATGCAATGAAGAAGCCGGGTTGTTACAGCCTCATAGTGAGGTAGTTCACAGACTACTAGTTGCCGACATTCGCCAGAAGCAACTCTCGTGTCTCGGGATCATCCTCCAGTTCGCCAACTAGTATATCAAACCGTTCCCACCACCACAGGTCCATCTCTGTCAAGTCGTCGACCACATCGTCTTTCCGCACCCTAGTCTTCCAAGGTTTGTCGGGGAGGATATAGTGAAGGCACCGCACTTCTTCGTCACGCCACAGGTTCTTGTGGATTACCCTCAGCATCTTCAACGCGTTATAAACCCAAGGCAATGGCTTCCACTTTCCTCGGAAGAACTCTGCGAGGAAATCTTGGTCCGGGAAGGAGAATGTCGGGACGAGCGGTGAGGTATGAAGGAAATCTACGATTGATTGTGCGAGCGTTGCGGAAGGCGTCAGAACAAAAAGGCCCGAATTTAGAAGTGTGTAAGGACGAGGGCTGGAGGGTTGTATCTGTGATGGCTGAGAATGACCGCTTGGGTGAACAAGGGGCGTATACGCGCAATTGGCGGGGATCCTGTCTTTGTGTTAGCCCAGAGAAGAGATAAAAAGTGTATGGAGTACACCTACCAATCCGCAGGATAATGAGCCAACTTCCTAGGGTTGCATGCGCACGCATGTGCAGCCGATATCCAGTCAGAGGGTAAATCTAGCTCCATCAGTTCATCCATGTTGCGCATAACGATCATGTCGGAGTCCATCATCACAACTCGCTGGAGCAGCAACACAAGGATCGGTTATCACGCCAAGGTAAAGAGGGTAAGAGAGGGGACGAACATCGTATTCGACTAATTCGAATGCCCTTTGGAACGAACGTCAATGATCTGATGGAAACGATTCATGCAATACAACCAAACTTACCTTAATTTCGTCCAAGTATCCGCAAATCGCGCATCATGCCCGGCGAGAGCGGGTCCATTCTCTGGTTTTAAATGCTGAATCTCTCGGAATTGAATCTTACGTCTAGAGAGAGCGTCTCTGGTACGTTGTGGCAGCGCTGGGGTAACCAAAACCACCAGAGGATATCGAGACTGAACTGACTTCAAGGATCGTTCCAGTGTCAATACACCTGGAAAGTACGAATCCTTCGCCAACAGTGTAGCGTATACTGCGTTGCGGGTCATGGTTATCATTCGACATCAGTTTGTCAGTCGGACAGGGCTCTCATGTCGGGCTGTGCCGAAACCAAGGCCACTATCCTTATCCGTACTTGATCGCATATGAATAGACGTCACGGTCACGAACGTACGACGGGGTATGGCCCTGCAATGTCCTGACCCGCGGATCAATGCATGATGCACAAATAGTCATGCCTGAAACGTCGGGTCCTACGCTCATATTCATTTCCATGAAGGCATAGGAAAGTGAACGAATTCCCGTGGTCATGCATTCATTGTCATAGTACAGTAGGTCAAGGTCAAATGAGGATACGGAGCAGCACATGACATGAAGTGCGAGATATTTTAGCGGAGGCGGCTGGATTGTACAATGGTTAGACAGGCGGAGACAAATATATTGTCATACACGTACCGTGCCTCGCGTTCACTTTCTAACAAGGCAAGGATATCCTGCTCCCGCACAGGACCTTTCACGTTGCGGATGATAGTTCGCGTGGTATCATCCAGAAATTCTACACGAACTTGTGTGACACCTCCACGAGAGCCGGTGCGTCCGAGGACCTGCAACCAGTTACGCATTGTGAGTTAAGACGCGACCGATGCCGTAGATAAAAGAGAACCTTGATGACACGAGCAAGTTTCACAGGAGCTTTTGATGAGTCCTGTATATATCATCAGCAAACGCCAACACTGCTGGAAGAGGATGGAACGAACCATTGTTTTGTGAGGGAGACGATAACAGGCAAAAAGGTCAGTCTCTTGTTGTGTTGACACCAAGATCAAAGTTCAGAGAAACAAGGTTCAAAGCTGGAACCGGTGGTTGCCGATTCCACTCATGTGCTTCATCGTCTCTTAGCGCTCTTAGCACACATGAAATCTTACAACTATACAGCAATCCAAATCTAGGTGTCTTCTTAACAACGAGGGAGGAGCCGTTGCAAGACCAACTGAGGTCCTGTGTAGGGGGCCACGATACCGTCCGTCAGCTGCTCAAAGTCTTTCAAGGCAGAGCTAGTCGTCAGAATAGTCGCCTGAACAACCCAAAATGCGGCAATCCAAAATGAAAAGCGCAGGAAAATGAACGATTATGACCGTAGGTCTGGTCACTACTGGAAACTGGGGCTCGCAGCGACATCCACCTCCACAACAATGCTAATTAGGGCCGCTCAGGATTGGGTTAGGGACTCCCCTCCTCTTTCCGTCGCTGTCACTTCCCCTACTAGCAGTCCAACTACTGCACTCAGCCAACTTTTAACCCCAGCGGGATTTTTTTTTACGGCTCGCCGTCTGTACAGGGGGAAATCACACTGATTTTGTTTCTTCTTTGCATCCTCGACTCCTCAACCCTTTGGTCTTCGCATCTTTGAATACCAAAGATCGGTGGAGTCGCATACGGTGGTGGAATTGGAGTATTCAGGGGAGGAGGCGGAGCCGCGCTTGAGAAGAGCTAGAGCAGGAGCGATCGCTGTTTTCACGTTCTAACGCAGTATTTTGTTTCACATATGATTTTTATCTTATCTCAGCTAACACGTGCATCAAAGGCGGCGCCAATCGCATACGTCTTGCGCTGCCCCGTACGCCCCAGATTTCATTCATACTTGTCGACCTCGCACGCCTGGCAATGTCTCAGGGGGCGCTTTTCTCTTCTCCCCATCAGTTGCAGAAGTGATTACTCTCTATTGCGACAATCAGGCCGCGCTTCGACATGCTCAAGACAACAACTATCTCGCTCGCACCAAGCACATCGATATCCGCTTGCATTTCATCTTCCACGTGGCCTTTGCTTGCTCGCATGCCTCGAAAATAAGTGTCTGTGTGCCTCCATCAAGAAGTGAGGTATTCCGCTGCTTCTGTCGCGTTCCCGGACCTCTGCCTGTTCTTCCGCTTTCGCTCGAACTTAGCGTGCGCGCTACCGCTGCCTCCTCTCTCGCATCCATCTTCACTAGGTCCATGACGTCAAGGCTCTCCCTTATTTCACTCGCTCTGTGCCCTGTCCTAAATCTACACGTCTACTCCCCACACCAGGTCCCCCGTGAGATGGACGCTACTCTCGCGTCGCTCATTTACTCGAAGGTGTTGGAAGCCTACTCATGGGCAGTTCGGAGACAGGTTTTTGTTAATCTGAGTGGCCACAGCTGTCGACTTGCGTTTTTCCAATGCGATACCCCACTACTTTGTGCCACCGGTCTCCCTCCCGCCGGAAGTAAACGAGAGCGAGGACCGTCCTACTCACTATTGAAAACCCCCAAGGTACCCACATGAGATTCTGAACAGCTGTTACACATCCAGTGCGCTCGTCATTCGGAGGTAGTCGTACGAGTAAGGGAAAGAGAGAAGGGATTAGTATATTCTAAACTCTAGTTCAGGCACAAGTATGTATATCATGTAAGGAAGGTTGAATCTGAATCTGTCATCGTATGCTGAGCTGAAAGTTTTTGGGATCGTTTCTCTGCCCCCTTATTCCGAAGTACATTCTCGATGAAGTATTCACCCGCCTGGAGGGGGAAAAAATTAGAGAGTACCGTACATGGGAACGATCTACACTGACCTTGTAGCTACTGCGAACGAGAGGTCCGCTCGCCACATACAAGAAGCCCATATCCTCTGCGATTTGCTTCCAGCGATTGAATTCTACAGGCTCCACATAGCGATCCACTTTCATGTGCTTCTTTGTGGGGCGCATATATTGACCAAACGTGACAACGTCGACGTCAACCTTACGAAGTTCTGTTGGTCGTTCAGCCGAAATTGGCCAGGTGGTACGGTGTGATAAGTGAGAAATCAGCTAACCTCTGAGAGCATCCATGACTTGATCCTCGGTCTCTCCGACGCCAAGCATGATGCTGGTCTTTGTCACGCGCACCCCTTCTTGTTTGGCACGCTTCAACACACCAAGGCTCTGCCGGAACGTCGCACGACGGTCGCGCACGAAAGGGGTGAGGGCTTCAACCGTCTCAATATTGTGGGCATACACGTCTAAGCCAGACTTCGCCACCACAGACACGTGATCCAGGTTACCTGCCATGTCACCTGTCAACGCTTCTACGAGGATTTGTGGAGCCCTTGTTGCATGAATAGAATCATCTAAAAGGCGCAGCGTATAGAAAGTTGCCCACTTACTTCTGCTTGATCTTTCGAATCGTTTCCGCAAAATGATGTGCTCCAGAGTCCACAAGATCTTCGGTGTGCCACGGGTCCGATAAATTTCAGTGCATGGGGGAGCGGAAAGGCGCATAAATACATACCGTCGCGGTCGACACTTGTCAGGACTATGTAACCGAGACCCCAACGGCTGATGGCCTCAGCGGTGTTCTCCGGTTCGTGTGGATCCAGAGGTGGTGGATTCTTTGACGTTTTAACCGAACAGAAACGGCAACCTCGCGTGCACGTATCACCCATTAGCTAGTTGTTATTTCAGTCACTTAGAACTGAGGGATAATTGAGAAATCATACCATGATAGTCGCGGTCGCTCCACGTTTGCTCTCTTCAGGGGTTGCACCGTCCGTTCCGCCCCAGCAGTCCCCAATGTTTGGACACCGCGCCTCTTCACATACCGTGTGCAGCCCTAGCCCTCTAAGGTCCTTCTTTATCTTGTTGAACGATGCACCGGTCGGTATGGATGTCTTTAGGTAGGAAGGCAGACGAGGGCTACCTCGAGCGTGCAAGGTAGTCAGACCATTATTCGCTCGGTAGTAATGTCACATACGTTTTTGTGTTAACTAGCACAACACGCTCTGGAATATCGCCGGAAATGAAGTCATCTAGTGATGGTCCTTGTTCTAGTGTGTCTTTGAAAGTATTCTTCTGTGGTGCAGATGATGACCCGGACGTGGCAGCAGGTGTCGCTAGCGAGCGTATGCGAATATGCCTTGACACGGAGACGCGTGCGACATGTGAGTTCCTGACAATGAATGACATTGTGCACTACTGTACGCCCGTACAGTACTGAAAGCTTTGCGTGAAGTACCAGTGAAGTACCCAAAACTCCGAAATATCAGCCCCGGAATCGCGGGCCGATACTTCTTCCCAACTAAGGATGAGCACGCTTTCTCGACGAGAGGAGGAAACACTGTTCAAAACGACAAAGGCTCATGCCCTCAAGGAATGCGACCCATTAGTCAAAGGTATGTTTCTCAGTAACATGTCTTTAGCCGTCAGCGTCACCCTCTTTGTAGCATTCGCCGAGTGTGCTGCTGGACGTACAGTTTCGGTTGCTTGGGCCTGCAGGGAGAAGTTCAATGCCGTTCAGGGCTGCGTCTACCAGTTGTGAGTGTTATATTTTTCATACGCTTAATTAACTCATACGCCCCAAGTACACGACCAGAGAGCATGCAGCTTGTGCGGGACGAATACCTCCGGATACGCAATGAACAACAGGAACAACTACCATCATAGTTTCTCCCCGCCGAATATGAGGGCCGACCCATACCATAGAGTCCAAAGGAAGTAGTATCCGCATCAATTCTTACATGCAAACTAGTCCGGCGTTATTCAATGAAGACTGCCCGGGTGGTTTCAATGCATTCCTCACGGGCATGCAATAACTTTGTCGCCCATGGTACAAATGCTATACTTTTGTAGATGGGACATAGGTCCCTGCTTGATCCAGCGCCAGCGTGTTCCCCCTTTTTTGTTCATCACGTCTGACTCTGCCAGTGCGAACAAAAACTATGCTCTTAACTTCCATGTCACACAATTCCAGCTAGCAGGCGAGTCGCCTCAAAATCATGTCTAGAAACCCACCAATGAACGTTGAACATGCGTTGATCGTTCCGGTCCAGGGATGAGTCAAGTCCCTATCATGATCCTGTGAGATGCCCACGAATGTCTGCCAATATGGAGTCCAGTTGGACCTAAAACCGACTACGCCACCAACTTGAAAGGTGCCCCGAGCGGGGCGTATCTGTCCGAGACACCGCGAGTGATCTATTATCCTCATTACGCCCATACTGGCGATAGGAGCCATGTTTCGCAGGCGTTCATAAGAGTAGTGATGCTCGGGTTAACGTCGGCTCGTCTTAGGTTGATGTGAAGCAGGTTGATGCGAAGCCGCTCCACCACGTTCAAGTTCGATTAACAAATACAGTGAAGCATAGAGGATTTACGGTGTCTGAACAGGTGACCCCAATTACTTCGCATTTACTGCAAGCCATTGAGCTCGAAGCGCTAGGACGGAACTGATGACGCTATGTGAAACATGCGTCAAAGTCTGGGCGGAAGAGAGTAGGAGAAGCAGGCGTTACCCGAATACGCCAAGAGTGCCATCGTTGAGATTCACAAGACCAAGGTTGGCCGCAGGGAGCCACACATCGAGAATGTCAATGATGAACTGTTGACGAGTGGCTGCCTGCATGCTGCAGAATGTCGCGTGAAGGAGTAACACAAAGTAGGTGAAGGAGGGCTTACGTTTGTAACGCCCGGAGTTGAGACTTGCGCGCGTTCTCTTCACCGATGTTTTTCTCGTCCGGACCCCGGATTTTGCGCGTCTCTTTGGTCAAGCGGCCTCCCTGCCCACAATGATGAATTGATACCACGAGGACATGCCATATTTAAAACGTGTTAAAAACTCACCTTGAGTAAGCCATGCGTCAAGCTGAACAAAATGCCGGCTAGCCAGAAACGGTTAGAGATTTTTTGGACCTTCTGAGATGTTTCGGACTTCAAAGTGATAAACTTGATGGCATTGGCCTGAGGGGAACACATTAATCACGTTGTTTATGCGTAAGCGTCTTGCACATACCCATGCAACTGCATCATAGGCCAAGTAACCGAAGTACCCGAGCTGACGAGCAATAGTCGTGAGTTGTTCCTTGAGGTCACCAGCGGATTGCGCTGCACGAAGGGCGGCCTGTAGGTGTTCGAAAGGCTTTCCGAGGCGCAGAACTGAACAAGGCGTAAGTACATGGCCGAACGTGGAAGGTTGTGAAAAGGCGGCGTACGCTTGCGAGCAAGAGCTAAGTGGCTTTTCAAAGCGTTCCAACGTACGGCATCGGTTTTACGACCTCCTGAAATGAGATACCACGCGAAGAAGCGTGCAAAGTACTGTGTCGCCCTGTAGACCTATCGGTTTCCCGCCCAGACTCGGATAAGTGCGTGAAGGCGGGTGCGTGGGAAACATATATTGCGAACCTTGTCACGGCCCACTGTGGTGCCTAGAATTTTGAGAGTTGAGCTGGCAGTTGGGTGGAGGATAATTTGGGATGCAACGTTGGCCATCGCGGAATGAGTGTAGCAGTAAAGGACTGGTATTATTCGTACGGGGTTAAGCTATGAGTATATGAGTCTGCGCGAATCACATGTTGTCGGGTTACGCTTTGCTGGGCGTCTCTCATCACCGGTTTCGCTTGATACAGCCATGTCTGGCCTTCGGATACCCCGTTTTGTGAGGCTTTGTGCGTCAACTGCTGGCACCCTTACTCATGTGATTTCTCTGTCCGTAGTCCGTGCACGTGTATTCTCGAGCCCATTCTCGGGCCCGAGGAATTTGCCACCAGCAGAGACAATTCTCCCTCACCAGGCCTGCCATGGTATGTTACTTTCGTGCGCGTGGTTGTCGATTCTCACTGGTAGCTTTGCACAATAGTCTTTTCGTGTCGAGAGGGACACTTTCGGTGAGCTGCGGGTCCCTTCGGACCGTTACTGGGGTGCGCAGACGCAACGGTAGGGTTCTATATCACTCATATACGGCACACGCTCATAGTGGGCTGGCGTGCAGGTCCTTGCAGAACTTCGATATTGGCGGTCCAACGGAACGCCTTCCGGAACCGCTGATCAAAGCCTTTGGTGTACTAAAAAAGGCAGCATCCATTGTGAATGTGACTTACGGACTAGACCCCAAGATAGGAAGGGCTATTCAAGGTGCAGCAGACGATGTAAGCTCGTGTCATCGAAGACTGTGGTGGCTCAACTAATGCGGCATGGCATGGAAGGTAATATCCGGCAAATTAACCGATCATTTCCCGCTTGTCGTGTTCCAGACCGGTTCGGGAACTCAGAGCAACATGAACGCTAACGAGGCATGTCTTATTATTTATGATTCCATTTTAACTTGAAAATATGTCATGTCACAGGTCATTTCTAACCGTGCGATTGAGATGCTTGGCGGAGAACTGGGCTCTAAGAAGCCTGTACATCCTAACGATCATGTTAACATGAGCCAGAGCAGCAATGATACGTGAGTATGAACTCATTGTATGAGAAGGGACCTGGTCGGTATATTATCATTGCGAAGATTCCCGACAGCTATGCATGTAGCGGCCGTCACTGAGCTCACCAATAATCTGCTTCCTGCCCTTGAGGGATTGCGTGCCGCTCTTGAAGAGAAGGCCAAGTCGTTCGACCACATCATCAAAATTGGCCGAACGCACTTGCAGGTGGGTCAGAGAAAACTTGAAACCTCACCTAGCAGTCCCTGACATCACCCGAATACAGGACGCAACGCCTCTCACTTTGGGACAAGAATTCAGTGGCTACGTTCAGCAACTCGCGAATGCGATTGAACGTATTAAGGACGTCATTCCGCGCCTGAGCCTATTGGCTCAAGGAGGTACTGCCGTCGGGACCGTGCGTGATGTGCATGTACAAGTTTGGTCGGTTCTGACTCGACTACCAGGGCTTGAACACAAAGAAAGGTTTCGATGTGAAAGTTGCCGAAGAGGTATCCAAGATTACTGGCATCACTTTCAAGACTGCTCCAAACAAGGTATATCTGGCTCGCGACTTTGTGTTGGTTTCAGCTCTCTCATGCTATGGCCGACCAGTTCGAGGCGCTCGCTGCGCATGATGCACTCGTTGAGGCTCACGGAGCTCTCAACGTCATCGCGTGCTCATTTATGAAGATCGCAAACGACGTTCGTTACCTAGGCTCTGGCCCCCGTTGTGGTCTCGGAGAAATAAGTCTTCCCGAGAATGAGCCTGGGAGTAGTATTATGCCTGGCAAGGTCAACCCGACACAGTGCGAAGCATTGACCATGGTGGCGGCACAAGTGATCGGAAACCAGACAGTTGTCAGCGTTGCGGGTTCGAATGGCCAGTTTGAGGTGAGGAGCACTGTCAAGAGGGCTACCTGATGTTGACTTTGGATAGCTGAACGTATTCAAACCGGTGATGATCAAGAATGTTCTGCAAAGTATCCGGCTTCTGGCGGACGGTTCTCGATCGTTCACGAAGAACTGCGTAGTTGGAATCGTGGCAAATGAAAAGCGGATCAACACGTTGCTGAACGAATCACTTATGTTGGCCACGATATTGAATAGTCACCTTGGCTACGACAGTGAGGGTTATCAAAGTTACGGATATACGGCATTACTGATTGGCGCGATGTAGATGTTGCGAAGTGCGCGAAAAAAGCGCATAAGGAAGGGACGACGCTGAAGGAGGCGACGGTTGCACTTGGATATTTAACGGCGGAAGAGTTTGATGAGAAGGTCCGACCTGAGTTGATGCTTTATCCTGAGGATGCCTAAGTAGAGGATAGGTAGTGTCCGAAAGAGGATGGTGCGACGACGAGAAAGGAAATTGCCCATTTTGCGATGAGACCTGACCTGGCCTGAAACCGAATGCTAACAAAACGGCGACCACTCCGCGTCAACGGCCCCTTCGGGCCCCCCACTGTCACTCACTGGCACTCGTCCTCTCCATCAACGTACACTCTTCCCTCCACACCACCCTTTCCCTTTCCCTCCTTCCTCCCATTCACTTTGTCCTCACTTCCACAAATATTTTCCTCTCTTACCGCTCTCTAGCACCCTCTCACGAGGCGCTGTGCCCCTGTTAGAAAGGTCACTCTTCTATCCTCGCCCGCCATGTCACTCAGCAGGATTCTCAATGACCATCCTGCTCCGGCCTCCGTTCCGCCCACTCCCGTTCCTCAGCTCTTCAACAACGCCCCACCACACAATATCCTACTTTCTCCTCGCCATGAACGCTCCCCATCCCCCTCTTTCCCCCCTCGCCCCCGAACGCCAATCTCCCGCCAGGCGCAGTCTAGTCCCGTGCTTGAGCGACACGTCAATGACTTCCCTTCCCGGTCCGGTGGCCACCATGACTCTAGCGCTTGGGACGACGTTGGGGAATGGAGGCAGCCCTCCCGTGCTCGAAACGGTAACATGGAAACTCAACGTGAGGCGTCCCCGTCCTCTGTACAAGAATATAAGTATGGCAAGAATGATGAGTCGAACGCAGTACACAAAAAAAGGAAGAGGGCAGCTAATGACGATGGTGATTATCGACCGCCGTTAACTCGACGAGTATGTTGATAACCTCTGCGTTGACGCATTTTCCACTGACCATATTCGCAAGCACGCCTCGCGCCGCCAACCTCCGCGAGGGAGGCATGTCCGTCCTCAGTCGCCACCGATCGACTCTCCTGAGCCCGAGAGCACGGCGCCAGTCCAGCCCGAGCCTACCGAGGGGGAACCATGGCTAGCCTCCTCCGATTTGAGCGACTGCGAGGATATCTGGTACACGGAGATTGGCTACTACATGCTCGAAACACGGCGGCGCAGGAAGATGGTAGAAGAATTCTTCGAGAACAACATTGCTGTCAGCTCTTTTTCTTGAATCCTCGGACACGTAACTAACATGGGTAATACGCGCTCTCAGGACTCCAATCTTGCGCTTGTGAATTCTCTATCTGGGCGGTACGCGGCTGTCCTTGAGAGGATCCCTGTATCTGTCCCACTTCCTGTACATGAGTCTCAACCCCAAAGTGTAGAAGACGAGCTCCTTTCCACATTATCACAAGTCTCCCCTGGGCATGATCTCCACGATAGTAACAATTCCCCCTACTGCGCAACGACTTCATGCCCAAGAAAATGGTGCCGAAGATGCAGCTCGCGAGTTGGAAGAGTCTGTCCTTGGTCTGTCCACCCCCTCAAAGGGGAAAACGAAGACAGCAGATGCCAAGAGAGCCCCCTATGCTGCCTCGGATGCCAGCAGCAGTGACCTGGATATTCCTATCGCTAGAGACCAGGGTCGCGCAAATAAAAGGCGGAAGGTTGGAAAGGACTTTGACATTACCGCTGACCTCGAACGCTCCATTGCTGAAGACCAGCGTTCCGTTGCATCCGGACAAGATATACTACGGTTATCAACTTCTACCAAAGGAAGGAACAAGGGTAAAGGTAAATCAGGCATTCGAGAGCAGAGCGTCGACAGTGTATCCGCTACTCCGAAGGCGTCTCGGAAGCGGGGTTCCGCGCGACGGAAATTAGATGGTATCGCACCACAGACTCTGGGGACATTAGGTCTTGGATCAGCCCCAGCGTCTGTCGCTGGGGATATTACACCCAACGGTTCGCGCCCTCCGTCACCCACCCTCACTGCAACATCTGCTACCGTATTTGAGATGGATATGGTCATCCCGCCGTTGAAAAAGGCCAAAAAAGTCGTTGAGGCCACGATGTTGAAGCGCATTAAAGCACTCGAGGAGTCCCAACGAAAGGTCTGGAAGAACATTGCACGCAAAGAGATCCCCAAGGCAAGCCCTTTCCCTCAAACCATTGTTTGTAGCTGAGATTATTTCTCCAGGTGTACAAGTATTGTGCGATGGGCTATCAACAACGCCAGCTCCAGTCCAAGCGCGTTGCCACTTACGCGTCGTTACAGGCGCGCCGACCTTATAGCCGTACCCCCAAAGCAACCAAAGATGTACAGGCGAAAAGCAAGCGTCTTATGCGCGAGATGCTTGTGTTCTGGAAGAAAAATGAGAAGGAAGAACGTGACGTCCGTAAACGTGAGAACAAGGAAGCAGCGGATCGCGCGAAGGTTGAAGAGGAGAAGCGCGAAGCTGCAAGGCAGGCTCGCAAACTGGAGTTCCTCATCAGTCAGACGGAGTTGTACAGCCATTTTGTGGGCAACAAACTCAAGAGTGAGCATCTCGTGAAACTCCTCTGTTCCGTACAAACTTATGCCATAAAAATAGCTGCCGAGATCCAGGGTGAGGCACCAAATACGGAGGTTCCGAAGGGCGCCGATATGGAAGCCGCTGATCCATCTGCCTTGGTTGAAATTGATTTCGACGATGGTACGTTAGGTTGTCGAACTCTGAGAACATTCTTCTTACAGCTTGAGGCAGCGGATCACACCAACCTTCATAGACATGCCCGTCACAATGCTCAAGAAGCCGTGGTGCTCGCGAAAAAACGTGTGCAGGCGTTTGATGCGCAGATCGCTCTGGAGCGGAAGACAAGCCAGGCTTTGCAATTGGCCAAAAATCAGGCCCACGTCAGAGATGACGAAGAAGAGCAAGAGCAGCCGGTGAAGGCACCTTTAGTAGACCGTATGCATTTTCTCCTTGCTTCCGATATGTTTTTCTTAGCGACATCACAGTGGATTCGGATGAACTTAATTTCCAAAACCCGACTTCGCTCAGCGGACCCCTGACTATTGCGCAGCCTCGCATGCTGATGGCTCAGCTCAAGGAGTATCAGCTAAAAGGGCTCAACTGGTTAGCTACGCTGTATGATCAAGGGATTAATGGCATCCTGGCGGATGAAATGGGTCTAGGAAAGGCAGGTTTAAGATCGTTAATACTGACCGCTCGACTACTGATGCTTTCCTTTGAAGACGGTCCAATCAATTACTCTCCTAGCGTACCTCGCTGAGACTCACAATATCTGGGGCCCTTTCCTTGTTGTCGCGCCGGCATCAACCCTTCATAACTGGCAACAAGAACTGACGCGTTTTGTTCCAAAGCTGAAGGCGCTGCCATATTGGGGTAACGTGAAGGATCGTACAACACTACGAAAGTTCTGGAGCCGAAAGGAGATCAGTTACAATCAGGATACCCCCTTCCATGTTGTTATCACGAGCTACCAGTTGGTCAGCGCATCACCCAACGTAATCATGAAGCGTGCTGATAACTTCGCAGGTCACGCAAGACCAACAGTACTTTCAGAGGGTCAAGTGGCAGTACATGGTACTCGACGAAGCCCAGAATATTAAGAATGCTGCCAGCGTGCGTTGGAAGACCCTGCTCGGCTTTCACTGTCGGAATCGCTTGCTTTTGACGGGTACACCGATTCAGAATTCCATGCAGGGTGCGCGATTTCCAACTATCTGAATCTCTCCGTTGGTTGAATCTGCCGCGTAGAGTTGTGGGCTTTGTTGCATTTCATCATGCCAAGCCTTTTTGATTCTCACGACGAGTTCAACGAATGGTTCTCCAAAGACATCGAGAATGCAGCTGAAAATAAAGGCAGCAAACTGAACGAACATCAACTTCGTCGTCTGCATATGATTCTCAGGCCTTTCATGCTACGCCGTGTCAAGCGTAACGTCCAGAATGAGTTAAGCGATAAGGTACCGTGGCAAGTTTTGGGCAAGAGGCTTGATCGCAAAGCTCACGTTTGCCAAAGATCGAGAAAGACATTTACGTCGATCTCAGTGCGCGCCAGCGTGCAATGTACAAGGCGTTGCAAGCAAACGTCTCCATCGCCGATCTGCTTGAGAAAGCTGCTAACATTGGTGACGCTGACTCTGCGAGATCCCTCATGAATCTCGTCATGCAGTTCCGTAAGGTATGTTGTCGGTGTAAGCATTGTAATATCACACACGACCGATGCATTTTCAGGTCTGTAATCACCCTGAATTGTTCGAGCGGGCGGACATAGTGGCTCCATACTCGTTCTCCGACTTTGGGAGGTCTGGGCCATTGAACAGGCAAGGCGATTTCGTTATGGTGCCTTACTCGACTCGGAACCCTATCGAGTACTCTATTCCGGAATTGCTATATCTTGATGGTGGGCTCAAGGATGATGTTCCTTTTGATCGAACTGGGCTAGCTGTGCAAGGCGACCAGGGTGTATTGCACAAGTTAAAGAATATATGGGCGACTGACTGGATCCAGCACTCGCTCGTCGACGATGGTGAGTTTCTATATTATCCCTCCACATCCAGGCGATAAACAATCCCTTAGCAAATTCCCCTTTTGCTTTCCTTCCTCTTTTGAGGATGTCTCCCAGCGAAGTTCATATGTTGTATGAATCTCCTACTCTTAGGAGGTGCCTGCTTGCGCTCGAGGAGGAACGGGCTCAGAACGTGGACAACGAATTCTTCATGTGAGTTCTATTCCGTACTTCTTTACCTAGATCTCACGGTCGTTCACGAACTAGTGATGACGAGTCAAGTTCCCCCAATCCATGGTTAATTCTTCCAAGACATCGCCGGTTGCCTTCGTCCAGTATCTGTTGCCTGCCAAGTCCTGGCGGTATCGCTTCCTCTGCGTGGCTCAGCTCTTTACTGCCTCGTCCGCCACTGAGGTGGTTCGTTCCACCAGTAGTTGCCCCACCAGTGACCATGTACTGTCCCAACCGAACGTTTATGGAGCGTCAAGCATCTTTTCTCGATGCACCATTTGAATCCCTGGCATTTTATGGTCTTACCCCTACTCTTAGTGAACATGTTGACTCATCCTCTCGGTACTCTCAACTGGTTCCTGGCATTCCCTCCACGGGGCTCATCGCCAGTTCCTCCCGGGATCAGGTACCAGGACCAAAGATGCTAGTCCCAGAGGCGAAGAGCTTGGTTTACGACTCAGCGAAGCTTGCTCGCCTTGACAGCCTTCTCCAGGAGCTTAAGGCCGGAGACCACCGTGTTTTGATATATTTCCAAATGACGCGGATGATGGACTTGATGGAGGAATATCTGATTTACCGCCAATACAAGTATCTCCGTCTGGACGGCTCTTCGAAGTTGGAGGATCGTCGGGATATGGTGATGGACTGGCAAACACGGTAATCCCCCTATTCTTTAATATCTCAAAAGCTTTCACTGAGGTTTTTCAATTAAGGTCCGACATATTTATCTTCATTTTAAGTACTAGAGCCGGAGGTTTAGGCATCAACCTAACGGCTGCTGACACTGTCATCTTCTACGATCACGACTGGAATCCATCTAATGATGCACAAGCAATGGATCGGGCTCATCGCTTGGGACAGACACGTCAAGTCACGGTGTATCGTCTCATCTCCAAGGGGACAATCGACGAGCGTATTGTGCAGCTCGCTCGTGTGAAGAAAGACGTAAGCTGAATTTTCCTTTCTGGAGAACTGCAGCATGAGTAATCTTTGATGGCTTCTAGGTTCAAGACATTGTCGTTGGAAACAAGACATTCACCGATGCCACTAAACCAAGTGAAATTGTTCAGCTCCTCCTGAATGAAGATCAACTCGCTAGCCTTGACTCTTCTAGCGGAGTGCCGAGACCGGTCGCCGCGGACTCCGCAGGAACGTCGAAAACGGCTGCAGCCCCAACTCGCGATTTGTGGACGGAAGAAGGCGACGAGTTTTTTGGCCATTCCGGTCCCGCACAATCTGGCCCTCAAGACACAGGGAAGGATATTGAGGATGGGACATCTACGCCCAAGCCTGCGCGTGGCAAGAAACGATCCAGAGCTGGCGCGACTACGGGAGGTCGAGGTCGCAAAACTGGCTCAAAAGGAGGAAGTAGGCGAAAGACAGCAATGGAGAGCGGGGATGTTTCCTCTGCACTTTGACGACATTCTGTCTGAACCCAGGACATTGTTTAATCGCAACTCATCGTATCACATCATCTAAATTCTGCGTCGTCGTCGAATTTGTATACCTCACGCTCGCATATCTGTTACTCTTTCATAGAGGATATTCTACAGTACTGTACTACGTAGCATCTTGTATTGCATGTCGTTCCGTAGGTCATATAATTTTTCCGTGGGTACGGGTCCCATTGTTCTGTGTGACACAAGGTTGTTGACTAGTTCCACTCTCCGCCAGGATTCTCCAGTTCCGTGACACCCATATCTTGTGCTCCTTCTACTTGGACCTCACTTATCGCTGGAAATGCCGAAGAAGAGGAAAACACAACAAAAGCCGATCCATCGAGGATTTGCGGTGACATCCATACCGAAAAAGGCGCCGCCCGAGCCTACCCCTCAAGACGACTCAGACACGAAAGTAGAGTCCGCATCCGCCGAGGTTTCACACACCGCTCAAACCCACGAACCTGTCCAAGACGAAACACTTAATGCAGAGGAGCGATCCTTACAGGAGCTGGTTGACAGACTACAGGAAAGAACGGAGAAGGAAATAGTCCGAACCATCAAGGTACGAGAGATGTCGCAGAGGAGGCCTTACTAGCTCATTCGGCCGTAGACCATCGAGACGGAAAGACGATTTTCTAACAGTTTACCGTTGTTGGACCTGGATGCGGGTGTTGTTAGCGGGATTTTGGAAATGGCGCGCGGTTCTTGGAGTGACAAGGGTATGTATGATATTTCCGTCGTCGTTCCGTGGGGTTAATGACATGTCTCTCTCATTAGCTCCCAAGCGCCTTGATATCTCTGATGATAGCATACTCACCCGTCTTGGTGTTACATATGGGGTTCTGAGACGTCTGGGTTATTCGGAGGAAACCGTGGCGCGTTGTCTCGAATCCATTGACGGAGTCGATCTTGAGGAAGCACATGAATGGGTACGTGATTTTTATTTTATTTTACCTCCATTGAGTCTGAGTCTCCTTCACTCGGGTCACAATATTAATGTCCCTGCCTAGCTTTTCTTGAATTGTACCGATGACGGACTTCAACCACATACCCGTAAGTTGGCGCTTCTTTCCATGTCTGCGTCCGTTCATAATTGATCTGGTGTCAGTCCCCATAGACGGCAAAGCGTCAATGCCAAATCTCAAATCATCCGTGGCGGCCCCAACTCCTTCGGGCGGTTCTCAGACCAACAGTCCACGTGTATCTGAACTGACGTTATCGACCCCTCAACACAACTCGACTCGACTGGCCGGTGAGTGGAGTGACAAGCCTCTCTTGCTATACAAGGCGCGGCAGTGCGGCACTGACTTTGTTTTCGATTCCAGAACCGCCAGATGATTATGACGATCCAAATATACACTACGCTCGCCTCAGGTTGGAGCTTGACGGGGCTTTAGCGGGACGCAATCTAAAAAGTGCCCAGACCCACCCGCTCATCGAAGAGCTACGCGCTCGCTTGAAAGCTGTGAAGTCTCACTATCTCTTTGACGAACGGGACGCTGAGGCTCACTACCGGTCCGAGCGTCAAAAAGCAGAGGCGGCTGCCCTCCAAGCTCGCCTTCGTGGCAGTCCTGGTATCGCAAGTATACCATCTAGTACTCCCACTACGCCCGAACCCAAAAGACTGCCTCGTCAGCCTCAGGCTAAGGAAGTGCGTGAAGATCCAGATGACTTCTTTGAGTCAACGGGAGAAGACGGAGGCCTCTTCGAGATCCTTGATGCCATGCCTCCCACTGAGGTCACAGAAACTGGGGTGACTGTCACTGTTCGAGACATGCCTCTGCCCAGGGGAAAATTCGAACGGACATCGAAGGCTTTTCTTCAAAGCGCCATCGACAAGCTAGATAGCTTTTCTGTGACGACATACCGATGCATCTCTGGTGCCAGTCGAGCAAAACGGGCTTCTCTCAGCGTACGGTGGAGCTCGGGAAAAGTTAGTGAATGGGTAATGGAAGATGTGGCATGCCACGACATGACTCAAGCAGAGCAGTACATTGCGACAGTCGCGTTACATGCGCTCACCTTTCCCACTTTTGAGGGCTTTTCACCGGCCAACCTTGCACGTGGAAATACTCAGACATTCTTCCGTCTTCTGGCCCCAGCTTTTCGCGATTTTTGGGACGAGCTTGAAGCAAAAAGAAAGACTTCCGGCGATGCCACAAACAGAGCCGTCTGGTCCAAATTAAAGAAGATTGTAGAGGCGAGAGGCGACCAGGGAAAGGTTCGTCTCCCAGAGCTTCAAATCGGTGGGTATTACTTACTTAGCTGCGCAGACCGTCGACAGGGGTTTGCGAACGGTAACTCGAAACACCGAAAACTTCAATTCAGAGAAAGGCTTCCGAGAGAGGGTGAATTCCGCTCAAATCATGCAGGCTTTCGAGACTCGTCGGTCATCATCATCATCATACAGGGATATGCTAGTCAGTTTGGAATACAGTATCTCTCGTCGTGCATTATCTTATAAAGTGCAGTCCCAGAGAAATAAACTACCCATCGCTCCATTCAGAGACGAAATTGTGCAAATACTTGAGACTTCGCAAGTTCTTGTATTGAGTGGTGAAACGGGATGGTTAGTGTTGTCTGAAAATAGTGACATCTCCATGACCGGTCTGTTCGACAGCGGGAAATCTACGCAAGTGCCAGCGTTCATACTAGAAGACCAGCTCTCTCGTGGAAAAGCCTGCAAAGTTTATTGTGCAGAACCTCGAAGGATCTCCGCGATCTCCTTAGCTCAGCGTGTCTCTCAAGAGTTAGGCGATTCTCCAGGGACAGTTGGCACACCTGCCTCTCTCGTGGGATATTCCATTCGCCTGGAGAGTAACATTTCACGCAATACGCGACTTGCATATATCACTTATGGTATCGCTATTCGAATGCTGGAAGCAGGGAAGCAGGGCGAGAGCGGGGTCACCTTCGACGAGATTACGGTAGGCCGAATCCGCCACTTATGACTAGTGTTCTCACCGGCTAATTTTTGCTTACATTTAGCACATCATCATCGATGAGGTATTGTATTGCCTCACATTTCATTTATTTCTCTTCAGTCGCTTATGGAGGGAAGGTTCATGAACGAAGCATCGAATCAGACTTTCTGTTGATCGTAGTGAGGGCCTTGCTATTGCAAAGGCCTGATTTGAGGTAGGGTATAGTCAACCCTCTTTGGCACCTTAAAGTCATGAAGCTGGTTTTCCAGGGTTGTGCTTATGTCTGCAACTCTCGAATCCGAGAAAATATCCCGCTATTTTGGAGATTGCCCAGTGGTTCATGTTCCTGGCCGAACATTCCCGGTAGATATCAAGTACCTGGAGGACGCAGTGGAACTCACTCATTGGTCGATAACCGAAACGTCTCCCTACGCAAAGCGCCGTCCGTTGTTTCCTTTCGCTCTTCAGGATTGAAGGCTGAGATTACTTGCAGTGAACACCCGGGGGAAGAATACTCAAGAATGGTCTGAGGACACTGTGGGTGCAAACCTCTCCGATCACGACGATGAGGCGGCGCCAAGGGACGTCAAATTGGGAACACGATACTCCCCTAAAACGGCTTCGACCATCAATCTACTCGATGAACGCGTAATTCCATACGACCTGATTATGCGTTTGTTGGAGTTTATCTGTTTCGAGCCCGTCTACGCCAAGTATTCCCCGGCTATTCTCGTGTTCCTTCCTGGCATAGCGGAAATTCGTCGCCTTAATGATCTTCTAGCTGAACATGCCATTTTTGGGTCTAGCCACGATTTCGTGGTATATCTTCTACATTCATCTATCTCAAGCGAGAATCAAGCGGCGGTCTTCGAAGTGCCTCCCCCAGGCATTCGCAAAATTGTGCTAGGTTGGCAAATGCGCGTAGACTCGGACACGATCGTGGCTGACATTTTATCTAGCTACGAACATTGCTGAGACTGGAATTACCATCCCTGACATTACGTGCGTAATCGACTCCGGAAAGCACAAGGAAATGAGGTATGCCTTATGTCGCGCAGCTACACAATCTCTGACACGCAGCAGGTTCGACGAGAAACGGCAATTCAGCCGTCTTGTAGAGACTTATGTGGCGAAGAGCAACGCTGTCCAGAGAAGAGGTCGGGCAGGCAGAGTTCAGGACGGTCTATGCTTCCATCTATTCACTAAGATTCGTCATGATACGCGAGTAAGCGCATTTTTTGCATCCTTCGTTTGCAGAAGACAAACCATACCTAGTTGGCAGGCCAACCCGATCCGGAAATTATGCGACTGAGTTTGTCGCATCTGGCCCTTCGCATCAAAATCCTAAAGGTCGATCTGGGCTCGTCAATCGAGGATGTGTTATCCCGGGCATTAGATCCACCATCCCCGGTGAACATCCAAAGGGCGGTGTCTGTGCTAGTTGAGGTTTGCAGTTTGCTTGATTACTGCTTGTCTGTCTAATTGGTTGATACTCGTAACTTGAACCCTGTTGTTGCAGGTCCGTGCACTGACACCTAATGAAGAGATTACCCCTCTGGGTCGGCTCCTCAGTGCTCTGCCAACCGACATCCATATCGGAAAATTTATACTCATGGCGACCATCTTTCACTGCCTAGACCCGGCTCTTACCATCGCTGCAACCCTTAATTCGAAGTCACCATTTCTCACACCGTTCGGTCACGAAAGGGAAGCTGATCGGGCTAAAAGCTCATTCATGACGGGTTCTTCCGACTTACCATGTGAAGATCCAAACTTCAACTAATACCATCACAGATAATTCCGATTTCCTTATGATGCACAATGCATTTTCAAGTTGGCGACGGGTTTCTTCCGACGGTGACTCCGAATGGAAGTTTTGTAGGGCGAATTTTCTTAGCCGACAGGTGCAGTGGGCCCCTCGTTCGTCAAAAACACAACATTAGTTCATTCACCATTCTTCCGCAGAACTTGCAGCAGATCGAAGAACTTCGGCAGCAGTTTCTTGCGTAAGTTTTCCATATATCTATCTTACTTGTTAAACGTGACCTCGATTTCTTCAAGATATTTGATTGATGCAAGGCTCGTCCAAGCGGACAAAGCCCTCGTTAGGCAACTCTCACGGCATGTTTTAGTTCCTTTATTCAGCACGCCTTATACTCAGGCCCAACTCAATCCAGAGCACGGTTTAATCGATCTCGGACGAGATTCGTGTTCTTACCCCCCGAGTTTGATACCTATTCCGAGAACAACGCTCTCATCAACGCCGCTTTGACGGCGGGTCTGTACCCTAAGATACTCAAAGTTGATCCAACGGATGGACAGCTATCTACCACAACGAACTCTCAGGCCGTTACTTTCCATCCCTCTTCTGTCAACTTCAGAAAAAGGCCACAAGACTTCGGCGTGAACCACCTGGCATTCTTCACAATAATGTAGGTTTTCATCACTGTAAAAGCTGCCTACTAAACGAACGCCTTACAGGCATTCAAAGAAGTTATACGTCTGGGAGACGGGCCCGGTGGATGATGTCTCTCTGCTTCTACTATGTGGAGACTGCAATTTCAAGGTTAGCTCGTTTTCTTTGTTTCACTCCAGCTCTTGTTATCTAAGTCCGTTTTGTAGCTTGTGTCAGACTCTGCCTTTGTCGACCCAAAGATCAGGTTCCGCATTCCCGCAAAGACAAACTTAGCGCTCAAGTACCTTCGAAATAAGCTGGCCGTAGAGCTGAGTGAACGAATACGAAACAAACCATCGACCGGATCTCAAGAAAGATGGATGGAGATGGCTCTTATCGTCCTTGGAAAGCTGCAGTCTGAGCAAAGCAGTCGTGCTCAGTCAATAGTCTTAGACATCATAGTCCATTAGACTAGGTCTTCAATCACGGAGAGACGGATGTAGTTATTACATTAATTGAAAGTGATACTGCATGCAGTGCATCTGGACCGCTTCGTGCGGTCCGGGAACGCGCGTCCATTTAATGTCAGTTACGGACGCGTTCTGACCGCGAAATGGAGACAGAGGAGACAGATGACCGCATCGTGAGCAGGCTACCTGTTCACCTCTCCAATAATCTCGCGCCAAACCTCCAATTGTATCAGTTCCCCCTCCTCAACCGCTCGTTAGAGGTTCCTCCTTCGGCCGCAACGAGCGGAAAACGTATCCGAGCCCGCTTGAAGCCCACAGCGCGCCGCTTAGAAGTTCACGTCCCGGTTGACCACCGTCCCGAAGTATGGAACGCTGAAAAGTCGAAGGAATTGGGGGCAGGGAGGTCAGAGGATGACAAGGAGAAGACTCAGATCGGTGGAGGCAAGTTAAAGGAGGGTGAAGAGCCTCGCCTATCCGAAGTTCGATACAGGAGTGAAGAGGTTCCCCACGTTGGCGCATACCTCCTGGGCGTCGTGCATAATGGTGAGTTGCTCGTTTTATTTTTCGTCCGGGGCGAAACTCATAATACAATCACATTTATTCAGACGCGTTACATTTACACCCCATCAATGAGTCTCATCAACTACGACCAACTCTAACCTATCTCGACGCTCTTAACCGCAAAAGCCGACGGGCGCGTGGGGCTGACTCTGAGGCCGAATCGAGCGATGATGGATCACCCCCCGACCCTGACGAGGTTACCCCAGTTGCGGTCCCAAAGAAGGGCAAGAAACCTGCTGGTGAGGCCAAGGAAGTTCAGGTTGCTGCACGTAAAGCGGAAGAGAAGGGGGGCAGGGATCTACAGGGAGGGATGTCTGCGATGCGAAGAGAGATGCTCGTGTCCCTTCGAGCCGAGGAAGAAGAGGAATGGCAAGATCTTACCTTTCACGGCCCTGAGGTAAGTTTTCCCTAGTTGTCATTACATCCTCATGCAGCGACTAAATGCGGGAGCATATAGAGCGCCGAATCTAGTGAGGCATACGAGGCGATATTCTCCCAGAGTGATGAAATGCTCAAATCGCAGTCGAATGTAACGATCTTTTTGAGTTCGATTCACGGCCTTTAATGTGGTGGGTGGTCGTAGATTATGTAATCACTATTAACACCTGGCAGCGCATTTGCGTTGTACTATATAGTAGCCTACTAGTAACCCTGAACTTGACATGGACAGCGCAACTGACACGGATTCCGACACAGATTATCTCGATGCCGCACCCTACGTATCTCCACCGGCAGATATGTCCTCGAATCTCAAAGATGTACATACTGCCCTCCAAGAACTGCGCGCTGTTGAGACGCGTCGTCTCGTAAAGGTACCCCACACATCAACTCGAAGAGAACCTATATAAATTAGCTAGGATATCGCATACGCCAATAACATCCAAAGGGCGTCTAACACCTTATTATATGCCGTTCGCGAGCTAGCGTTGTCAAATTCGAACAACCGTGATGGCCTAATGGAGGTGTTTAAAGAAATCAGTGGGTAGTAGCTTTATCATGTTTGGCATCGCGTTCAACTCCTTGATTGCACCCAGCGAGCGAATGTTTCCTTTCCAAACTTCTTGCATATAGGCGCGAATTTCTTCACGTTGGCGTCCTTTTTGCGTCTATAAAGGGTGCCCTTGTATCGTGCGCCGATGTAATACTCGCAAATATTGCCATGACTTCCGTCTGCATTGCCAGCGATACCGTTGATATGGACGGTATGACGCACACACTTGCCAGGCGAGAGGAAGACGAAGCAGTCCTGGCTTCTTCCCAATTACCCTGTAAGCTGATCTGACATTCGACATATCTCTTACTAAATAGAACCAGACACCTGGACTGAAATGCTGGACCTTCTCACGTCTAACATAACTTCGTGTACAGCACTTCGGCTGTCGTTGCGGCTCATATTCGCCGCATATGTTCTTCATCCACAGCTCTCTGGGACGCAAGCACGGGTCGATACGTTCGTACCCGATGTAGGTTAATGGTTGCTGCCGCGTTGACTCTACGAACAGATTCACGCCGAGTTGGTTGACTAAAGTCCTCCGAACTTACATGTCAAGAATATTCCCAACTGTCTCTGTCGTCCACGAGTATAATGGAGATGACGCTCCTGAGTGGAGCCTTCGCGACAGGGCCGTGTTTGCCATGATCTTGGTGCTGTTCTCCGTAGGTACCACATAACCTCGACGTCAGCGAAAATAACAGTGTGTTTAGGTGACCAAACAGACGAACAACTCCATTGTACCGACTCCGCACGAGTTTCCCTATGTATTTCCTCAAGAAATTCTACATATTATACGCGCCATCATCTATTCCGGTCCTCGTGTAACATTCGAAAGCGCGCTATTTCCTTTTACTCACCCAGATGGTGCCCAAATGGTGCTTCTCAGCTGGGGACAGGTTGTACCTTGGAGCTGGACCATCTGGAATGATACGAGGCTTGCGGATATGGAGTTGATAACGCCCCTGGTGAGCTTATATTAGACCCGTACTTTGGTTATAAATGGTGACGGTGGCTTAGACAGCTGTCTGGATATGTCACGCCGATGCTCTGTGTATGCGCATGCGGTCGATGCGCCATCATAATTGGCAGAGGGTGCTCTTACGTGCTTCAAAGTTAAGTCCTTCTGATGCAGCAATCGCAGTTACTGTGCGTCGTTTGTTTCTACCGAAACACGAGTTTCAACAGATGCATCGAAGGAACTACTAAAACTTATGGTCACTTTGTCATCACTTCATGAGTCAACCATGTGGCCGAACCTTTTGTTTCGAACCATCTGGTGGACTGCCCAACTTCTCCACCCTTGCCATCCCTGGTATATCAAGGCAACGCCGGTCCTTATCAGATCGATTTGCTGTATACTTGTCGAATGCATGACTGAAGGCGTAAGCCTGGAAGGTGGGAGTAGATATGCATGCACTTACCAGACACATCTCACACAGTCGACAGCCCAAGAAGCGCTCTTTGAAGCTCTAACACACGTAGATGCAGACGAACTCCGAGTTGCCATACAAACACTGGAGGTCGATAAGCAATCACGATTTCTCCCGAAGTTGGATAACGGTAAACCTTCTATAGTACAATTCTATGGGCTGATGATCCTGATCCATGTTCAGCTATCGATGTTTTGCAAAAGTGCGTCGCAGTAATGTTATGTTTAATGTTTTCAGATCTCGTCTTTTGTTTCGTATAGGGCTGTCTCTGCTGCGGAGGGGTGCGCGCCGCTAACACAAGACATGATACGAAGGATGGGTCTGGCCATGAGCTTTTTGACGCTCTGTTGTAAAACTTCGCCCCGTTTCTGCTGTGGAATCTCTGTCTCGGCGCTCCTCTCTAAAGTGGCAAAATATGCGTCTAGGATGGACACCTCGTATCTTTCTTGTCACCTCCTTACCTTACTTTCTTCGCTTGGAAACTCACGAGGCCACATCCCTGCGAACAAGTCTCTGAACATAGGGTTTGACAAAATACCATGGGAAATTGCTCTTTCGCGTCCACGTTCAGATATGCCTATGGCCTGTAAGATCGCGCACATCAACGAAATTCTCAGTCTCGAACTTACGAGTGCTTCAGCGTGTCTCGCATCTTGCGTACTGTCTCGGGAACAACTTCGAGGCCTTCACACATCTACTGCTATCGAGATCTGGGACTATCTGAGAAATGTCCTACTCTTAATTCTCACTGGGCACTACACAGGGGATGAAGCGCCTTTGGGTTGTCTTGTGGCTCCGACAATATGTGAGGGACTGTTGGCCTTACTGCGCAAGGGCGGCGATCCATTGGGTAATTTGTTCTTGGCTTCTGTCAAAGACACATTAACAGAATTCCAAAAGTGACCTGGGCTTTGTGCTCTCCGTGGTCTAAGAGTCTCTACGGGGAGCTCCGTACGCTTCTGGAGAGTAATGAAAACACACTGTCGAAGACACAGATTATTTTGAGAAAGCGACTCTCGCTGGGTGGCAAATCCCTGATGGAAAAAGTGCGTGTTCGCATGAATACCGTAAGCTAGCTAATACTAATGCCTCTACAGTTGGCGAACGAGAACGGGAGGCTGGAAGAGCAGATTGAGGGTGAAAATGGGGTAATGACGTATGTGTACTTTAAGGGAAATATTGTGCCGGTCGTGGGAAAATGGAGAGAGGAATGAAGATGACATCAGACAGACTCGGCTGGTTGACCTGACCTTGATCGATTCCATCACTTTGCATGTCTCCCTATCGACCTTCAAATCAACGTCGCAGGTCTCTTTCTGTCTCTCCTTCAATTTATCATAATCATCTATGCACCGATTCATGTCACTCGTCAGCCAAACGCACACTCTCTCGCAGGAACCTCCCTCATCAATGGGATCTCGAATCATGGAGGCGTGAAAAGCGTCCCCGCACACACCACACATCCGTATGTGTTAATATATGCAGTCCTTCTGGGGCCCCACTCATCGTTATCCTCAGCCTCTTCTTGCTGCTTCTGAGTCAACCCAGGGGGTGGCTGCAGCAGATGTCACTTCAACTCCCCGCTTCCCTTCCACTTCTTCTGCCTTTGATCTTAGACCGTGCGACTCTCGTCCACCACGTTCTCAACCTCTTCGCAAGCCAAATTCTCATCCTGCGATAGTCGATCAAAATGTTTCGGCCCTCCATTCTTATGCATTTTTGGAACTTCATCAGAGCATCACGGAAGCCTCGGAGGGTTTTGTGCAGCGTATGCGCGATTGGGAATCATCTCGCCCACAAGCTCCACGACAGGCCCATCGGCTTAGTTCTCCCTTCCCATCATACATTCCCGCTCGCGGACGCGAAATTGCTCCCCGAACATCGAGCCCATCAGAGGTCAATTCAGAGGAAGACGATCTTGACTCCGATGATGAGGATGACGTGCTAATCTTGTCGGATGAGACGTCCTCGGGGACAAGGGCCTCATCCCCCCGCGCCGCCGGTTCCCCCAGGAAGCGCGTGCGCTCGCTCGGTTATATGGACCTGGACTTGCCACAGACGACCCCTACCATTCCACCGGAGCTCTCACACACTGTTGCTAGTTCTTCCACTTCGTCGCTCCACTCACTTTCCCCGCCGCCTACCATGCCTTGCCCCTCCTCCCGAGAGGAGAAAGTTATCGCGGCATTGACTCTTGCGTTAGCAAACGGTGCCGCGGGACTAAATGACTACAGTGCGGTCCGAGAGGCGCTCGGCGTCTCGGCGCCTCATGCCGACGGCGCCGCGGAAGTCGGGGAGATGTGGTGGTAGTCTAGGCCTGGAACCGGACGCGGACGAACGTGCATCATGGCGTGGGACAGGGACACTAGAACTCACGTTCGTTGCCAGCCATACTTGTCCGGCCTCCGCCTTTTCAAAATCAAATAATCATTGTACAATCCGATTGACACTTCATCTTCATCCTTGCACAAGTGAATTCAAACATCGAACAAATAACGCAAACATCGAACAAATGGTTTCTTTCTTCCTCACCCACCAACCCATGGCCGTGTACCCTTCCCCCAGGGAACGGGGTAACCTCCAGCTCCTATAGAGTTAGCTTCAAGGGAGACGCCGTTCAATACAGTAACCAACACCATTCACGTAAAACAATGTGTGCATCTTAATTATCTCTTGTATAAGTTACTCCGAAGAATTGCATGATTGTGTATTTCAAAGTAGTCGGGCGATGTCGGCATGACATGCGCGCCTCGACCACGGATAAGTAAAAATGTAATGGGCATTTGCTTCCCAACTTTTGCCAATGCAAATTTGTCCGACGCTGAGCCACGATCAGTGATCACTCATTTCGCAGAATACGAACCCCCGATACGTACGTCGAATTACAAAATTGGACGCGGGCTGTCGAGGCGACTTTGGCACACTCCGTCATCGTGTCACCACCAATTAACGATCACTGCCCTGACCGCCCAAGCTGGATATGGGCATTGTAATAATGTGACTAAGTTTGATTAGCCATCCATCTGATTAGACACGAATCGCCGAGAATACAAAGGCCCATCCCACGAATTACATCACAAACAGGAGCTCAGGTATAACTCGAAGCGACGCCTAACACCTTCAAGGCGAGCGCGCGCAAGATCTGTAAGCAGGTCGTAAGTTACAGTTAGGCAAATTGAAGAACAAAGCCCCGGGCCCCGAGAGACAGGTATTTCCGCGTAACTTACCTCTACCTTCTGTGTTGCGCCCAACTCGGAGAACACGGCGGCCACGCTCTTGCCCTTTGCATCTCGAATGGCCCCAAGTCGATTGCCAGCATATGCACCAACCACGAGGCCGGGCATGTTGGCAGTGATAAACCCTAGACCTGCACCGCATGCAGCGCCTAACCAGGTCCACAACGGGAGATGCCGCTCGACCTCTGGCCGTAGAAGCTATACAGTAGCGAAAGAAGAAAAAAAAAAGAGGGGTGAGCCCGTCGTTGCGCATACACCCTCCTTACGTTGGAGGGTGAAAGGTGGGGATAAGGAAGACGTACGTCTTCGAATACGTCGCCAAAGACTTGATCTGCATTGGGTCTCTGGTCCGGTTGCTCTGGTCCGGTACCAGTCTGTCCGTTACCCGCGGCGTTGTTGTTGGTGGTGAATATGCCGGAGAACATGCGGAAAAAGTTGCTTGAGGCACTTGGGTCGTTAGTTCGCTCGGAGGAAGATTTGCTGGATGATAATCGGTCGTAATCGCTGCGGCGTTGTGGGTCGGAGAGTACATAGTACGCATCCGCGACAGCCTGGGTTGTTGGAATCCACAGAGTATGTATGATACATAAAAATGAGTTCGGTTCAACTCCACCAGTGGGACTCGCTTACCTGGAACTTCTCTGTGGCTGCTTTCTTCTCCTCTGTTGAGGCATTGACGAGCCTGTCAGGATGTGTCCTAGGGTAGTAGGGTGTGATTTGTGAGTGTGGAGTTAAGTATAAAATGACGAAAATTTCAAGCCAACTTCAAAGATTCCCTCTTGTATGCTTGTCTGATGTCCTCTGTCGAGGCATTCTTTGGAATGTCGAGGATGGCATAATAATCAGGGAAAGTAGCCATAGATGAAGGATGACGTCATTCAATCCGGAGGAATTAATATGATCGCTAAATATTGAAGACCAAACTAGGACAAATTTGTGATAAGAATCGTGATCGTTTCTATCTCGTTTATCAAACCATCAGGCTAACGACCATCCCCAAACCAGCCATCAACATGGCGTTGGCGCCATCGATATTCATTGAGATTGCTCCGTTCTTGCCACTGCCTCCAAGCCCGGTCGACGACGGATTCGAGCCAGAGCCAGATGCGGTCGTCGCATTCGTCGCGTTTGTCGCGTTCGCGGTCAATTGAGCACCAATGGCCAGCGCAGTTGCCTGGAAATTAGCGAAGGAGTTGTTGCTGCCATCGACACCAGGATTGACTGCGAACACCATGCCCTTGCCACAGTGGCTCTCGGAAGTGTTTGCAGCCTGGCGACAATGAATCCAAATGGGCTGAGTCTAAAAGGGAAGCAAAGGAGTGAGTATATATATGATCAGAAAGACCGGTTTCCCCCATATGGTAGTAGATTTAAAGAAAGAGGGCTTACGTCGTTTACAGTGAATTGCCGCGTGGGGAGGCTGCTATTATCAGTTCCGTTTGTGACAGGGAGGCTACGGGAGACCCATCAATGAATTGACATGCAATTCGAGAAATTTTTAGACGTACAAGCCAGTATCGAATCCGTCAGAAAGAGGCGTGCATGGTTGGGCAAAGCTGGACTGGGTCACGGAGTGGTTCTTGGGGTTGAAAGTAAACTCGACGATGTCCCCCACAGCGGCGGTCTGAAAGAGGGAAGACTGTCAGAGCGACAATCAATGTAAAAACTGATTGGTGGGCCTGACAATGTTATTGGGATTAAAGATGAGGCCTGCAGTGGCATTGCTGACGTCGATTTGCCAGGTCGCCGCGGAGGCTGAAGAAGCGTATAGAGCGATTCCGCTGAACAACGCGTAAGAGGGGAACATCATGGCGTGTTTTCGTAAGAGAGAAGATAGACAAGTGGGCAGGAGGAAGGGGGGTATGAAGCTCGTGAAGACCAGCAAGCATCGGGGGCCAGTTCATTTTATAGCACGGTTGGGGGCCAAGTGTGGCTAAGTTAGTGCCGCTAGTCCAAGTGCGATACAGTAGCAGTGGAAAATATCACGCTGTTCAATCTATAAGATGGGCCGAGATACCCGCTGTGGCCATGGCTGTCCAGGTCGTGCCATGATTGGGTACAACTGGAGCGTATCGCATGTCGGTGACTCGGTGTCGCTCACTTACAACACCGTCTCATCCTCTGTTCTTAACAGACCTAACTCCATAAAGGCATCCGTCCAGTAGGCGCCGAGAACTCCGGGGCGCCACGGTCAAAAATATAGATGAGACCCCGAGAGAGCCGATATTGATGTGAGGCGATCGTTACAATGGAGGGCCAGGCAGGCGAGGCAATTACTGCACAGCTGATCCTTCTCATATACAACGCCCATAATGCATATTTTGGCCCCTATGCATTGTGTCTCACATCTTATGCATCATGCGGAAGGTCAACTGTAACATAGTGAGGCAATTAGTGGCGAGGCAATTAGTTTTGATCAATATTATTTCGGACTCAGACTCCTTCGGGCAAGACGGTCTTACTGGGCATCGCTTTCTCTATCGCTGAGCATGCCCACGCCAATCGAGGGAACGGTCTGAGGGAATTCTACAAACAATACATAAGGAGTGATCATCTTCCACAGCGGGCCAGCAGGAAGACGAGGGTCAAAGTAATGCTCACAGAACGAACCTTCACAGTTGGCGGACGAGTTCAGGGACTGCGATTACGAAATCGAAAATTACAGCTATTACAAACGAATGATGAGTAGCAGAAGTACAAAATTACGAGATACAATTGTTCAAGGGCAGGGGGTTAGACGTCGATCGTGCTAAAGCGTCATGGTAACAACCGGGACCACTCTCGGGCACAGAGGTGTTGGGGACACTCCTCCACAACTGCTGATTACCTGGCGGGCTTGTCATCTAGTTTTGGTTTTGGTCGGGGAGGTAACCCCATGGCACGTCCACCTAACGTCAATGGTCGCGGCGACGGCAGTCGAGGAAGTACGGCTGGTGATGTGGACGTCCCAAGATCAGAAGTTGGGGAATTCCTAGTGGGAGTATCTGCAGGGCGGCTGGCAGAATGATCATATGGTCGTGCAGGGGTGAAACGGCTGGTATAAGCGCGGTCTTCAGCTTCGTCCCTGAGGGAGGTCTTCGCAACAAGCTTGGGTCGGGAGAGCACCGCATTTGATGGCCTCCGTTCGGCGGTTACGATGGTCGCCAGATCAGCACTGCCAGTTTCTGATTCTGTGTCAGAATCCCTGAGGTACATCGCAACCTGAGCAGCAGACTGTTGTTCAGGGAGAGTCAAGTCTGTGACGTATTTTAACTGCAAACGCCCCAAAATGGAAACATGGCGGACGCACCTCCAATGAACGATGTTACGTCGTAGTGCGTTCCAGCCGACTCCATACCTCCCAGTGCCAAAACCGCGACGCCATCGATTCCCGCGGTGGAGACAGGGAAACTTCGCCCGATACCAAAAGATATTTGGGTAGGTGTCAGAGCTGGCACCGAAGAAGACCGCGGGCGGATTCTGCTGAGGTTCTCCGTAACGCCCTGCTCGGGTGGCTCAGGGAAAATGCTAAGGGAGAAGTCACTCCTGTTGGAAGCTGATGTAGGCCCATATGCCGTTGTCGAGGATTCTCGAAGCCTGCTCCGCCCAGAGAGGCGGCTAACAGTGTTTGAGCTTTCGTCCCTTCGTCTTCCTTCACTACGCCCTTGTTCAAATACCGTTTTCAATGCTGCGATGCTCCGCTCCAGCTGATCCTGCTCGCGCAGTAGATCTTCATAGCCAGACAATTGGGACGAAGTGGTAGAGCTATAGCCTGGTTCTCTTGGCTTCCGGGAAGCACGATCACTTCCTTGCGCCTCCGCAATACCATCAGCACCCAGGATTGGGGAGTCTGGAGATGTGGTCGTAGTAGCTGACATGGTAGTGGATGGCCTGCCATTGCCATACACGGTGTCGGCGGGCAATTGTGTAGTGGACAAGGAAAAGCCCTCAGGAATTCTTTGTGTAATGTAGTCAGGGATGGAGGAGTCGACACTGGAAGGTTGGATGTCATCTGGGACAGCTAAGGGCACTCTTTTCTCAGAGGGGGATGAAATGACGCCGCGCTCAGCGGCCTCTTCAGACCTTGGCTGCCCCCCGTCTTCATATGAGGGTCTGAACTGGCTAGAAAGCCTCTGCGATGCACTCCCACTCCAACGAAGCCAGGACAGCGCGCGCTGAACTGTCGGCCGAGGCGATCCGGTTGTATTTGCGTCATCCTCTCCGGCCAAGCCTTGGTCAGCATCGATCTTTGAGACGTGAAGACCGACGAAGGAAGACGCTCGCTTGTCGCGCAGTGATAAAGGAGCTGAAGTAGGTTCGCTGGAATAGAAGGTAAAAACCATGGTTGAGACTATGAGTATGTAGAGCTCAATGGCGAGTAGAAGGCGACCGAGAGCCGTATCTGAGAATGTGACTTTATAGAGCAAGTCAACAATGACGCAAAAGCTATATATTCTGTAGGAATGACTTACAATAGAGGAGATTCCCAATTCCAATGCCCGAGTTGATGACGAGGGCAAAAAATGCTGTCGAGTATTGCCACAATGTTTGTCGTCGACAAGACTCCTCCACAATCAAGGCATTCAGTATCAACTTGATAATATAAATCCCAGAGGCTGTTATTTCGAAGGCACTTTCGACGTCGTAGACAGGTCCGAATCTACGCAGAGAGTGAACCAAACGCCAAAGCGCTTGAAGCACGAATATAGAGACTGAGGCCACAAGGGTGGACCAGCGCAGCACGGTCCCTGTCCGGCCCCAGTGTAACCAACTGCCGCTATGCATAGTTAAATAAGAGGCCAGGCGCTGCTCGCAGAGCGGAGCCTGAGAAACGAAAGCCCAGAAATAGAGGAAACGTAGACCAGATGCAATGCTGCATAGAGCCTCGCGAATTGAGCTCAGTGCATTGGTAACGTTGTCCTCCTCCAGCCGGACAAGATTAGAGTTGCCGTGTCGAAGGGAAGCTCCTGTGAGGTCGACTATCGCCGCGAAAAACGAGAAGAGAACAGAAATTTGAAGGAGAAAGCTCGCTCTGAATGAAACAACGAAAGTGAGTGCGCATGTCCCCGTGGATTTGTTGGAAAACTGACAACTTGACTTTCTTCAATAATATGAAAAACGTCAAAAAAGCGAAACCGAGTAGCCCGACCGACAACGCAGGAATATCGGCTAGTAATGTGTCAAACTGATGGTGAAGATTATGAGACGCCGCAGAGGACAGTGATAGACACCGCACTCACGGCATTCTTATACCCCATGTTAGTCACTGCTATGTCGGTCACCACCTTGGGGGACGGAGATGACATCTCGGACAGAAAAAGAAAGGAAGGGGACTCCAGAACCAGAAATACAGACTGGCAGTCGACGACTACCGCTGTATGGAGGGTCTGATCCAGGATGCGGACCTGGGGTGAAGAACAAATGACAACAGCCTGCTTATGTCTCAGACCAGCTTAAAAGTTCGAAGATAAGAAAAAGGAGAAAGGAGGAAAGGAAAGAAAAGAGGTAAGTAGTGAAAAGAAAGGATACGGCCCGGGACGAAGACTGGTAGTGATACAGTACAGTATAATCTATAATCCATCACCGTTGGGAGGTGAAACAGGGCGGCCGTCTCCAAGAGTCCAATTATACATTTTCATAATTAATTACTACATCCCCCAATTCAAATTTCAAACACCGCCACCTCCGCCAGTAAATTGCTGAATCAGGAACATCCCACGACCTTCGCCTCTCATTCCGATAGCCGACTTGGGTCGCGGACGTATCGTCCCCTTCGATCCTCCACCGGTGAATTGGACCGCAACTTTCGTTGGAGTGCTTAGTTGCTTCGTCGGACTCAGACGCCCACCAGTCATATGCATATGTCTACTGAGGGCTACATCAGTCCCACTCGACAACCCTGTGAATTGGCGGGCGATCGTCGTAACACCAGTGTTGTGAGGTAAAACGCGATCAATCTGGTCCGAACTGGCCAACGGATCAGTCTCCCTGGTTCGCGAAGGGGATGAGTGAGTCGGGGAAACTTTAGAGGATCGTAGCTCATGGGGAAGAAGCAACTGAGTTCGGATCAACGGTCACAATAAAGTGTTGCCAGCACGAATCGAGAGCACATACCAGGCAGTCACGACACCAGACACCCCCTGTGCTAGTGTCCCTTTTTGCAGAACTGTCTAGCTGCTTGCCACAACCAGGTTGACCGTTGACTCTCCTACCACCGCGCCCTTTTGCTTGTCGGCCACCGCATACCAAACAGGACGAATGCCAACGCTGACCATGAGGACCTGGAACAACGCCGCGCTCCATCGGCGATACACTCTGTGAACAGCCAGGACAAGGTGTGGACGTGCCAAAACGAGGCATGGGACTCGAGACACTGGCTGAAAATTGGAGGTGAGTGGAATATCGACTAGATAAGGGCGTCGCAGACAACGCAATCGGAGACGAGGCCGTCGATGGTAACTGTTCTTGCGGAGCTTGCGAGGATGTCTCCGAGAGCCGATGCGCAGTCAGACGAGGGGTTACAACGGGCTTGCGAGAAATAGCTCTCTCCACAGGAGCACACTAAAATATGGCTCAGCGCCGCTCTCCTGATATGAAATAAAAAAACCCACGCTTAGGTGACAGGCGCCTCTGACGCCTCGTACAAAAACCGCTCGGCCAGCTTCCTTTCCTTCAAACAAACCATTGCAAATTCTACATCTGAAACAGTCCGCATGATACATTCTGGGAGATGAGCCAGTGGAGGAAGGTTCAGGTACCGAGACATATCTTCCGCCATGTTTCACGTCGAACAAAGGGAGACTGCATTTTGCACACTTCGCGTCGGGAAGCGGGGTGTGTGCATGGGTGTTGCTAGGACGTGTCCCACGGCTGAGATCCGGACTTCTAGTTTTCGAAGACACAGGCTTGATAGATCGTTCTGAAAGACTTGAAGAGAGAGATAAAGACGAAAGGCCGACTAAATCCTCTTGCTCCCCAATTAGACTAAGGGGAGGAGAAGAGGCCCCAGAGGAAATGGTCGCTGTGTCTGAATTATCGGAGGCTAACGAGGGGATGGATGCTGCGGAAGAAAACGAGAGCATTGAGTCTCGGTCTGTTTGTATGGATGACGTCGAATCTTTATGGCGAAGTAAGCGGAAGTCCGAGTATCGCATTAGAGACTTGGTAGGAGTCTCTAGTGTATCATCGCCCAGACGCCCTCCGCGCGTCGGTGTCACTTGTGGACTCTTGTCAGTAGGCGATCCCGTTTGTTTAAGGAACTTCTTCTTTGCCGCTTTCATAGCGCCCGGGGTGACCGTTGTTTGGCCCATGGCAGCGACGGTATTAGGCCTCAAAGGAGTTAAGCTCTGCGACAAGGATGAGGATGCAGGTACATCCTTCGAAAGAGTGGGGGCAGGACTGGTGGGGTGGTCATTTGGAAGTGGTGACATTGGCGCCACATGGGAAGGAGAGGCCACCTGATCAAGGTTCGGATCAGGAGCAGATTGTGGGTGTCGGATGCCGAGTACTTGCTCGAGTTCTTCGATGGTTGAACTACCCTTTCGGGGTTTTCCTGGACTCGGTGCTGAAGCTGGCTTGAACCCGCCTAAATTCCCAACACTTTCTTTAGGGGGTGAAGTCCTGGACTTGCGAGGGCTATCACGCCTATTGAGGCACGTGTCAAAGCACTCGGCGCAAGAGGGGCGGCCAAGCAGATCCACCACCGGATTATCGCCGATACTCTTGCCGCATCCTGAGCAATGAAAGCACTTTTTGTGCCAAACCCGTCCACCATTCTCAACGAATCCACCCTCACTTTTTAGGATTAGGACGGGACGTGAACATTCCACGCAGATCCCACGTGACCCACCATTCTGAGAGAAGCAAGAACGGCACATGAAGCGCCCTCCAGAAGTGTCTGTAGGATCAGGATATATGGTTGCATCTGGTGGGAATGACGCAGAGCAGACATGGCAATGGAAACTCTCTAGAGTTCCTTTGGGCTGAAGTACTGAACCATAGACCTTTGAGAGCTCAGAGGAGTACGGGGACGAGATGACATCGGGAGCTGATAAGATAGCTTCCTCGCTGACACTACTGTGTTTGAAGGGGGAGGAAGGGAGGGAGTTGGTTGCAGAAGCAATGTGTTCCGAGACACGAGAAACGAGGGCAGTAGTATCCTGTGGACGAAGAGACGGAGATGAACGCTGGGCTACAATACGTTTCTGTGGAGTAGATGGGGGAGTTGAAGTTTTGGCGACATAAGTTTGAGACCATCTGTCCTTGTTAGCGCCTTGCGCTGACTGCTTATTCCACTGTATCACGGGAGCTTGAGAGAATGAGGCATTTAAATCAAAGATGAAGAGGCCAGCGTACCTACAGGAGCACCGCCGCACTTGTTGCAGCGAGGCCCGGAAACAATATCACCACAACGACGACAAAAAGCCATAGGTCATAAGAGAGTTGAACTGAACATGAAGTTCGAGTTGAGTTCAAGGTACAGAGCATGTCACGTGATCAATGATATTGGGTTTGTTTAAACGGGTTTGGCTCTGTTGGAACATGAATTGCCTGATCGAGTCACGAGTCGTTCGTTAGTCAATCTCTCTCTCTCCTCCCTCCTCCTCTTTCCACAAGATGACAGGCCAGCCTCTAATGACCAGGGAACTTCTTGAGGGTATGAAGCGGTCTGATCTACAGAGGGTATGCAAGGTGCGTGTTGACACCTCTTCTGTCGACTCGAATGCGCACGCGTTTGAACCCGCACAGGAACGTGGCCTCAAGGCAAATCTAAAGACCGAAGCAATGATTGAACTACTCCTCGACTCTCCCCCGTTCGTATTTCCCTTCTTTTGTTTAGCGAGGCATACCTCTCATCGACGTCTCCAGCTCACATTCCCCTCGCCGCCCTTCGCGTCATCGCACCGCGTCCACCCGCTCCGCCGGTCGACAATTCTCAACCCGGTCGCGTCTGCACTCGACGAGTTCTATGATTGTACACTCAGATACAGAGGAAGATGAGGACCACCATGCCGCTAAACCGGAATCCGAAGCCATATCGGGTCTCAACCCCGGTCCTATGACGCGGACCAGAAAAGCTCGGGATGCCCAGCTACGATTGGGTGTTGGGCGTCCCCCCGCGGCCGAAGGACGAGGTCCACATGTAGTGACGAGATCAGTTAGCGTTGCGAAAGGTGCTCGGTCACGGAGTGGTCGTAGGGCAAAACCTGTGCCAACTCCAATTGTGGAAGGTTCGTCCGGATTTTATCATTTTCGCTCGCCGCTCATCCTTCTTAAATCAATTATCCGTTCCTTGTGTAGGTCTGTGCTTATATGTTTCGTCATTAAAGAAATACTTGAACTGCAGCCAACAGGCACTCCCGAGGAAGTACCACTACCCCCACCCAACCCCGCGACCCCTCGGCCACGGACGGCCGAGAATGGTCGTATACGTCGAGCTTCCACTATGGACACTAGTACAGACCAGGCGGGTGTCAGGGCGATTGTAGAGGAACAAGTGTGTATTGCTCTATCATCTTCTCTCATTCCTCATCCTTCTGCAGGTACGGCCTTTGCAACGCACGGTTGCATCACTGCAGAAACAACTTCAGCAACAGGCATCAGCCCATGCTCGAGAAGTTGTTGCGCTAAGTGACAGGGTTTTGACAGTCATGAATGAGTTGCGGGAGTTACGTCGGCAGGCAGAATCCATTCAACTCTTAAGAAGTTCTATTGAACAACTACAAACGGAATTATGCCGTATTCAACGAGGTCAAAATTCAGAACCTTCGCACGACCCCACTGTTTCGATGAGCACTCTGTCTGATGGCCCTTCCAATACTACAAATGCTGGGTAAGTCTCAAATGTTCATAATTTATATGTATAACCTTTATAGATTCACTCTCCCATGCAGAACGCACCGTTCCATCGAATCTACAAGACATTCACGAGGGCCCCAATCAAGCCCCGCATTCGAATACCCACTACCCCCTGCAGGCTCGCCAGCGAAACCACCTTCCCGGGATGTTCCAATGCAAACCAGCATTTTAGGAAAGCGGCGACGATCTACGGATGGCTATGACACTACCACGGTATTAGAAACGGATCAAGAGGATACCACGGACAAAGAGTTACGCGTCAGTATTCACCGGCAAAGTCGAAAACGTGCGAAGATGGAGCAGTCGGCGGATAATGCTTCCGATGCACCTCTTGCAGGTCCCTCAAATACAGCAGTGCATGGACAATCTGAAGACGGCACTTCTAGGGATGGCCTCCCGTCTGAGACGTCTGTCTCAAGACAACGGGACACTTCGCCTGCAACAGTCACGGGACGGTCTTCGAGAGACCACGTGGTTGGTGACGTGGTATTCACAGATCGGGACTTCGACTTTTTCGACAATCCGACTCACCTCCACTCAGCGGACAACCCTCCGCAGGCAGAAGAGACTCAACATCCATTTTCGTTTGCCTTCCCTGGTGTGGCACCGACGCCTGTGACCTCGACCCCTATTCTCACTGCGCCATTACCCAATCCGTCCAGCTCGCCATCCCTGAGCACCATTCCATATCCTGAACGACCACACTCTCCTAGTCCGGCACCAGTGCCCCATCGGGCTGTCGTCACACGACCGTCGCAGAGTGAGGCTTATCGGCCTTTCGGATTCCCGCCGGAAAGCAGGAACCTGACTGGTTCCTCCGCCACTCATGGATCTGCGATTGACCCTGCGTCTTTACTCCGCACGCCTCCACAATCGTCTCACGAGTTACTAGGCCTCGATTCTGACCAGATTGATGGTCGGCGGACAGCATCTAGTAACGATATCGGTGCCGGGTTAGGAATGACTTCCCTGCCTGTGAGAGTCGAAGACACACCAGCGGCCATTGTGCGGCGCACGATGTATGGCACCGAGCTGGAAGGGGACACGAGATTCGGTGACTTTGGCGTCGAGGGCGTCGCCGCTGGCTTCTGGTCTGGATCAAAGTTTTGATTCAATGGAAGTGGTGTACAGTACTAATTACTCAACGTCTGTACTGTAATTCATATTGTTATTCTTATCGTCGTCGCTAGGGATGTATTACTGAGATTTTTTGTAGTACCCCACGTCTTATATGTAAACATACTGACATTATGGTGAAGTGTGGTGCGAAAATTTGACGCGTGCAGTGGGTATCGGCAGGACACTGACCGCACTGACCCGTCACAGACGCACGACAAAGCCAAAAACGTGTCGTGCGATCTGGAAAAATATAAAAACAGGTCAAGATCATGAACGTGACTGTCAATGATGGCTCCAACGTATTTTCCAGCCGCAGGGAGTCAGGGCCCGTTCGGTAGCTCCGGTTTCAAAACCGGCGCCCGCCAAAATCGCATGGTCCAGTTTCGATAACGCCAGTTTTGCAAAAATTGGATGCGATTTGGCAGGGCCGGTTTTGAAACCGGAGCTACCGAACGGGCCCTCAGTCGCATTCTCGATCCTTTCCTCGACACGTGTCATTTTGCCGTATTTGGTAAAAATGCCTCGATCGGGCTTGCATGGCAACGGAATACAACATTGTATTTTTTTTCAAATACGATTCATAACAATAGATATTGCAGAAAATTAGGAGCAGATCTGAGATGCTTAAATAGATGGGACAAAAGAAACGATTTCGTCGTAGAGAAGTTCCTTGAGGTGGGCCTTATCTAGAGAATCGTTTTCTTCTGACGCGCGCAATGATGAGACGAGGAAAACAAAGCAAAGGGGCGTAGTTTGCAGTGCATACCTTCAAAGTTGAAGTAGTCAGGGTCCAAAGTCGTTGCAGCTGGTTCGTCGTCAGGGTCGTGCTTAAAGCCTCGGATTGAGCGCACGACGATAATGAAAGAAGCCGGAGACACGTACGTAAGAAGAGAGGTATGGGTGCGCGAGCGCTTCATCGGCCGTCATTCGCTTTTTCGCGTCGAAGGTCTGACAACAAGGACGGTTGCGCTCAAACCGAAGCCCACAATTGAATGGTTGCGGGGGCTTACCAGTGTCTTATTGAGGAAATCAATCGCTTCTACCGAGGCTTGAGGGAACATCGCAGTGAACGGTCGCCGCTTCCGAATGGGCAATGATCGGATATAATCGCGGGAACGGCGGGAAGTAATACCATAGAATTCCTCTAGCGTAGGAGTGCCGATGACGTCGAGGATGAGTTCTAATTGGTGGCTGTAGTCACGTCCAGGGAACAAAGGACGGCCGGACAACATTTCGGCAAGTATGCAACCCACTGCCCAGACGTCGATGGACTGTAGTGCATAGCATAAGGACACGACAAGAGGCACATCTAGCGCTCTCACCTTAGTGTACATCTTGAATGATAGCATGATCTCTGGGGCGCGGTACCATCTCGTAGCCACGTACTCCGTCATCATTCCGGGCTTCCCTCCACCTTGTGCGCCGGACGCCTTCACCATCCTCGCAAGACCAAAATCGCACACCTTCAGATCACAATTGGCATTCACAAGGAGGTTGGCCGGTTTCAGGTCACGATGTACGATGCCAGCGCTGTGGATAGATTTGAGAGCACGTAGGGTCTGGTAAATGAAGTACTAAAAGAACGTTTGTCAATATCAATGACTGGGTATATTGTGCGCATCCTCACCTGGGAATGGTCATCGGTCAGTTTCTGCGTACGAATCACGCGATGTAAATCAGTTTGCATCAATTCTTGAACGACTATCATGAACCATGCATTGAATTTGCGAGGGACACGTCAATGGCTAGCTGTCCTCACAATAGATTTCCTTGAATTCTTCTAGTGAGGGTGGTTTGATAATCGTTAGGATGGAGATAATCTAGACGTCATTGTCAACCAACAGCATCCGCGGCATGAAAGAGGCGCAACTTGCATTCTCATTGACACAAGTTTCCGAGAAGAAACGCAGCAGTTTCAATTCACGCAGGGTGCGCAAGCAGAACAAGGTATGCTCGAATGGGAGCACCTTCTTGATCGCCACTTGTTTTCCAGACGGCTTGTGTAAAGCAGCGACCACAGTGCCATAAGCTCCTTCGCCTAAACTATGGAGGAGCTTGTAGTCGTTACCTGGAATACGTCTAAGCCTGGACGTACACTGAAAGAGTAGTGAATGAACTCACCAATGTCGAACTTGGGAAGAGGCTTTGACGTCTTACTACGAGACATTGAGAGATGGGAGGGGAGAACAAGCGATGCAAGAGTCGGTCCCGGACAAAGTCATGATCTTTATTATCCAAATTACGGCGAGGGAAGCCCTCGGGTAACCAAAGTTCACACGCTGATATTGGGTACCAGCGCTACCATCATCGCTCGCTGCAAGACGCGCCAGGTGAGATTGCTGACATGTGGCAGTTCTGATATCACCGGACGTGGTGAGATGATTATAGTGATATGATCAACAGAGTGGCATTGCACTGCACTCGGTGTTTCAATGGCTCATTATTACCCTAGTATACAGGATACGCCTACGCCCAACATCATGAATCACCCTACAGGCCTATACACCTAGCGATCACGCGGACATCATTCATCTTCTTCTTCATCAGGTCCCCTGCAGGTAGAGGTGTCAGGTGGACGAGGTCTAGCCGAGGAGTGAAACGACCCACTCGATGTTGTAGAAGCGGAGCTGATAGACGTCCTTGCCGGACGCAACAACCCGAAGATAATCTCGCAAGGCATTCTTCTTGAGAAACTTTTTGGTGAGATACTTCAAGTATCGTTTTGAGAAAGGGATATTGGCCGTAACAGTAATTTTATGGTTCTGGTCTGCTCAAGTTGTTAACGGAAACTGGCCTAGTAGGGTACAATGGGAATACAGACCATCACGCGTGATTTTGACCTTGTCGCCTAGTTGGCCCGCCTTGTCGTCGACCTTCACACGGTCATGGAGGAACTTCTCATATGCGGCACCGTCGAAAATCTCGTCATTTGCAGGACGGGAATAATCAATGATGAATTTATGTTTCGCAGCAGGAGCTTTTGATGGGGGCGCTTTGGGCTAGAGAATGATGGCTCAGCCTACTGAGAAGGGGACTCAGCAAAGCGAGACCATTGACTGACCATGGTTGACTGAGGGATATCAAAGTTTCGCGGCTGAGCTTGCTCGAGCTCGTTTTGTCGACTGTACAGCTCACTTCGGGGATTTCCGAGTGACCACTGCCTTGGTCCGAGTCCGTAGTTGGACGTCCGGGACACGCGACACGCGAGATGCTTTCAAAAGCCAAAGTCGCATCCGCTCAACAACAAGGTGATTTTATCATAAAACCAGAAACTGTACAGCCAGTGTTGTCAACATCTGAATGGCCTCTCCTCCTCAAAAATTATGACAAGCTTCTCGTTCGCTCCAGCCATTTCACCCCCATTCCTTCCGGCTGTAGTCCCCTCAAACGCGACATCGCATCCTACATAAAGTTGGCGTTCACGATGATCTCCACTCCGGTTTAACTGACCGTGATTCACCGGCAGGTCGGGTGTTATCAACCTGGACAAACCGTCCAACCCTTCTTCACACGAAGTTGTCGCATGGCTTAGACGAATCCTGCGCGTTGAAAAGACGGGCCACAGTGGTACTCTTGACCCCAAGGTTACGGGATGTCTGATCGTTTGCATTGACCGCGCGACGAGGCTCGTCAAATCTCAGCAGAGCGCTGGTGCGTCGGCTTGTATCCTGTCGGACAGGAATGTTACTTATAGCGTAATTCAGGTAAAGAGTATATCTGTGTCTTACGGTTGCACTCTGCACTCCCAAATTCCACCGCTCTGCCTCGTGCTTTGGAGACCCTTACGGGAGCCCTCTTCCAACGTCCCCCTCTCATCTCTGCTGTGAAACGGCAACTTCGTATACGCACCATCCATGAATCTAAGCTGTTGGAGTTCGATGAAAAGCGCAACCTCGCTGTGTTTTGGGTCTCTTGTGAGGCCGGTACTTACATCCGGACACTCTGCGTACATCTCGGCCTCATTCTCGGTGTTGGGGGTCACATGCAAGAGCTCAGGCGTGTACGTAGCGGCGCATTATCAGAAAATGATGATATGGTCACGATGCATGATGTGTTGGATGCCCAATGGACGTATGATAATACTCGGGACGGTACGGTTTCGCAGACCATCCTACAAGAATAATGCTGACGGCGTCGCTTAGAATCTTACCTACGTCGTGTCATCCGCCCATTGGAATCCTTATTAGTCGGCTACAAGCGCATTGTAGTAAAGGATAGTGCCGTCAATGCCGTCTGCTACGGTGCCAAGCTCATGATTCCCGGGCTTCTCCGCTATGAAGCCGACATATCTGTTCACGAAGAAGTGGTTCTTATGACCACGAAAGGAGAGGCTATCGCTTTGGCCGTTGCACTCATGTCGACCGTTGAACTCGCCACTTGTGACCACGGCGTGGTTGCAAAAGTCAAGCGTTGCATTATGGAACGGGACACATATCCAAGGCGTTGGGGTCTCGGGCCGAAGGCAATGGAGAAAAAGAAAATGGTAAAGGAGGGAAAGCTCGGCAAACACGGCGAGAAAATCGAAGGCGTTACTCCTGCAGAATGGAGTAAAGACTACGTTGACTACACGCGGGAGGTTTGATGTGCTCCGTGATATGAATGTATCCACACCTCTGACATCATTTTCCCTAGCAGTCAACAGGCCAGTCGACAGCCGCACCAGTAGTCGTGGCACCTCCTGTTGCAGCCGTCGTCGCCGTGGAGCAACCTGGCACCGTCGAAACAGGGTCCTCGGAGAAATCCAAGGAGAAAAAGCGCAAACGAAAATCCGAAGTCACCGACGTGAACACTTCTGTCGCCGTTGCTGAAGGGGATGCAGAAGAAGATGAAAAGAAGAAGCGGAAAAAAGAGAAGAAGGCAAAGGCAAAGGAGATGGTCGGAGAGGAGGATGAAGACGCGAGACGAGAGCGTAAACGTCTCAAGAAGGAGAAGAAAGCAGCAAAAAGCGAGGAGTCTGCTGTCTAGCTGTAGTCTTTAATATTCTCTTGTATGGTCTACTTTATCACCTTCATTTTGGCCGCAGAAATAAAAATCACTCATGCCAAGCCAAGCGCTACAATTTGGATTCGAATCACTGGCAGTGCATATTGATTGCTATGGTCATGAGGGTTCGAAATGGCCTGGATACGGAAAGGACGATGCTGCTATGTGACCTTAGAGAACGAACTGAGGCCTGTGCTGTTGTGACCTGCGTATACAGTAATTACATAGGCACGCGCGCCTTTGGGCACACGCACCCATCGGACTGGCATGCTACAACCGTCGACCTCTCCTGATGTCAATTCGACCACCAAAACACCTCTCTTTCAGAGCAGTACTCAATACAAGAACTGGCGATTCTCCGTGGAGCAATTAAAGTCAACCAGGGCGTCACTAAACCAAGCCGCAATAGCTGCGATTCGCAACACGTTTGAATCTGATTCGGTGTGTATATGGCCAAGGTTGGCGTCGTCGAGGCTCACCACGAGCCATACTTAATTGATGCGAGACCAACTCATCTCATCTCTCAATGTCTAGCCTGGTTCATCTTCAGATGTTCATTTTCTGGACGCCAACGAGGAGCACCTCCTCGTTAAGCTGTATATCACCAAAATTTCTCAATTATGTGGCCATTTTCGCTTCCCGGAGGAAGTAGAGGCCACTGGAATAACCTACTTGAAGCGATTTTACCTCAAGAACACGGTGATGGATTGGCATCCCAAGAATGTCATGTAGGGCATTTTATTTCATGCGTCCAGCCAGTGTCCTAGTAATTCACTCTCCCTTTAGGCTTACTGCCCTGTATCTTGCCACCAAAACCACTAATCACCCCATCTCGCTCGAATCATATACGGCGAACATACCGCGGACAAATGCGTCGGATGTTCTCGACCTTGAATTTTTAGTCGCTCAAAGTCTCGCATTCGAATTCGCTGTATGGCATGCTCATCGTGCATTATGGGGAATATGGCTTGACATCCAAGCAAGTTCGGTTCTGTCTATTCCTAACCGCCCGTTGAAGCTATTTCAGGATTTACCTCAGGCTCCCCCGCATGAAGAACTGCAACGAATCTATGACACAGCCATGCAACATATCCGCACATCTCGATTGACGGACGTAGAACTTATCTATCCCCCTTCCCAGATCGCTCTGGCCTGTTTATCACTTGCTCACCCCGAAATCGCAGCATTTTGGGCGCGGTCAAAGAACGCTGATGCCGCCCTTGAGGGTATCGAATCCATTAAGCGGACAATCACTCGGGATGGGGATATTCCATCAGTAGACGTTGTGCGCGAAATCGATCGACGGCTAAAAATTTGCAAGAACCCAGAAAAGGTCGTCGGTAGTAAGGCTTATTTAGCAAAGAGGGCCAGGGAGGAAAAAGAAGCCGAACTAAAGAGAATGAAGAAGGCTGAAAGTGTGAGGAAGGCAGCGGAGCAGGGCAACCCTTTTGGCGAGGAGCTGGTCGCGCAAGCCAACCTGGACGATGACGACTAAGATAGGCCCAGGGACAAAGTACAGCTTGCGCAAGGACGTTGAAGATGCCACTATGCCTATGCTCATGATGCCTGTATGCAGTGAAGTAAACAATACATTTGGCTATTGAATGGACGACCACATCTGTTGTCCGCTCAGGTGAATCAATGTTGACCGAGTAGAACAACGTAACGTAGTATAAAGAGCATGGGGTTACAGGGCTCATGATAGAACATACTCTCATAGGGCCACTACAAAGCTGCATGTTCTGTCTAATAGCCAAGAGCGGTTAGCTTCCCAGATGATGCCGAATGATCTACGATCGCCTTCTGGCGCAGCTTGATTGAGGCAAGCTGAAAGTAATTCAGAACGGCGTAGACGATAGCAGTGATTTGAGCAATCACCTTGCGCTCATGGAAGGCCTTCGCCCTGATCTTCCTCTTCTCCTCAAGGCGGTCAATAACATCCTTGTAGCCCCAGCCGACTTCGTGAGAGAGGCGCTGAGGCTAGATGAGAAAAATCGACTTTTGAGTGATTATCAATCAGCTCACCTTCACTGTACAGTACTTCCGCCCAGGCTTCAATCGGAGGACCCGCAAAGCTTCTGGTACTACCATTCGTTTCTTCCTGTCATAAGGAGGGGGGACGCCTTCGAAAAGCTTCAGGCGTTCAAGGGCGGCCGCACCGCGGGAGGTCTTGTGGGGCACCATGCCTCTGATGGCACGGAAGAGAATTTTGGAAGGTGCGCGGTGGTGGAATGGGCCAGACTTTTTGGGGTTGACAATATGGCGTTTGTGAAGAAAGTTGTGGTAGCGAAGCTTGAGTGATTAACGAAGAGAAATCAATATCTGGTAGAACACCGGGAATGGTCACGACACACCTTGTTACGGAAGAAGCTACCTGAGATGTTGATTTCCTCGCATCGTACAACGACAATCTTCTGGCCGCTCAGAATCTGCTTGGATATAATGGAGGCCAGCCGACCGAGAAGGTGACCCTTGCCATCAATGAGGATAGGGGTCGAAGAAATGGCGGCCATGGCTAAACTGAGGATGGTAAGCGGAAAGCAAGTTATATATCACTAAAGCTAACCTACTAAAGAAAAGAGAAGAGGATCAGTGAGTTGGCGGAAAGCTGTTGCGCGCGTTTCTGATCCTTCTCCGCGACGAGCTCACGCTCAGTGATGTGACAGCCACCGTGACACAAACTGCATAGCTCCTTCGGTAATCGCCGCACAGAATGGATCGGATATTCCCGAGATTGAGTGCGACGGGCAAACTCCGAGCGGAGAGAGAAACGCCCCAGGCGGGATTCGACGCGGTCGGCACGCAGAAGGCCAGCCAGCTCACTCTACAGTTAGTATAAGTCGCACTTATGTCGTTCATTCGCCTTGCTCTCCGTGGCACAGCAACGCGCCATCTCGCTTCCTCGTCACTCACCAGATTCTCCAAGAGTCGTATCCCACAACGCATGGCTTTCTCTGCGGCTAGCCCTCTTGACAAGACCCAGATTGAGACGCGCGTATTGGACGTCATGAAATCCTTCGAGAAGGTCCACCCAGAAAAGGTTTGATCAGATTCGGATGTGCCTATATGGTTATTCATAGCGTTCTTGTAGCTCAAGCCGTCCGCCTCCTTCACGAACGACCTGGGCTTGGACAGCTTAGACGCGGTCGAAGTTGTCATGGCCGTTGAGGAGGTTTGGTTTAACTGTCGTCGAGCTGCCACATCGTTTCTTAAACGCCACGTGTTGTAGGAGTTCTCCATTGAGATTCCCGACGAAGAGGCGGATGGGATTCAAACGGTGCAGCATGGTAAGTCCCACCCTTGTTTCCGTAATAGTCTATTAACGTATCCTTGGTCTCTTCAGCGATTGATTACATCGCAAAGACCCCAGAAGGTATGTTCAACCAAACAGCGACCGACTTTATCACTAACCTAGATTCTTTCAGCGCGCTGACAAGCTCATTTATTTTTCACACTATCACATCTTTGAATGTCATACGTCCCATATTTCTCATGCCATTAAAGATTTTAGTGGTGTCTCACTACGATGGGCCATAAAAGTCTGTTTCGCACATATGCTCTCTTCGCATAATACAAGTCGATCGTATTGCCACCTCAGTTCAAAAGCGTCGTCCGCTCACATGCCGTGAGACATACTGTATATCCCTCCTAGACCTTTAAGCCGCGCCGAGCCGAACCAAACCAAACCACCTTGCCCTAGGCGACACTCCTACTTGACGATTTCAGGGGCTGCCAAGTCTTTAAGGGATTTGCGCTGGCCTATTATTCTGTCTATCTCCGTATTTGCTCCGTGCAACAACGACATATCCAATGCCCTGCGTGCGGCAAGAGGGGTGATTTATCTCAGTGGATGTAATAGTCGGATTCTCCTGTGGATAAATTTAATCTGTGACATCTGTCAAGTACAGTATAGCCACGGATTTACAGACCTTGTAAGAACATTCTCTTCTCCTTGCGTAATGTTCTTCGCCGTGAAGCTTGTCTGGCTTCGTCATATATTAACATACCAGCTTCATTCCGGCATCTACCCTTTCCCATCGCAACATGTACAAAATGTCGTCGATGATCCGGTGACCTGATCCGTCGGTCATGGTATATGGATCGTCGGGGCGTTATTGTCCCGCCGGAAGACGGCCAAAGTCGAACGTTCATGATGCCATCTTATTCCTAGGCCGACGGACATCATGAGATAGTCCGCGCCTTCCGTACTACCGTGGTACTGTCGAGGTGGTTGGGTTTTTCTTAGACCTGACCATTAGAACACAGCTCCAATAATTTCCCATAGCACGATGCTTGCATTAATTTGCATCCATCGAAGATCTTCTGCAATAAGTTTCTGTATCCGGTATCCACGTTCGCTTGAGGATCGAAGAGAAAGAGCGGTAAGGGCGATCATTGTTCGTCTAGGGGATAACTTTTAGTAAATTGCCACCTAACCTCACATGTTCGGACAGGGTATCCTCTATCAAGTTACTGTCAGAAATGGCAGAGCCTTCCAACTCGAAGTGACTGGTCCCCTCTCCTTGCATGTCAGTACGCAGAAGGTCCTTCACGGGACCAAAGTTAATCGTGGGAGGGGGGGACCCTTTTCCACATCAGAATCCAATTGTTCTCCGTCGCCACCCGACTCTATTGTTACCATGAGGGCGCTTGGAAATTCTTTGGCCATTGGGACAGAAGAGAATTCTGAGATCGTACGTTCGACCTACTTATCACCCAGCCTGAAATTCGCTTACGGTATCTTTCTCCGTTTTTTTCTCTCAACCTTTTCAAGCCTCCTGAATATCACACTTGAGCTTTGGGGGGATGATTTCGGTTGCTCTAACGGGTAGACCGAAACCAATCCAAAAGTGGACGTTTAATGAGCTGGATTCGGAACCCGTCGTGACTCATTTTCAGTATGGACCCTTGAAGACCCCAAACCCATTACAGTAAAGCCAACCTTCAACGTTCACCAGGTCGCGGGAGAAACATCTCACCCACTGGGATTCTCTCGGTCCGTTCAATTGGAGTTCTTGCCAGCAGGTTATACGTCATCGACGTCGGGTGCAAAAGATTGTCAAGTGGGCCTCACGGTGTACAATGGCTCGCCGTAATTATGACGGCATGGCCTCACAAACTCGAACTGCATCAGCTCACAAGTACATCAGCTGGCAATTGTTCTTAGGGCGTCACGCGTCACATGTCATGAGATAACGTCCAGAAGCTTCGGACTACTGCGTCTGATTCGCCGCCATACCCGCTGCAACTCCAGGCCACAATGCGTATATTACCAGCATGCCGTCAGCACCCCAATCCCATGGGGTAAGTTTGGGGCATGGACTACGCATGGATGGTCACAGGACGTGATAAGTAAATGTGTGAGCAAGAATCGAGTATGTACCAAGACATGTCGTCGGTCTGGAAGCGTAATAAGTCAATGTATCAATGTATCATAAATAATGTACGGTATCGGTGGGGCGTGTGCTGAGTCCTGAGTGCAAAGCGTATCGGGAAAAGAATAATAGTCCAAAGAGCACCCTCACCAAGTAACGACGATCGGGATCCCAGGCGATGAGATGTACCAATCTCGAGACAAGACGCGCAGCGTCGCTATGTGGACCGGAGACGTCAGGTGTGCCGGATAAACGACAGGAAATGATGGTCCAGACCGACCCGAATCAGGCTTCAGTCCAGAGATTGAATCGATAATCTCTCCATATCCTGTCCACCGTGATTCCGTTTACGAGGCTGATAGGTTGTGACGTCGTCACCGTACTTGAGAAGAGTTGAGAGACTGTGCACTGGACGTCTCGCCATGTGCGCACCCTGAAAACAAAGGAAATATTTATTGACCGCAGGGGAGGTAGAAATTACTCACGATACGCTGACGAGCTTGGACTGTGTTTTGATAACGTACTTGTATGTTGATCCCGCCTCCAATACCAATGTCACGGCTTCCGTTGGTTGAAGTAAGACTATTGCACCCGTATTCCTCCCATAATCCCGCAACAATTGAACAGTGGCACAGTCATGGGAGTCATTGGTAATGACTAGCAAGACTTCGTAGTCTTGAGTGATTGCTGGCATGATAGACGGAAAATGAGACCTTGGCCTGTTGATGTAGAGGGGTCGGAGTGGGCTGGAAGCGATGGTGGACGCAGGAAGAGCGAGCCACTTGGAGATGAGAAGGTGATATGTACGAGTGAACCTTGAGGAGACGCACCGATTGCCGCGGAAGACACCAACCGTAGACCGCTGCAAGAATTACGGCAAGAGAGATCGAATTGGAGGCCGTAGGGTGCCGTCCGGCAATGGTTCCTGCCTATTGCTCACGGGGGGACGTGGGAGTTCAGTGTCAGATAGCAAGGTATGCGAGCTATTGTCACGGTGGAATGAAGGGCGTTAACCGAGGAATGGACACAGAGGTGGTGGGCCACGTTGCCAACTGGCCCTATTGTTCTGGTGCACGACGGCTCAGGCAATCAACTTGGCGCGCAGAGAAGAGCATATGGGAAAAGAGATGTCGACGGAAGGCCTCGTGTTCGACTGGACTCAGGCAATCCTGCGACCAAAGGTGACGAATCGAAAACACGCGAGGACATCGAGGCTGAGGGGACCGCAACCACCAAACCAACAGGAGACGTTTGTTATCACCAGACTTTCCATTTCGGCCTTATCACCATTCACACGACTCGTCACCTCAGCGTCCTTGTATTCACATCCTCTCTTGCAAATGTCTTAATTAGTCCATTCACATCAGTCAGATCATGTCATACTATCGTAGAGTAGAGAGGCGATCTACACATACAAAACCGTCACCATTTAATGCTCACCATTAACTCCAATGTAGTAGGGGTCCCTGTACTCGTCGTACTGATTATGTGTAGATCTCTCCAAAGGCCCAGCCGGAGCGACTTCTCGGGTAGGGTCATCAAAGGGGTTGTCAAACATTGCAGTATCGCTTGCCGTACTTTCAACTCTTGAGTGACCATAATGGCTACCGTCTTCAGGCGCAGGATCCACTCGCGCTTCCCAGGGGTCGGAGCGATTTGGGAGGACAGGGTCGCTGTTGAGGCCAGTCATGGAATACATGGAGTTGTATTTCTCATGGTCCCCGCGCTGGCCTGTGCCATATCCGGAAACGATGGTAAAGAAGTAGAACTGAATCGAATCGGGTCAGGTGGCACCAGGCGACGTCGAAAAGGTAACGTACTTGGGATATAAGGAGGACAGCCCAGAGTCCCCCCATTAGGCCGATGTCTACCCATGGGAATATCTCACACATCGTTTGGCCTTCAGACGTAAGATCTGAAGCTGTTGTGAAGAACCTCTGTTCACAGTTCCTTTGGGCAGTGCTATGCCGAGATGCCGAGATGGCAATCCACACAGCCGCGACAGAGAACGCGACTACCGTGATTAGGGCATGGAGAGTAATGTATCTTCTGAAGAGCACTGGTTTCTCCTGCGTCCGCTAGAAGTGAGCAACCAAAGGAGTAGACGCGAGAAATGCATACCTTGGCAACCCCAACAAACCCCAGTACTTGAATCATGGCACCAACATAGCATATTGCGGCAAAAATCCAACGGGCAAACGAAGGAGTTGCAGCACCAACGACTGGGCAGAGAGGTCTTAGCAATGAAGTATGGAGGATAGGAGCACAATTACTGCCTGGGGTAGCAACGCTCAGGGTACCCGCCAATATACCCAACACAAATTGCTCCGTAAGAGTCAAATAGATACCAGAGTTAATGACGGGTATCGCGCAGCAACAATATTCTCGAGGTTTCATTCTGCTTGATGTATGAGTGGAAAGAAAGAGCAATGAATTTCCTTGCCTGCTGCGCTGCTCGCCGAGTCGCGGGCCGTGAGAGCTTACGTCATTGAAGCAGTGTACGCCTACGCCAGAATAGAAATTGTTTTGGGGAATGTTGGGCCTCAGAAGGGAGCTCGTGACCAATCGACTGTCACGCGTCACGTCAGTACGCGATCTGTCTTCTCGCTGCGTCGCTCACCCCCTTACTCCCGCTTACTCCCTCTCCTTAACTCTCCTCCTCTTTCTTCTCCGTATGGCCCGCCTCACGTTGTTTTCCATTGTTTTCTTTTCCTTATCTCTTTTAGCCAACGCGGCTTCTTCCCAGCAGCCACTTGCTTATCCTGATGGCTCCGTCCACACTACCGAAGGTTGGAGCTGGACCGATTGCGGTCAGTCGTCTGTATAGTCTTTATATCACCCACAACTTGACGCTCTCCTTCCTTTTCAAGGATTGCCCACTGATGCTATCCAGATTGATTCCATTAACGTCTCACCTGACCCTCCAAAGCCTGGACAGAACTTGACAGTCACTGTTGAAGCTTCCGCACTGGAGGAGGTCGAAGTGTGTCTACATCCAAAGATCTCATATAGCCCCGTTCGAATCATATCTTTTTTCAGGACGGCGCATATGCAGATGTTGAGGTGAAACTCGGCCTTATCAAGTTATTGCATAAAGAATTCGACTTATGCGAAGAAGCGTATGCCTTTTAAATATTGGCTGTGTAATATTTTCTCACCCTCCTCCAGGCGTAATGCGCAGAGCGAGGTCCAATGCCCAGTTGAGAGGGGACATTATGTGGTTGAGCAAACCGTTGCTCTCCCAAAAGAGATCCCGCAAGGTGCGAGGCCCTCGTCGTCGTCATGCCCTTGTCATTCAGACTTGTTTTTCGTTTAGCCAAGTTCACCATTAATGCGCGTGGTTACACCGTCGATGATGATGACTTGTTTTGTGTTAATTTGAAGGTTAATTTTATGAAGGGGCCATTCTTCAAGTTGCCTTTCGGCCGGTGACCGAATCATGATGGTCTTACTCTTACAAGGATTCTGGCCTCGATGTGCGTTTACAATGTCCTTGTATACATAAGTCTATGATACCGCTTAGCATCGCACGATATCATTATCCGAATGCCTTATAAGTGATCACTCGTGCACTACTTATAGTGGCTTGAACCCCGGCTGTGCTGTGAACAAGTAAACAAGGAAGTCGCGTCGTGCATAATGCGCCATTTCCCTGGACAATGTAGCGCACAGCCCTGCGATTGACAACAACTGCCTCCACCACGGTTTAAATGACGGGGAAACTGACAGGATGACCCTCATCATTCTTTCCTCGTTTTGATCGTATCGGTCTCAGTCGCCAGATGTCCAGGAATTACGACGTCGCCTTCCGGCTCGTGAACAACACGGAATGGGCTGCCACCTTGGAAGCCTGGGGTCCGGACCCCGGCGGCCGTGGTAATGGTGTGATGCTTATGCTGCGACCAGGAGATAGGGTCGCGTTCATGCAAAATGCAAACGTACCCTATTATTACTGCACTCGCCATCACGGAATCGAAGGTGGTTTCTCGTATGTGAATTTCTCGAGTGGCTGTTTATCTGCTAAACATGACCGAAACTAGTGTGAAGATCCTCGTGGACACGCCAGTGAATATCTCGGAAATTATGCCATCGACGCTCCCGGCCAACTACGCCACCATTACGCCTTGGTCGCCCTGTTTGGGCGTCACGGTGAGAAGATATCGCCCTTTGACTCACTACATAAACGGATGGTAGGTTGATTGGATTCGTGCCCACACACTGTCTTACGAACCCATTTTGATGTACAGAATCATTTTTAAACCAGTTAGCTGTTAGTAGAGGATTAGAAGGGCCGCACCAAGTATGGTGTTATTGTTCTCACGGTTCCATTGTTAGATTAGAGTAGTTAGTGTTAGCGGTGAACAATTTATCAACGTCTCGTATGTCTCTCACGGACCTTACTCGAAATGCCTTTCAAAGCGGTCTGTCCCCCGCAAAGGCGAGTATTTGGGACCTTGCATCTCTAAAGAAGGAACCCATTGTTGATTTTTCGCTGTAGTGGGTTAGTCTATGCCAAATGTTTCTGTGGCGCGGGAACGCACCGCATACTCCAGGCTTAGAGGCAGAGATCAGCAGTCAGTAGCCTGTGTTGGTTGGACAGGCGGCCCAGCATCCTAAACCTTTCCTAGGTTCGGTGCTGATGCTCTTTGAATATTATCCTGGGGATGCTGTGCTACAAGCATACCTAAAGGAAGCCATACAAAGTCGGCTTATATCTCTCCCCACCTTTACCGCAACATTTCTCCTCGCTGCTCGATCGAGAGCACTGCGCGAGCCAGTGACTCTAAGCCTTCTCTGCAAGACCATCCAGGAAGCTTATGTTTGGCTAGACCCCTCTGCAGCTCCTGCAACCTTGCTCCCAGAGGATCCAGATCTTGCCCTGGGCACAATTCGAGACGCGCTGGAACTACTAAAGGCAACGTATGTCTCACCCCATCACTTCCAACGAGTCGTGGCGCCTGTTGGTGATCTTATTGTGTTATTGACCAATCCAACTCCCAACTTTCCCAATGCGTCCTGGGCGCTAGCCCTGGAATGCATACAAACCATTAAGGACCTACTGCTCCATGCATTTGCCCTCAACCATAACTTAAGGCAACCCCTTGAGAACCTCGCATTCTCTCTGAACCTCTTCCTGGGTGAAAATGCGGGTTTGAATCCGCGAGGAACAGTGTCTAGCACTCGGTCATCCCTTGGACAAGTTGACATACTCGGGCCAGGACTCGAAAACGATATCACAACTTGTAGCCTTCTCCTTTTTCATCTGGTGAGCGGGGTTTTTCGAAGCATCTGCTAGACTCGTATGAAGTATTCCCCACCTCAATTAGATCGTTGATCGAGCTAAGGCATATGGGTCGGGACACGATGGTCATGCCACCGCGTTACTTGTTGCGACGTTTGGGGCGACTACGTGGACATTGCAGAGGTTCTTCATTCAACTTTTTCAGTCCGCTGTTACTTGTTTGTCAACGGACATGTCTCATGTGACGGGCAAGCGGCCAATCTCATTGTGGAACGCCTTTCTCGCCAGTCGTGTACGTATGTCACTTGCAATGTGCTCCTTACCCCTTCGTTGAGGAACATTCATGCTAGCTTCCTCGTCTATTGCTATTATGTGGACAAGTTTTGGCAATGGATAAAGTTCTAGCCACAGAATATGTTCGTTTCCATATCCACATTTGTCTCCGCGAACTCACATCGTAGTTTCAGCGCAACGCCGTGAGGGACGCTTGGGGTACGCTTGCCCTCGGGGATCCTCACACTTCTTCATTAGCACACTACGAGAACATGTGGTCTCTAGTAGACAGTCAGTCGTTCGAGAATACAGACAAGTGAGGTGCTCTGTCTTTATTCGTCGTTGGCACCTCTGATATCCTCTATGCAGGCCGGTGTCATTCACGCGGGCCTTTACATATCAGCTATACTCTTTGGGTCTTCTTGATCAGACTTTCGCTGTCAGAATAGATCCCATCCTATCCGGCGCGAGCCCATCTCGTCTGCAAACTGAGGCGCGTGAAGCCGGCGTCGATTTCGGTGTAAGTTATCCGCGTTGCAGTCGTAATTAAGGCTCATCACAAAAAGTAGCATTATCTTAATCAGAAATTCTCTTCTGATTTGAATGCAAGTGATACACAAACGCTTCTGCAAAGGATTTATTCGGACCCCATTTCTCATGCAACATTCGCCGAAATGGTCCTTAAAGTATGTCTGCGCGGAAAATTCCACCATTTAACACACTGATTTTAGTTGCAAGCGCTTTCATACAGCATCGTCGAGCCTCGACGTCGAGACGCTTGGTCACGTCTCAAGGATTCTCTCTGCGAACGATGCAGCTCTAGATCTGGTATCCCTGCATGTCGAGTTGTCCACGTTAGTATCGAGTGCTCTAGCCTTCGTGGAAGAGTATGATTGTGAAGCTGTTGGTAGGTTCAAGTCACCCTACTATTCATTGAAATATGCGTGTAGACATGGTTCCCAGGTGACCCCCGAAGTGCTGTCGGCAACCTTGGTGATATTGTCTTGTTTGCGCAGCTAGCAATTACTAGATTCAAGGTAATTTGCGTGTTTTTCTGAAATTCTTGGCCCATTTAACAATATCCAGATCTCGGATACGTTGAAACATAAGAATCGGCCCCTTGATATAAGCTATCTTCGGAGAGCTGATGCTATGCCCATGTTATCAGCGCCTACAGCAGAGGCGAAAGCGTTCAAGATTTGGTTCAAGGCTTTATTTGATAAGAACAGCGAAGGTATCGAAGATGGAGTCCTTCGGTAAGTTACCTGTTGTATTTTTCTACTGCCTTGTCATGTGGTCACTATTATCAGTTCAACGCGCCCTAAGACGCTGTTAGCAATCGCTGCGACAGTTTTTCTAAATGCTCTTCGGGCTGCTGCGGAGCGCAAACTCGAACTCGACACTCTCAACAATGGAATAACCTACTTCCTTGGGCCACTGCTTGGTTGGACTCTTCCAGGGATTGTGTTGGCCCTTGCGAGACAGATCAGACTGACAAGGTGGAAGCTACCCTCTTATCCGCGTCACTATGATTATTGACTCGAGTCAGGTTCCAGTCGATGCAGCATCTAAATGTTCTACGCACCATTATGTTATCACCAAACCTCCCGCGGCCTGCGTTAACGCTCTGTGGACCCAGTGTGGTGAGACTGCTGTCGGAATGGCGGGGAGGTACCCAGTCTTTCGATGTCCCTGCTCTGCGGCAAGAGGTCATCAAGGCGACGGGAATCTCCGTTTCAGGTTCGATTTCTTTACATTATCCATGCCTTCGGAGACACCGCACTTACCCCAACCTAAAGAACCAATCCTGAATAGCCCCTCCCCCAGTTGGGCCGACCAATCCCGCAGGGCTGTTCAGGATGCACTTGTCCTGCTTCAATCAGGCAAACCACCATTCCTCAACGTCGCCGCATGCCTAGTTGAAACGCCTGCTATTGAGTTTCTCCAAACATTCTGGCTGGCACTCAACATGCCTATCAAGACAGATGCCACAGCGGACGCCGCCAAACGCTTAGCCGTCTTTGTTCTCGCAACACCTCGGGCCTCGCCGGCACCGCCATTGTTACCCATATTCCTCCACAACTTACTACCATCGCTCATAGACAAATTCGACAACCCCAATCTCGGACAGGCGATGATCGGAGATTTGGATCTCCTCATCGCCATTATATCGTCGTCACTGATGGCCGCACTGCAGCTGGAGCGGGCTTTAATATACACGGCCAGCGGTGAACAGGGATTCGTGCTCGGTTCGTCCAGTTCCGCCATGGCGAGCCGGCTCGCCTTGGGTCTGCGTCATCGGAAAAGTAGCTCGAAGGGAAAATTGATCGCTCAGCGATTAACTTCGTCACAGACTTTTGTTGCGAACTTTCCTGTCTTCAAGACAGAAATTTGATTGATTGTGGTTCGCACGGGGAAAAAAAAAACTTTGGTTGTCATGTCGTAACGAAGCAGACTAGAGTACGATGTTTTTGGGGTCGTCGATGAGTATCGAAGGAGAAAATTGATTTGATTGCTCAGGTGATCACAGTAACTTCGGCCAAATTTTTTTTGTTATAGGCTTCTCTGTCCTTTTTCTAAAGACAGCTTGATTTGTGATTGGCACGGGAAATCCTTGGCTGTTGCATCGACGAACTAGAACACGGTATTTTTTTTTTACTACTCCCACCGACTTCCGTCCGCGCTTCGAGTCCTGGTTATCGGAAAGCTTATCCATCTGCGCCGTCTAACCAACAGCGGGATCTTTATCGGGTCGAAGATAGAAATCTGTTGTAAGTGGATGACGGCAGTCGGTCCGATTCCCCGTTAGGACAATGACGAATGTCACGCCCCGTACACTCTCAGAGGAGCAAGAGCAAGACTCAACCGCTCGGCGCTTAAGTTGTTAAGTTGATTTCGTCCTAACTTGTCTGAGTTCCCGTATTCGTAGATGATGCTGATGACTGCACTCCATCTAACCTCTGGCTTTGCCGTACGAGCACATGAAGCTTGTGAAGTAGGGATTGTTCACTGTGTCATATTCGTCAAAGAATATAGTATAGGACATTCGTACTATGACACAGCATTATTACCTTTGCTAACAACCCGTGAAGTTGGACCTGGATCCGTAAATTATGATATCGGCTCCAGGCAAGTTAGTTAGCGCGCCAGTGGACTGTCTTTTATCTATTTATGTTCGTGGTACTTAAAAGCAGATAACTCGATCGAGATTGTGCAGTTGCGTTGTGGGCTAGTTATGGTTCTGGTTCTGGAGGAGTTCCCGCGTACGAAGCTGGACAGAGCCGGATGAGCATGCGATATGCATAGCAGAATTTTCCTCCAACTTACGACAGCATGCCTGCTCCACAGAACACGGGCTATCTGCCGGACATGATATGAGACAATTCATGTACTGTAAAGGCTGAGCATCAGTCCAACAAAACTTGATGCCTCATCTGAGTCGCGTACTTTCGACCTTTCTTCTAGGACGGCGTCCCGGATTGGGTGATACTCCGGTTGTATGGTGCTCGAATGTATCCCGTGCGTGTGTAAGACGCGTCGAATTTCGGATGCAATTGGCATGAATTCGACTTCACGAGAGGCATTTATGTGAACAGAGGCAATAATCTTGGTTTCTGAGAGCTGCCATATATGCAGTTCGTGAACAGAGTGCACACCCTCGACAGCAAGGATGTCGGATCGGACATCTTCCAATGAGACCTCCGGAGGGACGCCTTGAAGTAAGATGAAGGATGTACTGCGGACTAGATAGATTGTATCAAGACCCCATTGAGCAATGAGAAGCAGAGAAACTCACCGAGGGGTAGAGCGGAGTGGAAAATAATAACAGTGATGACTAAGCTGATGATAGGGTCACAATAGTACTTGAAGCTCCAGGACGTCAGCCAAATGACAAGCCCTGTGGCTATGACTCCGACATTGCCTAAAGCATCGCCAAGTACATGCAAGACTAGAGCCTTCATATTCATAGAGCCTCCATGGGGTTGGCCCTGTAGATGACCATGACCCTTCGGATCAGACGAAGACAACTCCCTAGAGGAGGACGTAGTAGAGCCGGTGTAAGAGACTGGAGGACGCTCAAGTAGACTGGTTTGTTCATGGGGAGCGTCCGCTGGTGCAGCATGCTTGGCACTGCGTGACTGGCGTTCTTCGTGTTCATATGGCAAGCTGGTCACGATAACCGAATCTGGGGACCATATATCAAGTGAATGTCGGGTCCGGGACTTGTGTGTGCGATCAGCGGGAACCGGGGAGGAACTTCGCGCAATCTTGTTGGCAGTCTGTACGAAGGACGCCCTCGTGGCAGCCGGGTGGCCGTACAGTGATGAGTGAGAACCGGTATGATGTGCTGGCGGACGAGGTTGGCGGATTGCGACAGGAGATGCTTCCGGCGTAACGGACTCGAGTGTAGCAGAGTGGACGCTGGGAGCCCTAGAAGACTTTGCAGAGTGATTTGAATGATCATGACCATGGGCATGTTCTAGGATGCCGTCAGCTGAAAACGGGATCAACCACAACGTAGGGCTGACCGTGGAACAGACAGAGGCCAAGAATGTTCGATATTAGCCCGAGGGACCCTACCAGGACTACGAGCTTGGGATTGGATATCTCTGGGATCCGATAAGCTTAAAAAAACCAAACATTGAGGAGCACGCACCTGGCGTGCTAAAGAAACGCTCCAATGCCTCGAGGGTTATGGTGAAGCAAAGGGCCAAAAGAAAAACACCGTTGACGAGGGCCGCAAGAATCTCCGCTCGATGCCAACCGTAAGAGTATCGAGTAGTTGGAGTTGAGCTTGCAGTGAGCTATATCCAAATTAACGGGCTTGGGCGATGCAAATCGGAAAAAATAGCTGACCTTGATGGCATATAGTGCTATTATCAGGCTGACTACATCGCTGGACAAGGACGTGAAGTTATAGATTGTCACGGAAAGGGGACTAGAGACTTACTTGAGCATGTGAAAGCTGTCTGCGACGAGGGCAAGAGAACCAACAGCATAACCTGGTGGGTAGATTAACAAAATGAACCTTCAGAGGAACGAGACAATTTACCAATAGATATTTCGAGCACGAAAAAGAGTAGATCCAAGACAAGGAGGAAGTAGAGGCGAGCAGTACGTGAGGGAGACATGAAGAGATGGATGACTAATCGACCTCTGCGACCTCTGCTTTTTGTCTTGTCTTGTTCATCATCTAATTTGTGTCCGACACCGCAATGGCTACCTCTATGGCCGCCACAATCGCGGCATCCTTGCCAGCACCCCAGGCAGCATCAGCTCCGGCTGCACCTATACATGAGCCCATTCCCGCTTCGATGTCCAGACTTATCGATTTTGAGACCGAGATCTCTCTCAATTTGGTTCGGCTCGAAGGATTGGTCTGTTCAACATAGGGTTCCTCTTCATTTTGCTTAACATAGACGTTGGCCCTGCAGGTTGTTTCTAAAATTATCAAACACAGCTCTGAGTCGCACTCATCGGTCCACGGGCTTCTTCTCGGACTGGATCTCGATGGTGTTCTGGAAGTGACAAATTCTTTCCCTTTACCCCACAGTACGGGAGAGGATGACGAAAAATCATCGAAAATAACAAGTATGTCCTTGTTGGTTATTATGTATGAAGGAGTCATGCACACCTGTTTCACCAGGTCGGTACCAGACTTCTATGCTGCGTGCGCTCAAGGAGGTGCGCGCAGACGATAGTGTCGTCGGATTCTATCAATCCACGACGATGGGGGCCTTCTTTAATCAGACCCTCGTCGATACCCAAGCTATCCACCAGGAAAAACTCCGACATGGAGGGATTGTGGTTGTACATGGTACCATTTTTCATTTCTTATATGGAAACGAGGACTGACGATTTTTGCGCCGCGTCAGATGTATCTCAATGCAATAGAGGAAATGCCTCATTTCGTGCATTTAAAGTTTCAAAAGAGTTTCTCGAGGCTTACCACAAGACCCCATTCAGTGCCAAGTCGTAAGTTGTCACACTTCCTTTTCCCTCCCGGCTCCTGACTCAATACAACCACAGCATGATAAGCTACAAATTGACGTTCACTTCTATTATGCAAGAAGTCCCTTTGAAAATAAGAACCAGTCCACTATTAGGCGCATTCATTTCCACCCTCTCCGAACGCCGCCCCACATCCCTTACGCAACCTCTACCTTCCGACGTATACCATGCGTCATTGTCTCCCTTGTATTCGACACTGCATCTGGGCAACCCCACTCTCACAAAAAATCTAGAGCATGTTGTCGAGGCAATCGACAATTACAAAACCGAAGAAGGGAACCTTGCGTATCACGTTCGCCAGATCACTCGAGAAAAGGCGCGGGCGGAGGCTCATGTTGCCAAGCGGAGGGAGGAAAATGCTAATAGAGTCGCTCAAGGGCTCGCCCCACTGCCAGAAGAAGACGTCAGTCGCCTATTCAAGATCCCACGCGAACCGAGTCGTTTGGAGAGCATGCTACTGTTGGGTCAGGTAGATGCCTATGCTAAAACGTTGGAAGGGACGTCAGGCTTGAGCCTTGTGAAGATGTACGCAGCCAGAGCCGGCACGGACGCTAATCGTGAGGTCTTCCAATGAAAGTTATTTCAGCTCGTTACTCATGTGTATCACGTGAGATAAATTTATGGGGTCGCTGGAATTGAATTTGCCCGCTCTGGACCATTCTGAGACTCCCACTCACTTCCTCGCAGTTCGCAAGTCGGGTTGAATTGGCCTGCGAGCGTTACAGCAACGCGTTGGCAACAATCATCATGACGAACGCCTCAATGCGTCCCTGAAGACATTAACCCTTTCTCGGCTTTGTTTTAGACGTTGCATTCCTTCTGCCGACCCGAGTTTTCATTTTCATTTTCCGAGAATTTGATTGGCAACCCCGGTTTTTAAATTTGCGATTCTCAGAGAGCCCTGCGATGGCAACTCTGCTTGGTGTGCTATAAAGATGGACGGCTTGGATCTACTCATGGTCACAGTGTCTCTCTGCATTCCTCCCCTCCGATCTTTTTGGCGGTTTTATCCACACTCTCTTTTCGTTTGAGAACACCATCCAACAGCACACTCCTTTCCACTTACGTCCGGAGAAAACTATAGCGTAATGCAGCTCTTCGCCATTCTTTTACTTACCGCGAACCTCGTTGTCTCCGTTCTCGCTGCGCCCATCATCGCCAACACGACGTCTAACGTGACGTCTCCATCTCCATCGCCCATCATCGCCAACATGACGTCTAACGTGACGTGTTCATCTTCACCTTCATCTTCATTTTCACCTTCACCTTCATTTTCACCTTCACCTTCATTTTCACCCTCATTTCACCTTCATTTTCACCCTCATTTTCACCTTCATTTTCACCCTCATTTTCACCTTCACCCTCATTTTCACCTTCGCCTTCATCTTTACCTTTACCTTCATCTTCACCTTCACCTTCTTCTTCACCTTCTTCTTCATCTTCATCTTCATCTTCATCTTCATCTTCATGCGGTCCTTCGACTCCAGCTTACCTTTGTGGGACTCAAACTGGCGAAGGTGGGTTTCATTAATCATAGCATCCAGGTAGACATTCGATTCCAATGAGTCGTGGTGGGTGCTAGGTACCTTTTACGCTCCTGCTCTCGGCGCGTGCGGCATCGAGAGTAGTCCCACGCAGCTTGTCGCGGCAGTTTCTTGGCAGTTGTATGATACTTTCCCGTGAGTTTCTCTGCTCACGGCCTCCATTTTTTTCTTCGGACCTAAAGCCATTCTCGTAGAGGCTACACACCCGGGAACCCCAACACTAACCCCGTTTGTGGTCGCAAGATCACTGCCAACTGTGAGTCATTTTATATTTACCTGCCCCCTCCCCTCCATTGTCGCTTAAATGTTTCCATTTGTATCTCAGACAAAGGGAAGAGCGTGGAAGTCACTGTGGTCGATCGATGCACGGGCTGCAACGAGACTAGTCTAGATTTCAGCCCCGCTGCGTTCAGTGAGCTTGCTGACCAGGCCATCGGTCGCCTCTATGATATGTCCTGGACTTGGATGTCCTGAGGCCGCGTGACCACGAGACACCGTACATCATCACTGCGATTTTGTTCCCTCGGCGCTGGGCGTTCTCTTCTGCCGACTCGCGTGCGGGTGACAGAGGGCAAGGAGGGACTATAACCCAAATACCATATGTTTTTCGTCTAGAGATCGATGGATCTGCCTTATATTTATTCCGTGATATATCACGCGTTATTCTGGAAACCGCTTGGTGAGCTGCCAGGCCCGCTACCGATGAGCATGCGTCCAGTCTACTATCAGGAATATAGTAGATTAAAAAAGCATTGCTAGATTACAGAAAAATTGCGGTGGTATAATGAATGATACATCAACGCTGGCGTAATATAAGTGATGTGTCCCGCACGCTCATACTTTTGCGATAAGCCGGCGGGTTTCCTGTGGTGTGAATCGTAGAATAGTCGACAACACGCGAACCAGATCCGGCTTGAAAGAACTTGTCAGGTTGTGTCTTACTAACAATTCAATTCAACACCGACGTACCCTCATCTCCTTGTGTTCTAGGAATTGAAGGATGACGTTTCTTAGGTACTCAAGATTTACTTCCTCATCCTTACTCTTAATAATGGGTGAATCTGGTCGCGAAGAGCTGGACGGCCGAGAAGACGCAGATGACAAAGAATCGTTGGCGTCTGGGGTAATAGCCGAGCTCCAATAGCCGACGCCAGGACCCCGCTGACGGTCTAACAACGCAGCTGAAGACTGCACCTTCCGGAGCTCCTCGCGCAATGTCTGTGGTACCTCACATGAGAAAATCTATCTGTTGACAACAAATGGGACCTTGCCTTGTTATGTGTCCTAGCCTGGAGTTCTTTGGCCGTGATCTCCTCTAGCTGGTGATCTAAGATGGAAATTTTTTTGACTTGCTCAGAAAGTTGCTGTCTACTAGTTTCCTACACGACGTAGTGATCAGCGCGGTAATCTGACTGAGAACAGACAGGTCCTACCTCTTCCGAAGTCAAACGTTCGATTTGTCGTCTAAGTTCTGATACATCGTACTCATGTGAACGCGTTGCCAATCTAAGTCTTTCCACTTCTTTGTGCAGCTCCTGTGTCTGGTCGTCGTCCTCTTGCCGGTTTTGAGAAGCAGTATCGACCATAGACTTCCACCTCTGGGCCTCCTGTTGTTTGGCCTCGACTTTTTGTCTCCATTCGGCCTCCACCTCCACCCTCTCAGCTTCCATACTGGCAAGCCTCTGCTTCAAGGCAGTTAACTTTGCCTCATGCCTGGACTCAGCCATCGCCAGGAGCTTCGCCACTTCTTCAGGGGATGTAGAGGGGTCCGAGACGCGAAAGTGCTGTTCTTGGCGGAAGTCGCTTAGTTCCTCGTTAAGTTGGGCAATGCGATCATCTTTCTCCCGAACCTGATATTGAAGTTCGGTATTCTGGCTCTGAAGAACCTCAAGTAAGGATTGAGCAGATTCGCCTTCTGCCTGCCGAATCTGAAGTTGGTCGAACAAGCTGTCCTTTTCTGCAGATAAAGATTGAATAGACTTCTCGAGGCGATCGATTTGAGCGTCTTTTAGACCCAGAACATGTTCCTGTCTTGACTGGATCAATTGTCAGCACCAACTCAGATTGAGGCAATTAGAGACGAAACCCGACCTGGACCGTAGCAGCTTCAAGCTCGAACTGGCCTCGCAGAGCGGATATTTCTTTTTCACTTCGCTGCTTCGACGCCATCAAATCCTTCTCGAATTGAGCCCTAAGGTCCGCGAGAGACACCTCCTTCTCGACCTTCAGTTTGTTAAACTCGCCTTGGAGCTTTTCGCGCTCAAGTTGCTGCTTGTCAAGCTCGGCTTTTTGGCCTTCGTTCAATGTCGCGACCTCCTTGAGAGTATCATCGCGCTCTTTCTCTGCTTTAACCAACCTTTGCCGAACAGCCTTGAGGTGATTGATAGCTTTGTTACACTTCTCTTCCTCGCCCTTCGCCAGCCCGGTAAGTTTTTCGACTTCAGTCCGCAACTGATCCATCTCGGTTTTCTGCTTTGCGATATCCGCCTCGAGATGAGAATTGGAGCTCCGAGTAGCTTTCAAAAGGGCCTCATTTTGTTGTAGTTGACTACGTAGCTCGTCAACAAGTTCGATTTGAGACCCGGATTCAAGACGGTGGGTTTCGCGTAGTTCCTCGATCCGTTCATCTTGACCTATATACATTTTAGCGACATGACAGCACTGGTGAGAAGATACATCGTACGGGTGAGCTTTCCTGTCAGGCGATTGACTTCATCCTGCAACATCTGGTCCGCGTGAGTTAGATTGGTATAGTCGGATGCATGACGTCTTACCTCCACTTTAAGTTGGGCATTCTGTAGATGATTGCGCAGCCCATCAGCGTCTTGACAGCCTTGTACGCTTGTCATTTCTTGAAGGACTTTGTCAGCAACCAATTTTTCAGCTTGTAGCTTCGAAAACGAGGCCGAAACATCTGTTTATAGTGAGGGGCGTTCTGCGAGAGAGAAAATAATCATCACTGACCTGCAAACTGCTGTTCCATGAACTTTAATCGTTCCTGAAGAGCTTCGACACCGCCAGAAGAAGAAAGCTCAGATTGGGGCTTCTCGGTGTGAATAGGAACTTCGCCCGACTGTCGTCGATCTGCCTGGGCTATCTCCGCGACAGACCCATTCGAAATTATATTGGCTTGGTCGCATGAAATGCCGGAAGTAACAATCGACTGTGTTGCGTCATTCACCCCAGTGCCCTCTTCAGATGCCGCCGGTTTCTGTTCTGGTACTTGTGATATTGTCGGGGAGTCCGGGGGCGATGTTTGGGGAGAATATTGGTTGTCCGGCTCCAAATCAACTACCGTGTTGGACCCGGCATCGAGCTTTTCTGAGACGTCAGGGGACATGGAGGATAGTGGACCGGGTAGTGTGAGAGGGGCGTCTGCGGGAAGAGGACCATGGTCATCGTGCGCGGGAGGGGAGCTCGGCAAGGGTATTGCTGCTGGTGACAAGGGGTGATCATGGGATAGTGGATGCTCGGTGACAAACTGAGGAGCAGGAGAAGCACGGGCTGATGCGGTGGGCGTACTGGGATTTGACACTTCGCCAATTGTGAAAGATGCACGGAGCCTATCCTCAAGTTTAGCTTTCATGAGTCGCTCGGCGGATGACTTGGCTGGCGATGATGGTCGACCAGGAACTGAACGAGAGGGAGGGGATTGTGAAGGACGTGGTTGAGCGAGGCCTTCGACGACATTCCTGAATTGCGAAAACATTCAATCAACAACTCGGTTAAATCAACGTTCGTTCTGTTCTGCTTTCTTCTCCTCTTCCCAGCGACAGGTTTGGATTATATAAACAACACCTTTAGCGCCGTCTGTTCCGAATTCAACATCGTGTGTTGGAAATGGCTCAGATAACCCTCTTGATATCTACGCAAGTACACAATGGGATACAGAACCCTATGTAGGACTACTTAGATCAAGGCGAGTCGATGCATCCAAAATCGGAGCAGCCGGGCTGGCCGGCGACTCTGACAACTGCCATGAGGGAATGGACGGACGGGGAGGGAAGGTAGGCAACGGCGGCGCGGACACAGAGGTACTTGGTGTGCGATTTAGCAACAGTGTCTTCAGAGACTTAAGATCCTGCTGCAATTCTCCTAATGATTGTGTCTGAGCATCCTTGTTTTTTTCGATCATCTAGTTGGCGACTGTAAGTCCATATGCGTTATACAGAAGGTAGAAACTATCACCTTTGGAATCATCTCTCTGATGTTATTAACTTCTTCTCTTATTTCTCGTATCTCGTTTCGCGCCCTTGACTCCCCTTCTCTCATTTGTTGCACAGCAGCCTCAACTTCCGCTGTGGCTTTGTCGACCTTTTCTTGCTGATTCTCCACGGCGACCTTTACGGCGGACGTCTCAGAACGAATCTCCTTCAGAAGAGCCTCCGCCGCGTCAAACTGGGCGGTGAGCGCATCCCGGTCTTCCTGGTAAGCGGTGGAAGACGGCGGTTGGAGATGCGGGAAAAGGTATTTCTAATCATATAGATGAAAAATCAGAGCCAAGACATTCATCCGATACAGAACGCGTACCCTTGCGAGGGCGAAAGCACCATATGCTAACGAGCCGGAGACCACGGCAGTAATCTATTGTTTATCCCATTAGCTCTCCAAGAGTGAACGGGGTAGTTGTAGCTCGCACAAAGTAGTCACGCCAATCCCATGGAGGGTTGAGCTGCGGCACATAAGGAAGAGGACCGTACACGGGACTATATGGAGGCTGCTGGATGTGGGATGGAAGTGGGCGAGAGCTATTGGCCTGCCTTAGGGCCTCTTCAATTTCAGGACCAGTGAGACCTTTTGCTTCGAGAAACTGGACACGCTGTGCCAGAGAGGAAGCTTGTGCCTGGAGAAAAGGTTGAAAAGGTTTCGCGAGGAAGAGATGGAAAAGTAACTGACCTTAGGGTCTGCAAGGAACGAAACGGCACTGCGGATATACTCTTGCCTGTCTGCCATGTCTGCCGCGAAGGAGGAGAAACCCTAACCTTTCCCGCTCTGGCCACTTGATCCACGTCCAACATGTTGCGCATACAGCTCGCTGCCTTTAAGGCCGGTGCTCGTAGGCCTTGCTGCTCCAGACGTACAGATGTCTTCATCTTTTCATTCCTTCATCTCGCTCACATCTTGTCACAGCTGCTCTCTCGCGTACCATTACCATTTCGCGTCAGGTGGTTTCTCCGACGCGCTCTATCTTCGTGTCTTCACTTCCTTCGAACGCTACTTTTTCCTATTGTTCGTGTTCTTTCCGTCGGTTTTAAACCTGCTCACATTCTTAACAGCTCCCGTGCGAGGGTATGCCGACGCTGCTACCGCCAAGTATTCCCGTGCAAAGCCTCATATGAACATTGGGACCATAGGTAGTACACCCTTTCAAAAAATTTGGCAACTACTAACTCCTCGCACAACCTAAGGTCACGTTGATCATGGGAAGACGACCCTAACCGCTGCCATCACCAAGGTTCTTTCCAACCAAGGAGGTGCCAAGTTTACGAATTACGCCGAAATTGACAAGGCGCCTGAAGAAAAGGCTCGCGGCATCACGATCAACTCCGCCCACGTCGAATATGAAACCGACTCTCGTCATTACGGTCATATTGACTGCCCGGGCCACGCAGACTGCAAGTCTATGTTTTCTATGCTTCCAGAGTCACCCCTAAGTTCTGTGTTACCTAGACATAAAGAACATGATCACCGGCGCAGCGCAAATGGATGGTGCTATCATTGTTGTGTCAGCCACGGATGGACAGATGCCACAGACCCGCGAACACCTGCTCCTTGCACGTCAAGTCGGCATCAAAAGGCTGGTCGTCTTCATAAACAAAGTGGACCAAATATCAGATCCCGAGATGTTGGAACTGGTAGATATGGAGATGCGAGATCTTCTCTCAACATACAACTTTGATGGTGAAAACACTCCTATTGTCATGGGTTCCGCTCTGGCTGCTCTGGAGGGCCGTAATCCTGATATTGGCGAACAAAAAATCACCGAGTTAGTCAAGGCTTGCGACGAATGGTTGGAACTGCCTGCTCGTGAGTACTTTCCATCTTCCGGGCTTTCAGGGTGATTTCATGAGGTACAGGTGACTTGGAGAAGCCATTCCTCATGCCAGTTGAAGGTGTGTTATTTCCAGTGATCTTCCCTACTTTTATGACAGAACTTCCCAGACGTCTTTTCAATCTCTGGTCGTGGTACTGTCGCTACTGGTCGTGTTGAGCGTGGCATTGCTACCAAAGGAGCTGAGGTCGAGGTCGTCGGGCTCGGTGCACAGTTCAAAACTATACTTACTGGCATTGGTGAGGACGGACAAATCATTTCTCGAGTCATCAACTGACCGTGATCAGAGATGTTCCATAAGGAGTTGGACCGAGTAAGTGTTTGTAGAGTTTCCCGCCAACTATGCCTTTAATGCGTCCCAGGGCGAGGCTGGCGACAATATGGGGGCTCTCCTCCGCGGTGTCAAGCGTGAACAAATGAAACGCGGCCAGGTCATTATCGCTCCAGGTTCCATGAAACCCATCACGAAGTTCCAGGCCCAGATCTATGTGAGTGCCGGGATTATGGATCGATTCCGTCAATCTCAACTCATATATCGTGCAGGTGCTAACAAAGGATGAAGGCATGCTTTTCAATACGTATATACGAAGAGGGGTCACTCATTGCAGGAACTCATAAGGTGGTCGCTGCAATCCCTTCGTGAACAACTACCGGCCACAGTTATTCCTTCGCACTGCTGATGTTACTGTCTCACTGACCTGGCCTGAAGGCACCACTGATGCCACCGAAAAGATGGTATGGTCCCTCAGCTTCCTTCGTGTTTACGCGCCATTCTGATCTTTGTTAGGTAATGCCTGGCGACAACGTCGAGATGGTCTGCGACCTCGTGCACGATGTTGCTGCTGAGGTTGGCTCCCGGTATGTCGCATTGCTTCGTTCGATCCTACCTACTTCTCACAAGCGACCACAGCTTCACTCTACGGGAAGGCGGAAAAACCAGTGAGTTTCCTTTTGGCATGGCGCGAAAGCCCCTTCTGATTGTCTTATGTAGTCGGGACTGGTATTGTCACTAAAACTTTTGCGTGAAAGGGGCCACGGCCATTTGTCTTAGATACACACGCATGAAAAGAAAGAAAATCATTGCACATTCTTATACACTAACAATAGCCACCACTCTTACCTACTTATGTCGCACGCCGCATTCCCGCGACCTGCTCATCGTATATAATATACGCTTGGATCTTATGCATGTCGGTTGGGTTGGAGTGATTTGGCCGAACTACCAAACAGCGTAGGTACGTAACCGCGTGACCGCGCCGCGCATTTGAATTGGACTTTGACCCGTGTCGTGACTTGTGTCGTGTCCTGCCAACTTGACAAGTATGCACTCCCTGCGGTATGCATCAAACCTAACTAGTGCACTGCGTGTCCAGCGTGCATTCCCTCAGCGCGCTTTACCCTCCTCTTTGCTTACTCTTAGGCGTACCATCGTCAGTGAGTATTTCTGTCCCACAAGAAGTAAGCGAGTCCAGTTTCACACTTTCGGTTCCCAGCGAAACGATACACGCAAGATCACGAGGTGATCAAATATGATGACGAGTCCGGTATCGGAACGGTGTCCATCACGGACTATGCTCAGAAGAGCCTCGGCGACGTCGTCTTTGTCGAGCTTCCTGAAACAGGCGTAACAATCCAACAGGGCGGTCAGTACTAGTAGTCATTTTGCAAACAACACCACCCCCCGGGGGGATTCCCCGCAGACACAAAAAAAATCCCCGGTTCCATTCATGGAAACTCACTTGTACTGAGTTCGTTCGACACCTATACTAACTTACATCCACACAGATTCCGTTGGCGCAGTGGAAAGCGTCAAAGCGGCCTCGGACATTGTGCGTACCGGCCAGATAAACCCCCGTCGTAATGGCCTTAATTTTTTTTTTTTTTTTTTTTTGAATTGACTCCTCATCATGGGTTCCATTTCGTCTCTTTTTAATTTTTTAATTTTAAACTGTATTGCAGTTTGCTCCCGTTTCTGGGAAGGTCGTCAACATAAATGAAGAATTGGGACAACAGCCTTCTCTGTTGAATAAGTCCCCCGAAGACAAAGGTACGGCTCATGCCGTGTTTTTTCTATTCACATCCGCTTACTCCGGCCATTATCATAGGTTGGCTCTTCCAACTGAAGGTGACTGATCCTAAGGAGGTAGACTTGTTACAACCTGTGCGGACGGCGTACTGTTCTGACATATATTAACAGCTGGAAGGCTTGTTATCGGATGAAGACTACATTAAGCAGTTGCGAGTCGTGATGCCGCGGGGAGTCGGTTGCAAAAATTTGGCAGTCTATGGTGGATCTTGCTGTAAGGCCGTTCACAAAAATCTAGTTAGGTATAGACAAACTTTAAGAATTGTCCGTAATGTACATTCCACAGGATGTCTGGAGGGATATGAGGTAGTCGCAGTCGTCACGATTCATATTGGACCTTTTCGCCACGCGCCTCCATCCTCGTCTTCGCCTCCTTCAGTGCCCAGCCTTGTATGCTATGTTCCTGCATTGGTGAGATGTATATGACCAAGAGAAAGAAACCCACCTAGTGTCCGGCTTGTAGTATAAAAGAAGTGCGGCGAGCCCAATGCTGCCAAACATTCCGATATACCAGATGTTCTCCCAGTCCTCCTTTACCCGCTTCTGTCCTGGAGCTGGCGGCTGAGATAAATCATTCAGTAAACGAAGAGCATTGTAACGCTGGTCTTTCACCTTCTCTGAAAACAAATAACCGCTAGGCTCATTATAGTGAGGTGCACCATGAGATGCAAAGCGCCTTGAGGCTACTTGTTTACTCGTCTGAGCGCGCAAGACGCGCAGTGGGGTAGATGAGTGCATGAACGATGTAAACGACGAAATGTCTGTCTGTCCGCTGTCCGCTGTCCGGACGTGAGACAAACAAGGACAAACATAAACGCTCTTATCGGTCAGGGTATATTTTTCGTCGGACAATACGGAAGGAGGACACGGAGAGTATTCATGTCGATGAGTTCTATGTACGTGGCAAAGCGACGACTGCATTACGCTTTCCGAGTCTGTAGTACTTGTGGCAGACAGTCACATCTATATCTCGTTGTTCACGTCGTTCATGCACTCATCTAGTACCCCTATTGACTCGGAGATGGTATCAACCTCTTCCACATTACCCAATAATCCGCATCTTCCTTTTCATCCACCCATTCCTCATCTGACTCAATGTTGAAGCTTCATGTAAAGGATTAGCGCTTTGCACATATCAATGAGAAATTCGTACCAACCCCATAGCCTTGTAGAATGAGAATGCAGCTTGGTTTTCTGCCGAATAACCTCTCTTCTGAGTACGGGGGAAAGTCCAAGAGAGACACTGACACAATCTCACCTTTGAAAACTGTGAGCATGACCTTTCGCATGTTCCATCTACGAGCAATGTCGTATAAATATCCCATCAAAGTCTTGCCCATACCACCTCGTTGCACGGATTGCGAGACCTGGAGCTCATAGCTGCACAGTAGATGAGTGCCCCACACGAGGGGAGTATGATAACATTTGAAAGCCGACCGTACCAATACAGAACACATTCATCACCTTCCATGTCAAAACGGAACATTGAGTAGGCCAAAATGGGTAGCTCCTCGTCACGGTGGAGATGTTCGAGACCGTCCTGGACTTGCGAACGTCTGAGAAGAACGAAGCGAGAGTCACAATGGAATAGCTCCTGCTTTTTTGAAGGTGGATCCCATCCCATGGAAGACTTGGTATACCTGCCAACCTCTTTTCAATAGGCGTATAATATGACTCATAGTATGTGTGGGAAGAAAGACCATACAGATGCTGCATATTTTGTTCAAATATGCCCCATATATTCGCTTGGTCTACATCAGAGAATTCGGAAGAAGTGTAAACCTGAATAGAATACCTAGAATGAGTTCAACACAAACCTGTGTGAATTAGATTGAGAGATCAGCCCGAGCCTACCTACCCAACATCCTTCAGGTCAGATACCCCAGAAACCGCGGCCAATAGTTGGCTTGCCGTGGCCTTAATGAACTTATATGAGTGTAAGCCTTTTGAGGAGTAAACCTATCCCGGCTGACCTTGTTTGCTCTCCTTACACGGTTAGACATGATGCATGAAATACGATGCCTGTCAACGTCGCATGCCGGTGTAGTACGGGGCCGCGGCCGTTGCCATTTGTGCGCACCGCGCCTGATAGGCCCGATTCGCAGAGCGGAGATCGCTGAGTTGAGCGCCCGATGAAAAGCCTCGAGGTACAAGGGACGATGTGAGATGGCCGATAGAGGCTTGTCGGTCTTTTGTTGATCCCTGCCTGCAGTGAACGAACGATGAAACTGGATGTTACAGATCTGCGATACGTGACCCCCGAAGAGTTCAGGGTCCTCACGGCGGTGCGTCCGTCGTATACTCTCTCTCTTTTCTCTTGATGGATCCCTCACATCAATTTAGGTTGAGATGGGCTCAAAAAACCACGAGGTGGTACCTTCTCCACTGATTGTCCAGGTATCTGGCCTCCGTAATGGAGGTGTGAACAAGATTCTTGGTACATTGGCCAAAAGAAATCTAGTCGCAAAGGCGCAGAATTCCAAGTGTAAAGTCTTTTAAATTGCATCATGATTGATTGGCCTCTGACAGTGACGCCCATTAGATGATGGGTATCGCCTGACGTACGGGGGCTATGATTACCTTGCCATGCGGGCTCTATCAAAACGTGAAACGATGTATTCGGTTGGGAACCAGATAGGGGTTGGCAAAGAGTCTGGTGAGCTCTTCTCCTGTTTGTCAGGTGCGACGTACCTGACGTACCGCCAAGACATTTATATTGTAGCAGACTCCGAGGGACACGAAATGGTATTGAAATTACATCGGTATATACCATATTCATCCCATAGAACACGGAGACCGTTAACACGGTTTCTTTTATAGTCTCGGACGCATCTCCTTCCGTGCGATTAAAGAAAAGCGAGACTATTTGGGGAGACGCAAGTCTGCGTCTTGGATGTACATGTCACGGCTAGCTGCACAAAAAGAGTGGGCGTTTATGAAGGTCCGCTACATTGTGTATCCCCTTTGAGGGGCGGGCTCAAGTCATCCCGGCAGGTCCTACATGAGCATCAGTTTCCGGTCCCACGGCCAATTGACCAAGCTAGACACTGCATTCTGATGGAGTTTATTGATGCCTACCCTTTGTGGGTGAAATTTTACTGTCGATTAATGCGTGCTCTCCACTCACAGAACAGGGCCGTAAAGGCGTCAGATCGACCAGGTACCTTCTCCTGGAAAACTCTACTCTCAGTTGATGGATCTCATCGTCCGGTTTGCGCATGCGGGACTCATACACGGTGACTTCAACGAATTCAACATCCTCATTCGCCGCAGTGACGGCGAACCTATCGTCATTGATTTCCCTCAAATGGTTAGCACTTCACATGAAAATGCAGAGTGGTAAGTCAGTCACGCGTGCAGACACCACAAAGCGATGGGGTGACTCGTGTGGGTTTCAGGTATTTCAATAGGGACGTGGAGTGTATTCGCGCATTTTTCCGAAGACGTTTTAGGTACGAGAGTGCAATATATCCAAGATTCAAGAGCACAGTCGGCGACGGGAGTAGTAAGGACGACGGCTTTCGGCTAGACGTTATCGTGGAGGCAAGTGGGTTCGGACGACGGGAGATGAAAGTTCTAGAAGAGGTGTGGGCTTCATTTGTCTACGTCAACTGTGCGCTAATGTCAGTAGTACATGGAATCGGCCAAGGGGTCCCAGTCTGAGGATGAGGATGAGAGTGAGGAAGAGGAGGAGGAGGAGGAGGAAGGGGAGGAGGAAGGGGAGGAGGAAGGGGATGAGAGGGAGGTGGTGGGAGTGAGTGAGAGGGCAGAGGTGGAAGTGGGCGTTGAGGATTTGGGCGCGGGGTCAAATGTCGAAGAACCGGAGCAGGAAGACGAAGAACCAGACGGGTCGGCAAAGTTATGGCAGGCAGAGTCGGAGTCGAAGGAGGCGAAGAAAAGTGAAGCAAGCAGAGCGTCACAATCTAGTTCGGTAGGACGACTTGGGAGCAAAGCTGCAAGCAGCAGACAGTCGGTGAAAGGGACATCAAAGGAACAAGAAATCAAAGACAAGGCAGGGATTGAGGGACGCAAACGACGGGCGCGGGAGAAGCAAAAGTATCACTCGAGACGAGGAGCCGAGCGGATCGGACGGGCAAAGGGAAGTAAAGGGAAGCAGGACAATAGAGTGAAAGTGGACAAGGGCGGCTTGTGGGACTAGGCATCGGCTAGCCGAGTAGACGGAGTGGAGTATGATACCGCCGAGGGATACATCTATCCTACCCAGTCAGATCTGATCCCTCTGATCTCCTCTCCAGCCCGCCAGAGACGGCGGCCAGATCTCTTTACTCGGAAGAAATATCGCTGCAGATCCCGCCAAATCCCCATTTTTCTCTCCTTCTCTGACCCCCTTTCCAAATCCAGTGCCGCCGACGGCACTGCTAACCGCGGATAACTGGTCTATCGAATCGGCAGCACGATGAACCATATCGAGCAGAGGGCGCACGAAGGGATGTCCGAGATTGATTAAATGTGGGATGATCTGCGCTTTCCTCACGCCCTCGCACACAAAACAACTGCCTCAAAGTAGCCCGCTGTCCCTCAGGCTCAGGCCTCGGGCCATAACGTCAGCGGTGAACAGGATGCGCACTGTAACTTATCTACCCACTGGGACAGAGGCCATCGGTGTGAGATGAGCATAAGGTTGTGGCCTTGCCCAGAGCCTGATCGGCAAGAAGCCTCCTCAGTTCGGGGAAGCAGCGTCCCCGATTTCAAGTGCGGACGCAAGCAAAATTCGCAGGCACGTCGCTGATCATCAGTACCCGTGGAGCAGCGGCGGCCTCAGTCGCCGGTTCACACTGGTCATATTACGGGTACAAGTAAGCGAACATGGGGAGTACACTGAGATGCAAAGAGTTTACGTAGCCTCGTTGGCAGCAATGTCCACTCAAACGGAATATCGTACGTCACTTCCCTTTTTCTGAGAATGGCAGATAAGAATGTGATAATAGTGTGAGGCCCGGGCGATCAAGATAACGAGAGAAATAGACATCACGGATGTGCACTTGAAAACCATGGCCTCCGCTCCTTCCGTTAGCACGTTCTACCACGGCGGACGGGAACAAAAAAGGTCCTTGGATGACATGGATAAGTTCAGAGAACGTCAACGACTCGAAAAATCCCTTACCAAAGGGGAATCACGCCAGTTCTTCCGCTTGATCGAACTTGTGTTTTCCTTTTGCTTGGTAATCCGTCATTCCTCTGCCACTTCCTGTAACGCCCACTAAGAATCCGAATCAGTTGACCGTATCATGTAAAGAAGGACGGAGAAGCGAACCACGACCAAGAGGGTTATCCGGGGTCTTAAAGATACTGGTCCCTGCCATACCCGCGATATGTACACCCTTTTTCTCAGACTTTTTGGCGAATTTCTTCCAACTCGCCTGTTTCTGTAGCTGTTCCTTTGCCTTGGCCGCCCGCGTCTCCAACTTCTTTTCATTCTTCTTTCGCTTCCGTTCCTTCTCTTCCTCCTCCTCCTCCTTCGCTTTGCGCTTAGCAGAGGGAAGATGGTTGTAATTGGACGGAAGCGGTTTAAGTGAGGAAGCCTCGAGCTGCTCAGTTGTATTGTAACTCTTGAAAACGATGCTGTATACGCGCTTCTCGGCAGATCCAGCCACCGAGTTGATACGCGCGGGATACCAGCCACCATCGCTGGCGTATTTGGCTAGACACTCGTCTCCTGCGGACCATGTCACGGTATTTTGTGTGGTAATCGCCTTTCGTGAAGAATCTGTTGGCTTGGAGGATGATGCCGCACTTTCACTCTGCGAGATGAGTGTAGTTGTCAGATTGATAAGCTCCTGGAGCTCGGAGCGAAGGGAGGCGAGTTCTGCATTGTCCGGGTCTGCTACAAGCGCAAGTTCGACTTGAGAAAGCTGCACTTGATAAGTCTCGAGGCTTTCTTTGTCCATGGATGAGAGAGCTGAAATGTAAGCAGAGACGGACTCAGCCAATGCGTTGCGGCGGACATTTACAACATTCAAGCTCAGCTGTGGCAGGCCAGTGCCAATTGCGGAATTGAAGGAACTTGATAATTATTTAATTTTCACTGTTAAGGCAATGATTACAGTTACGTCACTACGTCAGATCAGATCCACTCAACCAGGCACGTGCCCCAATGACACTCTGCGTTAAGAGCTACCCATAGAATCCAACGAGTCATGACGCATACACAAGCTAGCCTCGTGGGTATCATCCTGAGCCCCCACGCAATGTCCGTTTCGCGTTTTCAAAATATTCCTAAGACCATGATTCTTTAAAACCAAGACTCAGCACGCGGCGAGAATGTCCATCTATGTTACTGACCGCTCGTTCAAGCTCAAGTAATTTCATTTTGACGTGACTGGCATCATGCTGCAGTCCAGCGACCATACTCTACAAGGTACGACTCAGATTGAGTATTCATAAGAAGATGCAGAAATGACCGACTTTTGCCGTCTTGCAATTAAGGCCTTTGAATGGTTCGAGGCGTTCGAATGGCACTGGATACAAGCCGATTGCCAGCAATTGTGCATGAAGGCAGTCGATGTGCGCTTCAAGAGTGGCTATATAAATAGTCCTTCGGTGAGGGGCTCCCATCGTTGCTCTATCGCCGCGAGTTGGTGTGTATCACGTAGGAATTGGTGATATCTACGTACATTTCATGAGCACTGAAGACAGACTTCTCAAGGGCATGATTCCAGATTTTTCGGCGCTTCGCCCCTGTAGCATTCTTCTTCGCATATAACCGAGCATATGGATGGGCAATCACGATCTGAGAGGGCGATCGGGACGAGCACGAGGTGCGGGCTCCAGAAAAATGAGATTGTACGTCTGGTGCGGGGAGAAGAGACGGAGCTGGAGGACCAAATGATTCGACAGGAGTACTCGGGGCCACTGAAACCGAGCCCTCGCTGACGTCGCTGGTCGTGGGTGAAGGAGATGTCTGTTGAAGTAGAGCGCTTTCGAAAGGGTGAGATTGTGCTTGAAGCGAGCGCTGCATCTGAAGAGAAAGCTGGACGTTGGCCGGTGCTGCCATTGCAGTGGGGATAGAAGGACGGTGTGAGGAATCGGACACTGGGGACGAAAAAAAAAACCCAGAAGTTTAAGAGAAACGCGACTGGGGTTGACAAGAATAGAATTCTAGAAACGGAGATGGGGTACGAATGCCATCCTGAAACCGACCAAAGCACCATTGCGAGCGAGCGACTCGAAGAGCGTCTGCTAAACAGGAAAATCCATATCCAACTGAGGGGGGCCACCTGCACCGAATGTGACGTAAAGCCCGGAAGCAAATCCAATCCGGATTTGGCACTCATAACACGGGATGCCCCGAGAGACGGGTGCTGCCAGCTTCTGCGGAGAGGACAGAGTTTTGCATCGACTTAGACGTCAGCATACACGGTTCGCGGCGTCAGAGTACGTACTCCATGTACGGCAAAGACGATTCCGGCCGTTGCCGACCCAGCTTCCTGGTCATGCGATCGGGTTGGCATCATAGATCTCACCCTCGATACTCCGATGTCCCTCCTCTACCTGCGCCCACTCGAAAAGTATTTATTGAATTTCCATATTTTGCCGGACTTAACTAGCTTAACTGCCCTCTTTCATCGAGCACCTGTGTGGGACCAAGATAACTACGCACTTGGGTGCCGTTTTCCTGCCTGTTTGGGCCTTCCTTGACGGAGTATCGCGAAGGCAAGGATGGGGTCATACTATGAGGCAGAGGCGGCAAAGGTACCAACATGGTCTCGATCTGCGCTGGGAGAAGTTAAACGCCACATCTGAGCGATATCTATTTTGTTAACTTTGGCTGCTCCATTAATTCTTTTATTAATTGCCCCCCTCGCGCCAAAGCATTGGCAGCCAAGATTCTAGCCCCTTCGCCTAGCTCTCGACGGCGGTCAGTTTGGTGCCATACCACAACAAGTAAGCTGTAACCCGTTTAGAGCGTGACTGGCCCGGCTTTATTTGGCCTGTTCATGCATCCGTTCATCAATCCGGTCCCCCTTATAAGTATCCACAACTCCGTTCTCGCTCCGTGCTTCAAACCTGAACCCAATCTGTGTGCGCATGGATCCATTGTCATTCCAACCAGTCAATCCCTTCGCAACCTTTTATCCCCCGCAAGGCACTGAATACGATGCTTACCCAGCGGTAGACAGAATCACCACTATGGCCCCTCAAATCACACTGACTTTCTATTTAGATCCCTGCTCAAGAATACTCTGATCTCGATCTCGCCCTTTATTCGTCTTCCGCGGAGAATTGCCAACCTAGTGTCGTGAACAATCCACTCTACACTACCGGACCCAGCCATTGCTCTGCTCTTCCTCTCATCCACGATGTTTGGCATCCTGGAAACGTCGCTGTTCCACCGTCGAATGACACGACACTCTCGCAACCAACTCAGATACAGTATGCGCAGACACCAGGTCTTCTCCTTCACTCCCCTGTACCCATCTCGGGGGCCTCTTGGCCTATAATTTCTCCAGAGTCGTCGGCCTTACGCGAAACTCCATACAACCAAGGGACAAACTCAGACCCGAAGCATTCCGTACTAAATGACGAGCCAGATCTTCTCCAGGTATATGCTAATGCGCCGCGGGAGACATTTCCGACGCCAAGTGAACTCTTGAACAAGGCCACGAGCAAGCAAAAGTCCGTCAGCACGTCAGCCAAGCCAGGCCGTAAAGCTGAGAAAAAAGTAGAGACTCAACGAAAGGCACTTCAACGTGTCCTTCAAGAGAGCATCGGCTTCTCGCCGACTGATCCGTATGTTCCATTTGACTGCTGGCAATTTGTTGTCACCCACACTTTTTTTGGCAGCGACACAATATCTTCTCATGACAAGAAGCGGTATTATCTGGAGTGCCTCGAGCAATACATCACGTATTTGCATGAGCAGCTCCGCTTGGTCGGACATGAACCTGTAGCGCTTGAGCGTGTGTCGACTTATCGCGGGCTCACAAGCCGTTCAATTAGGGTATTCTCGTCACAGTTGAGGCCGCGACCCGTCTAATAACGCTTTATTCAGACGATGCTAGTGAACACACAAAACGTGCTCAGGAAGACGCATGAAGAGACAATTGCGGAAGAAGGAAACGTACTATTGACTTCACATAAAGCCTTGTGTATCGAACTAATATGATGACCATACAGTTTCTGAAACTTCTTGATGAGGTCCTCGGCCTGGACTTCCCGAGGCGAGATTCCACAAGTTACCGTGAACTCTCGGCGGAGACGAAGCCAATATAATAGTAAAGTTCCCCTCCGCAGCCGATTCCGAGTCGTCTATGTGTTCAATAGGTCTTTATTTCGTTGGTATCTTCCTACGAAGCTAGGAGACAACGTATTCTATGCTATCAGGTTTTACGTTTATTGTACATTGTATATAAATATTACGCTTTTACATTTGCACAAACGGACGATTTTCGACGCTAGGACTTGGTCATTGCGATAATACATAAGCCCACACCATTGCGGTCTGAAGGGGCATACATTGAGGAGTCCCAGGTTGCAGCAATTGGCCCGACTTGACGTTTCCAAGAGGAGCTGTTTGTTTCCTAACGGTTGTGAATGATGGTAGCGATGACGGCCGCATGTACGTCGTCGTGTGCGTTTATTTCACGCTAGTTGGATACACCATAAGTAAACGCACACGTCACGACGACACCTCTGTAACTTGGCAATGATAACAGCGTTGGCAACGGCAGGCGTCCAAACAAGACACCCGAATGCCAGGCGGAGAAGATGTGAAGGTCTCATGATGAGGTGGTACTGCAGAGTAGATTGAGCCGAAATGAATCCCCGGGACAACTTATATGAAAAGCAGATTTGATCTTCTTGCGTTAGTCACAACGGATGACAAAGATGACCGAGGTGATTACATAATCGATGGTAACACTCAGCGCAACGCGCGCACTTTGTCCTTACTGCACTACTCACCCGCAAACGCGCTCATTCGCTTGCACGCGCACTCCCACGTGCACAGATATCTACTCCTCTCTCTGGTAGCTCATTCCTTCTCGGAGGGAAACAGTAATCTCTTTCTAGCCACCTGTGTTTTCTTTCAAGTCAATTTGCCACCAACTTTCATGGCCTCAGTTTCTTCTCTTCCTGGCCCGGCCTTGCAAGCTTCGCGTTCTGCAGTGCAAGCTGCACTTGCGGAGCATTCCGAGGATGAAGCCCACACTACCTCAAAAGACGACAAGGCAGGTGATGATGGCTCATTGGAGCCCGGCGAGATTCAGGAGGTCGATATGCAAGCACAGGCCGAAACGATCCGCACTGTTTTCAGTGATCCTAAAAATTTTAACGTCAAGGTACCCTTGTTGACCTTTCTACTACCTATCTTTTGTTCAATCAGCGTACCTTTCTTTGGTCCATAGCACCCGCTCTATTCCCCATGGACACTTTGGTTCGATTCGCCCGCAACCAAGGGTCGGAATTTACCTCAGACACCATCTACTGCATTTCCACAAACACCCAACCCGCAAACGCCTGGCGCCGCATTGGGGTGGATGGAGGATATAAAGCGGGTCATAAGTTTTGATAGTGTGGAGGAATTTTGGGGGTATGTCATCCTGCGAAGGGATTGATGATAACTAATTGACGTCCTTTTCAACAGCTTATACAACAATATCGTTCCGCCATCACAGTTACCGCAGAAGGCCAACTATTACTTGTTCAAGGTACGCGGTTCTACCAACGCGATGTATGATAGTCGAATAACAACGTGGGAAACAGGAAGGGATCATTCCCGCTTGGGAAGACGAGGCGAATAAAGCTGGCGGAAAATGGAGCATACAACTTCCCAAGGAGAAGAATAGAAACAATGTCGATAAAATGTGGCTTTATACTGTAAGTCCGAAAATACAGATATCATGCGATGTCGTCTTGACAACGTGTGGTGGTACAGATGCTGGCAGCCATTGGGGAGACATTCGATCCGTATTTGACGAGCGACGAGGCTCCCCCGGGGACGCAATCACTCGTCACGGGTGTTATCGTTTCGACGCGGCCACAATTCTATCGACTGTCGATATGGACGCGCTTGGCGCCATCAGGTGCAGGTGATGATGATAAGTTGCGAGAGCGGATTGAGGCCGTCGGACGGCACTTCAAGATAGGTGTACTGGGTTACAGTGATTCGCAGAAGCTAGCGGGACCGTTGGCTACTGATGTGGAGTTCCAATCTCATAAGGACTCTGAAAAGAAGGGCAAGCAGGGGAAAAAGATTGTAGTTTGAGGGCTTGTTATTATCTTGTATTATGATGATGTAGACCTGATAAGGCCCACCCCTGACAAACCTGTACCTGTTGCCACCTGCCTCTTCACTCTCCACCATCATGCCAGTACCAGGTTTCCTGTCCTCTTTCGCAGACAAAGCTCAGAATGCTCTGAACCAGTCCTCCGTATCGCAACATATTCCTTCTTCCCTTACCGGTTCCTCTAATCCTCCTCACGGCGCCTCATCAACTCCAACCGATAAGAACTACACCTTGGAGCAGATCCAACATCAGTTCCGCCAGCTTCAGCAGAACTATTCGTGAGTCTGAGGAGTATCACAACCACCAATAATCCGAATCTAATCGGCATCTTTGCAATCTTAGTACCACAAGTCCCCTACAAAAGATAATCACTGCTGAGAAAGGTGTTGCCCTCGATGTTGCAAGTCTATCGCGCGATACCCAATCCCAAAGCAAGGAACTCTATGTGTGGGGTCAGCAAGAGCAGCCCGACGTTAAGGATGGTTGGTGCTCCATCGATGACGTATATATATTTGACCCACCGTGCTGCGGCAGTCTCCGATAGGTTGGGTTTTCTAAATTTTATCGCGGGTTCACTCGCCTCTACGCTGTCCACGAAGCTGTCCACGGCTCGTCTGCCACTCAAGGAACTGCGAGATAACGAGGGGGCTCTTGCCCAGAAGCACAGTATTCACGCTGGACTGGAGCAGCAGATTTCACGCATTGAGAAGGGCCAAGAGAAAGGCTATGAAAAGCGTCTTGCGGAACTTAAGGAACAACTCGCTAAAGTCAAAAGCGATGACGAACCCGCTGAGAAACAACACGACATTCTCCTAAGGAAGGCGCTGAAGGAGAGTGAACAGGTGAAGTTCCAGGCTCTCAGAGAGGTGATTGAAATAGTTTGGGCCTTAGTTGACTATTGTCTCATTGCTTCCTTTCCCTAGTACGGAGAAAAGCTTGCGCTCGTCGCACAGGCTGCTGAGTCTGTCCTCGCTGTTTTACCGGCCATTCCCCCGTCGTCAAACCAGCCTTACAAGGCTGTGGAGGAGACGGCCTCCATCCGTGCACGTCTGCAGCATGCACTGGATAACTGGAAGCCTGGCCAAACCACTCTCTCCGCACCTGCGGATGTGATTCTGGATCGTTCTAACACGGGCAGCTTTGGCGAGACTCACGCTGCAGAATTACAGCAGATCGCCACACCCGAGCGTCAGGGTACCTCGCAGCCTGTTGGCGAAGGAACCGTTGGGTCATCTGGACCCGATTCCTCGCCCGAGTCAAAGCCTGTTCAAATTCCTGTTCCCGTCCCGACTGGGGAATCGGGTTCCGCGAGCAGCCAACCGTCTTCCACCTTGCAGACGCGGTCGGCTTCGGTCAGTTCACCCTTGGCCGCGGGTTCAACATCCTCAGGTTTCAATCCCGCGGTCTTGAACGATGAGCCCGCTCCTATTCCGTCGGCTTCGCCTCCCCCGGCCGTTAAACTCTCGGACGTTTCGGGGTCAGTTGACGGCAAGGGAAAAGTGCCAGCTGTCACGCCCACTGTGGCGGAGACCGGTATTCCCGTATCTGGAGGCCCAAGTGGTCCTGGACCGTCAAGTGGCTCGCTCCAGGAAATTCGATCGTCCTCATCGGGTTTGTCGCAAGCGGCGTCTGACGTCGCTACCGCTCCGGGCCCAGAGAGAAGCTCCACGAACCAGTATGAAAGCGCAGAAGAGGAGAAGAAACGATTGGCACGGGAGGAGCGAGAGCGGTTCCTACACGGTGAAGGATCTTCCGACCCGCAGGATGATGCTCCGGCGGACGATGGAGATACTCCTCCCCCTTACCAGGCACTCTAAGTACCGTAATCTGTAAACGTGTAAACCGTGAAACATTTGTACGATATGCTGTAGATGACTCAGAGCAATGAAATTGAATCAGTTGGTTGCCACTTTGGTTTCTCCGTTTCTCCTCTCTCCTCCTCTTCCTTCTTCTCCTTCCATCAGCGACAATGGAACCATTCCAAGCCAAGGTTGTCGCTGCAGCCACAGGTTCTACATTGACTGCACTGTCAAGTCTGTGGTATTATTTTCTCCTAAGAACCTTTCTATTTACCGTATTGTAGTGACTCCATTCGACGTGGTCAAAACCCGCCTGCAAACCCAACCCCCAAGTACGCAAGGTGTGCCACATATCAGCGCGCACACCGTGTGCTGCCAGCCGACTAGCGTCCCATGCGTTCGAGGTCTACCACCCTCTAGTTATGCTCGCAGCATGTCCACATTTGCACATACTGTCCCTCAGGAGCTAGTCTGCATCTTAGACAGGGGTGGTGTACTCCATACAGAGCGGGTGAACGGATTCTACGATGCCGTCCGTCACGTCTGGAGGGCCGAGCGTCTTCGAGGGCTCTGGAAGGGCGTTGGGACGACACTGTGAGTTTATGCCGCCCTCCCCCCTGCCCGGGTCATTTTGCCGCCGCCTTACTCATATACGTGGCACACCATCTCAGCATCATAGGTGTCCCCTCATCTACGGCTTACATGGTCACATATGATTACCTCCTACGCCAAGTCATGCCCGTCGCCATACCTTTCCCATCCGTCGAGCCCTTAGCAGCGGGCGTGTTGGCACGCAGCATCGTCAGCTCCGTGGTCTCCCCCTTGGAACTCATACGGACCAATCTCCAGTCAACACCCACTTTACCTAATACTCCGCACACTCTCAAATCCGTTCTGAGCTCTCTTGAAGGGCTCGTGCGTGCACATGGTGTTCGACATCTTTGGCGCGGGTTGGCACCCACGTTATGGCGGGATGTACCATTCTCTGGTCTTTATTGGGCTTCGTATGAAGGAATGAAGCGAAACCTCGAGAAAAGGGGGAGGTCGGGTCCATCCCTCGCGTTCGTTTGCGGTGCCACGAGTGGCACGGCTGCAGCGCTTTTGACATCCCCATTCGATGTTTTAAAAACGCGTCGACAGGCCCTCGTCATGTCTACACCAGGTCAGCCGACGAGTGCGCTTCCCTTTCTACGGCAGATCGTTCGGACAGAGGGAGTTTCCGCATTATTTGCCGGGCTTGGTCCGCGAATAGCTAAAATTGCCCCTGCATGCGGAATCATGATTTCATGCTACGAGGTATGTGATTCCTTTCTTTTTTTCCCCCTCACAATCAGACAGCTCATCTCGTCGTTGGTTTCAGGGCATCGGACGCATGCTAACAAAAAGTGAAAGTCGATCATCCATAGACGTATAATATTCGTGCCTGCATCCATCACGTAGTAACTTAATACCACGACCTATATTATCCTCCAATCCGTAGTGTCAGACGCATATAACGATAACTCAATAGACCAATGCTAGCCTAGCCTGTTGAGCTGCTTCTTTGCTGCCGTTAGTTTGCCCCCGACCTGCTCCGTGTCATTATGTAGACCGTCCAATAATTCGATATGCTGCGCCAACTCGCTGTTGATCGCAGTCCCCAATTGCTTCTGTCGCTGCAAGATCGCCGTGAGCTGTGAGAGTTGCGCATCTTGCTGGTCCATCTTCGCTTGCTGTAGTTGCAACAACCCATGATCGTCCATAGGGCGCGTTTCCTCCGTCTCCTTCGGTGGCTGCGGGACGCCGAATACCCGAGCGATGGGTTTGGAAGAAACGGCAGGCTGACCACTACCGCTACCGCTCCCGAAGAGCGCTGCGCGATCGGATGTCGTGGTTACGTTGCGCGCAGCAGCGGACGACGAGGACGACTGTTGCCGAGAGGCGACAGTGAGCATCTTGGCGAGTTTCTCGCAGTCATCCTGTAAGCGCGCGACCATATCCGTACGGCGCTGCAGTTCGCCCTCGCTCATCCCACTCTGCACAACGAGCGCATCGAGGCCCGAAACAAGTACCCCGACACGCGTAAGCACCCCAGCGAGCTTCTTCTTCGCCTGCACATTAGTAGTATGCGCACCGCTCACATCTCCTCTCTCCGAGAACGCATCCCGCTTATTGATATCCGCGCGAATATCGCGTACCCGAGCTTGTAGGTCCATATGTTCGTCTAGCCAAGTTGAAGATGTGAATTGAAGACCACCACCATCAATGTCTTTCCCGATGCTGACAAGATTGCCGCCGGTTGCTTGCTTGCCTATGGGTATGCCTAGAAAATCGCGAAAGGAAAATGCGTCGAGCCATCGGCTGTCCTTGGCGGAGACTATGGCACGTAGGTAAATCTCGAGGCCAGCACGACGCTCTTCGAGGAGTGATTCGTTCTTTGGAGAACGGAGCATCGCAAAGGCATGTTTGGGTGGGAGGGGAGAGGGCGGGGGCGCGCCGACGGACTTTGTGAGTTCGGTGTGGAGATCGGCGAATTCGGAGTAACGGCGCCACATCTGCCAGGAGCGGACATGGGCTTGGATATCGATGCGAAATACGATGTGGGGTTTGGGTTCAATACGCTCTTCGTGGCCGCGCACGTAGACAGCTTGAATGGCGGTCGCAGCCATGGACAGAGGCAAAGTCGCCACTACCACTTTGGAAAAACAAAGCATGGCGTATTATATAGCACAACAACAAAGCTACAATTAATACATCTCAAGCATCTTTATCAACCCTCTATGCAGCTCCAGTCTACTGCCTCTATGATCTCTCTATCCCCCGGTTTCTGTCGCCGTCGAGGTGGATCCTGCCGTCGGTTGACCAATTGGTGGCTCTTCCGGCTCAACGGATTCTTGGATGTTCACCGGACCAACAACGTAGCGCAGCACGTCGGAAAGTGTGATGATTCCGAGCAGTCGACCCTTTTTACCGCCCTTTCGTTCTTCCTCCTGGAGGCATTGGCCCATCAATGGATACATCCAGGAGAAATAAGAGTCAAAATTACAAACCTCCCCTTCGACGACGACCAGGCGATGTACACGTCGCTTCTTGATCAGTTGTAGAAGCGTGCCTAACGAATCTGACGCAGTACAAATTACCACTCCAGGAAAATCAGGTGAGCGTTGGTTCAGAGCCTCGGCAATTGTCAAGTCTAGAGATTGGTATGCTCCTAGGCGGACTAGAGTCTGTACAAGCGATCGATTCAAAATTGATAGTATCGCACCAAGTAGAATACTCACGATGACGTCTACAGTTTCGTATAAGTTGACGACGACGCCGTTCTCATCGATTATGGGGACGGCCGAGATGCCACGTTCCGAAAACATGTGTACAACATCAAACACGGTCGTGTCCATGGTGGAAGTCGCAATAGGGTGATACGGGTTCTCCACAAGCTGGGGCTCTCCCGTCGAGGGGTCATGTTGCACGTAAGTGCCTATGCCGAGTTTGCGGAGAGGAAGATGGAGAGACTGAATGTCCCGAGTGCACTGCGACGAGATGAGAAAGGCAACGACAAGGTACAGGACGGTAACATTACATTGATGGCTATGAACTTGAGGAGACGATATTGCGTGAGGACAGAGACGATGACTTGGTGACCAGTCTCCGAGTCATTGTCGAGTAGGGGTAGACGACGAGCGTGGGTTTGAATAAGACGTTGTGCGGCATCGTAAAGAGGGGCACTGGGATGTTCATGGATCAGAGGTGGAGTAGCTACGCCGAGGCTCCTTTCTATATCTGAACACGGCACGGGGATCAGCCCTCGCATAAGAGTGGGGCCAAGAGGGATACATACCACGCAGTGATTCAAGACGAAAAGTTTCTACGTCTGTTGTAGCATTGTCGTAGGATGATGTATGGTAATAATATTGGATCAGATGGATGATATCAGAGACGGTGAACATTCCAGCAAAGACCGATTTCTCGCTGTTCCAGAGGGGGGCAGAGACCACACCTGGGACGAGTCAGGTTGAGGCACAGAGCGACATCGCATGGGTACCCACCATTAAGGAGAAGACACTGTAGAGCTTTCTTTACCTCTAGCTGAGAATCGAGGACGATAACACGAAAGCTGACGGGAAAGGCGTCATAGGATGTACGACTTCTGAGAAAAGTGCGAATTGAATAAAGAGCGGCGTCGTGAGTTTCCTGCGTCTGCTGAGGAGGGAGATAGGAACCAGTTCTCTGTCTAATACGCGCCGACTGTCTTCGTTTTACTTTTGGAGATGTGGGCGAGAATGTGGCTGTGTTCATCGTGTTTTGCATGGACGAGGTTCCTGGGCTGTCTTAATTCCTGTTGCGTTGCCGCGCAGCCCCGCCAGTCTAGCCGTCACTCAGCCCGCTCATCACAAAGTCTCTTTCTTCCTCCATCATGCATTTCTCCCTTCCTTCAACACAAACACTTATCCGTCGCCCTGCCTCCACACGAGCAGCTGTCCTCGCTATTATTCACTCCAACCATGACAATGGAGAGCCTCGTCTTCGCGAGCCTGCCAACGACGCCCTTCTTGTCCTTCTCCCGCTCTTAATCGTCCTCTCCACATTTCTTTTCCTTCTACTTCTCTTTCTTATCTGCATCCTCCTTCTCCGAAGACGTCGCGGAATTGCGCTTCGCGACAACGATGGTCCTATCGACATGAGTAGGGACGATCTCGTCCAGGGCGAGGGGGGCGTTGATGGCGTAGAGTCTCGCTGGCTCGAGAGTGTAAACGAAAGCACGCGTAGATTGTATCTCAGAGCGAAGGGTTCGTTTACTTTTTTTCCATCTTTGACCTTCATCCGCGTATTGAACATGGGAATGTTCCCCGGTCTAGATTACCAACTTCAATACCCGCCCAACTCACAGAACACAGACATCACTCTATCTCAATTTTTGTCCATCCAAGAGAAAGGAGTTTCAGCGTGGTCGTTTGACCCCGACTACGAAATGATTTCATCACTCCTTGTCCACTCGCGGACAGAGCTTACCTTTCTCCCCGACCCAGCCTCCGCCACCTCAGTGCAATCTAATCTTCCTCTTCCCAAACTGAACGAGGTCTATTACTGGGAAGTCAAAATGTTCGACCTGCCAGAAAATACGAACGTTGCTGTCGGTCTGGCTACCAAGCCCTATCCTCATTTCCGTCTTCCCGGTCACTGTCGATATTCCGTCGCATACCACTCCAACGGTGACAAGACCTACAATTACCCATTCACTGCCACGCCTTTGGCCCCATCACTCAAAGAAGGGGATGTTGTTGGCGTCGGGTATCGACCACGAAGCGGGACAGTTTTTTTCACACGCAACGGTCGTAAACTTGAGGATGCGTTTGTTGGCTTCAACAGTTACAACCTCTTTCCCACCATTGGCGCCGATGGTCCCTGTAGCTTGCATGTCAATCTCGGGCAAGGCGGCTTTGTTTTCATCGAGGCCAACGTGAAGAAGTGGGGTTTGGCCCCAAGTGTAGGCACTTTGGCACCCCCACCAGCTTACGGTAGTGAACGCGGCAGCATTTTGCTCGAAGCCGCCACGGGAGTCTCCCCTCCTGTCGAGTCCTCTCACAGCGTGAGCACACGTCGGTTGCATCGTACGCGGCGTCCGAGACCTGTCTCGGTAGCTCCTGCTGCATCATCGCCTCTCCGAACAGGTCCCCTGACGTCACCGCCTCCGCCGCCATCATCGCCGCCTCCGCCAATCACTCCGATTGACGAGATCGACGAGGAAGCGGAGAGTGACAACGCCGGCGTCTCCCGTGGTTATATCTCACCAACCGACCTTTCCTTTCACACGCCTCCCAACAGCCACATACCCGCATCACCCCCAAGTTCGGAAGGGACCTTTTCGGATAATAGCCATCACTCTCCCCATTCACGATCCCACTCACACGAGCAAGCTGCAGGTGCGAACCCGTTCATTCCTCCACCCCGCCGACAAACACTATCTGATCACGATCGGCGGCCAGATTCCGAATTGGCATCTGTTCGCGGTCAAATACTTGCTCTCCCAGATTCTCCCAGCACTCCCGGTAACCCGCCCACGCCAAACCATCGCGACATATCTCTGCAGGCACTGTCAGGCGCGCCGTCATTGTCGGCGCCGAGCGTCCCCCAGGAGGCTTTCAGGGTTGGAAGTGACGCGGGGATAGGCAGGATAGACCCGCCTGCGTATTCGCCTTTGGACGCTTATGCATACCGTGATGGTGTTCATCTCGATCTACCTGCGGAGGTTATCACTGCGGCGTTAGAACGCGGCACGATACCACCTACGTCCATTGCTACGAATCGCTCGAGGCGCAGCCGGAGGAGACGCGAAACCGGATCATGTGGATCATAATGTATTGAGTTGGGCGACTGCACGTCGTATGGTCTGGCCGTTCCTTGAACGCATTTTATAGCTGGTGTACTCTAAAATAGCACAATCTGTATTTTTTTTCTTTGTGGGTTGGAAGCGGCAGTCGCCTGCGGCTCACCCAATTGGGCTAACCGAGCCAAGCCTACTGTAAATGGCCTAATAAACAGTCATTATTGCTACGCGCCTTCTTATTACAGTACAGGTGAATGAAAGACTATCATGACTATCATGGCGCGACCGTGACATGATTATTGGGTTAAATCATCCCATACTGTAGTCATCTAAACCGGCACAGGGACGTCAGCGGAGCTTAAAGACAGAAATTAAACAACGTACCTATTGCTCCTCCTCGGCCACCACCTTCTGTCCATCGCAACAGACTCGTCCTGATGATCCCTAGGTAAGTGCCAAGGTCAAATATACGATAGCTTGCGCCTACATACACTAGGTGTATAATGCGTGCTTCAGATCCTCGGAAGGAAATTTGATTAAAAGATAAATAAATTCAAGGACCGCCGTGTCCTCGGCAACCTGATGATGCAACGCTGCATTCTTAGGGCGATCCGTCATGTATTCGTTATCTTCCCACTTGGTTAGAGAGCGGTTGGCTAGAACGCATACAGGCGGACAGATTTACCGGGATGCTTCCCACATCTACGCAACTTTGTGACAAGAATCGTTCGAAGCCATCTGGCTTCATGGTATGCTCCGACGAGACGGCCGCCTGGATTATAATGATGTTTTTATCTGTACAGATAAAAGCATCATTTATGGGGTCCAAGGAGGGAAACGTTCGTGAGGCCAGCACCCAACCGAATGGAGTGCCACTGTCCTTAGCCTCAGACTCCTTAGCCTTTGCAAAATTCGAGTCTCCGTCGATTACAGTCAACTTCTCCCACCTGAGTGGTTGGAGACGGTGTTCCGCCTGATCCAGATCGTCGGCTGCAGACTTTGAAAACCCGGACTTTTTGAGCTTTGTAGACGTTGCGGTACATGATAGTGCATTAACCTGTTTTGGTGGAAGCGATTGCTTCCATGACAAGAGCACGGAGGTACGGCCGGGATTGTTACTCCCAAAGTAAAAACAGTCCTCAGGTCACTTGGAAAGACGGTAAAGAGCACGTGAAAGACGGTTCCCATGTGCTCTTTACTGTCTCTCAGAAGCGTCCTGACGAGCTAGCGTGACAAGAAGGAGCGATTATGTATTAGAGTGACGCGTTGTTACGCACTTCCAAGCTACTCACCTAGCGTGACAAGAAGGAACGATGGCACTCCTCATCACGCTGAGGTGTATATATGTACATGGGAGCTGCATGTGATAATCTACATAGTGACAGGCATGGTCCCAGAAGGCGAGGAAGTAAGGTCGAGAAAGGAAAGGCGATGCCCGTATTGGGAGGATGCGATCAGGCCGTGACACGTCCTGTAATTTAACGGCGGCTAACGAATCTCTTGGCAACGCTAGTTGCATCCTCTTGAAGCTGCTCTTCAGTCAGAGAGCCACACACCAGTTTAATGCAGGTGCGCGTGCAGGGATATCCTACCGCACGTGACTCGGTTACTTGATGTAAGGACGTCAGCAGCGACCACTGCAATCGTGCAGTCACCGCCGCAGCGGGAAATCAGATCGAATGTAGAAAGCCGAGCGAGATTCGGATTCTTGAACTTCAAAGAGATGACTCAGAAGTACGTCGCTGACCTCAGGTACAAATGACGAAAACTATCGTAGACGTAGATACTAGTAAGCACCCCAAAACCCGAGGCATCGGAGGGGTAGAAAGGCACAAAACTCATGACCACAATTAATGCCATTATGCCTTGATTCAGATCTATAGCCAAATTGCCTGTATTCAACACACTGTATACTGTAATCATACGATTACGGGTAATGTCAACGAAATACCATAACTGAGGTCTCGAATGCAAGAGAACAAGTGGAAAGGAAAATAGTACGGGGTCAGTAGACGAAAAGGAACGTTAATGGGACGGAACTTGAGAGCAGAGGGCACCTATCAATCATTGATCTCCTACGGCCTGTATCACATCCTGCCTCCATACCAGACAGAAATGGCGATAGGGTGACCGGAGTGCCGCCGTCGCGCGCCAGCAAACTGCCAAATGTTTTCCTGCAAAGGTCCCAATCGGAGCTCCTCCACGAAATTTTTCTGCAGGCTGGGCAACACTTCTGTTATTCTGGCACCAACGAGATCTTGTAGGGCGGCCGCGATACCTGGCGCAAATTCCTTGGACAGGTAGAGATTCTTCACCGCGGTAAATGGAAGTAAGAGTTCCAACCATAGGGTGTTCTCGATGGCATCATTCTCCCAAACTAGTTGAAAACATTGATGCTCGATGTAGAGGTCTTCTACCATGGAAAGGGGGTGGAATGAGGAGTTACAGACCTGGGCAACGGACGAAAGCTGCCAATCTGGTTCTTTGCATGAGATTGCTATCTCAAGAGTTCTGGACCTGGGTGGAAGTCCGACGCAGGCGAAGTCATCATTGAATTGCACATGTGCATCGCGTTTCTTGAGTTTGGGTGTACGATTGATGAATTGGGCGATTCGTGGGGTGTCAAAATCGATTTGATTGAAGAAAGTTATGTATAAGGTATTGAGTTGAGGGGCGTCAATGAAGGTCACGAGGTCCTCTAAATATTCGGTAACCCCTTTGAAAAGAAAATAATCGAGAGAGGGGAGGATAGAGCGTTTTGGTGGAGGCAGACTTCGGCTTTCCCAGTCAGGGTGAGATTGAGGGGATTGGAATTGAAGTTGAAATGATTCGAGGCTGGACAACACGGAGAGGAAAGCGGCCATCGCTTCGGGTGAAATGTACCCGGAATGAGGAATATCAGAGAGGTAAACAAGGTGATTAGCAGACAAAAGTAGATTTGGCAATCCCGGAAATGAAATGGAATCCAATGTGAAAATTCGCAGACGTGGGGCAGATCCACCCAGAAACGAATCGGGAATGACTGGCAGCATTTCACCATATGAGAAGAGCTGCAGATCTGTCAACTCCGGGAATGGCACCTCCATCGCCGCCAAGACTTTTTCCAATTGCCAATCCGCAAGGGACAAGAGGGTGACTTCACATATGCGATTCCTCTGCCCAAGTGCTGCAATGACGTCCGTGCCTGATGATAGGGTCATATTGCCCCTAACGATGAGAGGCAAGGCTGGCCAGACGTCCAATGTGTCCCTTGCGCGTGTTTCGGGCGTACAAAAAAGTCGCAGATTCAGGCGACGTGGTGATCGAAAAACAAGACTTCTCCATCGTCGACACACATGGACCAGCGATTGCCATGCTTCTACATATCTTCTTGCAGGAAGAATCGGATATTCCTTCATGTAAAAATCAACATATTTCCAGTAGGATGTCATCAGGGAGTACGTCGATTCCTTTCATCTGGCCTACACCACATCACATTGGTCACTAGTATAGTCATTGCGGGATGTCACGCAATGAAAGACATACGTCGACTTCGTTCGTTTCCTTTCTTCCGAGTTTCTTCAGAACGGCGATCTATTGAGATCGATATCCAAGGGCGACCAGGAAATGGTGGAGGGGCGAAGGGTACTGGAGTATGGTGGGGAGATCTGGTGAGGGGCACGCCTTTTAGCTAAACTATTTGTAAGTTATTGTGGCGTGTGGGTTATACAACTGAAAGACCATTGATGAGGATTCGGTGTTGGATGGTAGCGGAGAACCGGTTGCTTGAGATTGCCCATTGCCCACAGCTGCGTGTTTATACGAAGCGACACGTGTTGGAAACGTGCAGATGTGATGCATGTGATGGAGCGCCCCTTCCACACTCAATTCTTCCCCACGGTGCGTGACCCAAATTACAGACTAAAGGCACCTAATGAGAACGACTATCGGATTAAGGTCTCGGAGGGAGGATATGTGAAATCTCGTGAAGGGAGTGCTGGTGGCTATCAGCCCGCCTGGTCCTGGTCCTGTCAATTACAATACAACGTAGGTGGAGTAGTCAATGTTGTGAGTGAGTGAGGCATGTCGAGCTGCGACTGGAGTCGACTCCGAACCGAAGGACGTCGCCGTCGATCACGTGCGCCGTGTGCTCTTCTCTAACCATACGTCATCGTCTACGTCGGCGGGGTGTTTACAGCACAGATTAACTATGGTCATTAGGCTACCTGCAATACGATACAAAACGGTACTTGGAACATCAAGACCAGCATGGCCTCTCTCGCAAGATTGAGGGTATGGTGGGGTACTGGGAGGTATAGCAAAACTCGCATGTGTGGTTGATCCACTTTATAAAACGAAGGTTGGTTTCCTGAGCGCCAATAAAGCGCTGATTATCGACCGAGACGTGCAAGCTGACTGCCAGACTTGATTGTAAACGCATGCAGTACCTGCCAAACACACCCACGCGTGGTCAGTTATACTTGTCTTTCTCGTCAATAATAACACCAGCGTGTCGCGTCCGGGTCCGGGTAGTCTTACCTTGGCTGGCAGCGTAGGCTCAAGTTCAAGTTTGGCTTTGGTCTCTTCCTTGTCCTTGTCAATCTTGATTCCTTCTTGATCGAGCGAACTCTGGGTACTGATACTACTGCTGTCCACCATCTCTGCCTTCTCAACGTCTGAATCCGTGGTATTTCCGGAGCGTGGTCCTGGTGGTGCTTTCGACTGTTTCGAGGTGGTGATTGTGGTAGCGCCTGTACCGTGAAGGTGACGGTCGATCGGGGCGGCGGTGAGACAGTCACCGATTCCAAAGCGGACGTTTTTGTGGCGTTGTTCGCCCCGGAGGAAGTGTCGGATTGGCTTGGACCATTTGCCGAAGCAGAGCCAGAGGATGAGGCCGAGGGCGAGCAAAGTTGCGATGACGAGGATGCCGACTAGGTTGCGGTGGGTGAGCAGAGGTGTCGCGGTGCTGGTGCTGGTGCTGGTGTTGCCAGTTGCTGAAGACGAGGTGTCGTTGTCGGATACGCGTTGGGTTGAGAGGCAGTAAGGATTCTCCGGTGCACAGGTGTAGGTGGTGGTGAGTGCGGTGGTGTTGCGCGCGACGGGGCGGATGATCATGGAGGGCGGTGGCGCTGGGGGCGAGGTTGAAGGGCACGGGCAGAAGAGGAGGACAAGTGCGAGGGGAAAAGAAAGGGAGGATGAAAAGAAGACCAAAGGACAGATTCCAAATTTATTTCAACGCGACGTATTACCACACATGTTCACTACTTGCCCATATCCGTCTCTTCTCTCGCTTCCCGAAATGATCGGCTAAGGTTCCAGGCGCTTCGGGTCCCTTGGGAACAGCGAAGCCCGCCGGATGTTGTTCAGCTTCAAGAACAGCATCAATACTCGCTCCAAGCCGATGCCACCGCCACCATGTGGAGCACAACCCATCCGGAACCCGTCGAGGTAACCCTTCATCGATTCGGGGTCCACGTCTTTACCTCGCATTTTCTCCGCTAATAAGATGGGGTCATGAATACGTTGTGCGCCGGACAAAATCTCTTCTCCGCGCATGAAAAAGTCATAAGAGTTTGACAGCTCCTGGAGACGCAGGTGAGTGCATGCGAAAGAAGCAGTAATAAGAAGATACCCACAGGATTGTTCGGGTCTGGCATGGTATAGAATGGTCGTAAATCCATTGGAAACTTGTCGATGATAAAGTAGTCCGTGTCATACTTGGCCTTGACAATCCGGCCCAGCCTTTTCTCGTTCTCAGTGCTAATATATGCGGTCAGCGATGCGTTCATGAAGAGGTGGATCTACCAACTTGATGTCATCCAGGATACTTCTGTCGACGCCATCCTCAGCCAGGAGGTCTACCGCTTGGGAGAAAGTAAGCTTCAGAGTCTCCTCTTTCCACTTGAACTCCTCGGCCGGAAATTGCACTCCGATGGCATCTATCTCTTTCTGGTATCTCTCCTTCAAGCTCTTGAACAGGTGCTTGAAAAGGCCATCCAACAGTTCTAGCACTTCATGGTAGTGCTCCTCTATAGTCATTTCCAGATCCAGCCCAACAAACTCCGTCATATGACGATGGGTATTGGCATTTTCTGCACGGAAAACTGGTCCAACCTCATACACGCGCTCAAAGTCTGCAGCAATGGCCATCTGTTTGGCGAGCTGTGGCGATTGTGCCAGATAAGCATCGCCTTGGAGTGGCGCTCAGATTAAGACACTAACTTGCAAAAACCAGGATCACCAACCTTTGAAATAACTGACTTTGAAGACAGATGCACCAGACTCGGTGGCCGCACCCTGCAACTTGGGACTGTGGATCTCTATGAAGCCTTGTGAGTCCAGGTAATCCCTGAAGAAGGTTCCAATGGCGGACTGCAGCTTGAAGATAGCCTGATTCGTCTGGGTCTAACCCTTACGGTCAGACTTGCGGAAGCGTAAAGAATCGGAAATTAACGGACTCTTAGATCAACAACACGGTTGTTCAGACGCGTGTCCAAAAGTACACGGTTGAATTGTGCATCAGGATTGTCATCCTTCTCATTCTCCGCGCGCGAGGCATCATCGATAGAGAATGGAAGTCTGCCTTCCAGTCCCGATACCAGATGTATCTGCCAAATACAGTTTAGCAGAGGCCGCTAAGAATCATCTCAGCTGGGGTACGTACGCGGGTAATCATTAGCTCGACATCCTTGATCGTTGCATCCTTAATTTCTTCGGGGGACTTCTGAACGATACCTTCAACGAGTACGATGCTTTCGCTGGACAATGTGGCTGCCCATTTAACCATGAGTTTTGAAACCTTTCCTTCCTCGACTGACAGCAAGGCCTGAACAGAATTCGTTCTTTGCCGGAGCTTTAAAAACACTTTGTTGCCTTGACCACGGAGAGTGTGCACGCGTGCGCGGATGACGACTGTCTTCCCATCCAACTCGGATGAGAGGGACGCAATCTGGTGTCGCAAGACCCCGGGGCGTGACTGAGACTGGTTGAGAGGAAGTTTACCGTAGAACTCTCGTGCGAAATCGTTTTTTGCTTCTCTCTTGGGGTGAAGTCCATTGAGAGGATGACAGAGTGTTTAGGGTGACAAGTGACGAACCTCCTCTGCTGCAGCTTTTTCTCGCTGTTGTTCTGCGAGTTTTGCAGCTTTCTCCGCAGCTTTCCTCTCCTTTTCTGCAGCTTTTGCACGCTTCTTTAACTCATTTTTGCTAGGCTCGCCTGATTGGGACTCCAACGGGTCGTTTTCCCTGAAATGAGCTGGTAATAAGAACGTGATATGACCCCCAAATGCTATAATCTTACTTGGGATCCGTTGAAGACGACATGATGCTAGTAGTCGAGTCACAGTGGGCAGTCCGAGTCAATTGAATCAGATCATCTTATCTATCTCGCACGACTATCTCACGCCGGAGCGGATCGGACCGGAGACTTGCCCAGACGACTGCCGCCCTCCGTCCGTTGACGCCGCCGTCTGTCCAAAACCTGAAACAGAGCACATTCACGCTCCTTTGTTTACGCTCACTTTACACCACCATACTCACTTTAAACCACCTTTTCCTTTCCTTTCCTTAAGAAAAATTGCCATGCTTTCCGTCACTCGGGGCCGCACACTTGCACCAATGGGGAAGGTACTCCGTGCAGTTTCTACGTGGTCAAGCGTGCCAGCGGGTCCGCCCGACCCTATTCTTGGTGAGTTCCCTGTTACTTCTCTCAGTTGTTCCGAATGCCTCGGATTCTGTGCTGTATTGGATGGCTAACCAACATGAATACGTCAGGTGTCACGGAAGCTTTCAAGGCCGACAAAGACCCGAGAAAAATCAACCTTGGTGTTGGGGCTTATCGGGATGGTGACGGAAAGCCTTACGTCCTCAATTCAGTAAAGAAGGTAACCTCACTCCGTCACCTGACGAAAGTGATGCTAATGGAGACCATTGTAGGCCGAGGACCTCGTTGGCGCGTCAAATCCGGACAAGGAGTATCTTCCTATCACAGGTCTCCCAGAGCTCACGAAGAGTGCAACCCAGCTAGCTTATGGCGTTGATAGTGTCCCTTTCAAGACCAAATCCGTACGCATTTCTGCCGTCGAACCGAGGTTAGACTTTGACAAATTGCCTCAGATCGCCGCAACGCAATCGATATCCGGCACCGGCGCGTTGCGTATTGGCGGCGCGTTCTTGGCGCGGTTTTATCCTCACTCTAATGCGATTTATCTGCCCGTGCCTTCGTGGGGTAATCATACCCCCATCTTCCGTGATTCTGGCCTAGAAGTCCGCGGCTATCGCTACTTTGACAAAAAGACGGTTGGACTGGACTTTGAGGGTCTTAAGGAGGATTTAAAGGTGAGCCTCGTGACCATGTTCTCAAAGCAGTGTCGCTTACGGTTCACTTTTTATCCATCAGAATGCCCCAGAACAATCGATTGTTCTTCTGCACGCTTGCGCTCACAACCCGACGGGCGTGGACCCCACCCCTGCCCAATGGAAAGAGATCTCCGATATTGTCAAGGAGAGGAAGCTATTCCCCTTCTTCGACATGGCTTATCAAGGCTTTGCGTCCGGTTCGACCGATCGTGATGCGCTCGCTGTGCGGCTCTTCGTCTCAGAAGGCCATCAAATTGCCCTAGCACAATCGTTTGCGAAGAATGTGGGCCTTTATGGTGAACGTGTTGGGGCGTTTTCTTTGACGACGGCCGACCCTGATGAGAAGGCACGGGTAGAGAGCCAGCTGAAGATTATAATTCGGCCGATGTACTCGAACCCGCCCATCCATGGTGCTCGCGTTGCGAATGCGATACTGACCAATCCCGGGCTGTATGGGGAGTGGGAGGCGGAAGTGAAGGGGATGGCTGAACGGATTATCGGGATGCGTGAGCGGTTGTATACTGAACTGACGAAAACGCATGAGACGCCTGGGGAGTGGGGACATATCAAGTCACAAATCGGAATGTTCAGGTGAGTCGATTAACATACTCGGTTCGGTGGTGAACCGATCATGGATGACATTTTCGGCAGCTTTACTGGACTGACAGCCCCACAAACGAAAGCGTTGGCTGAGCGAGCGCATATATACATGACGGCTGATGGTCGGATCTCGATGGCTGGTTTAAACGGAAAAAACATCGATTACTTTGCCGAGAGCGTTTCTAGCGCTGTCAAAGGTACATTGTAAAGCCCAAACTAGGTAATCATAATCCTTCAATCGAACAATATTATTTTCGCACTTTGCCCCAAAAGCTGTCCTGCCCCTCTTTCTCTTTCTCAATGGTCGCTCTTTCGCCCACCCCGTCCTTTCCAGGCGCATGGCCTGACTTGAGCTCGAGTGATCTTGTGCCCCCCCTTCCCGACAATTCAGTGAATGACGAAACCCTCTGCCTGTCCCCCCGACCACTTCCTGAATTACCTTCACTTTCTTCCTCTCTCTCCACCGCTGACTCGACTGTCACAAGCCGTTCTCCCACTCCTCCAGAACAATCTGCCTCCCCGGTCGAGGAGCAGCCGACCTGCACGCCCTTACAATCCGATTCACCTGTTGTGCTCAACCTTCGTGAACCCCGCTCTCCAGACTCGGCGCATTTCTCTCCTCCAGATGATGCGTCCTCCTTCTCATCACCATCCTCGTCTCGAATCCGGCTTTCTGTTTCCAACAACTGTCCGGGAACGCAAAGCGTAGAGAGCGTTGCCACATATCTACCTTCACTCGGCAGTCCATCTACGCCAGATGTCGAACGTGGTGAACGTCAAGACGAGGAGAGTCATCCAGACCCTCCAGTAGAAGAGACGACGAATCCAGGTTCATATGTCAACCTGCAGGACCACTCGCCAGCTGCCGCGAATGTCTCCGTCGATAAACGTACTTTCCTCGGCAGGGTTAAACGGTTTGGCGGGCGTGTAAGGAAGCTATTCAAGCCCAGAGTAGTAGAGACCAAACCGCGGCGTAGCAGCGTCTCTTCTAATGTGCCCCCACGCAAGCCACCACTTACCGTCAACGTTCGCCTCCCCGCCGCGGAGCCCGAGAGTCCGAGAAGTCGCCAAAATCTTGCAGCGCCATCCATCTTACCCCGTCGTTTTTCCTTGCAGTCCCTGCTCCATGCTCGCATCCCCACCGGATCCGTCAATTCCAGTTCGCGCAACCGATTACCGACGATTGTCTCAGCTCCAGATGATGACTGGCTGAGCCCCTTGAACATGCATTCCTCGGACGCCGCTGCTGCGGATGTACCAAGAACTGACCATTCAGAAGCACAAGCAGACGGAGACCATCACGAACGAAAAGCAGATGACCCGACTCGGACGACAACTGCGGTGCGGCATGGGCTAGGTATCTAGACGCCTGAGCCTATCTCTATTGCAAACCGAGATAGAGCTTGACGAGACCGTTTTTGTTCCATTGTTTCACTCTTTGCATACCAAGATCAATATGATTCTTCGAATTCGTTACGTAGAGGTAAAGTGTCAGGATTCGGTATATTCGGTACTTGAAGCCTTCCCTCAGACTTCTAGTTTATAAAATCAAATGTCCAAATCTTCATCCGGATCGTCGTCGTCAATGTCGTCTGCCGAATCGGGATCGTAGAGGATTGCTCCCGATGAGTGGGAAGCATCTTTCTCAGAAAGGCGAGTGAGATGACATAAAAGGTCGAGCGAAGAACGGATACGGTACCCTTGTGGGCGTATGGCAGCGGCACTTTGGCACGGGATTCCCGTTGCTCGGGTGTGAGGTCCAGATTGAACGACGTAACGTGCTATCCAAAACACGTCATTTCCCTCCCGAACACCCCGAGTTGGCAACTCGCTCACCTCGGCCCTTGCTGACTTGCCCCTGTCTTCTAAAATACCTTTCAAGCTGTCCAGATCAGACAGCGAACACGGGCCATTCAGTGTCCATCCATCCACGTCCCTTTCTACATTCCTCCCTCGTCCACGAGTGACCACTTGCAGAACAATTTCCCCGTCGTCGCTTAGCCCTACACCTCCTGGGCCTAACACTATTCGCTCTACCTCCCATGTACGAGCACTCAGCGGAGCAAAGACAGTCCAGAAACGATCAGGGGTGCTCGCGGGGGGCGGGGGTGTGAGCTGCGTAGTCGCAAGGTGCTTTAGGAGCGCTGGAGGATGAGCGATAACGTGTGCTAGTGTAGAAGAGAGGCGCGGGGTGAGGACAAGATCACGAAGTGGGGAGGGTGTAGAAAAGTGTAAGATCAGACGTGAGGGCTCTGAGGGAGAAAGAGATTGAGCAAGACTGGCGCGAAAATGTGTGTGGAGGAGGCTATTATGGGACTCACTGGGACGAGCCGATACGTCAGAGAGGAGGGTGGCAATGAGGGCGTATGACTTGGATGGTGACTCTAGGTCGGCGCACAGGACGTCAGCTGCGTCAACGATGACAGTCAATGGCCCATCGGGAGCTATATAGATAAACAAGCTTGGGAGTCGTTCGTTCGTTCGTAGTAATGAACGATAAACGCCGCACCTTGCTTGACGCTGTTCAGAATGGATTCGGCGAGATCGGAGGATGTCTCGCTGTAGCCAGGCACTTGTGCAGTCCTGTCGATAACGTGTAGTCCTTCCCTAGTACAAGTACCGTCTGCAAATGCAGAAGGAGGGTAAAGGAGGCAGAAGATCAAAACATGGCTGGTCGCATCTCGGTCGTTTACGAATGCGCGCAAGACAGGCAAGCAGGACTGAACAAGAGAGGACTCGAGCACAATTAAAGGGAAGTGAGGACGGGACAGGCCTGAGATGATAGTAGCAATTAAGCGCGACATTGCTTTGGTGGATCTATCGATTACCGATAATTCTACCACTTATTTCTCCTGTCCTGCCTCCCACTGCGACCTCTCCAAGGTATACCAGTAAACTTCCCAGCTCTGGATCCCACCGGTCTCCACCACTTGATCACCCTTTGCAAACTTATTCCTTCGGAGAGAGTTCAGGATCGCGGGACGCAGTGGGGAGGCTAACATGCGGATCGACTTGACAGCCCGGTCACCGTTAAACGTCGACTCTACCGCAAATTGCAGCAAGTCATCCTCGATGTTCACACGCCTATACGCCTCCTCTGCGAAGAAATGTCGGATAGTCGCAACGTCCGAAGTGCCCGTCTTCTTGATGCTCGCTTTTCAATTGTTCCTTGGCTTGTTGCGTGACGGGCTCGTCATTCCTAGCGTCCATTGACGCGTCGACGGCGATGAGCCCGATGATTCTATCCCCGAGTTCGAGGAGCCAAAATCCTGATGCGGGCGAGCGCGCATAATGAATTTGGATGTTGAGGAGGTCTATACGTCGGAGGACTTTTTCGGCCGTGTCTTCGACGAACGGTCTATTTTTCCTATTTAGTTCCATGGGAGGGGTTCGCGTTTTTTTAGAGTCAAACAAGAAAGAAAAAAAAAGGTTGGTGGGCATTACTTACCAATCGACGTAGAACATGATGGGTACAGCCGGAGCGAAAAAGGCTGGCAGTACCCGTAACCAGCTCAAGATCCCATATGAGTTGTTTGGCCACCAGTCCATGTACTGAGCGAACATGGAAGAAATGGCAATCCATATGGCGAGAGTCACGGGATGAAAGTACGCTGGGGAAGAAGAAGAGAAACGGGGTCGTGTGTGTGTATCAGAAGTGAGTTGACACTGGCAAATAGTTGAAAGAAAGACTTTACTGCGGTTGTTCGCATATGCGAGAGACTCCATCTGCGCCTGCCCGACTATGAAGCGTATCTCCTTCTCATCTCGCGGGGAGTAGGCACGAATACTGGCAGGTAGCGGTTCAGGCATATGACGAACGGAAAGGAAGGCTTCTCTACATTTCCATCTCGCTTTGATCTTTCTAATAAGTAAGAACCTATGCCCTCGCGAGCTCACACACGTTCGTCACGGTTCTTCAACCAACGTGGCACCCGAGAATGGCGCCAAGGAAACCAGAAATAGAAATTAGAGATTAGATTAGATTAGACCTCTGGGTGTGTCTTCCCTCCCTCATCCATCCATCCAATACCATGTTGATCACCAAAGACGTTCACGATGTGTCCACAAATCTCGCAAAAAATGGGAAACCTATCCGTATATTCGTCATTTCTCCAAAAGTTCCAGGTTATCCTCAAGCCAGGTTCCCCGGTATGTTAACTTAGTATGTGACGGACTTTGACCAGTCATGATCATTGATCATCACTGGCACATCATGATACTGTATCTTGCCCGGTTCGACTTTCTCTCCATCCGCCCTTTTTTCATTGCGGGCGACAGGCGTCGTCGTCTTCAGGTGAGACACCATCGTTAATTGAAAAGCTTTTTTTGACGGGCCATGCATGCCGTTATTTGTAGTGAGATATATCAAGTCACTGGGCCTGTCGAACGTTTCGCGGGCCAGATCGCAAGTCACGGTTACGTAGTGGGTATGCCACACTCCAGCTCGTCAAATAACCAGCCGTGCCTAACTAACCACGCAACACCTGTCCGTAGCCTGCCCATCATCCTTCCATGAATTCGAGGGTCCCGAGGCAATTCCGTACGATGTTGAAGGTTAGTACTACGCTCTGCACAGATCGGTTCGTCTAACTAACCCTCGTTCCTTATTTTCTTTCGTAGGAACCGATAGAGGCAATAAATACAAGGCAACACAGCATTGTGCAATACTGTTTATCAGATGTCGTCTCATCCATTTTTTGGCAGGTTGAGAAAGAAGTCGTTGCATATGACCAGGTTTCAATCTCGTAAAATTTGTTCCCTAAACTGACCCCTAAACTGACGCGATGTCCCGTTTGCTACTGCTATATAGGATGCCACATTGGCAGTGGACCTGCTCACGACACTGCCCAACTGCAATGGCAGAATAGCCAGTGAGGAAAAAATAAACGCGCGGAGCAATGTGTAGCATCTGACATAAAGTACTCCATCTAGCCACGGGCATGTGTCTCGGCGGGCATTTGGTCAGCGTTGATTTGTAGCTTTCTCAGCTCCGTGCCTAAACTAACCTAACCCCTGTGCCTGCCTATCGTACCACAGGCTTTCCGGGTAAAAAGCTTTCCGCCGGCACTGGGATCACATCATTCATTTTCAAGTTCATAATGTTCCTTCTACTAGGCTGCTTTTGATCCGCGCGTCCTCTCAGCTGTCTGCTTTTTCGCCACCGATATCCACGGCGCTACACTTGGCAAGGGCGGTGATGACTCACTGGCACGAGTGCGGGCTGGACAGCTCACGGGGAAGGGCGAGCTAGTGGTACGAGCAAATATTGCCGTCTTGATGTGTGCCACAGGATTCACATCGATGGGTTTTAGATGATATTTGGAAAGCAGGTAAGCCGTACCACTCTCTCTCCGTTGCGATTGGTGATGGGAGCATTATTCGCAAGGATACCCACGTTCCGCGTGCTGGGAGAGACCTCATCCGTAAAACTCTGGAAGATGCCAACGTCCCTGTCTCTGTCCGTTTTTCCTCTTTCTTCCCGATGTATAGCTATCAATGCCATTTCAGTTCCTGGAGGTACAGGCCCAACACGCCTTCATCCGCGACGAGAGCTCCAAAGGTAGATGGGACGCTGCCTTGACACGCTCGTTATTCAGCTTCATGATGGAGGTATTTGAGCGCACTGTAGGGAGAGACCTTGGTCCCAAGATCCAAAGCGTCGAAGCCGTTGAACATGTCTGTTAGCTTTGTATACGGCTTGTATTTGTATGTTAGCCTTCTATGTGTGATACACTCCGCTCCAATGGAAACAGATGTTCTCAGTTCGGAGGAATACAACAGCGACATTATCATTTCGGCTCGATTATCAGAACAACACCGCAAGTTATAGATACACGACGACCCTAAAGTCCATTGACATGACCCAGCGTCGCAAATCGTCGCAATCGTGCAAACGGAATTGCCGTGACAGCAGAACAATGATGCGTGGTATGCCTGGCGCGGAGTAGAAAAGGGAAAAAAATGCGTGAAGAGTAAAGAAGAAAACCGGTCGATTGATATACATCTACATTTACTTCTTCTTCGCAGCCTTCTCCGCAGCCTTAGTAACTGTACACAGCAGTGTTAGCTCCAGGCCATGATATATACCAACTGAACTCACCCTTTCCACCTTTCTCAGTCTTCTCCACAGACTTGATGACACCGACGGCAACGGTTTGCCTCATGTCACGGACTGCGAAGCGACCAAGTGGTGGATACTCAGAGTACGACTCCACACACATTGGCTTGCTGGGGATAAGCTTGACGATGCAGGCATCACCCGACTTCACGAACTTGGGGGCCTGTTCGATAGCTTTGCCCGTTCGGCGATCAATCTTCTCAATGAGCTCCGAGAATTTACAGGCAATGTGGGCAGTATGGCAATCAAGGACGGGAGCATATCCGGCACCAATCTGACCAGGGTGGTTGAGGACGATGACTTGAGCATTGAAGGACGCAGCCTCCTTGGCAGGGTCATTCTTGGAGTCAGAAGCGACATTACCGCGGCGGATATCCTTGACAGACACGTTCCTAAAGAAGAAAAAGTTGTAGTTCTACACCTTGTGATAGACATTAACACCCACTTCACGTTAAAACCGACATTGTCACCAGGAGAACCTTCCACAAGCTGCTCGTGGTGCATTTCAACAGACTTGACTTCAGTGGTGACGTTCGCGGGAGCGAATGTGACAAGCATTCCAGCTTTGATGATACCGGTCTCGACACGGCCGACAGGGACAGTACCGATACCACCAATCTTGTAGACATCCTGGAGAGGAAGGCGGAGTGGCTTGTCGGAGGGACGAGTTGGAGGCTCGATGGCGTCGATGGCGTCGAGCAGGGTCTTGCCTTTGACCGAACCGCCCTTGATATCCTTGGTCCAGCCCTTGTACCATGGCATGCTATTACAGTCGGTAAGTCATCGAGCACCTATCGGCCAATATCGGCCAATGAGGAAAGGGTACGAACTTGGCGGATTCCTCCAGCATGTTGTCACCATGCCAGCCGGAGATGGGTACAAAGGCGACAGCCTTGGGGTTGTAGCCGACCTTTTTGATGAACGTAGAAGTCTCCTTCACAATTTCGTTGAAGCGATCCTCACTCCACTGGAATAATTGCTCGAATAAGAAAAGCAAATAAAGCCCTTGATACCCACCTTGGTCGTGTCCATTTTGTTGACGGCGACAATTAATTGACGAACACCTAGGGTGAAGGCCAGGAGTGCGTGCTCGCGGGTCTGGCCATCCTTGGAAATGCCCGCCTCGAATTCACCAGTACCGCTAGCAATGATGAGAATGGCACAGTCGGCCTGGGAGGTACCAGTAATCATGTTCTTGATGAAGTCACGATGACCAGGGGCGTCAATGACCTAGGATCGCAGATCAGTGATCCAAATCGGGATAATGGGGTTCTGATTGCACATACAGTAACCATGAACTTGGGGGTCTCGAACTTCCAAAGGGCGATATCAATTGTAATACCACGCTCACGCTCAGCCTTTAGCTTGTCAAGCACCCAAGCTAGGATAGAATGGGAACATCAACCGAGTGTAGCAAGGGCGAACATCAATCCTTGACTAACCATACTTGAACGAGCCTTTCCCGAGCTCAGCGGCCTCCTTCTCGAATTTTTCGATGGTACGCTTATCAATACCACCACATTTGTAGATCAAGTGACCAGTAGTCGTAGACTTGCCAGAGTCGACGTGGCCGATAACTGGAAGGGATGTGAACAAGTGGACAGGAGATTGCGTGGAATATGGGCGCACCGACGACGTTAACATGAATCTTCTCCTTACCCATTTTTTAGATCTGAAAAAAATAGTCGTGTTCAGTAACCGATGTCATCACAATGAGCGGACAGTTGAAAGGACAGCCATCATCTTATCTGACTCCTCACAATCCACCAGTGTCGTAAAATACGAGACTGGGACTAGTAGATTCAAAAAAATTTATGGATGCAACACTCACAGAAAAACAAGTTAGAACAGAGAGAAAGGGGTGAGAGAAGGAGATGTAAGAGAGGTTGGGGGGGGGGAAAGCACACGAATCAGTGCGACCAAAAGATTGGGCGTAGATATGTGCGCGGGGTGTGAAATTTTTTCCCTGATCGATTGACCAGAATCCGATAAAACCTTTCTGGACTCCGCGCCGGCCGGGACCGCCGAGCGTCTGAGCCCCTTTGATGGCAAACCCGAGACAATCCTCGAATTTATTCGTACGAAAATACAAAATACAAGCTACGCGGGTATGTGCTTCTTCTCATGAGCTATGGCTATGGGTTATAAAGCAATCTGCGATCTATACATCATGGGGGCGATTTGGATGACGATTGATGATACGTAAAACGTGACTCGCTTGTTCTCGGAAACAAGGCGCCATTCCAGTGCTACAAGGGGTGGAAATGCCTACTGTGGTATACGCCGTTACAGATCTTCTATGCCCCAGCCTCCTCTTCCCGATAGAAAACGAGATTCCAGGATCTTATCAAAAGTTGGTCGCGCACTGACGTCAAGCTGCAGACAGGCACGGACAAGAGCTGCAGCATCCACAAGAGCGCCACCGCCGTCAGGCTCTTCCCCCTCAGTCTCATGACCTTCCAGACAGCGTTCGTCCAGGCCGATGGAAGCGTTTGAAAGGGGTGACACAAGCCCTTCTTGCGCTTCTGCGGCAGTCGTGAATGGGCATTCCCCAACGAGCATCACATACGCCACAACACCGAAGGCCCAAACGTCCTGCTCTGGACCTTGGTACCTCTCTCCCCGCAGTATCTCAGGACCGGCATAGTCCAAGCTACGGGTTTCACTATGAATGGCCGTTACTCAAATGTGTGACCGCACGTACGTTCCGCTGAAGGTGTCCCAGCCGCCCTTCCGGACGAGACCAGAACTGCCAAAGTCTATCAAAATGCACCTGTTTCGAGGACCGAGAATGACGTTCTCGTCCTTAATGTCTCGATGCACTTTCCACGATGTCAGAATCTTTCTTCACGAAATGTCGCACAAAAAATACCTATTCTTTTTGAATGCAGAAAACTCATGGCATCCGCAATCTGCCCAAGATAGGTGCGTACTGAACTTGGCGGGAGACCATTCGGATAGCTTTCTACCAGGTCAAACAGGTCTGAAGATGGGATCGGTGCATTCGGCGCTGGTTCGGGGATGGTGGAAGGTAGTACGAGATAGTAGTAGTGGTTGTCTTCAAAAAAGTCAAGAAGCGGACATATGTTGGGATGTCCTTTCACCACCTTGCCCTCGACCCATTCAAAATCACCTCCGGCTTCAGGTTGACAGGGAGGTGGTTCAGCAACGCCTCTTCGGGAAGGATCCCACGGCCGACGTGGTGGTAAGATGTAAGACGTATTGGAGATCGCAGACATGACATAAATCTCGATAGGGATTGTCCCATGCTTTGGATGTTTTTTCCAACAATCGGCCAGGATTCGAGATTTGATGACTTGCTTTATTACCAGCGGAGGCTATCCAAGGTCATATTGAGATACGGTTGGCAGATCACGACATCACTTACCCCGAGCCTTCCATCCGCTTTCATCTCCCTTGCCTTCTTCACTAAGCCGTATGCACCTCGACCGATTTCGCCTTGAATAACAAACTCTGATATACTACGCTCGCTCGAAGTTTGAGTGATAATCGATGCTGAGGGCGTGGGTGGACGAGTGCTAGTGTCAAGGCTGAGCAAGCTTGCGGTGCTGCCTGACCGGATAAGCTTTTGAGGAGCCACGGGAGGCGGTGAAGGAGGTTCGATAGGTGCTATGGAGAGACGCCCAGCAATTAGAGATACACGTTGCTGAGACGATCGGCGTCTAGGTCGAGGAGATGTAGGAGAGCGAACTGGCCGAGGAGGTGCGTTTATATGAGAGATATGTAATGAAGAACTTGATGGAGTTAAAGGTCTAGAAGGGAGGGAGGGAGACTGCGTCGGAGAAAGGGTGAGAGGATCCGGGGTGATTCGAGATGTTTTTGTCTGTACGGACAGAGGAGAGGGTGTGAAGATGGTAGTAGGGTATAATGTACCCGAACTGGCGGGGGTCGCAAAGGTGTACCCAGGGGATCGTTGGGTAACGAAACTCTCGGTGTTGAGGGAAGAATCGGCTAGTTTTGAATCTCCCTGGGCGTTAGAGAGTCCGTTCGATTCTTCCTCCTCTTCAGCAGCCCAATTGAATCCGCGGCCGATTGAGGTGACACCCCAGCTATTTCCGACGCTGGCGGCCCGGTTATAGGCAAGTTTTACGGGAGGCACGCCCCAACTGTCGTCGTCAAACGTGATGTCCACCGCTGCGGGTGCAGTGAGCATAGATTAGTTGAGAGATGTGGGAGGTTGGGGAAGACTGAGTGGGCTGAGTCCAAGGGTGGGTTGGATGAAAGAGGTCGTAAACAGTGTGGTGGGATCCGCAGTGCTGCGATTTTCAAGATGGAAGCGAATGGTGGGGCTGAGCGTTGCACGCTGGGAGATCTCTCACGGCCAACTGGAGCGCAGGCACCGCACCACGGGCCCACACACGTGCCAAAGTCCTCTACACGTTCTAATGCTGCGGATCGGAAGGAAAATCTATGGAAATTTTATCCAATGAAGGTGAATAAGGGAGCTCGTTGGCGTACAGTGTACTTTTATTGTAATAATTTGTTGCGTTGTTGCACTGGCAAAAACTCGAATTTACTGTAACTCATTTTCATATTGTTGACGCATATTTACTTTCCCAATTTGGCAGACCTCCGTACATCCCACATCGACCATAGAGTAACACCCACTCATCACTTGCAAGATTGTGAGTATATTCTCTCCGCAATCGTACATTCTGCGTGCGACCTTGGTTTGACCATATGTGTTGGGCCTGAGAGTGCATGGCGAAGGGGATCAGGATCCGATGGATGGATAGGTTCTGCATTGGATGATATCGTGCTTTCTGCCTTGCGTCTCACAGATGGGATCTATGTTCTTACGCGTCCACTACACAGCTCACTATGGCCGTCAAGACACCAATCATAAAAAAACGCACCAAACCATTCAAGTGCGTGCAGATGCATCTCAATTTATACTGAGATCAGAACGGCTCACGCGGTACTTCGCAGGCGTCATCAATCCGACCGCTATAAAAGCGTCAAGGAGGCATGGAGGAAACCCAAGGGTATTGACAACAGGGTGCGGCGCAGATTCAAGGGCCAGCTCCCTATGCCCAAGGTGCGTGAATTTGCCCCTCCCACTACGGCCCACTTACACGCAGAGAAGATCGGTTATGGCAGCAATAAGAAGACGCGCCATCTACTTCCCAACGGCCTTAAGAAGTTCTTGGTGTATAATGTCCGGGAGCTTGAGTTACTCCTCATGCACAACAAAAGCTACGCTGCCGAGATCGCACACAACGTTAGCAGTCGAAACCGGGTGGTCATTCTGGAAAGGTGTGATGCCTAGGCAATGCTTTTCACATCGCAACTGACACCTTGGCTAATTTTCAGGGCCAAGGCGCTGGGCCTGAAGGTGACCAACCCTGCCGCGCGCCTACGTTCGGAAGAGTAAATAGCTGCTCATTCATTATTCCTCTACATCACCCCATGTATCATGATGTTCATTGGCATTTCATGCCATTCTGCGCATAAAACCATCTGTTATCGCTATGATGGGTTTGTGGGGTTTTTTTGGCATTCCGTTTGATGCGCGAAGCACTATGTTTGTAGACAGCGTTGAGATGACCAAAACCAAGTATGATGAAACGCCAGGGATGGCCCCGCCTCAGCTACCTTGACAAACGTCATGTGGAGCGTATATTATGCTGTTCCGTTACCGTATAACTGAAGAGGAGTGTGGTTTAACTACAGCAAATTGCACTGCGGGCATTACGGCTATGCGCTTACGGGTCGACGGGATTGCGGAATTTGCCGGAAAGGGCACCTAAACTTTGTTCGTGGGACGAGCACAGTCGGCTAATCACACCCAAGTTCAAGTCGTTAGTATTGACAAAAGGTGAGCTCAAAGCTGTTGTTTATGTGCCATTCAGTGGACATGGAAGCTGCTCTTTCCAGTATGGTGGTATTTAGCTGGAGATAGTTGAACCAAGCGGATGGATGCTTCTGAGAAGGAATGGATGACATGGAGCTGACACAAATCCTTTAGTCTACAGGATGGGTGCGTATAAGTACATCGGCGAGTTGTACAAGAAAAAGCAGTCAGATGTCCTTCGTTTCCTACTTCGCGTTCGGTAGGTCGCTGTCCTACCGGTTACTATTAGACGTTTCCTGACCGCGGGTGTGGAACAGCTGTTGGGAGTACCGCCAGCTGAATGTCATCCACCGGGCTTCGCGCCCGTCGCGCCCTGACAAGGCTCGGAGGCTTGGCTACAAAGCAAAACAAGGATACGTTATCTATCGCGTGCGCGTACGCCGCGGTAATCGTAAGAAGCATGTGCCTAAGGGTAAGTATCTTTTAGTTGAATGAAAGGCACTTCTGATTTCTTTTTGTGCAGGCGCGACATATGGCAAGCCCGTTCGGCAGGGTGTCAATCATCTCAAGTTCCAGCGTGGTCTACGGAGTGTTGCTGAAGAACGCGTTGGCCGTCGCTGTGGGAATTTGCGTGTGCTAAACTCGTACTGGATCAACCAGGATGGTGTGTACAAGTATTATGAAGTTATACTTGTCGACCCCAACCACAAGGCGGTGAGTATCGGGATCATGTTAGACGCATCTCAGCTCACGGTGATCAGATTCGACGAGACGCTCGAATTAACTGGATCGCTAAGCCCGTACACAAGAGACGGGAAGCTCGCGGCCTGACGAGCGTTGGAAAACAGGTATGTTTAGTGATAGAGATGTTACTCCGACACTCAAAGGATTCTGTCAGAACCGTGGGATCGGTAAAGGTCACAGATACAACAACACGCCTCGTGTGGCGACATGGAAAAGGCACAACACACTCAGTTTGCGCCGGTACCGATGATAGTGCAGTATTGCGTGTTAGATTTTTCATCATTGTCATGATAACAAAGTCCGTAAACAAAGTCAATCCATATTGAGCCGTTCTGTTTTTGGTTTGGTTCCGTTGCCTGCCGAGAAAAGCGTGTAGCGTGTATCAAACTCGTGTATCGGACAAAGCGTGGTGATTGAGTGTGATGATTTTGACCAGTTTCTACCTCTTACAACAACATCATGTCGGACGTTCTCTGTTGGATGATTCCCTTTCTACTCTTCCCTCTCACTGCATCCCTCACGCTCAATCCCATGAATTATAATGTGCCCTTATTGAGTCCCCGATTATTGCTGCCTCAAAACGTACCATACCTCAATAGAGATACAAATTCCTCCGCTCTCAACAACATCACCAGCAACGTTACCTCGGGTTCTGAGAAATTCATATGGATCATCGAAGATACCTACAATACATCAAACTTTTTTCAGTGGGTCCCGCAGTTTGTGGTTCGAACCCCGATTCAACGGGCCTCCCTCATCAGATCCTTTTCCTTCTTCACTGGAGCGGACCCAACTCAGTATGTACTTTTTACATCTACCTTGCCCGAGCTGACCCCTTCCCAGTGGAACCGTTGAGTATGCGACTATTCACCTCTCACTCCACTGGTTCCTGGTGACCTGAGCTCGTCCTACAGTTACGTAGATAACACGACGGCCTTTGCTAACAATCTCTCTTATATTTCATGGGATGGCAAAGTCATAATGAAAGGAGATGATACAACCACGCTGCAGGCTGGCCAGAACCGGGAAAGGTGCGGGTTGACTACGTGACCTAGTTTTTCCTACTATTAACCTCCAGTCAGTGTCCGAGTTTCTAGCAATAAACTCTATAACACTGGCCTTTTCGTTCTGGATATAAATCGTGCGCCATGGGGCTGTGGTATGTTTGTTTGAGTAATTGTTCACTCGGATGGTCAGCTAAGCGATGGTGCTCAACCACGAGGCGTGTGGCCTGCATTTTGGACTCTTGGAAATGGAGTGTGGCCGAGTGTGAGTTGCGATTCGCAGAGTCCGAACCCTCCCTTACCTCTACTTACAGACCGGAGAGATCGACATAATTGAAGGAGTACACGACAACGAACACAACCAGGTGACATGGCACACCAGCGCAGGTTATTTTTATCGTGTGACTGCCCTGGAGAAAGTGCTGATGTGATGCTAGGATGCAATCTGACGCCCCCTGTTAATAATAGTTATACTGGCACCATTGTGGTGAGTAGTTCTTTTCCGCCTTCCGCCAACGTCTTTATTGGTATTAGGAATATAACAACCAAACAAACCTCGACTGCGAGGGTAGCGCCACCTTACCTGGATGTGGTGTCATTGAATGGAGTCAAGCATCATATGGGCCAACCTTCGATGCCCAAGGTGGCGGTATCTTTGCGATGAAATGGGATCAGGACGGAATATCTGTCTGTGAGTTACTACTGCTAGGGACAGCGTTATAGCTGCTGCTGAACTATTTTCCGAAGGGAACTTCTATCGCGTCGCTATACCCCAAGATATCCTAGAAGGAATACCAAATCCTGCCAACTGGCCAAACCCTACTGCCACTCTGGAACCTGCAGGTTGCGACCCTCTGACGTTCTTCGTGAATCATTCGATCATATTCGGTGCGTCGCGTCTTATTTCTATCAGGATAATAGAAAGTGCTGATATCGAGGAAGATATCACTTTCTGCGGTATGTACAAGGGAATGGATACACTAACTCGGAAGCTTACCCCATTCCTTATATTCCAGGTGACTGGGCTGGTAACTCATACGCGACATCCGGTTGTCCTGGCACATGTTCCGATCGTCTTATGGATCCGGATAATTTTGTGGTATGATGCTACTCGCTACCTTGCTCTCATGCTCAACTATGCTCCTTAGAATGCGTCCTGGAGTATTAATTCGCTCAAGGTATACCGTCGTCAAAGTGTTGTTGGAGTTGTTAATGCGGGCGTACACTCTCCCATCATGCAATCGCCCCTGCCAATGTTGCTGGGGATCACTACTGCGGCTGCTTTTTCCCTTGTCGTCTCATGGCTATGACTTGCTACTACTTACGCATGGAGATCGCTGTCATTTGCAATATGCACGAGCATTACACTGTGTATTTACATCTACTCACGGTCTTGTCTTCCATATTCTATCCTGTATGCTCCCGCCTGGTGGAAATACATCCTCTGCGGGCGGCTCCCCGAAGCTAGCTCTCATCGGAGTGACGCTCACCCATCCCATCTCGATGGCCCAACTGTCGGAACCTTCCAGCAAGGAGGATGGTGGAAGGTTGACGAATTCCTTCATATCTGGGGAAAACTCGAACAGCAGTCCCCCAAGCCTCTTCGGGGAGACTTTACCCCCAGCTTCTTGAGAAATCGTCTGTGCAGGCACAGTTTCTGTGGAGTCTGGTCCCGCTTGCAGAGTAGGACGGTCCAGTTCCGCTGCCCGCTCTGGGGAGCACGCCTTGAAGAGGCGATGGTACGAGTTCCTCCAGAGGCGCGTCCAAATGATAGGAAGTCCATTCTCGCTCAACAATCCTTGAACCATGGGGATATTTACGCTGTAAAAGTCGATTTCCCCATTCCGCAAGCCGGTACTGTCTTTGCCCCAGTTATCCCATAGATGGCGAATAATTTTCGCCGAAAGGACATGTGCCGGGTCGAAGAAAGCTTGTGGCGTAGGGTGTTCGACCGTTCCGTAGGATAGAGCGATACTGCGAGCTTGAGAGAGAGCGGAAGACAAAGCTGCACCGAGGGTTCCGGACGACAACGCGAATGCGCCTGAAAAAAAAAGCGTGTTCGTGGTTATTGTTTGGGAGAAAGAAAAATACTGGTTACAGGATGGACTCACAAGATGTGTTCCTCCCTAGATTAGGTCCGGATAACTGGATGGATGCTGCTTTTAGTAGCAGAATGGGGGTACAAAAGGAAGGGTAGGCAAGTCAGAACCCACCAGAAGGTCAATCTCGCCGGGGTATAGGTTGTGGAGTGCGATATTAGAGCACGTCGCTGGGGTCTGTTGGTTGGCAGAGTTATTACGATGCTGATGATACCCGGGTACTGGGACTCACCCCATCTAAGAGGATCCATTCGGCAATCTCTCCCTCTTTAAGGGGTCGCGGTGAGTCCGAGGTCTCTCCCAGTAGTCCATCTTGGGTTTATAGCTGAGTTTTCAACCCCACATTTACATGCGTCGTAAATCTCACCAGGATCTCGGGGATAGTAGAAACGTCCGTGGATAATATCCCTGATCTGGTAGGCCTTGCCTGTGTCGACGGTGAATAACAAATATAGATCCTCGAAGGAGGAATCACAAACCAATCCATGACTTTTGGGAGCTAGGTATCACGACTCTAACATTCCAACCTACATGTAGGCGTACGTGCGATGGGTGTTCAAGTTGACGTAATGATTTTTGAAAGGAAAGACTGACCAAGGGACCTCGTGAGATATTTATACAACCCGAAAATATACGGAGATGCTACACCAGGAGGGCCGTCGTCGTTCTACGAATTCGTCAACGTACTGTGAGAGCATCGGAAGGGAAACAGGTCACAGTGAGCAGGACCGTCAGTGGTTTCGGGGCCATGTCAGTAGCGATGAGGGAGGAATCGTTATCGATGATTCATTTTCGAGATACAGAACGACAAGATCAAAACAGAAATTTCACATCTGTACTGCCCTTTTAGCCATCTCCAAGGCGCCCTCCTTGGTCTTATTTCCCCCAATAAAGCCCGACGCGTGCACAAAAATACAGCCCTCAATGTCCGCAATCCGCGAAAGTTCCTCGTCTCTGACCCCACGCCACAGCTCCGGTAGCGCCTTTCGACTCTCAAAACTTTCCGGCAAGACAGAGACGGCTTGTACGCGCCAATTACCACCAGTCTCGTCCGGATAGATAACATAGAAAGGCTGCGCGTGCACCGGCACGGCCTGCTCGAGCTCGAGCTCAAACAAGTGCTCCTGTTTTACTGTAAGTCTGCTGCATGTGACGATTAAAAAAGATCGGACATGCCTTCCACGGAGCGTACTGATCGAAAACGATAATACGACCACTGGGGTCTATGTTTGTACGTCGAGAGAGTCCGTTGAGAACAATGTCACGGGCTGGGAGCCACGACCGGCTGTAGTAGTTTAGGCGACCAAGAAATTCCTCCCCGGTGAGTTGAGAGGCCTTCAAAAACAGGGCCTAGAAATAAGGATGAGCTATGCACGAATGAAAGTCGAGGACTTGAGTTTCTACATCTACTGTTTGCGAATCGAAGGGTTCATTCCACGCCGGATTGAGCCAGCCCACACGACTGGAAAGATCGGTGCGATTCCGATACTTGGGTTGAATATCGTTAGAGTATTGCGAAATACCATTATCAATTCCATCGAGCGCTTCGATAAATTCCTAAAATCCCAGCCATTCAACACGTGTGCTTGCACGCCATGCGTGGGGCCAAGGAAGAATACCTTGTAGAGTTTCAGCCAAAGACTTTCGACTTTTGGATCGTCCGGAGTGAGCTGTAACTGGCTGGAAATGATCTCCCGACCAAAATGTCTGAAGGGCCATCAGCGAGGAAGCGACGAAGACGAGTAATCTGACTTGTAGATAAGGCCCGCCGAGGATAACTTGGTCGTGAATCCGTAGCCGAACACTTCCCCAAAGCCTCGCTGGTGGTGGTCAAACAGTTGCTTACTCTCATCATAGACGGCACCGACGTCCACGACTATGTCGCAAGTGTCGAGGACAGCAGGGTCCCGGGTGCGCTTCACGTCTGTTATACAGCCTCAGTAGAACCCCATGCAACGTCCGTAGTGTGAGAAAAGTAACCTGAACTACGATAAGCCTCCGTGAGCCGTAGCATGTACACTGCAAGGGCTTCGTCGCAATGAAAGGTGCCATTATGAGTTCCAATGACCTTGAGAGCCGATCCTGGGTCAGGCCACCTTCACAGTGATCCAACGACACGCACCTTTGGTCCCTCAGTTCTCTGTTTCTTCGAGGGACGTGAAATGTCGATCGCTGCCATCTGGATAGACCTCGAGGTAAGAGTGAAGGCTGGTAGTGGCCGCAGCCGCAGGTAAAATAACATCTGCTTCATGTCATGCTTACTTCGCACAGGGAGGGACCCTACAGCGAAAAAGTTCATCATAAAGTCATTGTCCACGTATTCGTAGGTATCTACGACACGTCCATTGTCTATCCAAGGTATTATACTAAAAAAACTGGGCACTGTAGTCCATGTGATCACTAAAGTAAGGAGAGGAGAGCGCCAATGATGGCACCTGCGATGCCGACAACCATTGCGTTCCATTGTAATGAAGTCACTCCAGACACATAACCATCCGGTGGGCCATATACACCTCCCTGTCCTGACTGACCTGGCGTCGGAGCACCGTTTGGTCCACCACCTCCACCGTTGACATTTGTGGGAGCAGTTGGTAGAGGTGCGGTAGAGGTCGTGTGTGTGGAAGTCGAGTTCGTGGACGTCGAATTCGTGGATGTCGAGTTTGAGTTCGTTGAATTGCCCGTGGTGTTCCCGCTCGAGGCGGGGGAATTTGCGGACAGGGTCAATGTGACGGGGATGGCATTGGAGACAATAACTGTCTGTCGATTTTGGTCGAGAGAAACCCCCGTCGAGAATGAGGTGAACACGGTGACCTGAGCGGACGCAGCGGAAGATCCATTGTTGTTGTTCTGTCATGTTACGTCGTCGAGGGTGGTACAGCTGGAAAAATAGAGTGTGGGTGAGCTCACCTGGGCGAGAACGGTAGTGAATGGGACAAGAAAGAGGGAATAGAAAAGAAACGGACGCATGATGGAGTCAACGGTCGTGGTCGGGATGACGGTATTATTGCAGGTGCAACCCGTGCGAGGCGAGAGGCGTGCCCTGCCGGTTTGGCCCACCGCCACTTAAACTCCAATGGAACGGATACCGATACCACCATACACCATCGATCTCATACTTCAGTACATCTCTCCCCCCTCACAACTATCCCGCCCGATACCTTCAGATCTCCTCTCTCGTTCTCTCTTGCAAAGACATGCTCTCCTCGAGATCTCGCCACAGGACCCTTCTGCCTATCTTTCCTGGCCCTCTTCAGATTCCGACCAAGCTATCCAACACTTGGAATCTCTCCAGATGCCTCTCTATGAACAGGCTCCAGATTTTCTTGTCGGATACACAGTCGATCCAGAGCATGCCTATGCCCATGTCCACGTCAAGCCCACCGGGGACAATGACCTACGTCTCGTCTTTGAATGGGATGGCGAGGAAAGCTGGAAATACCACGATTCGACCCTGATGCCCTTCCCTCCTGGAACCCGCCCTTTTCTAGACGATCCCGCTGCCCGTGCTGCTTCAGATTCTATTCCCAGCCCGTCATTTGGAGGGCAACAACAGGTCAAACGTGCAACCGGTGATGGCGATGACGACGACTACTGGAACTTATATGGCGCGGAAGACGACAGTGGCATGAAACTCTTGCCATCTACAGGCAAGGGCGAGGCGGACGTAAATGAAGATGCGTATTGGGCTCGATATGCTGTAGTACAAGGTATGGTCTCTGTAACGCCTCTGCAGCCGAGCTACGTATTCTGAGCACATAACGCTAAAGGTTCGAGCGACTCGACCATCCCATCTCCTATACACAAGAGAGCACGTAAGCTCGAAATAATGCCCGTTGCACACCACATTTCCCGTGAAGAGATCATCCCCACCCTTAATCCCAATCTCCATTCCCGTCTCCGCGATCCAAAGGCGCCCCCATCCCCGACCACTCTGGCACATCGTTTAGCCCAGCTATCTCCCCGACCTTCGAACAACACCAGCCCCCTCTCACGCCGTTTTTTTGCAGCAGGTCCCGAAGAAGATAACCCGGGTGTGACAGACGATGGCAGCGAAACACCGTCGTCGTTGCTTGACGACGAAAACCCTTGGGAGTGGGGGACAATCCAAAGGAATCGGAAAGAGCGCAACGAAACCTCTGCAACGACCACCGATCTTCAAAGAATCGACCAGGATGACGATAGCCGCGCCCTCCAGGACGCTGTACGCGGATTATTCTGGTTATGGAAGACAAGACAGAGGCCGGATTCAGGTGAAGGAGAGAAGTCAACTGAGGAGCTTGACAGAGCAGACTTTCTCCATCTAGTCGGCAGGGCCATTGCAACGCCCAAATAACACGTCGATCCGATACAATAATGTCAATCGCAATAACCACGACAAAGTAGGTATTTGGGCATCTAAATATAGATGACCAATGTAGCACGTAATGTTATTCGCCTCCAGCGTTGAACGATAGATATGTGCGATGGATCATTAATTACTGTACGGGTATGGACTCCCTTTCTTAGTGCCACATTGTAGCATGGAGATTGGAGTTCAAATAGAGTTCAAATTAGAGACTGGTTCATTAGAGTGCATTCAAAAACTTGTCGCAGAAATAAAAATTCGGTCGTCACCACGAAAATCGTGTTTCTCAGCTTGGCGGACCTCAGCAGAGTACGGACCTCTACTCACCCTCAGGCTCACGTTAGTTGATACTACCAGTAAAAAGCTATACGATCCAAGAGAGTATATCTTTTGGGGAAAAAAGTAGAGAACATCACTCAGGACGCCAAGACATCGATAGTCTTGATGAGGGCCCCATCGTAATAGATCCGAGGAACACGAAGGGTGTGCCCTAGATTGGTCCGAGAAAGCCCAGTTCAGGGAAAGGAATGATGGCGCACACGGGGCCCCCGCACTTGAGCAGTCATCTTGCAAGGCTAGGTGGCTCACTCGTAAACGATCCAGGGAACGAGGGTGCGTCGCCATAGACATGATGCCATTATGCAATCAAATAATGGTGACACCAGCGGCCAGATGGTACAACACAACTGTGTCGCTCCTAAACGGCTAAATACTAGCCGTTGCACATGGACGAACGTTTGGTCCACAACAAGTTTAGTTAGGTCATAGGCCACGAACATACACTGTGACATTGAGATTAGTGGCGAGCGCAGCGCACAGCTGACGCTCCTGCGTTTTCTGATCGGGGATTATCTGCTGCGTGCTTTGACGCTCTTGCACATCAATAAGAATACCAGCAACCTCACGTTTAAAATTTCCATTGAAGATGGTCACGGAACCAGTAGAGTGAAAGTGAAAGTACTTGACATCTAAAGCCATCCATATCGCAAAAATCACTTCCCCAAGGCAAATGATTGAAAGTACGAGGGGTATTCTCTACTTGATTCGTTTGAGCTGGGAACAACTGTAATGAGAACTAGAGCAAAGAGCGAGCACAGAAGAGCGACGTACCCTCTCCGTGTTTCTGAAGACTTTGTTATCGAGATTGACGGTCTTCTCTTCGATGCGTCCGATGCGGCCATTCTGCTTGTCAAGTTCTTGGCCCATAGCCGATCCCAGTGCTTTGAGCCTCTTTGTGACATCCGAAATTTCGTCGAGATTGTCATCAAGTTCGTCTTCTATCTCGTCATCCGACCCAGTGGCCTCGAACTGGTAGCGCTTCCTCTGCTCTTTCTGTAGTGCCTGTTGGGCGGCTGTCTTGGTACGCCCTCCATTCGGTCCTTCCTCTCGCTGACCATAGGCCGAAGCTTGACCCAACCGGTTCTGGGTCTCGCGTGTGTCCATCATGGCTTTCTCACGCTCATCCCGTTCTTCCTCGTAACGCGATTGTATCTTCGCCTCCTGGGCCATACGCTTCCCTTCCTTATTAAAGTGGATAACGGGACGGAATATCGAGCGGTTCAGCTTCTTGAGTTCGTCAGTCCTATCCTCTGCACGTTGTGAGTGGGTCTTGGACACGTCGAGATGGCGCTCAGTGTTGGCGAGCTTGTCTACAAGCAAAGAGCGCGGTAAGTATAAACGAACGATCCATCGCCATGGTCATCCTTCGACGCACCAGATTGAGTCCCAAGTCTGTTTATAGTGTTTCGAGCAGTCTCCTCCGCCTCACGAGCCATACGTAGGGCATTGCGTGTGGAATTAACACTTTCTTGCTTGACGAACCTCGTCTGCTGCTTGATCCCTTCCACATCCTCATCATTCTCCTCTCCTGGCGTGGGTTCACGCAGCGTTGGTCCATCGTAGGCAAAACGACCAGTTGACGGCATGTTGGGATCGTGGCCTGCGAATAGCTCCCTTCTGTCATTGTCGAGGTCGCCTTGGCCACGTGAGTAGACATCAACCGGATTGTTTCGCTGATAGCGATCGCGAACGCCCGCGTAAGAATCGGTGGAAGGAAGAGTGGCAGCAGACCGGCTGCTGTGGAGGTCACTAGTCGAGTGTGAATTCAGGCCGGAATTTCCAGCATCTGAGTTCTCCTCGACGGCGGGTATCAGGTTTCTTTCTTTGCGTTTGTTGAACCAAGACATGGTAAGAAGAAAAGATGGATGACACTCGTACGAGTGACTGTGCGCTGTGCGTCAGGGCGGTGCTGACGAAAAAGGAAGTCAATTCCCATCTCATCTACTTGTCCGTCTACCATTCATATCACGTTCGCCTTTCTTTAGTTTGCCCACCACAGTCACGCCCTTCCCACTTTTCACTACACTCCGAAGCGCAGCAGACTTTTGTGCCTTTATCCCTCCAGGTCTCTTCGTCTTCGCAAACTTGTCAACGCTGTTGTCCAACGCATCCCTCGCCCTCTTTTTCGCCCTCTTCTGTTTGTTCCGAGCAGCCCGTTTTTCTTCTGGAGAAAGCTCGCCCCGTGCACGAGGATCGAATGAGGAGCGTTTGTATATCTCCTCTGGGGTCAGCATGCTAGCGATTGTATTGCTAGTGGGTAGAGCAGATTCTAAGCTGGTTGATGCAATATTTGTGACGGTTGAGATCGTCGCGGTGGGCTAGGAGCGACATTAGTCTCGGCTATGTAGGTGTGCTGTTGGCGCTTACCGGTTTTGGAGTGAAATGGGCATTAGATAGAGCATCTAGCTTCGAGGAGATTGTCTCCCAAATCTTCGTAATTTCTTTGTGTTCTGCCTCCAGTTTCCCATCGCGGTCCTCTCCTACGACGTCACCCGTCTGTGCAGCAGTGTACTCATCTTCGTAAATTTGAGCTAGAGATTGTTTTGATTTGGTGTCTTGAAGCTCGAATATCCGGGACGACAGGAATGGCTTATCATCTACGGGTCGTTTGCGCACAACATCGTCAAAACGGCCTCCAAGGATCCTCGCCTTGATTCTGTCTTCTAAACCTGCTACGGTCTCTTCTGTGATAACAGGTACCGCCTTCATGACACGTTCAAACTCGAGATCTTTCTCTAGAAGAGAATTTTGAGGACGCATTCGAGAGCTCGCCTCTCCCATCAGAGTCCAGTCTTTTTTGGCAATATTTTCGGCCTCCAAGGCTGCAATTTGTTGTTGAAGGACGGAGAGGCGCCTCTCATGTGTGGATAAACCTGATAGCTAGCCATAAGCATATTGAGTTGCGATAGAAATAAAGCGTACCATCGGCAGGTTCATCTTCATCAGCGAGAAGGTCATCCTGCAAACGCTGAATAGTCTGGCGGCCATTACTGAGAGTAAATCCGCCTTCTGGGCTTTCATTGTCGTCCGATTGATTCTCTTCGTCATCACTGCTGAGTTCCGCATCCGAATTCTCATCGACCGAATGACCTTGGGTGTCGCCCCACTGGTCATCATCATCATCATCCTCACTTTCGACTTCGAAGCTATCCTCATCGTCATCGGGCGCATCGTCTAGGAGTTGCATGATCGAACGAGCTAGTCCTTTTCCCTCCCTGGCCTTTATAGTCTTGAATTTCACTTCGTCATGAAAACGGACTTTCGAAGGAGCGGAGGCTCCGGAACGATATGTGCTCCCCCCTCTCTCACTCCTGGGAGGCGCATCAAAAAAGTCCAAATAGCGTGGTTCTAATAGGACCAGGGTTACGACTTGGCACCATGATAGAGTGGGCGATTGACATACCACGGTCATCATCGGCGTGCAGCTGTCCATCGACAGATGCAAAGTAGTCAATGTCGTCCTCATCGGAGGCAATGTCATCCGAGTCAGCGTTGAGTGCTCCATTTGAAACAAAGGCAGCTTCCGCCTCCTCTGTTTCCGCATTGAACTCCTCCAAGTTAAAGAAGCCATCGTCCAATCCTGAGTGGTCGCCTTTTGTCCCCAAGGGAGAGGCAGAGGGAGAAACGCGGGAATCTCCAACCAACTCTTCCTCTTCCCCGTCCGAGTCAACCGACGGATCCCGTAGTCCGGTGACACCCTCCTCTAACAGGACCCCATCGCTGGACCCTCTTGATCCCTCTTCTGCTTCTGAGTTATCATCGCTCTCTATGTATGTTAGATCAGAATCATCCTCTTCTTCTTCTTCCGAGGAGTTTTGTTCCAAGTTGTCAGCGGTGGAAGTGATACCGTATTCCGTGGGTTTTTCGGTGCCATCGAGGGCATAGTCCAACATTTTGCAAACGTTCTGAGTTCTGAGTTCTAACTGTGCCCAAATCTGGTCTTTGTCTAGACCTTGCACGTATAGACACGTCAAAGGTGTGCGCTCGAATGCGTCCTTCGGGGCAGGTGGCGGGGATGGGCTGCGTTTCCGTTTCCCATTCGCGGATGTCTGTGAACGCGTCACAGGTGCCTGCCTAGGGCTGAACGATGCCAACAACGAGGAGATGTGAGGCTGAGCCTGGCTTTCAGAGTTCAAAGCTGCATAAAGGTAGTCAGGGCTTCAAGTCGATGTCGCCATGACGCGACCAGCGCACCAAGATTAAAGACATGTTCCGTGGATCGAAGAGCAGCATCTTGTATCTCTCTACTTCCGGAAGTGAAAGTCTCAGGCTGTGTTTCTAAGAGCAGAGATAGTTGATGAAATGGGGTAGGCTGGGAGACTTGATAGCCACTGGACATGTTTTTTTTTGGTCGCGGGAAACGGAGGAGATGGAAGCCGCGGGGCCCGGGATTCCTCTTGTCTCTCGAGAAGAATGCCGCTCTTTGTTCTGGTCAACTACCGTTTTCTTGTCGAAGGGCAATATCGACCGAGACTAGACCGAGACCTCGGAGTACATTGTATCCTTGTTGTTGCCTTGGCTGTGTACCATCCTTGTTGACTCGGCTGTGCATACGCATGTGTTGCGCCTCTTTGTTCTCTCGGGATGTTAAATACACCGTTCGCTTGTCACTACTGCTCACCCATCCCATCTCTCTTACTCCTGGCTGCTGGCAGCGTATTCTCCTGAGACTAAGATATCGCCCTAACCAACCATTTTAACGATCTTATAGACCCTACCATGATCTCCAATCTTTCTACGGCCGCCACTCTTTATCTCTCTCCTATCCTTTCTTTGACCTCCTTCATTCTTGTCCTCTTCGCGTATGTCGCGCCCACAATAATTCTTCACAGCCGGGTAGCTCTCCTGGTGGTTTCACCATCATTGCAACTGTCGGATCCTTCGTCATCTAACGAAATCGATGGGCCTACTGTATTCTTGGGCCTTCTTGGTATGTCGTACCTTCTATAGTCTGGACCGACCGAGTCCTCATGTCCTGCTACAGGGTCGTGTTCACGTCCGAACAACAATGGACCGGTGACATGTACCCCATCTACAGTGTCTCCGACATATGGTACGTTGACATGAACTAGTCCCCTGACAGGCATTAATGGCCATATAGATTTGTCTGCCCTACCTACAAATGCCCCAGACCTCCTCACTGCACCAACCGCCACCACCCCTGTTTTTATCGCAATCGCAATCGCCCTTTCTGTTCTTTTCCTCATAATCTTTACTCTGGTCTCTCTTCGAACCAACCTTGGGCCCAAGCTGTCTGCCATGATGGACCGTCCTGCGTTTCACCGTGCATCTGCCTGGTTGGGACTGCTTAGCTTTATGATAGGCAAGTCGTATCTTCGTATTTTCAGAGAATGAGATCAAGGCTCTGACTATGTAATAGGCTTGACGTCCTTCTTGGTTGTTCGCATGTGGTTTGGGAAGGCCGTTGAGGACTTCAACAGAGGTATCCAAGAGGCTGGAAACAACGCACCTCAACTCATCGCCTCGACAAGCAATGGTTTTACGAGTATGTTCTTCTGTACTCCCGAGCCTAAACGCACCATCTCACATCCCTGTAGTGGCCTGGGTCGCTTACGCGTTTTACGCTGTTCCTGTCATCTGTGCTTTGGCCCGGTTACACGTAACAGCCGGTGGCAAGTACTAGTGATTCGGAAGTTTTTTGTGTTCGAGCCTACAGTAGTCTTAATCTTAATCGCTCATGTTGACAATTCACGTACATTGTAACATACCATGATCAAATGACGGACTGAAAATTTCGAGTTAATTGGCGCATACTTCTGCCCATCCTGCCATGTCGCTGCGCCTGTGATCCTAGGTTCATACTGGGAGGGGCAGTGAGGAATCGAGATGCACGCATATGGGAGATGTGAGCAGTGCGGCGGCAGGCTAGGGCGTCGTCATCCATTCCGCGAACACAGAAGCACATACGATTTTTGAGCGATTTGGGGGTCGAGGCTATTCTTCACGTGCTGCTAAGTTAAGTTGGTCCAAACATACGGCTCAATCCGAGTCCGTGAGCGCTACCTTTCATTAGCAACATGACCCAGCCAGCGCAAGGGCAAGGGCCTCCAACAATGCCAAAAAGTGAAGAAATTAGTCCAATGTCAGGGCCGGAACCGGAAACCACCACCGCAATAGTGGAAGGGGACGAGAACATTGATTCCGATAAGGATGTGCAGGTGCGCAGTGTGCCATGGCAGGGCAGGCACTCACTACATGGAAGTGGCGCGCGCCTCCATCGCTGACTCTTATACGTATTGCTTTGCTCTCTGGTACAGGCTCGACTTGAGGAGGCAGAGGAACTCAAGCAAGAGGGAAATGATCTATTTCGTAGTAGCAAGTGGAACGAAGCGTTACAAAGTTATCGGAACGGGTTAGCTCGACTTCCGAAGAGAAGAGACCCACCATCACCACCAGCATCGTCGTCATCGCCACGGCCTCCAACCACCGGCGACGAAGGAGATTCACCCCTGCCTAAAGGGGAGGTTCCTGGTGCCTCCACAGATGCCGAAAGTCAAAGCGAACCCTCCGATTGTGTCAACGTCGATTCTCCACTGGAGTACGAATGTGCAAAAGCACGGAGCGTTCTCCATGCGAATATCGCGGCGTGCCACTTAAAGCTGGCAAGTGCTCACACCCACAACTGTTTGAAACAAAGTTTTTTTGACACACTCTCGTTGCAGGGTGAAATCGAGAATGCCGTTAAAGCGTGCACTGAAGGTTCGCATTGGGCACTGTGACATGAATGCGCCAGCCAAGCGCACACTCAGCTTTGCAGGATGATCCCTCTTATGTTAGGGCACTCCAGCGACGGGCGCAATGCAATGAAAAGATAGGCTCGTGGTCTGCGCTTTCTAGCGCAAAGGAAGGTATGCAGCCCCGCTCGCCTTCGGATCTCACGCTCGGTCAACAGCGTAGACTACACCAAACTCGTCACCCTACTGCCTCCTTCGTCTAATCAAGCGGCCGAGGCAAAGCGATCGTTACGACTGCTTGAGCCCCGTATTGAGGAGGCCCAGAAGCGAGAAATGGGTGAAATGGTGGACAAGCTGAAAGGTCTTGGCAATAGTGTTCTTGGTGAGCGAAATACCCCAAAGTTGGAAGTGACGCTGAAGAGGCCAATGCAGGGCGATTTGGCTTATCGACCGATAACTTCAAGTTTGAACCAAACGGTCAGGGAGGTTACTCGTTGAATTTTTCGCGAGAGTAGGGATTGCAATAGACTTGCCTAGTGGAGGAGGAAGGCTGTAGGGTTCCGGAAGATGGTCACGCGGTTGAAGGGATATACCTGTTCGGACGTGAGTGATGGTAGATGGCAACTGCGCCAATCTTACCCTCGCCCAGAGTGTGCCGCGGACCAAAGACAACGGCACTGGCCCGTAGTCTCGCGAGTCGCGTGAGAGGTCCGCATTATCTCCCATGAGCCATATATGCCCCCTAGGGATGACAACGTGCTCCTCCGAAGGAGCTTTTGAACCAGTTGGATCTACGCATATGATATCTCCGGGCAAGCCGAGTAGCCGCTTGCAGACCAAACGGCCAGGTGCCAGGGGCGATTCGAATGTGACGAGGTCGCCACGTTTTAAGCAACCAGGATTCAGCCGGAAAGAAAGCCTGTTCTCGATGACGGCCTCGCCCTGCTCTGCCATAGTGGGAAGCATAGAAGGACCGCTGACCTGTCCTCGTCTATTAGATCGTTAGGTCGATAAGGGGGAGAAAAGGACAGACGAGCTGAATTGACCCCACGTAATTAAGGAAGAGATGGAAGGCACAGAAGGCATTGAGGGCCTGAGGGGGAGCTTTATCAGCCTAAATGTCTGGGGCGGGCAAGAAATGGGGAAAGCGGACGTAGAGTGCTCCGAGGATAGGTGGTCTGAGACGGCGAATGACATTTGGTTGTGTCATTGTGTCATGGTAAGTTATGAGATGAGATGGCAGTTTCTGCCTCCACCTCCGGTCCGTCGGTTATCTCTAAGCGCCGTTCGCAGCGTTGGCCTGGTTCATGTCAACTTTCAAAAGAAAGACAAGCTCTAAAACGGTGGACCACCTGGCCGGGACACGCGCATCGCCATTCTCGTCTTCTACCATCCTGACGTCGTCAGGCATAGCCTCTTTGGATGACATCCTCGGCGGCGGCCTGCCTTTATCGTGTTCTCTGCTTGTCATCGCACCCGACACACATTCGTCCTATGGGGAGCTCGTCCAAAAGTATTTCGTCTCTCAAGGGCTCATCTCAGGACAGAAAGTCTGTGTAATTGACAATGATCCTGAACGATTTGTTTCTGAGTGCATGTGGTCTTCGAATGGGGTGTTATCGCCACCCGTAACTACGGGGGCAGAGGATAAGGAGGATGGCAACGAGACCGCCAAGGTTGAAATTGCGTGGCGATATGAACGCTTGAAGATGTTCCAGACGACCGTATCCACATCAAAACCGTATGTGTACTGATATATGACCGATACAATTTTTAATCATTGTGCGTTAGCTCCGCAGATGATTTCTGCCGCACATTTGACTTGACTTACAAAGTTCCTCGTCATCTCCTTGATCAGGCAATCCAATCCTCACAACTAGTACTCTTGGATGCCTCGAGCGACTGGGCGAGGCTTATTGATCTTGTCGCTGAGAGCCTAGGCGGTTCTCGAGACGCAGTACCTGTCCGAATCTGTATTCCGCTCCTTGGATCCCCAGGTTGGGGTGACCCATATCCCAAGGTACGGGTGACCTTTCGCAACGTCTGTTTTCTTGCAATGTGATACCCTCACAAAGGATGTCTTACAATTCGTATACTCGTTGCGTACCCTCCTGCGGCGGCATCCCCACGCGTGCGCTTCGGTAGGCCTCCCACCATACATGTCCGCCGATAGGTGGGGGGGCCCTGGGTGGCTCAACAAGCTTAGTTGGCTTTTTGATGCTTCGGTGACCATCGCCGGTTTCAGCGGTGAGGGCAAAGGCGAAAATTTTCCGCCTGTACACGCTGGCTGATTTTTTTCATGGACAAGTAGATCCGGCATTGTCGCTTAGGTTTCCGTCTTATCACGGATCATTCCACATTCATTCTTTACCGGCACCGCATAGTTTACTGCCTGCCAGCGACAAGACATCCACTCTACGAGGAATCTCGTCGGTGTCTGGCTCGAGTGGTGGAAGGGAAAACAACATAGCATTCAAATGTATGAGAAAACGGCTGGTGTTCGAGACGCACCACTTGGATGCAGAGGGGGGCGTCGGGGAGCGGCGGACGGGACCAGGAGAGGGAGAGAAGGCGGGATCCAACTGGAGGGGGTCGGCAGGGCTCGAGGTGGAGATAGAAGGAGGGCGAGCCATGGAAGCCGCGGCCGCGGCCGAGAGAATTCGAACAGAGAGTTTAACAAAAAGGAAGCATGTGAGGTTTCGGGGAGGCTTAATTTAATCCTGCCAGATTGGGAAGTTGTCCAACTCTCCATCCTCTCGACCTCGGGCAGATCCGACCTCCTTAAAAAAGACTCGACTCGCTTTTTTTTCGTATTCATCATCGTCGTAGTCGTCGTCGTCGTCGAGGTGAGGTGCGCAGAAAGCAGCATTTGGGGTTACCATTGCCTTTGTGGCGAGTGCTCACTGTGGTCTTAAATAAATGCAAACGGTCGGTCTTGCCAGCGCACCGTTAGGCGACTCTGGTCTTGTCTCTCTTTCACCAGAGATGCATCCTCCCCCCCGTCCTCGCCCCCGCCCTCGCTCTCGCCCCCACTCCCCAACTCAAGTTCCTTCCGCTTCGACATCAACGCACAACTTCAGCACGGATTCAGAAGAGTCGGACTGGTCGCTTCCATACGCTCCACACTCATTTTCTCACTCTCGTCCTCCCTCGGCATCACATTCCGTAGACTCTCCCCTCCCTGTCTCGCAAGACCCTGTCCCACCTGTTCCGTCTCACAAGGCGCGTTCCTCATCCGACTCTGACGAAATCCCATATTCCGAATCCAGTCCTCCCCGGCCCTTGTTCAGGCTCCCCAAAACCTCAGCACTCCCTGACCCCTCCCAGTTTCCAGACCCATCCCCTTTTCGTCCCCACCAATACCTCAGTTCGGGTCCGCCCACTCTCTCCTCTGGTGGTTCTTCTATCGCTTCAACTCGCTCATCCGCAGCTTACACGAGTTCCGGGAGCGCACTCGCTTCCGGCGACAACGGTAATAACGTGCAGATCGCCTCCAATGATGATGATCAAGCTATTGGCGTCGGCATCACTTCGGATGATGTTGTTCATCTCGCAAACCAGGACTCGTCCGTGTCTACTTCCGTGTCTCATTCGAGAGCACCGATAGACCAGTCTCGATGGTCACAATCCTACTCGGGTAGCGTACGCTCTCGCTCATCTCTCGTGCGTAGCAACAGTAGCGGCGGCCATGATAACAGCATCTTGAGTGTTCAACCGAAACCTCTTGACCTAAGTTGGCAACCCGTTGATGAGCGTGACGAGGTCGAACTCATCAGCGATCCCGATACCGAGGATACCGACTTGGAAGTCGAGGATGTTTCCGAGGAACACGAAGAAGAGAGAACATCTGCCATTGTTATTGCTGAAGAAGGCCGCGGTCTCATAGTTCGGGGTGATGGCTTAGCTGTCGCTGATCTTTCCGTCCATCCTGGTACGACTCTCGTGTTATTCCATTTCCCTAACTCACGTTGACAAACTCTTGATGAAGGGACGACCCATTTACTCATTGGGTCTTTAAATAACGCCAACGCTTTGCCGGCCTATTTGACGAGTGTCTTGCCAACCATCGGCACCACGTTGTTGGCTCTGGACATTTCTGCCAATTTTCTCGGCGCTCTCCCTCCCGCTCTCGAATCCTGTGTTTGCTTGGAAGAACTGAATGTGTCTTCCAATCCTCTCCGGGCCCTTCCTCTTTTCATAGCCCAGTTGACATCTCTCCGCGTCCTCATAGCAGATTCGACTGGGCTCACCACACTCCCTGCCCCTTTGAGTGCGTTGGATAAGCTGCATACCCTGAGTATAAGGAGAAACAAGATGTATTTCCTTCCTAGTTGGCTTTGCCTTTTGGTATCCCTTCAGACTCTACTTGTCGACGGAAATCCGTTTCATGGTCCGTGGAAAGCTTTAATGGAGCCGCTGCTTGCCAAAAGCGTTCCCGGGTCGTCATATCCTCCGTCCACTCCGATCTTCCCTATTCCTCTCTCTGCCACTCAAGACACGGATTCCAACACTGACACAGATGTGGGCGACTCTCAAGCCTACCAATTCAACGGTCGAATCCAGGAGGATGAAGATACCATAACTCCTGTTCGCACGCTAGCATGGGAACCTCCAGCAAGCGCGCCCATAGTACCAAGCCGTGGCGTGATGCGGACCAGGACAGCCCCCAACTCTTCATACTTTGATAAGCACCGAGGAAACTGGAATGCGCCTTCTGGCTCGTCGCATGCTGCCCCAGAGCATAGTAACGGGAACCCAACCAATTCTGTCCGTGTCAATGAGAAAGAACTTCGTCGCATGAAGAGTGCCGGTGAACTGCGCCAGCCACCTGCTTCTAACTTTTCGACCGTTGGCTCTCAAGGGCGTCTTACTCGCTCTCAATACGGGACATCTGCCTCTTCATCCAATCTATTGACAGACTCCGAATCCATCCCTGAACGGTTTGCCACTGTCAGCCATCAATCTCCGTTCCGCGAGCAAGGTAATCGAGCGCCTCTCGATCACAGTCCTCGGGACAAACATTCCGAACGAGACGCAGCGCCTACACCATCACCGGAGCAACCTACAAGTATTTCTGACTCTTCACGACCTCGTATTCCCGTTCGGCGCGATTCTCTGCGTCTTTCGGAGATGTCGACTACCCGCCAGCGCAGTGTATTGCGCAGAAAAGATGACAAGCCAAAAGAGCAGTCAGGGAGATGGGGCTTTTTGAAGAAGATGTCAATGGGCAAATTGAAGCCCGATGTACCAGCCCCAAAGCCATCCACTCTGAGGCCAGGCATCACTCCCCTCGCGAATGTCGCAGAATCAACGTCTGGATCAACACCTGTGCCCACGGCATTGCGTCTGAATCCTCAATCCTTGATCGACGTGCGCCTGTCTTCCACAGGTTCTCTTGGCATGGAAATCCCGGGCGGGTCTCCCGAAATATCGATTTCCCCATCCATAGCTGATCCAAAAGAAGGACCGGACAGGAACGGGACTTCTCCACTACCGAGCCCTTCACCGGTGCCCTCTCCTAGTTTGCTTTCTGTTGGCCCTCCGTCTCCCAGCCCTTCTCATTCTTCTTCGACTCGCGTCGCAAAGCGGCGCAGCTTCCTTCCTATCGGAGGGCCACCCACCCCCTTGCCCTCTCCTGGGCCATTGCCGTCTGGTGTTAGCTTGCCTAGTACTAACGGTGATGAAGAGCGATTACTGACCCCGTCTCCTATCTCTCCTGATACGGCTGAGCAAGCACAGCGTCGAGAAGGGGACAGAGCCCGCGAAGCGTACACCCGCGCCCTTCGATCAGTCATGGCGTACTTGAGGGATATGAACGACCTGTCCGTGACCCAACATTCCCTCATGAGCATGTACTCGCCGTCAACGCCCGATGTGACTGGCAGCGGATCTCGTCCGCGGCGGCCTACCATCGCTGATAGCGGCCGTGTGGGTCCAGATGGCACCTCGAGTTCACCTAGTTCTGTTGCCGCATCCCGTAGTGGCAGTTCAGACCAACTGCGATCCTCAGAGTCCATCACTCACTTGCGTAGCCTTAACTCATCCCAGACGGCCAGCATCGCAACAACAGACAGTGCGGGATCCGTTTACGGAGAGGAGCGCAAGTTCAAGGATGACAGCAGCAGGCGAATGCGAGTTGTCAAGGAGATTGTTGAGTAAGTGGGTATTATAGAGCCATCATAACGTATCCAACTGGGCTTTTTTTTAGCACCGAACGAACGTATGTCAGGGGTTTGCAAGAGCTGATCGACATTTACATCAAGCCAGCAGCGGCTCAGGTGAATCTCCTCGGTGGTGTGAGCTCAACCAAGGACACCATCATCCCTGCTGCGGAGAGAAAGATTGTATTCAGTGGTCTTGACTCGCTTTTTTCGTTCCATAAAGATATCTTCCTTCCTGCTCTCGAACTCGCCGCCAACCCCGTTCTTCGCCCGCAAGCCAACCAATCGGAGCAAGAAATGGAGGGTGTACTATCAGCCAACGCTGCTAGGGGCATTGCCAGGACGTTCGTCTCTCATGCTGCATTTATGCGGATGTATTCAACGTATATCAAGTGAGTGACTCTAAGTCATGTTTATATGATTGTTACTTATCAGCGCCTTAAGCAATTTCGACCACTCGGTCCAGCGCATCAAACAATGGGTATCCGACCGTCCTGGCACAGGGACTGGCTCATCGCCCTCCCTCACAACTCAGCCAGCTGCTGGTGCCGGTTCTTCTAACACTGCATCAGATATTTCAGGCGGGCCACAGCTCTCGTCCAGTCAAAGAAAGCGTATCAAAAGCTATCTGAAACGCTGCCGGTTAAACCCTCGCCACTCACAGCTAAACTTGGAGGGATACCTCCTGTTGCCAGTCCAAAGGATCCCACGGTACCGTCTTCTTGTTCGTCGTATCTACTCCCTCTCTTCTGGTCTGTCCTCACTGTTTTTCAGTTGGAGGAGCTGGCGAGGAGTACCGCCCCCGCAGAAGGCTGTTTGGATTCACTTGACCAGGCCCTGGATGAAATCTCATCACTAGCGACGAACATGAATGAGGGCAAGCGCGAGTCCGAATCGCGGTCGAAACTTGTCCAATGGCAATCAAGAATGAGAGGGAGGTTCCCGAGTCCCCTCGTGCAGCCACATCGGTAAGCTTGCCCAACAATTTCAGGCAGCACCTGTGATTGCTCACTCTACTCCCAGGCGACTTATCATGGATGGTCCTCTTTTACTGACAAGGGTTGTGCGCAAGGTCACCATTCCCTTTGAACTAATTGATGGACAAGGCGATACCGCTACGATTCAAGTAGAATGCCTCTCTCCAGAGCAAACGCCGCGTACCCTTCTCGGAATACTTTGCAATGACCTACTGGTATTATGTCGTGACCCATCGGGTGGGAAAGACCTCCTTTCGCCGGTCGACCTTTGGGCGGTCCTTCGAATGCAAACTCTCCCGCAACCTGCGAGTATTGTTCATGGCAATGGTATGGCGTCCTTTTAACTGTCTTCGTCATTTCTCAACCACATTTCTTGCACAGTGCTGCGCATTGTTGATAACAAGGCAATTCTGTATTTCGAGGCTTCTTCGACATCTATCGCATTGAATTGGTTCCGAGGCATGTTCCCTTCCCTTCCTTCCCTTCACCTCTTTATGTCACATGATGACCTTCCTACAGCAATCAATCTTCACATCCCAACCTCGAAGGCATGAACATCCTGGGAGCACCTTCATTTCTTTCTGTTCACATGTGCAAGATGTTTTTTGGGAAAGTCATTTTGATAACCATCATACATACACACTTTCTTTCTGTCTCTACTATCATTATACGACATGCATCTTGCGCTCGCATAGCAGCTTCTGTTAGCCAGCTTTATCCGTTACATAGCATTTTTGTGGTATGAAATGATCTTATGATTCACTTTTGCGCTTCCTTTGTGCTCGAAGAGTCCTTCGACGCAGTCACTCAAGTCAAGACTGACAATGAGAAGACAGAAATTACCATAGTGATGGGACACGCATGTCGGATAAATGAGATTCAGGTATAGCGTGTCCGAGTTATTGAATATATTGCTAAAATGGGACAAAGCGCAGATATCAAAAAACACAATACAACTGTATGAAACTACGTATAGTTGATCGCAGCGTAGATAGCGTCCTCTCACATCTATGTAGAAGGCGATGAGCGGATCCATACAGAAAGACTCGACTCGATCACTCACCAACCACTGCCAGAAGGCTTCCACCCTGTTTTTGGGTGGGGGCTCCTCGTAGGTATTCGACTCGATCTCGGCGATTCCGGTGTAGAAATCCATATCTGACGCTAGGACAGGTCGGGTTCTCTTCCAGAACCACGCGCCAGCGTACAATATCGGGAAAGCCACGAGGGGCAAGTAACTTGTGATAAAGTCGGCCGTGGTCCAGTTCCCACGGAGGAAAACCGACCAGCCGCTGAACTGTGTAAGACAATTTGGGTCAATATCAAAGCTGGGAATGAAAAGTGCTTGATACACCCACGATGCAGATAATAAGGCAGGTGATGGCAGCGTACCATGCCGCATAAGGCTGGAGGCGAGAAGCGAACGGCAGGCTCGTACGGTCGATTCCTTGAACCTTCATGCCAGTGTAGAAACGGATGTACGTGACGGAGATACCAAACCAGGTCAGGAGACCTGCGACGGACGTCATATTGGCGAACCAGTTGAACACCTTGCCGGAGCCCCCGTGAACGCCCATGAACGCCAATAAAGCGAATGATGAGGAGGCTATGAGCGCAGTCACGGGCAATCCATTTCGAAGAGTCTTCTTGAATATGGAAGGTGCGTTTCCGGCGATTGCAAGACCGTCTGTGTATCATCATACCATGTTAGGCAATGGCGTGCGGAGATTTTATGCCTTAAAGGAAGTGAGACCCACATAGTGCGCGTGAACTTGTGTATAGATCACTTGATGCTGCGGACCAGGCCGAGGTCAGAAGACATGCATTGATGAGCTGTGGGAAGTGGTGATTGAGTAGAAATTCCGGTGGGTGCATGGGACAAAAATACCCCTGGAAGAACCTTGATGCCAGAACGCTTGATGGCAATTACGAAGGGGGACGCTGCGGCGGTTCCACTCCCCAATTTAAGACCGGGATCATTTGAGGGTACGAGTAGGCCGATAATTGTGACACCGCCGATATAGAAAAGTAAAATACGGATGTACACGCGACGGATAGCTCTTGGCAGGTTGCGTCTAGGGTTCTTCGCCTCACCAGCGGCGATCTGGCAGTTCAATTTAGTCACATCATTTTCGATGCTCGCCCGACAAGGCTGGGCTGGGTTATGTACTGAGAGAAGACTCACGGCGACGATCTCAGTGCCGATGAAAGAGAAGGCTGCTTGGGACAAAACCGCCCAAAAACCAAGGAAACGCCCTTTCGCGCCAGCAATACCATTGTACTGGACGAACGGACCGGGGTTTTTCCAATAGCGGAATCCGAGGCGGTCATGGTCGGGGCCTCCTCCGAGGTCGAGGATAATTCCCAAGATAATCAAGCCTACGTGGTTATTGAGCATGCGGATAACACGGGAAAGGGCCGGCAACATGACCGTACCGGTGATCGTGATCACCTTGATTGAGGCAAAGAAGAACTCAGCCTCGCCATATGCGCCTATGGACGCCACATGGGATATGGCTCATTAGTTGTTGCGCTTCGAAGAAGTTGTGTGTCGCATGACTTACCTGCACCCATGAAATTGATTGCCACCACGACCACCAAACAAATGGTGACCCAGGCCGAGTTCACATTCGTGTTTTTATCCCAAAAGTCGATCAAGACGGCGGCTGCGCTCAGCTCTGCTGGAAGGACAATTGTCCAGTTGTACCAGTAGTTCCAGCCCATAGTCTGGATGCGAATATTAGTGTTAAACCGCGGGACAATATCGCGAAATCATGTACAAAAGAGAAGGCGCCATCGACGAAGCGTTCAGCCAGTTTGATGTGCCCGCCAGGGATTGGAAGATAAGAAATCATTTCTCCGAGGGATATCTGGGAAGGTGCTCAACAGGTACATATAGAAGGTCAAGTAGGCGAACGCCTGTGACTGACCATGACGCTGTAGCAAATCGTCCCGACAACGATATACCCGAGCAAGAGACCGACGGGTCCTCCATGCCTTAACGAGTTGGCAGAGCTCAAGAACAGACCAGTCCCAATAACGCCTGAACAAACGTTGAGATCACGCGTTCGTATAAACACGTGGGCCACACGGTGGCAGCGTACCTCCAATACTGAGTGAATTAAAATCAAAACCGGACAGAGAATCGACTGAGTCAACCTACCTGATCATGGCAATGTGCCTGTTCTTCAGTTGACGGTGAAGAGACTGGTGAGCAGACGCATCGTCCGACGTCGACAAGTCTTTCTCTGCTTCGAGATCGGAGGCAGAAAAGATCTTGTTGCTCGGGTCGTGGCCTTCAGCAGACATGGCAGAAGAGTACTAGTGTAGAGTGTAGAGGAGAGGGGAACGGTTGCGTCAAAATTGAATCGAAGCAGCTTTTTATGAGACGTCCCACGAGGGTGGGCCAGGGAAGCCATGATGACAGGCGATTGGCCATTGGATGATCGAAAAAGCGGTGCGACTCTGTCTTCCTTGCCAGGAGTAGAACCAGTACAGAACATCATTTTTTGGAGATGTGATGACTGTCTTGGGCGATGGCACCGGACTAGCCGTAGCCGACAAGTTGATAGTTATCACGCCATTCCAGTCAATGCATAGCCATTTCAGTTCGAGTAGAGTAGGCGAATGTCCTTATTTGGATCGATGGCTGTCACTTGTCAGTTGTCACTCAGATCAAACATACACTCAGTGGCTTTAACCCGCTTTTAACTTACCACCATGGTCCCAATTTCCCACGTGCACGGTACTTTCCTTTTGAGTCAACCTCGCACCGCTCACCACCGGATACCACGGCAAGACGGGTTTAATCAAGAACTTCGCGCTCCACCGGATATCATCTCATGTGACCCCTCCCGCTGCCTGCACCAGCCAAAACAAGGAAAACTAAGACACACATACTGCCCGCCCATCAACATCAATATTACTGCACTGTCTATCCCTGTTGACACAGCACCCAATGGAGGTCACACATAACTCTCAGAGTAATTACATTTTCTGTTTACAGTATGTAAATATAGTAGTATTACAGCAATCCAACTGAGCGCAGTGGCAGTGACCGTGCACTGACACTTGCAGAATCTTAAATTTGGCTCATGATATCGCGTAACCATTCGAATACACCTATAGTATGTAAAGGTGCTAATTATAACTCAGAACAAATTTCCGTGACCGCAAGATCGCACTGCTTCGAAGACGAATCGTCCAGTCTGGGTCTCTTCCCGGTGGGTGACCCTTCGATGCAGGCGGCTTTCTCCTCGTCGTCTTTACGGTGTCTCTTCAGATACGTGGGAGAGTGTGACAAGATGACAGTCGAATCGCCAGGAATGCTTCCCCTTTTCACGGATAGAGGCGATGAAGGATCATGATTTCTCGTGCCACGCTCCTCTTGTGGACGGGAAACAGGGGACCGGCAATCGTCCAGTCTGGGTCTTTTTCCGGTGGGCAACCCTTCGACGTCGGCAGCTCTCTCCTCGTCGTCTTCGCGGTGTCTCTTCAGATGTGTGGGAGAGTGGGATAAGATGATAGCTCGATCGCCAGAGATGTTTCCTTTTTCAACAGATAGAGGCGATGGGGGAACATGATTTCTCGTGCCAAGCTCCTCTTGTGGACGGGGAATGGGGGACCAGCATGCCGATTCATACGCAAAGTCGCGCACCTTGATAGACGGTGGTAATTTGGTGATACTGGCGTTGTCGTTGCGCGGTGATAGGGAAGGAGATGCGAGTGGCGACCTAGGCGAGGATGGGGCATTGCAAACGACGCTCCAACCGCAATCGGCCCCTTCCATATCCTTTATGCATCGTAAAAACGAGGAAATAGCCTCGGCGACCTCAGACTCGCTGGTGCCAGGAACGATGAAGCGTCGGGGATCGTCATTAGCATCTTCCATCCAGTATTTCTCGAGCTCGTCGAGAGGAACGGGTAGCTCGTTGATGTCCTCCAGAGGCTCCGGCTCATCCAACGGCAATCCAGTGGTGATCCCGTGCAGCAAAAGTTCCCGGCGCCGTTGCTCCCTTCGTTTGTTCCGCTCGGAACGCCTAAGCGCTGCTTTGCTTTTCTTGTATTCCTTTTTTCGAGCATTATCCATGTTAAGCAGAAACTTGACGCGGCGTATCTCAAGACCCTTTTCACCCTGATACGTCATAGCCAAGCCCAATTCATCGTTCGGTTCGTCCGCTCGGCTCGCCTGGAAGTCGATAAGGGTGATCCGCGCGTCGGCACCGATGAGGATGTGTCTGAGAGCGACGTCCCCGTGGACGATGCCTCGCTCATGCAGCTTTCGGAAAGCCCCAACAACGCAATCCTTCAAAACTACGGGCATAGAGGCAGAGGCTTCCATCCAGAAGACAGGATGAGGCAACTCCATCGCGATGTCAATCTTCCCTGGCCGCGTATATACGCCCATAACATGAGGGACAACCTCCCCTTGCAGTGGAAGAAGATATCGTGACGACTTGTATAGTGCTAACTGCAAAGAAACGTTCAGGATATACGAAGGCGCACAAGGTTTGAATCCTGACCTCAGAGTAGAAGCCGTCCCAATGTCCCATTTTTGTTATGTCCCAGCTGGAGGATGTTTGTCACAGAATCAATCTTGTGACGACAATGTTACTTACGTCTTGCAAACATAATTAAAAGAGGTAGACTCCCGTCCGTCTTGGCGCGGGCTTCTAACGTTGCCAGATTTGATGTATGCAGAAGACATGATGCCCTCTAGGGACGTTGAGCGAGCTGCATGCATGTAGCAATGGGACAATATAATCACCTCCTAACCACTTCAGAACTCTCACATCTTCAATTTTCCGTCCATTCATCCAGGCAAATTTTCCATGGGCTTTGTATAGAGTGCGGAACACCAAATCATCGGGATATGGGCGAGAAGTAAGCGGTTCTCCCCCTGGGCCGCAGATTCCCTTACGAAGTGGACCTGTATTGCTATGCTTAGGGAGGTTTTTGGAGACATTGTCATCTTGGTTTGGTAAAGATGGTGTTTTGCGTGCGGATGCATCAAAAGGATGTGAACCAGCTACTAACGTCTCGAAAAACGAAGAGTATCGAGCGTGTGGGAGAATGCGTCGAACGATGTCTGGAAGTGATCTCAAGAGTTTCTGAGGGCGTACGATAGGCGGTGAGTTGAGAACGGAGAGCGCTGTTTCCGCAAGATTCGTCATGAGAAGGGGAGGTTATGTGGTGTCGGGAAAGGTGCGATTTGTGGGGATCCTGGCTGCCATACGCCTTGCGAAAATATAAGACAGAAACATTATTCTTTTGCTTTGAAAGACTACAAACCCTGGTCGCGGACTATGAGTGTTCCAGTGCCAGGTTACCATACTTGGATGAATGTTGCGTTGTTGTCCTGGCGTTGTTGTTTTACCGACACAGACAGTGGGAGGAGTGAATACAAGGGGAACCGTGGGAGAAGATTTCCTGCGCTGGACTCATTACCGGATTACCTACTGGCATCGAGACAGTACAGTGGCCCTCGTACTTGATGGTTTGATTTCCCTCCAATCGTGGAATGGTCCGCTTTGGAGTTGTATGCGGATCAGTCATACAGTCGTGCTGGCGATGCATACATCTCGGGGTCAATGTGGCATACTCGCCTCCGAAATGCGCCTTTGCTCTATAGACTCCAAGGGCATTGAACGCAGTCGTAATATTCTCATTCTTTTGCAACTGCATACTACCAACAACCTGACTCTCTAGTTTTCCTCTCCTGCCCATCTTGGGACAGAGACAGGCCACACGCCGGTACAGTGTCTCAAGCAGTTCTCTGGCCTTGTTGCTGTGAAGAGTATCCATGCCGTCAGAAGGCAGGTACTGATACAATTGAAGGAAAACTCCGCCGTCCAGACTCGGGCACTACTACATTTATCACACTCCTTGGTTTTCAGCGACGGGTAATTGGGGCATTCGCATTTCCATGCTATGCTTCTTACCACTTTCTGGTGACATCCGCCGCAACCGCCGCAACCAGGATCAATGGTCCAGGCTGTGTCGTAGTATGATAATGACATATATGAAATGTCAGCTGGACTGGTTTAACGATGTATCTCAGGGATCCCTGTATTCCGAATAAGTTACTACCGTGTACCTCCGCTGCTGTGCTTAGGATTTGGCCTAGGGACGCCCTGAGCGCTCCGGTGACCATGGCTACTTCGGATCTCAGTCCGTTCATAAACTAGAAAAATTACAGTAACTTAAATACAATTGAGCTGTCTGCGAAATCGGCATAGATTGTTTCCTTTTTCACCTCAAGTGATAGGGACAATCATCACCAGATAATGAACAATATTATGTAGATTGCCTCCTATCCGGTCTATTGAGTTGAGTTGCTGCGGCACCATGCGTGCACATAATAACGGGCGCACTCACAGCACGTCTCAGGCGGTTGCTTGATCCTGCGGTGGACTATCAGGTGCGCCGCAGCTATATAACTATGTAATGATACGAAGACGACGGGCGGTATGGAAAGGCCTTAGAGCGAAATTTCGGCGTTTGAGGTTGTGATAAGGTTCACATCGACACCGAGAAACATCTAACTCCTTGTAACTTACTCGAGATACAGTATTAGTGTCGGAGATGCAAGACAAAAAAATGCGTTCTTGGCGGGCTCAATAACTGATCCGGTTAGGATAACATGATTGAACAGTAGTTCACGAAGGTGCTGCGTTCCTTTTTATCACACTAGAGCTGAAAACTGAATGGAAAATAGATCATTCCCAGGGCGTCAGATGATAACAAACCCTAACAGATATCGTATTTTGTGCGATTAGGATCTGTGCTCCTTCCAGGCCTAATATCGCCAAGAGCAACATCTAGCAGTCATTTAACCACCAATTTGACTATGGCTCACCTCAAAAAAGCGTCTGCGGTCTGCTACTGCTATACCACGACAGCGCGTGATATCGAGCGTCGCAAGTTTCGGACACGCGTCGATGATGGTGAACAATCCTTCGCCTGCTGAACAGTAGGTCATAGTCGATCCATCACGTAGCAGGACGCACTTGACAGTCTAGTTCCCGCAACTTCCAATATTTCGAGCGACGGACAACACGATATGTATGGAGATGCATCGTCATCGATGCTGGTACTATTCAACGAGAGTTCTTGCAATGAACAAGCTGCATCTGTCGGATCAACCGGGGCGAGGTGTTGTAAGTCTGACGACCGAAGGAATGTCAGTCCAGACAGGTTCAATTTCTGGCATATACACCTATGTGAGCAAGCCGCCCGTCGCAGTAGTATTTGTGTTGCCTCCACGAACCTTCAGCCGTCTGCCAACCAGGAGAATAAACTCTGCAATGATCTCTTCATCTCTCGCCACCTTCGTGTTCGCCACGAGGCTAATGTTCTCTATGACTGTATTTTGTGACAGAATCGCCGTCAAAGTGCGTAGGTGAATATCGGTGAAAGTCATCGTCGACACGCCCCTGCCGAACGCAGATCTTTTCCCATAACTCCCTCCCAAGGCACCGATGTTCAGTGTGCGTAGTTGCGATGCATCAGCAAGCATGGACAACAAGTCGTCTGGCGACACACTGGTCGAAGTTACAGATAACTTTTCGATATTAGCGAAGCCATGAGGTGGCACAGAGAGTGGGCGGCGGATGTCCGTGAATGAGACGTCGACGCGTTTGAGGTTTGGCACCAATGGAATCAAAGCGTTAATTGACGCGTCAGAAAGCGACGTCTGGCGTAGCTTTAATGTTCGAAGAGCCGGAAGGGTGAACCCTTTTTCGGTCAGTAAGTTAGCGCGTAGCTGTGCAAACGTAGTGTCGGTCTGTAGATTTGTCAGAGTGCGTGTGGTTTGAATAAGGGACGTGATAGAACCCAGCTGTTGATACCTGCAACTTTTAGCACTTCCAATCGCTCTTTACAATTGCGAAGGAGTGGGGCAAGCGCTAGCGGCGCTACGGAGGTATAATTGAGATTGATTGACTTCAGGGACAGACACGTCTTGGCTATAGCTTGGATGGTCTTTGGCCCAACGAGGGTGCAACCACTAGGTGTATCAAGTGAGTCATCCTCACAAGACCTCCAAAAGGTCATATTACCATAGGGAAAGATCTTGAAGAGAAGGGTGACGCGAGATGACCGCAGCGAACGACTGATCAGTCATCTTGTCGAATCCGAAGAGGTGCAGTCGAACGAGACCTGGACCCATGGAGGCAACTGCGCCGACGGTGTATTTACTAATCGGCGAGCGTTCACCTCCCATCCCACTTGTCAAAGAGACAGACTGGCCACGCAGAAAATACTTTATAATGGCTTGAGATGTCGCGTTCACATATTATTTTACTCGATCAACCATGCGCACCTCTTTGACCAGATCATGGGAAAGCAAGTGGGGACAAGACGAGCTGAGCATTGCAAATAGCGACTGTATCGTCGAGTCTGGGATACTCTTTAACTGTGCAGCAATCCTTCGCCATGATTTTCTCGGCTCCCACTGGTGGGGATCTCTGGAAAACGTAGGAAAGCTGGCAACGAAAAGACGCGCGGAGAGGGCAGTCAGCGGCAGGATGTGGTTACTCCTGATAGTACGGGTGGTAAACGCTGATGAAGAGGGCAGATTAACTGGAGTGATTGCTTTATCTGCGTCGGAGGGTGCGCCAATCTTGGGATGTCCAGTCCGACGCCGCTTTGAAGGTCGTGAGTGCTCAGGCATGATGGGAGTTGTGGGGTGAGCGGTGTCCGCTCAATACTGTAGGAATGTGGAGTGGTTTTGGCGCCAACTCGGAACCGAGCCACTGCAAACGGCGACTCACATCGCTACCATTTTGGGCCAGCTAGTCGATCAGCCCTGACTTGACTTGTTTACAAGTCGGTGGAATATCATACTTTGGGGTTGTGTAAAATCGTATTTTCTATTCCTAACCACGTGTGAATACAGTACGATAAATCACATCACTAGATCCAACCTATGGACGAGGAAAGCAGATATATGCTAGGAACACCGTCCAGGGCCAACATACAACTACCACCACGAATGTAAGTGGCCCAGTGGTTAAGTACCACATGACGCCTTCTATCTGCTCTGTGACCGGACTCTCTTTCCACCCGAATAGTCGCAATAGAAGACGGGGTAAGTGGACGAATAGGATTTGGAGTAGATTAAATGGGGGCGGCAAGTAGTATGGTTCTGAATACGCAGAAACAGCGGCCACAAAGGTCCTGCGGGATCGGAGGCCCACAGCAACGGAATACCTATCCCATGAACAGACCGGCTGGGACGAGGTGGAAAGGAAAGAAGCATTGAAGAGAACGAGTAGTGCGGCAGAAATTCACCATGAAGAGCATGAGTATGATCCATAGAACAGAGAAAGCTATCCGTATCTCCATTGGTGCCGGTTCCGATAGTGTGAAAACTCCCAGAAAGTGAGGAATCGAGTCTTCTAGCGCGATAGATAGGAAAAATGAAGCAACGATTGTCGCAGGTAGGAAGAAAAGGAGACATGGATAGATTGTTCTTGTGAATTCGTGCCATAGTACGGTGGCCAACGGTAAAGTGACTTTGGGTGAGAAAAGGAAAATTGGGCTGGGAGTCTGGGGAAGGTGGAGTAAGAGCACATGCAAGAGAAGCGCGCCTAGTAAGAAGCTGTACGACGTGTCGCCTGGAAACGGGGCAGAAGAAAGGGTGAAAAGGAAGGCGCCAGCAACAAAGACAAAAGGTGCGACCGGGAGCTTGGGGGGCCTGAGGAGCGACGCAATGGAGTAGATCATCAAAAGCACTTCTCTCGCTCCAATTAGGTTCCGGCTGGTGGTGACTACCGGAGGTTCAGGAGGCCGGAGGATATAATACGAAAGCAGTGCCAAGTAGCTCAGCTGTAGAAGGATGTCTACGGCATGCATGATTCTGTGCGTGTTGTCAAGGACACTGCTTCAAGAGAGTCGGGCTCAACACACCTTGGGGTTGCCACGGAACGGAAACGTTGCAGGCTACGGCGGAAGAAGGAACTGACAGGAGTGACGACCCTTCCACACGACCAGGTGCGAGACAAGCTCAGCGTGATCAGACGATGAGATACAAGAACATGAGGTGCGTCGGGATCCTTTAAGATATCGACGACTGAGATGGGGAAGAAAGAAGGAAAATGAGATGCTCTCTCTTCTGGTGCAACTGACGAGAAACATACCTCGAACAGTATGAAATTTGTCCTCCTCCAGAGCAAATGGAGACCAAAGACATTCCTCGATCTCCTGGGTGCTTCTGCTGACTTCAAGAAATTCCTCCCAGATATGTATAATGCGCCGCTGTAAATGTTCAGCATCGAGAGACGCCGCACGCTCCCCCGACCACTGTTCCCAAGCATCCATGCGAACACCCATCGAGGGTGTCTTGGCCAGGATATACAGTTGCGAGAGTACAATCATCTTGAAGGCGATTTGCCGTGAGAGACTGGCGGAGTGGGATGGGAAGAGGGAGGGATCCTCATCCACTGTTTGAATGCCATGAAGCCGGATGCGATTAACGACTGGGGTAAGAGGTGGTAGAGAAGGAGAGGGGAGTCGAGTGTACACGGTTGAACGACGGAGTATCAAAGGCGTGGATTCCGTCGCTGGTCGCTCATCATCATCGTTGTTGTTTGCCATCATCGAGTCGCGCGCACGTACCAAGTCTTTCAGCGAACGTGCGACTGGCGTGTGAACCCCCTCATCCGCTGCGTTGTCAAGGATGAGTACCACACTTCAAACGATAGAACCAGACGAGCCCACAGTCACAACTAATTCACAATCACAACCCCCCACTCGGAATGCTGAACCACCACGTCCAGTGTTGGGCGCCATTGCCGGCTCGACCTCTCCGGGAGACACGGAAGCAGGTACAGCAACCCTTTCCATTTTCCCCCGTCCTCGTCATTGATGCGTTTGAAGGTCTCGCAGGAATATTTCGTCAGGTGCGACCTGTCAGGCTTGCCCTTGCTCGAAGACATTTGCTCATCTCATACGGATTAGTCCGCGCACCCCGTCGTGCTCTTCGTCTTGTACCTCTTCCGCCTAGCCGCCATAGCGACTTACATCCTCTGCGGGTTCTTCACGGATAACTATGTCGTCTCCGTCCGTTTGGTCTTCCACTCGTTTGCTGTCAGCTTATTCATCTTTACTACTGCTCACAGACTGTAATTGTCGTCGTTCTTCTCGCCATGGACTTCTGGAACTGCCGCGTGCGTCTTTAAATTTTGGTAACCATGTCCATGTTCACACACACCCCGCTCATCTATCGTGTTCAGAATGTCGCTGGGCGGACTCTCGTTGGTCTACGTTTCTGGAACCAGGTCTGCTGCCTTTCATATTTGTATTAGGATTGAAAAAAATGACGCTTGATGGTTGGCGAATAAGGTGGATGACAATGGAGAGAGTTCTTGGATTTTCGAAAGTAGAGATGTAAGGATCCATCTCTTCCAATCATCTTTTCTACGCGCTGAACGCTCTCCAATCAGCCTTCACGGCCTGCCAATCCAGTGGACTCTCGGTGAGTGCTTCACTACACACCCCCGACTGTTTATCAGGGAACTAAAACTACGTCAAGACTGTTTTGGACTGCGCTATACGTCTTCCCGGCCCTCTGGCTTGGTCTCTTTTTCGTCTCCCTACTCAAGTTCAATCTATCGTCCGTGGAACAAATTGCCCCGTGTATTGTCCAAGATCTGATTTGTCATACACCTTTACAGATTTATCCCCATCGTCATGCTTGCCCTCGTCTTCAATGTTACAAACGTGGTCGGATTCACTTATGCGTGCGTGTTTTGCATATCTTATGATTCTTCCTCAATCTCACTCCTTTCACTTTCTAGCGACCGCGATGCCAAGAAGAGATGGGCTAATAACGTAGTCTCCTCTAATTGGTCCATGGGTGGCCTGGGTGGACAGATGTTGACAGGCGTAGTGAAAAATAGTGTAGGGCGGGTATTTGGGTCATAAAATTCTGTAAAGCCTAGTTATATAGCTTGCGAGACCTGCTTCGCGAAACATATAATCATACTGTGCCAAAAGGTGTGAAACGGAAAACATGCGCGACACAAATTTGAACAGTGAAGTGAATAAAAAATGTCCGATTGTGTTGGTGCTACAACATGAAAAATGCGAGTGCAAAGCATGTCAGAGATCATGGGGAGAAGGTTGAGACCCAAGACAAGAAATAAGTAAGTCCATGATGATGCAAGAAAATTCAAAAAAATCTCAGGTAGTAAATACACAGCCAATGCGCAGAGAGCATACTGTATTTGTCGAGATTCAACAAATTAGTGAATCAGTGAATCCCAACCCAACCCCTTGCGTCAACGCGAGCGTGTGCCGTAGTCGGAGTGGAAGGTACCATCAGGCCGATCAGAGACCTTCTCGAACTGCTGGCCCTGGGTCGAGGGGTAACCGAGGAGGGAAAGGGAACAGAAACAGGGTTAGATGTTAGGGTCATGGCTGAGGGGGTGCATGTTGAGAAGGTCGGCGAGGGTGGAAAGACGAATAGTGTTTGGGAAGGTGTCTGCAAAATTGGTTTGTGTATATTCGGAGCATGTGAGGGTAGCACAGGTTGAGAGGCCGCTCGGAGTTGAAGGGACGCCGGTCTTGTTGCACGAGACTCTTTGCGAGACCGAGGCATAGTCATCGTGGTTGGTGTTGGCGCTGCTTTAACGGGTGAATCGGGCACGGTGGGCAAAATGTCGAGGGGGGTTGGTCGACGCCTCGTCTTTGACGCACAGCGCCGGGAAATGTCAAAAGTTGACTTGAAGGCCGTCGCTGAGGCGGGGGGAAATTTAAATGTGGACATCGTAGAGGGCACAGACGGGGGACCGGAGAAGCCGACTGGAGTAGGCCCAGCCTCGCCGTCACTGGAAACATCGGATGGTGCATGAGCTTCCGAAGGGGAAGGTCGAGAACTCAACCTGTCAAAGCCGCCGCCGATGCCGAGCAACTCTTGCTCCTCGTCTTCTTCAACGAGGTGCTCGCTAAGCATGCTGTTTGACGTCATGTTACTAGCGCTAGACCCTGTCCGCTTGCGTGCCGAGTATCGACTTTTCCAGGCTAAACCCAGTCCCATGCCCGAACCAACAGAAGAAGAGGAAGACTTGCGAGCCAAGATACGATTCTCCATGGCCTTGTCGAGAGCCTTGGCCTCGCGTTGCATCTCGATGCTATCTTGCTCGACGTCTTCCCGATCCGAGGCATCGTCAAGTATCCTTCGACGGCTCCATTCCTCATCAGCCTGTGTTTCTAGACGGGAGCGTTCGGATGGGGTTGGCGACCAGGAGGGGCCGCGTAGCACCTTGCCATAATCCAAGAGTTGGTAGATTAAACTATAATAGGAATAAGGCAAGAAAAAAGGGCTAACTTGGCAACATTACTCACAGCATATTTGGTCCAATGCAATTACTTTTCTGCTTGACATATGTATAAGCCGGTTGCATCCCTTTCAGATCCCACACTTCTTGAGGAACCCAGGGCGAATGAAGAGAAGCAGCACGCATAACAAGGGCAATCACTAGAGTGGCAGAACGTGATATTCCGCATTGACAGCTGTAAATGAAATTATTGTTTGTACGGCTTCGTCAAAACAATTGAAGCGCGATGTACGTACTGGATTAAAACACCCTCTCCACGAGCGAGTGATTGATCGACGAAAGCCATTGCCTCAGGGAAACCACGTTGGACGAGGTCAGATTGCGCATGAGACCACTCCAACTTGAGGTAGTGCAGTGCAGGTCGTCCGGTACCGTCCGCAGGATAGTACGCTACCTGACTCTGAGGGGTATTACTCGGGGACGCTTCCGTAGATGGAATTTGTGACACTTCTGCGGACGTCAGCGAGTCAAATGGAGAGGAGACTTCCTTGGCGACATTGAGTATAGACCCTATCTTCCTCGTAGCGAGACCGCGCCAGTCACGAGCGTTATCCTCCGCACCAAGCCATATCTTTGGTAGGATTTCGATAGGGCCATCAGAATAAGGGGCGGTAGGTGAACCACCTTCGTCTTTACGGTGAAGCATGGAAGAAGTTGACATTACAGAGGGGCATCTGCTCCGGGCTTCCTGGGTGGCGCGGTCGAGGAGGGTTTCATTGGGAGGAACGGCTAAAGAGCTACAAGAAGACTGTGTGGACAAAGTGAGGGATAGCTTCTTCATGTTCCTTGACCGAGACCTTGGGGGTGGGGGGAACTGAGAAGACCCAGAATCTGAGGTGGATGGGGAGACGGCGGAGGTAGAAGCAGAACTATGCCTAGGAGCAAGGGTCATGGTGGCGTTTGAGGGGGGAGTGTCAATGCGGAGTCCTGAAGGTGGGTCCATTTCGCGTGGTGCTGGAGGAGCCGTGGAGGAGGGGAGCATGGTTCACGCGCTGCGTGGTCTTATGTTACGGCGTGAGGACTCTTTTTTGTTTTCGCCCAGCGTTAATTGTGAGAGGGAGGGGGGGGAAGGTAAAAATAGATAATGGTCTGGGGAAATGGAGTAAAAGAGTAAAAGAGAAAAGAGAGCCAGATGAACCTGTAATAAAAAAGGACGGAAGGAGCAAACACAACCAGTGTGTCGAATCGGAAATCTCGCTCAATCGCAACACCCGCCCTTGACAACACCCAGCCGCAGCCGCACAGCCAGGGCTGGTAACCGCCCTGGTTTACGTAACCGTAACATGTCTCGGTTCCGCCCGGTCCACTTCGATCTCCGTACGGCTGATTGGTAATATCCCGCTCTAACGGGTTCGCGTCGCGGCGCGTGAGTCCCGGTTAAGTTATTGTAAGTCGGCTCCCCGCTCGAATTGAAGATGCCCAACCATTTGCAGTTCTTATTTCTAGCCTCGTTCTTCACCACCTTTGCTGTTCTCCTTGCTCTTTCGTTATATCTCTCCTCGAAACTCCGGCAAGCAGGCTACGATATCTCCAGGCTAATCCTCATCGGCCTTCCCCCGTCTGAGAACACGCATCCCATTCCCAACCAAATGTCCACGTCAGCACCTTTTCTACAGCTCGTCGCACTCCTCGTTGCGGCAGTCAGCAGCGCGTTTATATACTTCAAGTTTGGTCGTTCCGGCACGTCGTCACTCCTGACCTTTGTCCGCCATCCTCTCACTCGATCCCCGGTTCAGATAGGAAGCCTGTTCTTGATCCAAAGGAATGGAAACAATTCCCTCTCAAAGAAAAAATTGCCATATCCCCAAACACGGCCATGTTCGTGGTTTGCTGTCATTGCCTCCGCCATGTTGACGTGGATCATAGATATCGCTTTGCCCTTCCGCACCCGAGTGATGTTCTCGGTCTCCCGATTGGCCAGCATATATCCGTCTCTGCAGAAATAAACGGCAAAGATATTATGCGTAGCTACACCCCCACTAGCAGTGATGACGACCTAGGTCATTTTGACCTTCTTATCAAGGTATCTTTTATTTCATCTTCCGTCGTACGATTTCTTATCATCCCCAGTCGTACGAGAAGGGCAATATCTCCCGCTACGTTTCTCTCCTCAAAATTGGTGACAACATTCGCGTTAAAGGTCCAAAGGGTCAATTCAATTATTCCTCAACACTCTCACGTGGAATTGGCATGATCGCCGGAGGCACCGGTATCACACCCATGCTGCAAATCATCCGCGCTTCCCTTAAGAACCCCGAGGATCCCACCAGGCTGAGTCTTATTTATGCTAATGTTAACTACGACGATATTCTCCTTAAGAAAGAGCTCGATGAACTGGCCGACAAATATCCTTCGCGATTCCGGGTTTTCTATGTTTTGAACAATCCCCCGGCGGGATGGACGGGGGGCGTCGGGTTCGTGTCAAAAGAGCAGATCGCATCGCACCTCCCCGCCAGTCATGACAATATCAAGATCCTTCTCTGTGGTACGTATTCTTACGACCAAAGTTCGACACCTTACGAACACTTGTATAGGCCCTCCCCCAATGATAACAGCCATGAAGTACGCCTTTCATATCCATTTCTCTTCAGCCGCTTAATACTCTGCACCAGAAAACATTTGGATGAACTCAAATACCCAGCTCCCCGAACAGTCAGCAAGCTTGTAGACCAGGTGGGTGCTCCATCCGTTATCCGATTGTCAGGCCTTCCTCACTTTAATCTCAGGTCTTCCTGTTTTGAATTAGACGACCGATGCATCGGTAACGTATAGAAACAGTAGTATTCACAGACAGACGTCAATGGGTGTATGTGTTGCCAAAGTGAATCAGTCAAATTGCAGTATATAGTAATATTGCCCAACTCTCAGGACGTAGGTGCGTACCTACCCCAGGTAACTTAAGGGTGTCCCACGTCAGACCGCGGAGAATTGTTTACGGCATGAAACCTGTTGGTTTGTTTCCGCGCGGAGAAATACAGTAGAAGGCTAGGGCAAGTGATCTGGCCATTGGTTGCCAGCTACAATGCAAGAGGAAGCTTGTTGAGGTCGGTGGTCGAACCCTCGAGCATTTCCTCTCGGGTCTCAAACAGACTGGAGGAATATGAGCGTAGTCCATAAGACCGACAGAATATGTCATGTACATACATTTTCTTGATCTCATCTGCGGCTGCCACGCCAACCTCGAACTCTCTCTCTGTCGGCTCACGATCAGCCTGCCTCGCGAGTAGTATCGCAGAGTCGTAATAGTGTAATGGAGAGCGCCCCTCGTTATCCGTGGGCATAAGTGGCGCAATGAAACGATAGTGATGCGACATGCGGTCGTTAGGTCGGAGTGCTGGTAGGTTTGGAATCAAAAGACGAGCCTGGGCGTCTGGAAAGACAGAAAAGCCAGAAAAAAGAACAACAACAAGAAAGAACCGCCCGCCACCCAAAAAAAAAATTGCGTTAGAAACGAACGTCATCTGCCATCTGGGACAAAGTAACTTAGGAATGTGTTGTTAGAGAACACGGACCTAAGTCAGGAACCGTATCGAGCAGAAAACGCCGGAAGCAGACTCCATCCCATCGAGTCCCTGTTTTGTTTTTGAGCGAAAGCGCAACGAGCGTGAGTTAAAACCCCATGATTACAACCGGAGTTGGTAAATGAAAACGAAGTGACGTACCTGGCCTACCCCATCCTTCCCTGTCTGCGTCCTTGGGTAAGGACTCGAAGGCAATCAGACAAGCACGAGAATATTCTTGCATCACGTATCCGTGTATATGCTACGCAAGCAAACAAGCAGGTGAACAACAAAGTTAGCCCTTCCCCCCCGAACGATAAGGTAGGCCGCCAACGCCATCCCTCCCTCCCTTACGCACCTTTGGAATATCTCCTTTACCGAGAGGAACACGTCCCCTCGATAACCGCTGAAGCTTTCTAAACATCGAAATCCTGCGTTTCAGGCAAAATGCCAACGATATGAGGAACTTTTTTTTCTCATCATTACTACATGTAAACCACCGAAAGAAAAGGGGGAAGGATGCCTACCACAAAGCTATATGCAGTTATAATAATTAAAACATCGATGTTGTTCTTGAACGACCGTCGCCTCGAGGTGCGCACAGCTTGTGAAAGGAGACCGACCAGTGACACACCGACAGCAAATCCGAATACCGACCAAGTAAATATATGGAGCACACCGGTGACAAGCTTTCTGATATGATGCGGCATTGTTATTTGGATAGGAGCGCACTGCGCTCAAAGGTGTAATGACATGAGCAGTGGAAAGAACAAAGTGAGGAGCAGACAGAAGTGTAACCCATAACCCTACTCGTAGGTTAAGGTTCACCGTAGGTAATCTCGAACTCTGATACATCCGGATGTATCTAATGATAACGAAATGAAATAAGACGAGACACGAGATCATGTGGCTCTCTATCGTTACATGTTCAGGCCTCAGACCTGGACGTTTTGGCTATTGGCCGAATCAGTACAGATTCGCAAAAGAATCAGGAGGAAGAGGACACACGCAAACTCCCCAATAACATTTCCTGGGGGTGAGTATTCACAAACGTGGTAGTGAGCGAGCTACAAACGGGATTACACAATCGTCATCCCACAGGAAAGGTATAAAAAAAAGGATATTTAGACGTACTCCGTAGCTCGCGTCGAAGATCCCGCTGCAGTCTTGGTGTGCGCAACCAACCTGGGTTGTTGCCTTCCAGACAACCTGCGTAAAGTGCGAAGGCACCGGGCTGTTAGGGTCATATTGGGCTACATAACCAAATTGCATGAGTCCCGGTGTCATGTCAGATTGTGGGCACGATGCGACGCACAAACTTCATCGGTCCAGGATTGGACGGCTGTTGTGATAGTATACGCTCCTCCGGTACCAGCAGCGAGGTTTTCTGTACACCAGCGTTAAGAAACCACAACCATCTCCGACGATAGATACATACCACCAAATTGTCCCCCAGAATGCTGAAATTTGCAACCATTTGCCCATGCCTGCGCCACAGAGGATAGAGTGTCGTTCCAGGTGAGAGAGGCGGCTCCATGCTGGGCGCGGACAGTGTTGTGAGCCGAAAGATAGGCTTGGATGTCTGCAGAAGATACAGAACCGTCCGAGGTACCGGGTGTGGAGGATGCCGGGTTTGATGACGACGCAGCGGAAGGAGTAGAGGAGGGCGTTGGTTGCGTTGTAGAGGTTGAATCTTCCAGGTTCGCCGCGGGGGTACTTCCGGAAGAAGGCGTCGGTACGGCCGAGGAGGGTGTCGAGTAGGAAGAAGACGGTCCCCAGGTATGATTACCCATGCCCATCTTGGCTTTGCACTTAGAGACACAAGAGCCCAAGTTGTTCGAACCGTGGGCACATGATGGTGCTCCAAAAGTGCCTTGCAAGGAGGCGATCGCGACAAACGCAACGAAGAGTAAAGACGGCATGATAAGTGAACGAGTGTAGGAATAAAGAGAACGTCAAGGAAGAACGAAGGGAGGGTAGAAACCAAAAGATGGCCCAGAAAGCAGGAGAGTAGGTCAGGAAGACTTTGAGAAGAACAGAGAGCACATGGGCGGTTTTATAGCTGGATGCCCTTATGATCCCGTCGCTAGGAGATACTACTGCGTCCGTTTTTGAGTTCCGATACGGCTAGGTTGCGAAGGAATCACCTATCAGAAGGTGGATGAAATAGAAGTTTATTGAGCGGAGTCCGAGACATGGTGTTGTGAGGGAGAGCAAGTCTACGTGAGCGAGGCGCGCAGTCGTCGGTTTCTTGGTCTTGGCCTTGGAAATGGATCAACAGGATAAAGTGCCTTACTACGTCCTCGTATCTCCCTCATCCCAGACTCAGTCCTCAGCGGCTACGGGTTCTACGACTCCCGTTCTCAACCATCCTGTCCTTCAATATCACTATGCCAATGACAGTCCACTTTCCCTCCTGCCTAGATCCCCGAATGAGCACGTCCTTGTGGTGGACTACGATCCCCTGACCCCGCAATGCACACGCGCGCAAAGCATCTCTGGTAGCTCCGCAGTTACTGGAACCAAAGTAACAGAGGCGCCGGGAGCAGGGTCCGCGGAAGGGTCCGCGGGATGGTGTAACAGTATGTTCGTCCTCGAGACGACTACGTTCGACTCCAGGTTTGCCGGTCACGTCCAATTATTGGGGTATGACACTCGATCTGAAATTATGTCCTTCGAAAGGGTTCCCACAGACGAAGGCGACCCTCGGACGGTGCTTGCGCAGTATAAACAGAAGTAAGTATTACCGATCGTTATACCCACAAGGTCCCTCATATGAACCTCGATGCAGCAACGCCATTATCCAGAAAGTACTTGATTATGAGACCACGACAAGCGACCTTCAGAAGACGATGACACAGCCCCCTGCCGTCGGCGAAACGGAGCGTAGCGTGACATGAGAGTGTATGGCAGTAGCGTATTCGAAGTGTAAAATGTATATTGGAGATGTGAAGAGACTTGCTCGCGCGTCAGTGGAGGGGTTGCCCCCAAGGGGAAGGCAATGGCACCAGCAGAAACGCGTCCGACCCGACCGACAACACTCTAACAGCCACTTTCCCTCCCTCTACCCCTTTCTTCCCCTCCCCCTCCCCTCCTCTCCCCCGCCCTCTATGCCGACATGCAGGCGGAAGCGCGTGCTCCTCATAGACACCCCTCCTTCCCTCCTCCAGGCACTTAAGTCCGATCCCAACAAACATGTTTACTACCTCGCAAAGACGGGTGAAATATTCGACTCCTACGAGCATGCATCCATCCCATCGTTGTTCCACCCTCAAAGTTGACGCGTTCATTTTCTCTTCACAGGAGTTATGCCGCTCGCATGTCATTCTACCGCCTGAAACAGTTCCAGTGCGAGGTCACTGGTAAAAGCGGCCTAGACTACTTCCAGGCATTGGAAAGCGAGCAGCTCGAGGCTCGGACAATGCATTCCCGCTTTCCCGAGCAACTCAAGTCTGCTGTTCTCAAAGCTGTCCAATGGCGTGAGTGACACCTCACCCCCCTGTCCCGACTACTGAGCGCCTCCGTGTTTTAAAGAGGTTATGGGGCGCCTTGATCACCTGGTCGAGGCGGTGTATGAGCGGTATAAAGACCGTTACTTCTGCGACGAGAGTTCGTTTTCCGTCCAGTTACAAGCAACCGCGAGGCTAAAATGTGTTGCAGAGATCTATGTTGACATCAAAGGAGACAAGTGCTGCCCCATCAAGTTTCATCTCTGTCCCCACTGACCAATCTCTATTCTAGGTTCGTGGCACGCGTTGTGGAAGTGTTTCTACCGCGATCAAACGCGAAGGTCAATGGTGAATCGTCCGACCCTGCTCCTACGGCCTCAACCTCTTCAACTCCTTATTCGAATGACCAGCCTCCTCCGCATCAAATTCACGGGGACCTAAAGATTTCTGCGAAGGAGGTCAACGCCACTGATGAACCAATGAAGTATTTGTATAAGGTACAGATACTGGAGGAAGAGAAAACAGAGGGGCGCGAAAAATACACCGCATCTACCAAGGAGGCTCGTGCGAAATGGAACGGCACTATCACGGAAGTACGGTGCGACGTCATGAGGTGCGTATTCTTGTAGCGGTCTTGTACTTGCCCTTGACTTGCTTTTCCAGTCGTGACCGACTCGCATTTTCGAAGAGCATCTTGAGGCGTTTCATTCGTGACTGCGTGGACCGTGATGCTGCCGTTGCCTCTCCCTGGACCGTTAAACCTGCCGTAGCAGCACGCTATGGCGTTGATTCCGTAATGCCCGAGGCAACACGACAGGGAGTGGAGGATATCAAAAAAGGCGAGATCCAGAAGCGCAAAAAGGTCTGGGAGGATAAAGAGGGGCCACTCAAAAAGCAAAAGAAGCTCTCAGCAGCTCGAGAAGAGAAAGGTGATGATTCGTTACGCAGCGTCGCAGGTATCGATCCTTCTCACTTATCAATAGCTCTCGCTTTAGAGAAGGAACGTGAGGCAGAGAAGCTACTTGCCAAGGCAGAGGCAGAGCGACAAGCAGCGGAAAAGAAGAAGAAAAAGCCTATTCGATATCCGACAGAAGACTTGGATGTCGTGCTGTCTGAGAAGGAGAAGAAGGCCGGGATGAAAGTTCGAAGACCAATTCCAAGTCGTACCGCGCTACCCTTCAACGACAGAAAAGGGTGTTTCGAGTCTTTCCTGATGACTTGGAACTTCCTAATAGTTTATGGGTAAGTTTCTTGCGCCCCGTTCTGAACATTCTAATAAACGCAATGACAGCCAACCGTTGCACCTTTCGACCTTCACCCTAGACGAGCTCGAACACGCTATCCGACATACCCTCGCCGAGTCACCCTGTCAATTGATCGCGGAAATACATTCCAGCCTTGTTTACAATCTCCGCACGGTCACATTTCAACGCCACAGTGCGGTGATGTCGCTCATGAGTGCCTCGGAAGATGGCGAGGATGACTTCGGTATCACAATTGAAGAGCTGACAACTGCTATGACTGATGTCGGCAACAATTGGGAGCGCACTCCTTTACGGCACGGTGAAGGGCGCGAAGGGTGGGAAGAGTCCTTGGTGGGGTGCCTCAAAGATGTTTGTCTCTTCTTGCTGGCAAGGATGTCTTCTGATTCCCTGTTAGCATGCGACTTTAACAAGCTTTCCAACCCTGCGTCGGGTCTTGACCCGTCTCCTTTTTGCGCCTGAAACGCCATCAGAACAATCGGTGGCCTCTCCAACTTCTAGAGTATCAAGCCCCGTTCCGACCAAACATCAGCCTTCACATCCCAAGCAATGTTATCCAATGCTTCCCCCGGAAGATAAAATTGCGATACTTTCATTCTTGTGCAATGTCGCGGTTTCCAGTAAAAGCATACACGCACACATGGAGACATGTGAAGAAGAATTGACCTCCAGACGAAAAGAGAAGATCGAGCTCAATCGCGCCCGGAAAGCCCTGTGCGTATACCCACATGGCCCCTCTATTTGCCCGTCTCATAAATCTCACAGCGTCGAGGCTCGCGAGACCCTTCTTGGTGAGAACAAGGAGGGCGAATTATCCACCAATGGCGCTGATGACGATGCTCCGATGAATGACTTGAGCGAACTGTCAGATGTATCAGCCTCCGAGAATAGCTCGGAACAAGGAGTTACGTCCAAGAAAGCAACTGACTTGCGCCGAAGGGCGCAGAGTCAAGCACATGCTAAGCAACGCGAGGCAGCCCGGGCAAAGGCTGCATCTGTGAAACAGGCCATGGCCGAGCATCGACGACTTGACGAGGAAGTCAATAAACTCGAGCGGCGATTGGAGGGGATCGAGCGCGAATTCAGGCAACTTCTTGGTTCAGTGCGGGTCAAACCTATGGGCAAAGATCGTTTTTATAACCGTATCTGGTGGTTCGACGGCATGGGGTCCGCGTCACTCCTGGGTAGCGGTGGCATCGTCCAATACGGCACTGGCCGTCTCTTCGTACAAGGCCCGAGTGTGTTCGATCAAGAAATCTTAGACCGACGAGAGGAAGGTGACGTCCGAGCTAGGCGGCTAGAGGAAGAAGGTAAAGAGGGGATGCTCGGCGTTGGAGAATGGGCAGTGTACACCGATCTGGAGGAGGTAGGTGAAATGTGAACCTCACATCCACACTTTGCACTCAGCGTGCTTGCAGGTAGATGAGTTCACGGCTTGGCTGAACCCCAAGGGTAACAGGGAACTTGCACTGAGAAATAATCTCACGAGGTGGTGGCCGCACATAGTACCCGGGATCCGGAAACGCCTCGCTGTAAGTCAATTGGGGTTTCTCCCACGGCGACTGAACCTGAATGATAACACAGGATCTGAACAATATCGCGAAGCTTCCAGAAGCTCGCCGAAGTACTCGTGTCAAACAAGGCGGCGCTACAGATATCTCACGGGCTCCTTACATGACATGGACGAACCGCAAAGCAGTGAGCATGTCGTAGCAGTCCATCTTCAATAAACACCATGACACTCGTCGTGCACACTTTTACCGCTTAAATGTACCATCTCTCTCTTTCAAGCACTAGCATTGGCCGATTAATAATAACGGACTGTCTGATAAATGAGATGCTGACATGTACGGACGTAAATTTTTGTTTTAGGATCCGTAGGTTCCGCCCGAGACTCCAATCGCCCCTAAAAAAGCCGCCCTTAATTCCACACTCCGCTAAACCACCTCACTCACGACATACATTGACGACTAAACGACTAACACCATGACTTCCCTCGGAACTCCAGAGTTCATCGTAGGTTCCGTCTCAAGCGTGTCGAGTATAAGAGACACGATAGAATCATGTCAGTGCGTCCAACGCGGACATCCGTCACCGTTCCGCGTCGTTCGGCTCATGTCTCGTCGCCCTCTTTACTTCATAGATCGTCGCTCGCAGCTCATGTCCTCTACTGCGAGAGTGGTCCCTGTTGGCCTTCGCACGGACGACGAACCTAGTTCCGTAGATGATAATGAGGAAAACTCTGGCACGCATACTCCTCAGGCAGCCTTCGTTCATGACCTCCGTTGGGATGAGGATGATCCTTTTATCCCGACGTATTCTTCTCTTCAACGACCTGTTCTCACACCTAATGAGAGTCATCGTGTGAATGAGGTACAAGCGCCCACTTGGGGAAGTCAAAGTCACGCGAGCATGGATGAGCGGAGCCCACTACTTTCTCGCGTGGTGTCTGAAGCACAGCCCCCCACCGCTCCTTGGCACTCTCCAAACTCCGTTCCCCCGAAGTCTCCTGCTATTGGACAGATTGGACAGAGCACGTTCAGCCAGACCGTAAGCGACCGTGTTTGCCTTTTGTCTCCCAAGTTCATAGTGTTTGGCTAGCTTTTCAATGCCACCGCCTTGTTACTTGGCATTGGCATGCTCTCTGAGCCTCTTGCGTTCTCGTATGCGGGGTGGATTTGTGGGACCTTGCTCATTGTCCTTTACGGAATGATCACGTGCTACACGTACGTCAGCGTCATACTCGACTTACGTCCTCGCTAACGATATGATCCGATCCTAAGCGCGAAATTTTTGGCGGGCGTTGTGATCTCCGATTCGCGCGTTCGGACTTATGCGGACATTGGGAAGAAAGCATTTGGAGTGCGTTCAATGCCTCTCGTAAATTTCATGTTCTGCTTCGAGACATTTAGTGTCGCGTAAGTTTCACCGTGACTGCCTCCCGTTCTCATACCCTTACATCTTCGGATGAACCCCTAGTGTCATTCTTGTCACACTGTACGCGGATTCATTGAATGCTATCATTCCTGCTATCTCATCGGACACTTACAAACTGCTCGGTCTCTTCATGTACGTACTCGCCATCCTCGTTCTCGCTCGCTCAGATGTTGAATGCTCTCTCAGTCTAATACCCACGGTTTTCCTCCCATTGCCGTTCCTTTCATATGCCTCGCTTCTTGGCATAGTGTCCACGGTCCTATTGATTGGTGTCGTTTTTGTTGATGGCTTTTCAAAATTTGATGCACCCGGGAGCCTTTGGAGTCCCGCGACGACTTCATTCAGATTTTGTAATCTAGAGGAGCTCGGATTGGCTTTTGGTCTGTTCATGGCGGGGGTAAGTAATAATCTCGCCTTCTATGACATCATGTGTGATTTCAAAGCCCACACATTTAGTTCGGCGCCCACGCGGCCCTCCCATCCTTAGCTCGGGATATGGCTGAGCCCCATCGGTTCGGTGAAGCTATGAATTATGCATTTGTAAGTGGTGTTGTCGTGCCGTCCGAGTATTCTACCTGACTAGGGGCTTCCACTTAAGGCTTTTGCTACCGCAGTATACGCCCTCATTGGAACTGCGGGATACTTAATGTTTGGAAACTGATGTTTATGATGAAGTAGCTAGTCTATTTTTTTTCTATTCATCCTCCTATCTGACACGAGAACGACTAGGTCAGTCAGAACTTGCTTCATGTACCTGGGTACAACCCGACGTTAAACAAGCTGGCACTTTGGTTGCTTGTTGTGACACCCTTGTACGCCAAGATTGCGCATTAACTCTCACAAATAAGTCTAATTTTTCGAGCACAGAACGAAATTTGCTCTCAGCACCAGGCCGCTCAATTTCGCATTGGAGGCTTTGTGTGGTCTAGACACCTACACTCTGAACGGCGATCTCGAAGCGGATCAAAAATCACCGATGACTCAGGCTCTGAAGCTCAATCGCTCACTTTAAACATGTATTGATGATTTGTGAGCGTATCGGCCTTGTCTGCCTCGCAGTTGCCGTATCGATACTCGTTCCTGACTTCGGCACGATCATGGCGATTCTTGGATCCTTCTCGGTGTTTGTGTTATGCGTGATTGGCCCAATAGTGGCTTAGATGTCTTTGGAAGGAAAGGCAACGATTGTAGACGTGGTGATTTTGACGTCTTCAATTGTCATGGCGTTGTGGGGAACGGTCGCAGCTTTCTGGTCTACTATTTAGTGAAAAGAGGGACTAATTTTAGCGGTCTTGTACTAGGATTAGAGTACATATCAGAATGAATACACACGCAAGGCTATGATCCGACATTTTATTTCGTCAATATCAATGACAAGGTAAATATTACATAGGTGACTTTACGCTTACACTGCCGAAATGGCATGTGAGATGACTTTTGTTATTTCTGTTGTTAGAAGTGAGTAAGGCGTTCGGGGATAACCAATCGGAACATACGCTGTAGTTTGATATCCTCCTGTACGACAGTCGATGCGATTTGATTGTCGGGGTTCGGTGGTACCTCAACCACGCCTGCAGATGAGTCAAATTTCCACCCAAGCTTCGCAATATAATCTTCCAGCTCCACCTCTACGATATTGATCAGTCTTATCGAAGAGGGCAACATAAAAAAAAAGGGTCACCTTCAAGATCCAAGTACGAGCCTAGTCGCTTACTGCCAATCTTCTGGAATGTAGCCTTTACCGCACGTGCGGCGACTTCTCTGATCGAGTCCTCGAAACCGACAACCTCCACGGTGTAGTTATCACGCAACGGTTCCAAGGCATCAGAGCGATACAGCGCCCAAAATGCGGGAAATCGACATTGCTGCAAGAGACTGTGAAGATTTGTGAGATATGGGAGAAGGCTGGGGAGAGGGTCCGGTTCGTCCATGTTGGAATTTGACGCTCTATCATCCAACAAGGCGACAGAGAGGTTGAAGTCGGGGAACGGAATTGATGCAAGAGCTTTCACTAGGATATTGACGACAACATCAGGATTATATAGATCGGGATTGAACTGATATCTTGGGGAAAAAAGAAAAGTGAGTGAGTATAGAGACTCGGAAAAAGAAAAAGAAAAAAAAACGAACAGTTTCAGAATAGCGAGGTTTGCAAGACAGTCATATTCCCGGCTACGGATTTGGTGATAGAGGTAATCCTCGAGGATTCCGACGTTTGATGGATTGTAGCGGTCTGTGGCCTTTTAGACTACTGACGCAAGAGGGCTCAAAGCTTCACGAACCTACACCAGAGACGAGACTCTCAATGAGCTCTGGCCGCGTCGGGGGTGAGACCCATTCTGAAGTAGCCGACATGACGGTCACGGTCGATAAATTTCTGCTGCCGGACCGTGACCAACGCGTCCTGAGTCCGTCATGTCTCCTTCGGCCGCGACATTGAACTACAAGCCGCAACTCATCTTGAGCGGACACAAAAAATCCATCTCTTCCGTAAAGTTCAGTCCAGATGGGAATTTACTCGCGTCTGCAGGTGTGTCGTTATCGGTATCACTCTCTACCTATCTACAGACCGTATAGGCAAGCCGCGGACAAGTTGATCAAAATATGGGACGCTACGACTGGGGACATTATTCAGACATTATCTGGGCACTCAGAGGGCATCTCTGACATAGCCTGGTCCGCTCATAATGACTGCATCGCGTCAGCATCGGACGACAAGACGGTCCGGATCTGGAGCTTAGATGTGAGTCGGTGTGTGATATAGCTCATTGTCCCATTTATAAATTTCTGTGCAGGATTCCTCTGTGAGGATACTGAGAGGACACACGAACTTTGTCTATTGTGTGAATTACAATCCAAGGTCCAACCTCCTAGTGTCAGGAGGATTCGACGAGACAGTACGTGTGTGGGATGTTGCGAGGGGTATCAGGTTTCTTCGCAAAATTGCGGAACCGGGCTCTGATCTTCGAGTCGTAGGAAAGTCGTTGAAGGTTCTTCCAGCACATTCCGACCCTGTGACAGCGGTTAGCTTCAGTCATGACGGGACGCTTATCGTTTCCTGTGCCATGGATGGTCTCATGTATGTTTCACGATTACGGAAGGCAATGCGCCAACCGCCGCTTTTCACAGTCGTATCTGGGATGCAGACTCTGGTCAATGTCTGAAATCCCTCGTGGATGACGATAATCCTATGTGGCAAGTGCATCGTCTGGAAATGCTCATCATGCGAGACATCCTCATTTTGCATTTTACAGTTCACATGTATCATTCTCACCGAATTCAAGATATGTTTTGGCGTCCACACAGGATTCAACCATCCGGCTATGGAACTACCAAACCTCACGCTGCGTTAAAACATATACGGGCCACACGAATCGAACATACAGTCTAGTGGCCGCTTTCAGCACTACTAATGGCCACTACATTGTTAGCGGAAGCGAAGATTGTAAAATCTACATCTGGGACCTGCAGTCTCGGCGTATCGCACAGGTACTGGAGGGCCACAAAGGTCGGTGGCATTGATCTTATCCTTGGCAGACTACTACAGTAACAGCAAACTCGCACAGATGTTGTTCTGGCCATAGCTGTACGTCACTGGTTTACACCGCATTAAATTGTGCTTATGCGTGCCCGTAGACCCACCCGACACGGAATTTGATTGCGTCGGCGTCGATGGAGAAGGATCTTACTATACGGCTGTGGTCGGAGGAGTAAGCAATGTGGTGGATTATGTTACAGCCGAAGCACAGCCGAGCAGAATGTGCCAGAATATGCGAGTGCGAGTCATTTTCAAACTCCGCTAGAGTACAAATACAGCTTGCGTCTCCTCTCCCCTTATTATCCATCTCATCCACTTGCACACATCATCATCATGCAAATCTTCGTAAAGACCCTCACTGGAAAGACTATCACCCTTGAGGTGGAGTCTTCCGATACCATTGACAACGTCAAAGCCAAGATCCAGGATAAGGAGGGGTACGCCTTCCCTATTATCTGTTTCCTAGTGGAGTGTTGACTGTGTACTTAGAATCCCCCCGGATCAACAACGTCTTATCTTCGCCGGAAAGCAGCTCGAGGATGGAAGGACGTTGTCCGACTACAACATCCAAAAAGAGAGCACGCTTCATCTCGGTGAGCCTCCTACCTCGATCGGTTGCTAGTGGCATTCTAATGGGCCTTGTAGTCCTTCGCCTTCGTGGAGGCATGCAAATTTTCGTCAAGACGTTGACCGGAAAGACCATCACTCTTGAGGTCGAGTCCTCAGATACGATAGATAACGTCAAGGCGAAAATTCAGGACAAGGAGGGCATTCCTCCCGACCAGCAACGTCTCATCTTCGCCGGAAAACAACTAGAGGATGGTCGTACATTGTCCGACTATAACATCCAGAAGGAGTCGACGCTGCATCTTGTGCTCCGTCTACGTGGAGGAATGCAAATATTCGTTAAGACCCTCACAGGAAAGACTATCACCCTAGAGGTGGAGTCATCGGACACCATCGACAATGTGAAGGCGAAGATACAAGACAAGGAAGGGATTCCACCGGATCAGCAGCGCCTTATCTTCGCGGGCAAGCAGTTGGAAGATGGTCGCACACTTTCGGATTATAATATCCAAAAGGAATCAACTTTACACCTGGTACTTCGTCTCCGGGGTGGCATGCAAATTTTTGTGAAGACGTTGACTGGCAAGACTATCACGTTGGAGGTGGAGTCATCGGACACCATCGACAACGTGAAAGCCAAGATTCAAGACAAGGAGGGTATCCCGCCTGACCAACAGCGCCTGATTTTTGCGGGCAAGCAACTGGAGGATGGGCGGACGCTCTCCGATTACAATATCCAGAAGGAGAGCACCCTTCATCTGGGTAGGTGTTACTTCAGCCATTTTGCTTACCGTCGTGATTGACCGTCGTTGCAGTGCTGCGCCTCCGTGGTGGCCTCTGATCTGTCATCGTCCTTGATATCCGTGTAGTACTCTGCCGCTGTGTAACGTAGTAGTCACATCAATCCATCACATCATTTCATGCGGTATAAACTTCATTTCACAAGTTGTTGTAAGACCAAAAGCCTACGATAGTACTACTCGGGACCCTCTGCTGGTAGAGAAGTGGCCTTGTGCCTACGCCTTCGCTTCGGTTTGGGATTGTGTCGCTACTGATACATCGCCAATGTCCGTCTGCCCCCTGTCGCTTCCTCTTGCCTACGACGTCAGCTTTCTCAACCCGAGTGGTATTTGACGCCTTCTTTTTCACACTGAGAGGATTTGGGCCCTTTGGACGTTTCTTTCTTTTTACAACAAGTTCTACTTGAGGTGTAACGGCATTCAGTGCCACCTTCTCTGACTTGGATGGCCCGAGCGCATCGTGCTCGGCCTGCAAGGTGAACGTATGAGTGCAAAGAGAGTGGCGTGTGTAAAATTGCGTAACGCACGCGTTGCTTGGACTGGAGTGTAGCGTCGCTAGCTGGCTCCAGAACCATTACTGAACGATTTATGTGCACGATGGGCACGCCGGGTATGGCACGGAGACTAACGCGAAGAGGGTGCGACTGTGTCGCAATCACATATCGGTGTTTATTGGTCTCGCCTGGTATTATACAGAGCGCATAGGACCTAATCAGCGGACATGTGGGGAGAAGTAGGGAGGATGTTGTAAGGAGAACCTACCGACGACGGAGGCAATACATTCGTTTCCGGGTATCGCTTCTTTGTGATTGCACTTGCGCCTCTCGAAAGACTTGGCAAGGTCTACGGCAGGTTGATGTGATTTGCCTCGGATATATAATTCATGAATGCAGCACTGCGTGATCACTGACGTGCCGCTTGGGCAGTAGGCAGATGAGATGGGGGATGGGGGATCATTTATCCCGGAGGGGCTGGCTGAACTACACTCACTTAGTTTTACCGATCCGACGAGTACGGATTCTATTCGAGCGAGAAAGTCAATCTTCTGCGATACTGCTGTCTCGCACATCTCAGAGTCCACTAATGAGGAGAGAGAATAACAAGCAACGCAGGTGGGGGGTAAGTAAGTAAGTAAGAATTTCGATTCTCTGGCGAGGGCTGCCGCTGCTGCTGCCATTTGGTAACAAAACGCACCGAGAACTTGGTATGGCTGTCTGAAGCCAAATGAAGTGGAATACATGGCCATTAGTTTGCGATACGCTTTTGAGCGGATTTGACGCATTTTGTTGAAGGAGGAATGGGACTCGGAGCATCGCATCCGGATTTGGAAGTGACACACTCTCAATGACCCGCCTCGTCACCATCGCTCTGCTCGTCGCGTACGTATCACCCATAAACTGTTCGCGTTAACGACAGTCTTTCATAATCCTTATGTAGGAGCGTGTGCACTGCGGTTTTCTCCTCAGAGGTATCCGGCTTTGTGCAATGGAACGAGCACTGTACAGGTAAATATTTTTTCCTTAATTAACACACCAGTTGTCCTAATTTGCTGATTCTTCGTCCCAACACACATTAGATAGCCACCAACTCGGACAAGCAAAAGTTATCCTGGACAACTCCATAGCTTCCGGTTCTATCACCCGGGACGGGAGATTCGTCATGTGTGTGGCTCGTGTTGCACCGTACTGTATGTGAATATGAATACTTAGGGCTAACGACTCCACACCACCCAACAGTGCAGACGTCGCAGCAGGAACGTACATCCTCTCTGTTGTATCCCATGATCATGAATTCGATAAGGTCAGTCTGCATCAACCAACTATGCGACGACTCGTCGCTCACTCCCCGGTTAATTGAATGCGATACCCTTGCAGCTCCGCGTCGATGTCCCTCCAGAGCCCGAATCCTCTCCCGAAGTACGTCCCTACGCCATCGGTACTCCCTTAAACCCGCCATCGCCCATCAAGCTTCCCCATCCCGTCAAACTCGTCCCGCGGCAAAGGAACAGTTACTTCGTTCCGCATCAATCCTTCAGCATCATGTTAATGTTCCAGAATCCCATGATGCTCATCATGGTTTTCGGCGGCCTGATGATGCTCGCCATGCCCTATATTACGGTAAGAACATCGTTAATATATTATCTTTTTCTTTCTTCCCTTCCTTTTTGATGCGGTCACTGATTCTTCGCAATAGAAAAACATGGACCCCGGAATATTGCAGGAAGCACAGCAGAACCAAGCACGGGTTAAAAATGCTCTGCAGAGCGGTGATTTGAAGGCCGGGTAAGCTTTTATACCACGTTGCACCGTACTGGATTCCTGAAATTATATGCTTAGCTTACCAGCTGTCGCGGGAAACGGTGACACGCGCTCCGCGGTTGCGACAGCCACATCACCGCAAAGCGGATCGAACAACGTGGTGAAGAACCGGGCCAAGAAACGGAGAGGCTGAGGCAGTCCGTTCGTCGCATGGGTTTTTATGCCAAGTGTATAATTGTAACTTATACACGGAACTACTGGTGATACAGTGGTCGTAAATAGAGCATCATAGAAAAAATAGATCGTGAAAGTGAAAAAATTAGCTCGTGATTAGTCATCATCGCTCAGCGTTGTGTGTTAATCTAATCTGGATCGGGACCGCCTGATCGGGCCTGCGAGTCGAGGTAAATTAGTCGACCGATATACGTCGATGGCTCTTGGTTACCTCTGGCGTCCCTCTCATTCGCCACGTCCCCTCTCGTTTCCTTACGCTATCTTCCCGTTCCACCATCTTGCCCTTAGCTCCACCGCCAGCCAGAGTTGGTCTTCCTTCCTTGCTTGGAGACTTGGGAGACTCCGGACGAGATAAAGAAAAGAATTTGCGAAAGCTCGACTGAGGGGCGTCACCCGAGGTAGCTTTCCGCTTAGCCTGCATTGCATCGATAATAACGATCGCTTTGGCCGCAGGGGACATGGACGAAGGATTGGGGTTCGATGGCATCTTCCTGTGGCCTCTACCATCGGGAGAGCCTGTCGTTGCTCCCCGAAAGCCAGTTGACTGTGGGCTTCCAGAATGTGGTGGTTTCTGCAATTTCGTGGGAGGGAATGAGTGCTTCCTTCGAAGGCTAGGTCGTGAAGTCGGGTTGGGGGCTTGGGGTGCGCCGGTCATGCTAGGTTGGCCAACGCTGACAAGGACCCACCCATCAGGTGATTTGGGAGGATCGGTTTCTCTCCTGTTCGGGGCCGATCTCATGGGTGGATAATGGGGGCCCGCATCATTCATCCTGTGGATGTCTGCGAGATGAACTTCTGGGACAAACGTCGCCTCGCCGCTCCTCAGTCGGCGCCTAGGGCGCACTAGTTCTGGAATGCCAACCTTTACCTCCTGCTCCTCTGGAGACCTTAACGCATGGTCATGTGCAGTTGACTCGTCGGGATGATCGCCTAGTGCCTTGGTTTCAACTGACGTGGGTATCCATCCGCCGGGTAAGACGTGATCATCGCCATGGATGCCAATACTAGAGAGGCCGTTCCCCCTCCCTGGACCGGGCCAGGTGGATGCTATATCTGCAACTTGACCTGTATTGGAACTTAAAGAAGAGTCCCGGAATGCTCCTGGGCCGAGGAGGGGTGTCACAGGCTGAGAAGCTGCCTTCGCCGAGGTGCGTGATCGCGGAGGAATTGAGGAAGTGGTCGCTGCACGTTTGGGCGTCGGTGTCTCCGTTCGCCTCGTTGTTTGGCCACCTTGAGGTGACCCGCTGGGTTGCATTGCGTTCATGATAGAGGTTGACATATTCGGATAATACGGGTTCGCGGCACCTGGAGTCATGCTGTGAAACCGGGATGCTTGCTGGTATAGACTCTTCTCGGGCTCGCCTGGACGCCCGTACTTCTGTGTGCCTACCCCAGTCATGTCTTCTGCACTTCCGACGTCACTTTGTAATTCCATTCTGAGCTCCGAAGGGACAGAATGGGAGGAGGGTACCCCTCCATCATGTACGTTATCGTTTGAGGCGGTAGATTGAGCGACGGAGACAGGGAGTTGGGCTCGCGGAGCTGGCTTTCGCACGATAGCCGACTTGGATGAGACTGAGCTTGGAGGGGGATTATGTGATAAATGGGCAAGTGAATGTTCCGTTGCCGCTCGCGCATGTGATGGCCGGCTGTTGGCCGTGGCCGAGTGGCCCGACCCTTGATAGCTGCGCCTACGCTCGCGAGCTCTGTCGAAAGAGGCTGCATGAAGATCCGTGCGCGAACCATGAGAACTGCTAGCTTGTGACTCGGGTGGGTTGGTTTGTGAAACGCCTGTGAAGACCCATAAGTCCTTGGAGCGTGATCGATTATTGAGTGAGAGTGATGTAAGGAGTGTGAAACCGAAGCCATCCAAGGTACCGAGCAACGAGAGAATGTGACGAAGGGAATCTGTGGCGTAAGTATCCTCTTGGAACCCTACACATTGGAGGACTGTGAGTAAGGTCGTTTAGGTCAATCGAGGAGTAGATGACGTTACATTTGTAGCCCTTGAGCTTAAATTCGTAGACATTCTCAGCCGCCTTCTTCTCTGAGACTACTCCACGTGGCCATGAACCTCGGACTGTTTGAAGAATGGCTGGTGTTAAGTGTAAGGGAGGAGCGATAACACGGAGATGACTTTGGCTGATGAAGGAGACGGCGAACAGAAGTTTGACGGGGTGTGGGACTACGCTTAAGGAATCGTTACTTATACTGTGAAAGGGAGGAGGAGGAGCAGGGTTGGAGAGAGGCGACGGGAATGTGCGCGAAAATGACATGATAATACGGTCATCTTGCTCGCGACCATAATCCATGGTAGTGAGGAAATTATGGCCCGTGAGAAGGATAACATCGATAATTTCGATGAGGAGCTTTTCTGAACGCATTGACTTTGGACTTGACCATGGTTTACCATCCAAAGCGAGCTCATGAAAATTGTCATGGGGGAGCTCACGAGAGCTAAGGATAACATGGATATTCTCGAGATGTTTCCGTAATGCGAGGATGGTGTCCGTAGGAAAACTGTAGAGCCTCAGTAGAGCTGCGCCTGAAAGGGCGAGGATGGAGAAAGCTGAAGCGGGACGTTGATCACGGATGAATTCGCGCCTTGGGACAAAGGTAGTTTCTGCAGGGGAGATGGGAGACATGGTGGAAAATGAACGAGACGGACGAGACCCTTGCCGCACCGTGTGGGTGAGCTATGAGCGTCGTACCAAGCCTGCCACGCCAATACCACGTACCTACTGCGTTGATGCATACTCTTTCACCGCCTCCACTCATTGCATCACTTCGATCAGTTTCGGCCCGCTCGTCCCGGGCCGCACTGCGAACATGTGGCCAAAGCGATATAGCGGACCAGGGACATTGGGCTCAGGGTCAGTCCGTCCCATACTGCAATCATCATGGCCAACTTGAACAAGCTCAACTTGCTGATGTGTGAGTACTCTTGTACTCACATCGTCGCGTTTATTCACGATGTCCTATCACAGGCGGCACCGTAAGCAAGCTTTGCATAGCCTGAGGCTCCACCCCCACTCCGATCCTCATCTACACTCCCATAGGGTGAATACACCACCGGATGGACCAGATCGGGTGCCTCTAAATCAGATAAAAAGGTCTGCACTCAGCATTACATGTCTTTAGAAATCATAAACCATCGTACACAAGTAGATCGGCGTATGTCTGGCCACTCGAGCTTTTTGACCGCAGCTCGTCTCACAAAGTCTAGGTGGTAGCATTGACTTTATTCGACCTTCGCAGGCTGGGAAAGGTACGGTTATAGGATGCACGCACCTCTGACCGCTTAATACTCTCAGGTGGATGAACTTGGCATGGTTGGTGTCAACGGGAATAAATTCACCGAAATACGTGCCCATCTTCAGCATAACATCGCTCAAGTATACAAAGATCTTGATGTATCGTATGTCGTATGTTCCTGTATGAATGGCGATAGCGCATGGTTCTTGAACCCTTTCTTCCAGTTTCGATAGCTTCCCGGGAGATGCGGAGACAGATCCAGAAGCATGTGCGCCCAAGTTGTGTCCTGGTGTCATTTTACCTTCCTCATTGTTGCATAGACAAAGTAGCCATGGACAAATTAAACCCCGGAGATGCTGTTGTCATTTTTACTCCAGATAGTGAGTGTCTTGTACACGCGCGAAAATTGTCAGTTCGCAGAGCATTATTTTTTTTAAAGGCACGCACTATGCGATTGCCCGTTATGCGATTGAACGTGGTCTACACGTTCTTGTCACGAAGCCAGCCACGCAATTGCTTTCGCACCACCTAGAGTTAATTGACCTGTCAAGAAAACACAATGTCGTTTGCTTTGTAGAGCACCACAAGCGGTGTGTCCCTTTCTCCTCCTTGTCACAGAAAGAGTGCCTTATTCCCCTGGTGGTCTTGTACTTCTTAGATACGACCCTGTCTACAGCGATGCACGAGTGCGCGCGAGGGAACTTGGCGAGTTCAATTTCTTCAATGCCTGGATGAGCCAGCCAAAATCTCAGTTGGAGACCTTCCGAGCGTGGGCAGGCAAAGACTCCGACATCAGGTAACGTGTTGTCGTTGCTGTCATGAGGCATGCCTTCCGATTCATCACGAAAACGGCAGTTATTATTTATCATCTCACCATATCGATATCTGTTGCTGGATCTTGCAAGACAGGGCTGTTCCTACTCGTGTTGTGGCCAGTGCGGCATCGGGTATAGCCACCAGCGAACCGTACAATTGCGATCAGGGGACCGAAGATACCATCACGCTTCTTGTCGATTGGCAGTCAGTAAAAAGTCCGAGGCACAACGGTACGGCCGTCTACACCGCATCATGGACAGCGCCCATGAAATCCGGTGTCCACTCAGCCCAGCACTGGTATTATCTGGGTGAAAAAGTAAGTCTGCTCCATCCGCCCATGTTCCGACGAAGGTGTAATAAACAATAACTGTTGCGTAGGGTGATATTAACATTGACCAGGCACACCGGGGGTACGATGTCACCGTCGACGACACCGGCAAGACCTGGTACAACCCCTTCTAGTGCGTATACCGGTATCGATTATACACTCACTCCACGACGATTCATTCATGCTATTCTTATTATTTATTATAATTGTTCGCTTGCCCCCAGCATGAAATATTCTCCGTCCGAAAGCGGCCATTTTGATGGCCAGCGGGGATACGGGTACATTTCTATTGAGAAATTCGTTGACGCCGCGCGCAGTGTCAACGCCGGGATCACCCAGCCAAGCGATTTTGATGCACAGGGCTTGCCTACCATCACGAACACCGTTTTGACCACCGCGATACTCAACGCCGGACGGATTAGTCTGGACGAGAAAAGGCCTGTAGGGATTGGGAAGGACGGTGAAAAGTGGATTCTTCATTAAGTCGGGGAAGATGTCCAAGTGGGATGACTGTCAAACAAGGACCACATTTGTCCTGAGTTGTACTTTGATAAGCCTGAGCCGCTCACCCCGCCTTGTACTTCCGCGTTTGGGATAAATCGAATTTATAAATCCTGTGATCGAACACGTTGCTTGCCTATTCAAGAGATTTACTCGGCAGAATATTATGTGGATCGCCACAGGGTTGATGTAAGTTGCCATGTCGTACCGGGCGCCTCTGAGACAGAACACTTTTTGACAGTTGCTGACACGCATCAACACAACCGGTATTCGGCCGCCGCGCCATGCTCCACCTCTGACATCGGATCTTATCGCTGGTCAAACTACAAAAACACCATTCAAGAACCCTTGTTATTGTAACAGACATTGCACGAGATGATGAGGCCCTTCAGGCCACTTACGAGAGTGAATAACCCTAAGTGCAAAGGGATGACAGGGCGATATTAGTGCACAGGCGGGGGGATGAAAATGACGGCGGATTGTTCGCGTGATTGTAAGATCAAGGAGGAAAGAAAAATGAATATGATGTGGGGATAAAAAGCCGCCATGCGATGCAGGGGTAGTCGACGGCCGAAAGGGGTAGAAAGAGAGGGTTAAAGTGAAAGAATAAGATAAAGAGAATGAAACAATAAAGGAAAGAACGTAGACTGTCGACCTCATCGCCTGAGGAACCAGAAGGGGAGGGGTACTATGCGCAATGAGAATGAGGGTTTGCATAGGAGGAAACACAGAAAAAAAAAAGTTTAACGATGGGAAGGATGTGCGCAAATGGAACCACAAAGCCTACACCAATGAGAGATATGCTGTGTCCGGCTGGCAATCCGCTACGTATACAATATAGACAGAAATAGTCAATATATACCGGAGAGAGGCGAAGCCAACATCTTCTCACGCGGGGAACAGGCTCTGCGTTTTCGATGCGTTGTAGTGATGACAGATGAAATGTACGAGGCAGTGCAACGAGAGAATGCATGGGATGATGAAGCTTGCGGAGACAGAATTGCACGGGTTGATGTTGTCGACGACGTGTGTGGGGTGGTGATACATTTTATTGAGGTGAGGAATGCGGATGAGAATAGAAGGGTACTAAGACCAGGCGCTAGGTGGTTGGTTGACAGAGACGGTAAAATGAATGGGGTTGCAACTCTTCGAGATCTATGAGACCATCGCCCGGGGTGACACATTGAGGTTGTGAAGTGCTTGTCGGCCAAACTGGACGAAGTCGTGTGGAAGGAACTGTTCTGAAGGGTTCTCAGTGTGTTGTTTATTTGCCACAGGCTCGAACTTTGGGGATGAAAAGTTCTCCTTGTCATCGTCAGACATGGCAGAACTTGAGAACGGATCACTCGAGAAGTAAGGACTCGTAGGCGTGATCGGCATATCATCAGAGAGATCAGAAGCGGTTGTCGTCGCACTCATTGGGGTGCCCACGGCCGAGTTGGAGGCGCGTACTGGCGTCATTGGCAAGGGAGGAGCGACATGTCGGACAAAGCGACCGCCTTGGAGGTAGTATTGGACCACGAACGTTGCCGCTTTCGAGTAGAAAGCATATGAGTACTTCTTGATGAGAGTCTCGGACAAATCGTTGACGTGCTTGGCCAACCGGTTGTCAAGGTGTTCAACGATTTGCAAACACTCCTCCGTCTCCTCGAATATTCTGCGGCCTTTGCCACAGAGGAATCTCGCTAGTGTTAAAGATCCGAGGGCAATAGATGATGCCGGAAACCTGACGAATTCGCGATAGAAAAGGGTGATCTCCATTAGGAACCTCGCGACGTGTTGTACCTTCGGTTCCTCAACGGACGGAACACAGCACATCAATCGAAGCCACGCTTCCGCAGTCGGATGACCAAGGGTCCATTGGATAGTTGCCAAAACATGCCCTTCCATCTGAATAAAGGCCGACTCGTCGTAAGTATCACGACAGTAGTGGACGAGCTCTTGGACGGTTGGAACTCGTTCTTTGGCATCTTCGAATTTAGCGGCAATCCAAAGAGCGGCGCATCCGACAAGTTGGTAGTGCTTGATGTACACGATTCGGCGGGAGACATAGCGGTCGACGATGTTCAAGGTCAGATATAGTGTCTCGGGGCGCAAGCGGAAGGTGAAGTGGAGCTCGACGAGAAATTCGACGAGGCAGGGGCGCATTTGCCATTTGATTTCTGGTTGCTGGTCCATTGATGTAGTCGTCCCCATCGTGTACCTCTGAAAAAATGAGCGAGTTGATGAGAAATGTAAAGTGAAATTCAAAACAAGGCCAGCGCACCTCCATCTCGTACATATAATAACGTATTTCCTCACGGTATTCGTCTTCCAAGAGAATTCCTTCCCTGCGCAAGGCAGCTAGCTGCAGCTCGCGCCGCCGCTGAAGCACAGATTCCATTTTGGCCGCCCGTGGGGATCGGCGGGAGGCAGCGGCAGCGGCAACCACAGAGAGAGTGAGAGGAGACTGAGACTTTCGGAACTTGGTGACACCATTGGGTGACGGGCGTCTCTTCGGGTACAGCGGGTTGTTACGCGAGTGTCTGGAAGAAGAGGTATCTTTCATGTTGAGAGAGGACAGGGGAATGATGTTTGTGGTGGGTACGATGTGAAGGGGGCTAGAAGTAGGCGGGCGATAGGAAAGGATTGGTGTAGAGGAACCAGAGTCAGCACACGAGTTGACGTGGAACGTTGAAGTAGAAGTGGAGGAATTGGACATCACACGCATTGCGCACATGGTTCAAGTAGTGGTTTCGAAAGAATGGAATAAAAAGGAGAAAGAAAGTGGGGGTGTGGAATTCGTCAACTAATTTTTAAGAGTGGATTGACATCCAAAGAGGGAAAAGCCGATTGTGGAGTGGCTGGGAGGCGAAAAAAAAGAGACAAAAAGAAAGAAAGTGGATTCACTCACGGCGGGGGGTGTGATCGACGGTCAAGTCGACACAGGATGAGAGGGAGAGCTGAAAAAGAAAGATCGTGAGCGTTGCGTGGTCGTGAAGGGACAGGGAAGAGAACGGCGAGGAAAAGGGAGGATGAGAATATAAGGGAGCCAGTGAGCCGGAGTGGATGGCCAGAGAGGGAAGGGGCAAAGGCCAAAGCTCAACCGCATCCCAACTGATACCGTGATACCGCCACACAGAGAATTCCCTCGGGGGAGGGCGACATTTTCGCTGATTCCCGGCAATCGTGGGCGTCTCTTTAAATCCAATTACAGTAACCCCGATCTCTCACACGCCCCACGTTTTTCGACGTCGAGCATGTTTCTCGTTCACTCAAACTTACCTGCTTTCTCGAGTCTTCTTTGCTCCTACCTACCAACAACAACATGGTCAGTCATACTCGCTTTCTGGTCACCGTCGACGCTCACCGAAGATGATGTCTTCTGCCGGCTTCCTTCTAGTATCAAAATCCCCGCGGAAATAAACGGCATCTGATCAGTATTGACATCTCAGAATGTAACGGAATCAATTGCGTACGTAGATTCCGTGCAAGAGACGTCGTTTTGACCGGGGAAATTTGAAGATATGCGACCAGGCGAGGATGTATTGGCCGCTGACTGAAATTAGACGGGTTTGGGGGTAAAGTGATTGTTGCTGGTTCAGCAGGAAATACGAAAAGGAGTGGACTGGGGTCGATCAAGGAAGGACTGTGTGGGTTCTGCCAAATGCAAGGATGGAAGCCACCTGTGAAAAAAAAGGGGGGACCCAGCACTAAGCCAGGCTTTCACAAGGCAGAATTCGAGCCAGAGTAAGAGCAGGAGACGTATGCGTTGTGAAATATACGGAGAGAAAGGGTGGATGTCGAGGGGATGGGACTGCAAAGCGAAAGAGTTGTGCTTATCAGCGAGACGCCCTCTCCCAGTTTTTTTCTGTGTCCGTTCGGTGATATCAACTCCCGTTTGCGGTGAGAACGCGCACCACGTTGTCCTGCCTGCAGGCAGGCTTGTCACTGATTCGCCCACGGAAATCCATATTTGATAGTTATGTAACTTTACTCCATTATTGTTTTCCGTATTCCCTCCGCCTCTCTGACACACTATACAACACATACAACACCTTCTAATCTCGAGCAAGCCCTCTCTCCAACTTCGGCACCATCCTCTCCTAACCCATTCTATTCCCCCTTCACCTTTTTATGTATAGAAACCGGCTGCTCTCTTCCCGTCCTCCAATGCCGGTCCTATTTCCAAGCGGCTCGCTTATTGGCAGCTTCAGGAACGTAGCGCCCTACTTAACGCTCGAGAAATCGATAACGTCGCTAAGCCCTTAGGAGGGTTAAAGTGTCAGCATGGACCGTCCAATACGTCCCTCGAGTCCTGGTCCATCCTATATTCCTACTCTTTTTCCCACAAGGCGCACACTCCATCTGTCAATTTCTTATCAGGAGGTCCCATCACAGAAACGCCCGACTGCCCCCGATGGCGTGAGACAAGCATGATACCTTCTTTTTGACAGCCTCCCTAGCTTCCCTTAGCGTCGCGTGTGCATCCCATGATACTAATCTTCGCATCCATCTACGACCTAGCCTTTCAAGCAAGAGGTGTCATCTCCTGGGCGCTACGCCATCCCCGACCCACCGGGCTTCCCCGTGTCTGGATTAACGCCGCGGGCGACGAGTTTGCAAATTCTGTCTTGTGGTTGTCACGAACAATCTGTGCAAGGAATGGATGCAGGCACGCCGCAGCCGCAAGGCATCCAAGCATCCCTATTATGCGGAGCTCGGCCCCGCCCCGCAAACTGATGACCCGGGCGACCGCAATGCGAACGCATCCGGTAGGCAGTGCTTACTTAGGGTTTGGTGAACTTACGCGTGTCCTTAGCTAAAGTGATTCTACATACACCCCGCTAACGGGATCTCTACATTTTCATTAACCTCCAATGTGTTATCATTTACAGCATGCACAAGTGGCCGCCAGCGTCCACGGTCCACCCGCGACCGCGGAGAGCGCGAGGGGTTGAAGCACGGGCACTTATTACGTTCCAAGGCCTCAGATGAGCTCGACAGTGAGCTCGACAGGCTGGCGCGGTGTAAAGTCTCCTTAATGCCGGTAACAAGTTACCATATGCGGAATCAATGACGTCATCGCGTGATTCCATGATCATCGTAGTTTTTACAGGCGCAGCGCGGGCAAAAACAGGAAAAAATGGAGCGAACAGGTACGCGAGGGGCCAACAACAATATATGGCCAAAACAGTAGGAAGGGGGGAAAAAGTTTAAAGAGCTGCAAGAGCGGAGTGCAGAGGGGAGGGGAGGCGTATCAGTCGCGAGACGTGCCGTGCATGAGCAGCGCAATAAGATCTTGAGCTGGTTGTGGGCTGCTACCGGAGCTTGCCAGTATGTGCTGCGGAAGAAGATGAGAAATGGCTTGAGGGTGTGGTTGTTGTTGCTGTAAGTGCGGTTGCTGCCGCATCGCCGCGTGAGGAACGTGCATAGGTAGTGTGTTCTGTTGGGAGAACCCGACGCCCGGTGCTCTCTGACCTGCCACCCCTGAATTATCTAGCCCGAGCTGTGCTTGGGCAGGAGCGCGCCCGTCCAACTTACTAGCATGCAAAATGGATACACCGTGGCTGTGATCGACAGAGTTCTGAATGTTAGGGGATACTCCGGGAGGGCCGCGTACTTGAGGACCGGCTGGGTAGCCCATATTACCGCTTGTAAAGTTGTAACCCGGTTGAACAGACCCATTCCCTTGCAAGTGAGGAGATGGTACGCCAACTATCGAGCCCAGGAACTGGGATGGATCGTGTGGAGGACGTCCTCCTAGGTTCGCCAAACCAGGTGGCAATCGTTGTTGTGGGGATGAATGGTGGTGTGTGGCATTAGGAGAGTTGCCGTTGCGAAATGGCTGTTGTACTGGGAGAGCTGAGTTCCGAGGCATATTTGCTTGATTAGGGTACATGGAAGGGAGAGGTGCAGAATACATCTGGTCCACCGCTCGCTGCGGCGGAATGCGTTGTTGGACATTAAATGCGCTAAGTTCATCAAGCGGGTCCTGGAACATCCCACTATCTCGTCGCGACGGGAACGTGGAACGTAAGCCTGGGACCAATCCATTGGGGACGAAGTTGCGGTCGTCCAGGCGATTGTCATACAAGACGTCATGATTCCGTCCCATAGGGGCCAGCTGAGGCTGCCGCGCGGTAGGAATGTTCCCTGGCTGCTGAATAAAAGGCGTTTGACCATAGCCGGAAGGTTGGGCGAGACGCTGTCCCTAATGAACATGAGACATCAAGAGAAGACCTGATCCAAGCAACTGACCTGTGTCGAATTCTGTAGCATTGCAAAGATGTCCTCCATTGTCCTGTTTTCAGAGCCGAGTGTGTACGATTCCCCACCGACAACACCTTGTTGTCTTTGATACGGCAGCAAGGGATGGACAAGGGAACTCAAGTCCTCAGTGGGAGGGACGGCAGGCTGCTCCCGAGATTTGCCATCAAAAAATTTGGCGAAGCGGCTTCCTTTCTGTTGAGGAAAGGGTGAACCTCCGTGACCTCTCTCGCGACCACCGGAGTCGAATAACGGACTCTGACCATTTTGGGTGTTGGGCTGAGGACCAAGGGGGTTCGTAGAGCCCATCTCGGAGTATGCACCCAAGTCAGAGGTTCCACCGTAGGTCATACGGTCGCCCAAAGAAGCAAGAGATTGCCGCCTAAGAATTTCTGATTGTGTTTGAGTGCTGCCTTCGTTTATAAAGCCTGTAAGGCGAGTAGGGTTCACGAGGTTGGAGAAGCCAGGGGGAGGGAGACCGGTGGCGACAGAACTGCGAGCTGTGGAATCTGGATTCGACGTGTCCAGGTCTGCAATCCGATGGGGTCCATTTACTGGATGTTGCAAGGGAGGTGGTGCGTCAAGGGCGGAAGCCGAGATCGAAAATGCGGACGGTTGGTCAGGAGATATGTTCGCCGATGCTGTGGCAGATGGAGTGCGTGAACCGAAAGCAAGCAACCGAGAACCGGGTGGGGGATTGAACTGAGAAGGAATGGGAGACCTAATGGCAGTAGCGGACTGTCTGTCTTGTTGGCCCTGAAGAGCCGCATTGTCAGACGTGGAGGGGTTTGGGAAAAAACGAGACCCAGGAGGCTTCGGAGACTCAATAGATGGAGTTGATGATTCGGTTGATGGAACTGCGGGTGGTGCCATAGCTTCTACCGAAGGTGATGGAACAAAACCCGAAGTGGGTTGTGCCTCTGTTGGAAGTTTCTGGGTAGATGCAGCTGCGTGACGACGATTATGAATATGCAAAAATACCCCACGCCAGAAACATACCGGAGTCAGTCCCAGGAATAAGATACGCAACGGCTGGATCATTCATGGGACCCTTGAGCGAGGCCGCCTTATTTTTCTCCTCCTCGCGCTTGATCATCAACTTGAATAGTTGTATTTCGTCTAGCTGAGGCTCCATGGGCGGTACGGCCTGTGAATCTATTGTCTGTGTGCCACCAGCGTGTTCAGCATTGCCACTTGATCTTGATACCTCAGACTCTCGCTCTTTCCGCTCCTTTTCCTTCATGCCTAGCTTCCATGCTTGAATGCTATCCAGTTCCCCGTTTTCGGCCTGACCACCAAAAATACCGACTCCAGATTCGTTGGGGATGTAGGTATCCATCCAAGCGGGTTCTTTCTCCTCGACTCGGACCCTCGAATCCTTGCGCTCATCTCGGTCCTCATCTCGACTGTGCCCAGGCCTATCGCGCCCATTGGGTCGTTTGGGTTTTGAATCACGTTCATCCATGACCCAGCGGTCGCGTTCTCGATCACGATTGCGGTCAGACTCCCAATTCGACTCTCGCTCACTAACTCGGGAACCACGCTCCTTTTCGCGTTCACGGTCGCGCTCCCTTTCACGAAACTCTTTGTCCCGGAGTTCACGTCGGGCTGCTATACGCTCATCGCGTTTACCATCGTCTCTCCAGCGACGAGGGTCGTCGTTGGTGTCGCGGTCGAGATCTCGGTCACGGCCGTCTCTTCTTCGGTGCTCGTCTCGGTCTCTATCGCGATCTCTGTCTAATTCTCGCTCCCGTCGAGTGGGCGAGGCGTCGCGTCGCTGCCTTGACGAGTCTCGGACCCGTGAGCGTGGTCGTTCGCGGTCGTCACGTTCGCGACGCAAACCATCAGAGCCTACAGGACGGTGTGAACAGCTGTTTGTTTAGACTGATGTTAGCATGAGCTTACGTTCTTCCCGACCTGCACATCTATATAAGCTCACGTGCATGCTTCAAAAGGGAGTATAAGTTACCTCTCCTCCAATCTTCACTCGATTCACCGGCTTTCTTTCTAGAAGACTCCCTTCCGTCGGTCCGGCGAGTTGTCCCTGAGCCGAGGCTGCCCTGAGAAGGGAGCCGCCCCGTGCTCCCAACTAAATGGGGGGCGGAATCCCGCTCTCTGGTTCGGAGGCTGGTGCCGCCAGAAGGAGACGACAGGCGATCCCGGTCGTATTTATCAGAAAGCTACGACTTGTGTTAGATGGAGACAGGTGCGATGGCTACGGGCTCACACTACGAAGTCGCTCCTGGCCTTCCTTGTCCCGAAGGTCCCGTTCACGGTCACGGTCCACATCTTTATCTTTTTCACGCTCGTTAGAGCGAATGGATTGATGCTTGAAGTTTCCCATTTGCGAGGGCTGAGTCAACGTTGACCGGAAGGAGGCGCGTGGGGGAAGCTCCGCTGAAGAGGTGGTGAATGTACGAAGGAGCGTGAAAGAGGGGAATGACGAATGTACCAGCATCTTCCTGATCACGACGGAAACTAAGGAGAGTTAGAACGATGCAGCTATAGATTGCACCTCATGTGGAACACACCGTTTATCCCTGGCTCCTGAGGTGGCGGCAGAAGAATCGGAATCCTTTTTCGACGCATTTTGTTCATTCCATTCTCTGAGGATGATATAGGTAGGAGACAAGAATGGTATATATGGAATTGCATACCCAAACCAATCTTTCAAAAGAGGCATTCCTTGGGGCGGAGAAACAAGAGGAGACTTGTATAGAAACAGAATCTGGGCCTGAGTGTACGAGACAAAAGGACGAAGGGGTGGAGGCGAGTCGTCCGAGGATGCGGTGTCTGTGCCTGGAGGGGGAGACAAGGTAACATTTTGCATTGCTGTTAGAAGGACGTCAGGGGAGATGTGAGAAATTGAATTTAAAGGACGAGTGGACATGGTGTGAGAGGTGAAGACAAGGCGGAAAGAGCAAAGCGGGCCTTGAATGCGATGGAGCGGGCGACGGTGACCCTCTCCCTCAAGCACTTTATCCTCAAGCAACGGGCACTATCTCTCTATCGTACTGCCGTTCGTGCCTCTAGAGGTGACCCTCAACCCTCCTTTTTTACTCTATCTCACCTCCCAACCCCAGTCATTCCCGACTCCGCGACCCGAAAAGAAACAATCTCGTGGATCAGAGCAGAATTCGAAAGGAACAAACACATCGCTGACTTGGTTGGTCTAAATATCCCTTCTCTCACTTGCCCACCCACTCTTCATTCCCATTCCCAGGACATCATAGAGACCAAGTTGAGAGCTGGCCGTCGGGAGCTCGAACGGGTTTTTCCCTATCGTTCAGAACGCAATCCTCCGTCTTGAGTGTCTTGGTAATTTAAAATAGTCACCTGTCGTCTAGCCCATCAATGGATTTGTTCCTTTCTTCGTCGAACGCTGTTTGACTGCGGATGCTCATTCCGCTTCCACTGTCCACATTTGACGTGAATAGTCGTTCTACTAGTCCGCAGGTCGCTCTAGTCCGCAGGGGAGCAACTGCGGGAAACAGCGTAGCTATCTGCCTTTCCAATCGAGACAATCGAATTCCTCTTCTCTCTTTCTTCAGACACTTATGAGCACTACAGAAGCTCATTCCACTGCGTGACTGCACTCCGGCCCGTCGGGGAGCAATCGCAGCAGCTACGCCGTTATCTGCCTTCCGATCGAGCCAATGTCTTTAGGCGCCCGTGAGCACCTTATATCGCCCACACGTTCCTACGGCTCTTGTCCTAGGGTTCCCCCCAATCTCTCGCCGTGCCACCGCCACTCACCCACCACTCGCCATCTTACCCACCTTACTCTTCATTCCTAGGATGGAGCTTTTCATTCGTGACCTATCATCTCAAGCCACCTCGGTGGACATCAAATGCGCATTTGCGGATGAACTTCACAGCCCTCGCTATCTCCCGCAGTCGGGGCAGCTGTGGAATTTTCATGTCAAGCTTTTCCCACCAAGGCGGAAAGGACAAGCCCACGGGGGTTGCGGGAAAGTGACCGTCCCAGAAGAATATCTTGGTCACTGTCTCCTTCAGGACTTCGGTGGCAATTCCCGCCGCCTATCAATCGCGGGGAAAAGGATACAGCTGAAAACCAGCAAGGATGCGCCTGACGCCGCTATTTTGGAGAAGATTCGTCATGAGCCCTACGTATCACCAGAGGTTGAACAGCGTCTAGCAGAAATACACGAATCCTTCCAACAGAAGACGGTTGAGATACATACCCTTCAGCTGGGATGGGAGACACGAGGCGGGGTATTCTCCGTTGAGTGGGAGAAAGAGTTTCAAGCGGACTGCCATTTGGCATTCAGCGACACGAGAAGGGAAATTCGAATAAGACATATAGAGCAACCAAACATCGTTCTATCTATCGCCATCCCGTGGTCGCAGATCAGTTGGTCTGCAACGTATCACACAGACGAAGGCCATCCGGCCATCTTTCTTTCATTATATTCTCCTCCCATCTTCGACACCGAGAACACCTATCAAGCCCTAATCCAGTCCGTCCTAGGCCCTCAAGTGATCGCTCCACTGAAGCGCCAACGGGTGCTCGAGCTTTATCCCGACGATGGCGACTTCATTCGTGTATTACCTTACACGACTTTGAGTATTCGACTTCTTTGTCGCAGGACGGCTGATCTGAAGACTTTTAAAACCCTCTGCAAGACCGCGCATCTTTCAGCACCGAAGGACTATCGATATCATGCAGAGCATTTGGCACTTTTCTCGGAGAACAATTTAGAACGATATCGTCGGTGGACAAGTACGCTCGACTGGTCCGTCGCTTTCCAGCTCGAATCCCTGCTCCGAGGGCGCATTGCAGATGCAAACGAAATTTTTTCTATTCGTCGTATCGTCACCGACATGTTGGATCACAAAGGAGCCGATCACACTGCCAATTTCTTGCGTTTTGTGGCCCACGATCCCTCTTTTGAGGTCCAGGGCGTCGACGAAGGTGCATTCGCGGACGCTATCGAGCGTTATGCGAATGATTTTTCCTGGTCACCATCCCCACACCCGTGGGGTCCAAAGGACGGGATTTTCAACTGTCTTCATGTTTCCATCTCCCCAACGTCGATGACTCTCGGTGGACCATATCCAGAGCGTTCCAACCGCGTCCTGCGGACATACGCCGATAATTACGACTCATTCATTCGCGTCAGTTTTGTAGAGGAGACTAAATTACGGTATCAGCAGGATCGCGAGATCGACGGGCCAGCATTCATAGGCCGCTGGGTGTCTCCCGTCCTACACAATGGCTTTACGATAGCTGGCAGACAATTCCAGTTCCTGGCCTACTCCCAATCAGCACTCAAGACACACACCGTATGGTTTGTAAAGAATTTCCGAGATCCTGAAGGCAACTTGATCACAGCCGCCACCATCATCGAGCGCCTAGGAACGTTCCATGACGTCGAATGTGATCGTAAATTGATCTACTGCCCAGCTCGCTATGCGGCGAGGATATCGCAGGCGTTCACAACAACAGACTCGAGTGTCTCCGTCCCTGCCGAAGAAATTATCTTAGAAGACGACATCGAGTCGGAAGACGGGAAATACTGTTTTACTGATGGCGTCGGCACCATGTCTGCACAGATTGCCAGGAAGATATGGAGAGCTTTTCAAAAGAGGGGTTCACGATCGACACGCAGAAATCTCACATATTCCCGAGCCTTTCAAATCCGTCTCGGAGGGGCAAAAGGCATGCTGAGCGTGGATCACAAATTGAAAGGCGACTTGGTCATCCTTCGACCCTCTATGATAAAGTTCAACGCACCGCATTCCACAGATGTGGAGATCGCCCGAGCCTTTGTTCGACCAAGCAAGTATTACTTAAATCGACCTTTGATTATGGTACTGGAAGGCCTAGGCATCCGTTATGAGGTATTCAAGAAACTGCAAGATGCCGCGGTTCGGGAGGTCAACGATGCCACAACTTCTTTGGAGAAAGCCGCCAAGACCATGGACCAGTTCGGTCTCGCTAGTTCCTACCGCCTATCCTCGACGTTGGTCCACCTAGCCAAGCTTGACATAATTCCCTCCATCATGGGCGACTTCTATGACCGGATGATTGAGATCACCATCCACCATGTTTTACGAGATCTGAAACACCATGCCCGTATCCCCGTCGACGAAGGTTATACCCTTGTTGGCGTCGCAGACATTCACGGCTATCTCCAGGAAGGCGAAGTTTTTGCCTGTGCCACCATATCAGAGACCGGCTTAATCCATTACCTGGAGGGCGACGTGCTCGTTTCGCGGTCTCCTATCATTCATCCCGGTGACGTCCAAGTAGTTCGTGCAATTGGACAACCCCCTCTTGGATCGCCTTTTAATAAGGAGCCCCTGATGAACACTATCGTATTTTCTGTGAAAGGTAGCGAAACATTTCGAACTTTACTTACCCAATCATTTATTCACTCTTCCTGCAGGTACCCGGCCATTGTCATCATGCCTGGGCGGTGGCGACCTAGACGGAGATGTGTATAATGTAGCATTCCTCGAAGACCTTCACCCCTCGCAAAATTTTCGCCCAGCAGAATATAAACCCGCTACAAGGAAAGAACTCTCACGACCAAGTACCATGGATGATGTAGCAGATTTTGTTGCAGATTATATCAATAGCGATGTAAGCGTCGCCATCTACGTTCTTTGTATAATTTTCCGACCTTTTTCTTACCGACACCCACAGATCTTGGGCTTGGTGGCGATTAATTGGCTTTTGATTGCCGATCTCAACGGCATCTTCCACGAGGATTGCTTAAAATTATGCCAGATTCACAGCGATGCTGTCGACTATCCCAAGAACGGGACACCGGTGTCAATAGACACAGTACCGAAACCGAAGTCAAAACACAAGCCAGACTGGCAGGCGCCCGAGACGGTCGACTTGAATTCCGCGGACAATTTCTATCCAAGTTCAAAAGCCATTGGGAGACTTTTTAGAGCTATCGATTTGTCCGAAGTGCAGACGCACGTCTGGGCTGCGCGCCGGAAGAGGCATCAAGTTCGCGAGGACCAACCCGAGGCAGATTTAGATGAAGTATTCGCGGCTCTCTGCATGAATGATAGAGAGGACGACCCCTTGGAATCGGTCGTGAAGAGCCGCGTCGCAGAATTTATCTCCGTCGACGACCCCGACAGCGAATCCGTGAAGCTCACCATCGAGTCCTTGGACCGATACTCCATAGATTTGCAAGGTATATGCGCCTGTAATGCGATCCAGCGTCACAAGACCGCCACGCTCAGCGAAGAAGAGGCCGTAGTTGGCACAATAGTTGCCAAATGCTCTCAAAGGCGTAAGAGGAAAGACGCCATGTCACAATTGCGAGAGCAGACCAGCTTCCTCGTCAAGGGCGTTCGGGACGAGCTATCAGGCGACGATGACAGCTCTCAACACGATTGGTTGGCAACGGCCTGGACGGCCTGGAAAGTGTCGCGGCAGCTTAAGGACCGCTTTGGCGCACACAGTTACGGATGGATTGCGTTGGGTGAGGTGTTCGATGCTATGAAAGCTATCGAGCAAGACAAGACAGGATGAGTAGTTCCCGCAGGTATAAGATCTAGGATCGATCCATTGTATTCATAAAACAGAGCTTGTATTCGTCGGTTAAGACAACCGTATTTTATGCACGCAACATCTGGGGAGTATACAGTATAGTATATGCATACACAACTATGCCTGATTTCGTAGGACTAGAAGCATTCAGGTCAGCAAAGGTCACGAACAGTAAGACGACATGTAACATTACCTAGGATTACAGAGTCGCCCCTGAACAACACCGTCAACAAAGCGCTGGTAGCAAGAAGGTCCAGACTTACCGTAAAAACATCTTGCTGATAAACCGGTCTTTGTTGATAGGTTTTTTCCCCTTTCCTTTCGGGATCTCCGTCCACATCTGAGAGAGGTGTTATCTCGAAACGTTCGGTCTGTAAGGGGATACTACTTACCTCTTTCACGTTTTCCAATACCTAAGACAAGAATTCAGTCACTGAGAATGACTCGGAAAAAAGAACCAACCATATTGCTATGTCTATCAAATGCCTTGACACGCGCGAGTAGCTTCTTGTTGTTTCGCAGGGCAATAAGAACCTGTGTGTGATTCCTGACTGCTTGCTGAAGGACAGACAAGGGTCCTTGACTGATTTCATGCTCTTCTAGCTGGCGCAGCTGCGCCTCGTCTAGTTCGGATTTGGGAACGTGAACATACTGACTGTATCGAAATTTTTAAGTACGTCGATCCAATGTAAGAGGGATGGGGCTCACCTCATCGTTGTGGAAGTGCTGAAACTTGATTGAGGCTGTAAGAGAGCGTGTGTTGTGTTTACTCATTGTTTGACTATTCACGCATATTCACGGGCCGCGCCGCAATTGCGAACTTCCTGACTCGCAACTCAGCTTTTCAAAACTCGCAAGTAGCAGGTCATGGGGCGCTTGCGACAAAAGGGAAAGGCTGGTGCTGCAAAGGCCTATGTTACGCGGACCAAGGCAGTCAAAAAGCTTCAATGCTCTCTTGCGGATTTTCGCCGGTTGTGTATATTGAAAGGTGCGCTGAAATTTTGCCTGAACCGTGGACGATCCATCGATCTCGGTCTTCTAGGTATCTTCCCTCGTGAACCGCGTCACAGAAAACGTGCCAATAAAGGGTCCTCTGCACCGACATCCTTCTATTACGCGAAAGATATCGCCTATCTTGCGCATGAACCTGTCTTGAAGAAACTAAGGGAGCACAAAGCCTTCGCCAAGAAACTTGCTCGGGCATTAGGGAGAGGAGAGTGGAGTAGCGCAAAAAGTCTGGAGGAAAATAAACCTGTGTACCGCTTGGACCATATTATCAAGGAGAGGTGAGTAGTAAATGGCTTGACCTGATAATTGCCTGTAACCGTCGATTTTCGTCCACAGATATTCCACATTTACCGATGCCGTTCGCGACATCGATGATGCGTTATGCATGATCTTTCTGTTCGCCTCACTCCCCTCAAAAGACCGAATTTCGGCGTCCTTGGTAGAGAACTGCTCTCGCCTGGCTGCTGAGTGGCAACTGTATGTTATGCGTACACATTCTCTTCGCAAAGTGTTCCTTTCAATCAAAGGTGTTTACTATCAAGCGGAGATTATGGACCAACCAGTCACATGGCTTGTTCCTTACCAATTCACCCAAAACGTAGGTTCGCTCTGTCTTTTCGTCAGCCTGATGGTGACATAGTACACAGATACCCTCAGACGTCGACGTCCGAGTGATGCTCACTTTCTTAGAGCTCTATCAAACACTTCTGGGATTCGTCTTCTTTAAATTATATACGGACATTGGTCTGGTTTATCCTCCCCCCTTGGACCTGAACAAACAAGATTCTGGGGCAGGCATAGGTGCTTTCATACTTGAAGACAGTACTCGTAACAATTTACTCTCTACTTCACCACCGGCGAGTAATGGACAAAGCCAGGACAAGAAAGTCTCAAGTAAGCTTGTTCGTCAGACGATTGAGGCACTCGCACGATCTAGCGTTTCGGAGGGGGGACATGAGGCCGATGTTCTCCCGCATAGCGCCGAAAAGGAAGATCAAGACGAAGAGTTTGTCTTGCGACCCTCAGCATCACACCCCGAGGACGCGGCCAATCTTCCCACACTGCATTCCTTATCATCGTTTCCGCAATCATATGCATACCACCTTTTCGCGCCATATACATTTTTCCTATCACGCGAAACCTCTAGACCCATCTTCGAATTCATTGTGCGCTGCTTGGGTGGCCGGATCGGTTGGTCTGATACATCTGGGAGCGGGTCACCCTTCGGCGAGACTGATGACACGATCACGCACGTCATCATCGATCGCCCGTCGATTCGACGATCGGACGAGACAGAGGCTGAGCGGAGTCGTAGGCAACAACGAAAATACGTCCAGCCACAGTGGATCGTGGATTGTATCAACAGTGGAAAGATTTTATTGGAGGAGCCGTACTTGCAAGGCAAAACTCTCCCCCCACATCTCAGCCCTTTCGGCGACCGCGAGGGAGCTTATGACCCGCGAGCTGCTATTGCCGAAGAAGATACCGCTATGGATGACGAAGGGGAGGAGAATGGAATTACGGAGGAGGACGAATCGGGTGATGGTAAGAGCCAGAGCGAGCACTCTACAAATGAGCCGCTGGCAGTAGTGATGAAGGCTGCTCACTCCAATCCTGCTGATATACGGGTTGCGGAGCTGCACGCCGAAGCAGCGGGAATGGACTACGGGACTTTCGAGAGAAAGCTTGCCAAGTCGGCGATCAAGGCGACGCGAGTGCAGGAACCAGCTAACGGGGTGGAGGACATGAACAAGATGCTGTTGAGCAACAAGCAACGGAAGCTGTATGAGAAAATCAAATACAGCGAACGAAAACGCCAAGCGGAGGTAGGCTCGGAAGAATTCGTGGTAAACTATATGGCTGATTATCCCGACTGACAGAACGCAAAACTAGAGCAAAGGAGAAAGCAATTACACAAGGCGCAGCGGCAGCCGACATCAGGCTAATTTGATGGGCCAGGGCTGGGTGAGCTGTGGGTGTATCGTAATGTTGTACACATAAACACTCCTTACATAATACAACTTCGCCGCACTGCCCACTCACTGGCACGACATCATCCGGGTAGGGATCCGATCTACTACAACACACGGTGAGTGTATCGCGGCGGAGCGAATGGTTAGGTTCGGCTGGCCAGTCAAGACTAAATATTCTGTGCCACCTCCGGAGACAAACACGTACACCCCACCCAGGTACCAAGAAGAACGTCATGCTTCAACTGTGCCCTTTCCAAGCACCATCACCTCCACTGTCCCCACTAACACCACTACAAACACCACCCAGACAACTCATTTCCTCTCACTACCCATCTCGAGAAGGCGGCAGGAGCAACGAGTTGACCCTCCGCAGCGCTTGAGCATGCACGATATGCGGCCTTACCAAGCAGGCTTGGATCACCAGAGGACACAAGGGACATCCAGTCCGAGGGAGAAGTCTCTTCCTCCTACCCCCAGTTCCTCAAACGAGGACGTTCGTGTCAATCATATACGGCGCACCGAGTCATCTATTTCTATCGAGAACCAATCGTTGTCGCATAGACCAAGTAACCAATTTCCTCTACCAACCATGGCTTCGCCTCCAATGCGACCTTCCCCGTCCCAGGCTAAAATCGCGTTAGCTCAAGCTGCCTTGGCAATCGGGCTTCCCCATGGCATGCCCCAAGCCTCTGCTTCCTCTTCCCGCTCGGATGTCACCTCCACGGCTTTCCTGACTATTCCCCAACTTAGTCAACCCCCAGTCCCGTCTTCCGGCTTACGACGCGCAAAAAGTCTTCACCAACTATCACGAACCTTCTGGAGAGATGATAATGATAACACACATGCTAGTCCTGAAAGACCAAGTAGATCTCGCAGGATCTCCTTTGGTCCTGCTGACGCTCTAGACTCAGAAGGGAATGGAGATGGAAACACTGTGGAGGATATTCCTTCACACATAACACCTCCAAGGAAATCCCTCACCAGAAAAGCTTCATTTTGGCACCGGAAGCACAATGATTTCTTGAAACCCGCCGTCGCACTACCGCCAGCAGACCCCTCTCGTAATTCTTTTGATCATTTATCACATATACTACCCTCGCTTCCACCCCTGACACCCCTCCGCTTTGATACCAATATCTTATGCTCTTCTCATTCATCACAAAAGGAAGAGCACTTGCCGCCTTCGCCTCCTGGGTTGAACCGACATAGCGAGTCTCGCAACCGCCCTCTTCCTCCGAGCCTTACAGCCAGTAGTCCAGATCTCTCTGTGCAAACGTTGCAAACACAGTCTTCTCGACGACGACGACCTCTTACAGCAGATTCTGCTGCCGATCGTTCTCGCACACTGTCCTATGTGCACCCTCCTGACCATTCCTCTCCTCTAGTTCCTACACCTCTACAGAACCCAGACGTAGCTACCCCCAGACAGACCGCCCGACCGCGCTCTCAAACAAACCCTGCTTCTCTTCTTCATCGACTTTCCAGCAATATCTTTTCGTTCAGCTCTTCCTCGCTATCACCGCCTACCAGCGGAACAAACCGAGCTCATACGAACCACTCCCCCATAGCTTCACCCCGTGCTTCAACTTCAAAACTTCCCCCTCCCAAGCCGCGCCCGGATGGGGAATCGCCTGTGGCTTATGTGGACCGACTACTCGGTACGATTAGCAAAGCAGAGGTTGCGTCTGTACTGGCTTCTAGGTATGACCCATTTGTGTGCGAGATTGAATCTAGACCATGACATTTTGACCCTGAAGCGGGGAGAGTTTTTATACGAACGCGCTCCAAGCATATATCGATCGCTTTAACTTTGACGAGGATCCTCTAGATGTTGCATTACGGAAGCTACTTATGGACGTGGGTTTACCGCGAGAAACACAACAAATTGACCGTGTCATGGAAACATTTGCCAAGAGATATCTCATGTGCAACCGAAACTTGTTTATTTCCGATGGTATGTTGTCATTCCACCATAACGCGAGCTGCGACACTCATTATCACAAGATCATCCCTATATCCTTGCCTTCAGCTTGATCATGCTTCACACGGATGCGTTCAACAAGTCCAACAAACGAAAGATGACGAAGGCTGATTATATCAAAAATACCCAGCTCGCCGGTATTTATCCTGAGGTCCTCGAGGTAAGAGGAAGACTGGCGTGGCTACGTGCCTCACTGACACCATTTTTCCAGTACTACTATGACAACATCGTGTTCGCTCCTTTCATTTTCGTAGAAGATCCTGTAGAGGCAAATCTACAGCGTAATCTCGATAGCGTCCCAAGCCGATCACTTTCTAGGTTCCCTACCCAGCATTCCTTACCAGGAAATGGCGGCACTGTGACGCTTCTGGGAAAGACCGACAAAATTGACCCATACTATCTGATTGTGAAGGCGAGCGACCTTCAGTATTGACATTTGCACTTCTGATCACCGTCCATTCTTAGAATCTTCTTGATCCTTTACGTGTGAATGTTGAACAATACATTCCTTTCGAAAACCAATACTCCTACAAAGACAATTCGGGAGTGTGGAATGAAGAGAGCATGCACAAAATCTTCATCAATGCTGGTATGATTGAAGTTGTTGGGTCAAATAGGCGAATGTCCACCTTGGGGTTTGCACTCAACTTTGGAGGCACTGGCGCTACCCATCAAAATAGTCGCCAGCTCTCGGTCCCTACATACTCTCCTCATCAGGATTCAGCGCTCAGGGTTGTCCAGGTCGGTTTGCTTTATCGGAGGGACACCTCGCTGGACGTTGGCAAGCGGGTCAAGGCTGGCAAGTGGCGGTTGTGGAGTGTCATCCTCACAAATTCTCAGTTGTTATTCTTCCGGGATCAAGCCTGGGCTACCAGCCTGCAAGAACAAACGAGATTCCGCAACAAACAGATTCTCGTCCCACCTGTTCCACTACTCAAGCCAGACGAAGTGCTGTCCTTAAAGGACTCTGTAGCTCTACATGATCGCTCTCATGACAAGGTTGGACCTTGTCTGACACTTTGTCGCTTTATCTATTGCTAAGATCAATATTTGGCAGCATTACTCTTTTCTCCTTATATCGGGCGATCGGCGACCTTTTCTTCTCAAAGCGCCTGGGGAGGAGGACGTCAACAGCTGGGTTTCATGCATTAACTACGCGAGTGCCTTCAAGACGACAGGTGTCTCTATGCGTGCTCCCGGTATGTCTGGAAAGGATGTTGAGTTAATGGGTGTGGCAGCCGCTGCATCTCATTTGCGAGATATACAGAGTGCCAGCTCCGATTCTGAAACATCGCGAATCAGTGCCTGGAGCCGAAACTCGGGTGACTTTATTGATAGGCTTTCCAGCTCTCCCAACGTTCCCTACACTGTCTCCAGGTCACAACGATCCAAAATTATTAATGGTCACGAGGATATGGATCTAGATGTTCCTAGTGCCCAGAATAACATTGGCGCGCATCAACTTAAAGCTACTTTTCATCAAGTGAAGGCCGATCTGGCCGCAGGGCGGTGGACACCTCCCGGTGCACCCATTGCAAGACCTGATGGACGCCCTCGTGCGCATAGCCTAGAGTGCGCAGTCCAACCGTCGTCGGCTCCCCTTCCAGAGGACTCGGAATGCAATCGAGTCTCCGTTCGCACTCGGGTCATCCAAGCCAAGCTCGCGGAACTTGATTCGAAGATACATTCATTGCAACTTCAAGAGGAATCTGATTTGCGTTTACTTCGCAACATTGCCGTCCTTACACCCTTTCAACGAGCGACACGCGGAAAGCTTGGGATGATCGTTTTACAGACATCCAGACGAATACAAACGACCCGACTTGTGCTTGGAATACAGCTTTGTCACGAAGAAGTCCTGTCCAACGACCTCGTTGCCCAAGAGAGGGAATGGCGTCGGGCTAAGACAATCGCCTTGAAAGCCGCAACTGACACATTACAAAGTCGATGTGAACCAAGTATTCCCCGCATTATACCGCCACTCTTGGATCAACCCATGATCAATCCTTCTGGTGATTCACACCGCTCTCCTGAGGGCTTACACCCTCCAGAGTCGTCAATCGCCGAGTCTTTTCACTCCGCGCTCGATTTCGACTGGACGGTCTCCGCAACAGAAGAATGGCCCGACTCACCAATTGTTTCCGTGAGGAACAGTACGCCGACTGACACGCCGAGGGCACTCTCGCCAGCTCGGACAGCGGACGGAACGGCTACACCCGAACCGGGGTCATCACACGAGACACCCAACGCACAGCAAGAGGAACTAGACGAGGAGGCGGAACAATGGGACCAGACACGCGCAGCCAAGCGGGTATCGCTCGTGAGGATGCCGTCCACCTTGAATGTGTCTCTCGGACGTCTTGGAAGTGTCTCTGGTACTGGCTCAGTTTGGGTGACACACTCGCCTCGTTCCGAGCCTAAACCGTGACATGACCGTGTCCAGCACTATCTGCGCATTCTGACCACGACATCTTTCTGGAGGCAATATTTAACACTTGTTTATTTATTAAATTGGACGAATACGCTCATTTTTTTTTTTTACTTACGCCAATGTCTAGACAGGATTTCATATGTTGTACTCATTGTAATATCATAGTTTACTCTGGCAATAATGGATATCAGGCAAACTGCTATCTTCCAAAGGGAAAGTGTGAGGGGTACAGTAATAGTCTCCACGACGACGGCACGACGAGGGACTGCCATGCCAGCGGGATTTTCATAGCTTCCGTCCTTACGTTACGTACGACCAATTGTGTCAGCGGAGATTAACATGAATAGCCGCAAAACGAATGGCCATGCAATCGGTTCTTGGGATATCGCACTAATGTTGACAGCTCGGCGCTTTCAGCCTTTTTACCTTCACTGTTCACACGGAACGATATTTAGTTCTGTTCTGCTGTTCTGCGCTTCTCTTCCTTTCCCCAAGTTCTTTTCGCGGTCCCATCCAGGTCGTTGACACTACGAGCAATCCTCCGAGTCCGACTCGGTAGGGGTAGGGTAACCATCGCTCGTCGCTACTTTCAGCCCCGGCCCCCGTGATCCCCGGCAGGTCTGTACTGTGCACTTTCCCCGTGCCTGTTTCCATCATCTAATGCCTCATGTCCCACTCTAGACCGCACTTCCGTAGCATCAATGACTGTGCAATTCCCTCCTACCACGAATGATCTTGATAACAAGGAGAAACAGAGGCGGCTGAGGCAACACCGGAAACTGAGCCAGATCTTTGGGGAACTACCTCGGGATGATACCGATCAACCCCATCTAGAAGGATGCAATGGGCCAGCCGTGGAGTCAGCATCAACGGATCACCCACAGCAACGTCAGCAACATATTCGTTTTTCAAAACACTCATTAGTTGACTCAGATTCCCCTTGTCGTCCCTTTCGTTTCCCACTTAAATCCCGCTCTCCAGAAGGGAACAAGATGTCTTCGCGGGACGCTCTGGGACGGAGCACCTCTACGAGACGTCAACCGACTCACCCTTCTCATATTAGTCAACTCGAATCGGCACAGTTTGGTCTTGGTCGATTGCGCAGAGCGGGGTCAACGGGATCGACCGGGTCTGATGAGAGCGCTCGAGGCGCTGGTCATCTGTCCATCGTAGAAAACAAGCCGACCAGGTCCACCAGCCTCCGCATAATCAATCGCCAGGCAGGGCTGAAAGACAAGTCGAGACGACGGACTGTTCTTAACCCAGACACTGATGCTATTCAAGCGCACTCTCGAAGGTCCACTGAACTCTTTACGCCCACACATTCTCAGAGAAGGAGTGTGACGCTCTGGACGAGGAGGAGAATCGCGAAAGACGACCCCGCGCATCAGCACCGCTCCGCGGCTGATCAGGATCGGGAAGATGATGGCTCAGCCGATTTAAACCAGCCATTAACGGAGGCTCAGAGGATTCAGAGCATCCGCAGAGGGAGGAAACTGGCGCAGGTATGACCTGATTTGAATCTTTTTGTCCCCAGTCACGAAATGTACTTTGCAGCTCTTCGGGGCAGAGCCTCCAATAGCCTTGTACAGGGTGACATCTCCTTTTGAAGATGACTCGCCAGCATCGCCCAGCGCGATCACGGAAGAGAGTATAGAGTATCTTGCTCTTCCCTCGAGCGACTTACCTTCCTTACCTTCCATATATCCCGACGACCGTTCCTCGATGCACTTATCTCACACAACCATATCTCCGATCTCGACGTCTTTCGCATCTTCCGACTCTACGGCCGATCCATTTCAAGAACCCGAGAGTGAACAGAGACCAGCAACGCCGGCAGTTCAGTCTCAAACTTCCAATGACAATCCGGACTCGGTAGTACAACCGCAAGATCCTCACGAGCGATCCGATGACAGCGCCACCGTGACATTTCGCAGGCGTCGGTTACAAGCAGCCAAGTTGGCTCGATTCTTCGGTATCGCTTACAACGACTTGACAAATCCTGCGGCCGGTTCAAGAAATCAGCCTGAAAGAAGGGGAACACCTTCAGCAGACGTCGGCGTCAAGATACAGGAGCGTGGTTGGTTCTGGGGTCGCACGGAAGGTGGATACAGCAGCAGGGCAAGGGGACAAGATGCAGACATGAATGACGTAATAGCACTCCTGCGGCAGATGCCGCGAGCGTGATGAGGATATCTATCTAGATCTAGTTTAGTTTATGGGGGTAGCCGAGTTCCGGGAGAATCTAACTGTATGGACCCTCTCTTCTTTGTCAAGTGGCCGTCCGCGCCCCTCACAGAATCCCTCGTCAGAAAGGCTCTCCTCGCACTTCCGAACATAAACAGTGCATCCATCTATTCCATTCAGCCTCAATCATTCAGCAAACTCATCCAGTGGTCGTCATATGATGAGATTGATCACGAGTTGACTCATTCTGCCCATCATGATGCCAGTACTATTCGAGTTCGATCATCATCGTATGTCATCCGAAAAGCCCTCATCAGGAAGCATTTCCTTTCCCGCTGCATTCATTCGTATTTGACGAAAAACCCCGACTCGGTCATACGAACTGCGGTACCAAGGACTTGGGAGATAGAAATATCCTTCGCGGACGAACTCGATGATTTATGGGCGGACGAACTCTGGGATTTGTCTGATATATTGGACAAGTTGATGATTGCATCACCAGAAACGAATGGTCGGTGGTGGATTCTGAAACCAGGAATGGCCGACCGTGGAATGGGGATCAGATTGTTTAATTCAAAGGACGGTCTCCGACGCGTACTTGATGAATTTGATGAAGATGATTCAGGTGGCGAAGGTGACGATGATGATGATGATGATGATGATGATGATGATGGAGCCACCACGCACCATAACACGTCCGTTGTGATCTCGCAATTACGCCACTTTGTGATTCAGGCAAGTAGTGGATTCTTATCTTTTGCACGTATTTTGATGGCAATCTCTACATGATCTCAAAAAAACGAATAGGAATACCTGACCAACCCTCTCCTACTGGATCCGCGAGAAATTTCCCTTCCCCCGCCGTATGGAGGAAACTCTTCACGACCCATCGATCAACTGCAAGGTCATAAGGTTCGTACTAACGTTCCGTCACAGAGCCGCGATGATGTCAACATTTTTGTCACCAAAACTTGTTTCATAACCATCTAGTTTCACATTCGAGTGTATTGCGTCGCCTCTGGGGATCTCACAGTCTATTTCTACACGCGTATGTTGGCGCTGTTCTCATCGAAACCCTTTGCATTGCCCTTGCCCACGCCCACGCTCACGCCGGACGGCGATAGTACAATTGATCTCGCACCTCACTTGACGAATTCATCGCTGCAAACAACACACCGAGGAGAAGGAGAAGAGAACGTACGCTTACTGGATGAATTGCTTGGCTTCCACATCTTGTCCCGCGGCGGCGGCGGCGGCGGCAGCAGCGGTGCCCCCGATTTTTTACCCGGTACTACTACTAGCGATCCCGATTCAACTCTGACTTCGGACCATCTTTCGAACATTCAAGATCAAATATCAGACGCACTCGCAGAAACCTTCACGGCTGCGCTCCAGTCGCCCATACACTTTCAGGTTCGATCATTTCCGTTGTTTCCGTGGAAACAGATGGATGCAATTAAATATAAACTGTACTGTACTTACTTGGGAGCTCCTACAGCCATTGCCTAACGCCTTCGAACTCTATGGAGTTGACTTTCTCGTCGAACACATCGCATCGCCTCAACCACAGTTATGTGTCAAGCTTCTCGAAATCAACGCAGAACCCGCGATAGAGCTCACTGGTCCTCGGCTCACCTGGGCCTTGGAAGATCTTTTCAACGCAGTTGCTTGCGTTTGTGTTGATCCCTTTGTGCGGGACATCCCAGTCGAAGCTTGGCCGGTTGGTCAGACGAGACATTATCTCAGGAAATGCCTCCAGACGACGGTTAGAGGGTGCTAAGAAGATGCGGAAGCGGAAAAGCAAGTTTATGCTACATGACTCGAACTACGGTCTGTATATTACAAGCTCTACATTCTACTCCGCTATACAAGAGGTCCCAGTTGAGTGGGAATGGGGTTCAAAGTACCGTTGACCGAACTCCTTTCCTTTTGGCAGTTACTTTTGTTATGACAATACCCAAGAAAGCATATGACAACGTAGAGCATAACGTCGGCAAATGTTCAAGCTAGAAGTCGTGTCAGTATGTTTGAGCTAGTCTTCTTAATCATCTCCTTTAGTCTATTTATGTCCTGTGGACTGACATTGGCGATGTCCGCCATGAGGTATGCAACGTCGCCCTTGGAATCGGAGTATTGCTTCTCCACGTTATAGGGTGAAAGCACCTCGTTGACTTGCTTGAGCACGCCAGGCTGGTTGACGTGAACGTGGCAAATGCGGATGTGGTCGGGCTGCTCGGTGGTGATGGCACGGAGGTCCACCTCCGGGAAATTGACAGCGCCAACCGTTGAGCCGAAATCGAGATATCGAGTGAGCGCGCCTGAGACTTCCTCGCCAATCATCCTCTGGGCCTCTTCGGTGGAACCCCCGATATGCGGCGTGAGGATAATATTTTTCAACGCGAGGAGTTCGTCTGTCCACGGATTTAGCTGGACGTCAAAGGGAGCGCCGTTTGCACCGGGTTCGTGGGGGAAAACGTCGAGAGCCGCGCCGGCTATATGTCCCGATTGCGCGGCCTTGATTAGCGCGGGAATGTCCACGACGCTACCGCGTGCGTTATTGATTAGGTACGAGCCCTTCTTCATCTGCGCCAACTGCTTGTCCGAAATCATATTCCTCGTCTCGGGAAGGTCTGGCACGTGAAGGGTGACGAAATCCGACTGCCCGAGCAGCGCGGACAACGATTCGACTTGTCGAGCGGAACCGAGCGGCATGAGGTTGATGACGTCGTAAAAGAGGACGCGCATCCCGAACGCTTCTGCGAGCACGGAGAGTTGGGAACCTATGTGACCATACCCGACGATCCCAAGGGTCTTCCCACGGATCTCCCAGCAGCCCTTGGACTGCTTGTTCCAGATACCCTGACGCAGCTCAAAGGCACGCTCAAAGTATTGCCGGGCAAGTGCGATGACCTCCGACACGACGAGCTCCGCCACGGAACGTGAGTTGGAGAAGGGTGAGTTGAAGACAGGAATGCCAGCTTTTCCAGCAGTGTCTAGATCAACTTGGTTTACGCCGATGCAGAAGCATCCGATAACGAGGAGCTAAGAGATGCCACAGGCAAGATGTCAGTTGAGACCAGCGTCTATCTGGACAAGTCATAGATACCTTTGAAGCAGCCTTTATGACTCTTTCAGTGATCTTGGTCTTGCTAGCGAATGCCGATAGCGTGGTAATTGGCCGATTTGCTGGACGAGGTCATCCTCGTTCATCGCCTTTTTGTGGTGATCGACTTGCCAACCATTGGCTTGAAAGGATTTAACGGCGTCTTGGCTAATATTTTCTAATAAAAGTATACGCAAATCTCCATTTTCGATCGGATGTAATACTTTAGGCTGCCGCACTTGTCCGGGGGAAGTCCACGCATTGCCATGAAGGCGCTCGAGGATTAGTGATGGCGCCTGGGGAGACAGGGAGACGGCATGGATGGACTTTGAGGGGATTGGGATAGGAGCGGATGGCATGTCTAGGGATTTTTAACGATGTTGTCGTACTAATTTATAGTCGGCTCGAGTCACCCCGCAATTTTTATTCGTTTTGAAATTTTCAGCTGACGTCTTTCTGTCGAACGCCAGATTATGTTTTACAGACCTTCCCACGCCGATGCGTCTCTTTCTCCTTGATTACGGAGCAGGCAATGTTCAGAGCCTTGCAAACACCCTCGGGAATCTTGGTCATTCTTTCAAATGGATCACATCACCAGCAGACTTTGATGATGCAACAGTGAGCTTAGCAATCCGCCTTTCTATCGCCCTGTGTTCATCATCTCGAAATCTGTCCAGTGTGTCATCTTCCCTGGCGTGGGAGCTTTCCAAACCTGCTGTCGATGGCTTGACATCGCGCGGGTTTCTCGAGCCTCTACGACAATATATCGCCTCTGGTCGGCCTTACTTTGGGATATGCATCGGCATGCAGATCCTTTTCCAGTCCTCGTCCGAGGGCTCTGCCCCGGGTCTGGGCATCATCCCGAGCAAGATCGACATATTCTCTAGCGGGGACAAGACTGTTCCTCACATGGGATGGAATTCCGTACATCTCCTCGATCCCGAGCAAGACGCCGATGAGGGCATCGATGAAGCACTACACTATTATTTTGTGCACTCTTATCGCGCTATATACGATCCAGAACGTGAGCCCGACGCCGCCCAATGGGTGCATTCCGTCACACAGTACGGTCAAGAGATTTTCGTCGCCACCGTGCGCAAAGACAACGTCTTTGGCTGTCAATTCCATCCCGAAAAATCGGCCGACGCAGGCATGCGCCTCCTCGATACCTGGCTGCGCCAACCCTTCTCCACCCAACACCGTCCTACACCCGCCTCGCGCCTCTCATTCCCGCCGGGACCAAAAGACGGCTTCACGAAGCGCATCATCGCGTGCATGGACGTCCGCGCAAACGACCAAGGCGACCTCGTCGTCACCAAAGGTGATCAATACGACGTGCGCGAAAAAGCTCCCACTGGCACGACCACGACCGCCGCTGATCTACAACCCGGCTCGCCTACCCGCACTTCGTCCTCTCTCTCACCGGATTCTTCTCCCACGACCACGACCACGACCACCACGACCACCACTGTCACGGCCAAGGTCGCGGGAGCAGTGCGCAATCTCGGCAAGCCCGTAGCTCTCGCTGCGCGGTACTACGCCGCAGGCGCAGACGAACTCGTCCTGCTTAACATCACATCCTTCCGACACTCACCACTGCGCGACCAACCAATGCTAGCCGTAGTGCGCGCAGCCGCAGCGACCGTTTTCGTCCCGCTGACCATCGGTGGGGGTATCCGCGATACCGTTGACCCGGACGACACGCCTCGATCTGCGCTCGAAGTCGCCGGCGCGTATTTCCGTGCCGGAGCTGACAAAGTTAGCATCGGCAGTGAGGCGGTCTATGCCGTCGAACGCCTTCGCGCGCGCGCGAGCGCATCGTCATCATCTATCACAGACGCCGAAAGCCGCGGCGGTGACGATGACAGCGACAGCCGCGGCGGGAACAGCGCAATCGAGACGATTGCGCGAGCATACGGGCGTCAAGCCGTCGTCGTCTCCATCGATCCTAAGCGGGTGTACGTCGATGATGTATCGTCATACGATGGTCCGCGGAGGGACGAGCTCATTCTCGGCTCTGGGGAAGAAGAGGGCAAGGCATGGTGGTACCAATGCACCGTCTCCGGTGGGAGAGAAGCACGGGATTTGTCTGTCGTCGAGCTTGCGCGTGGCGCGGAATCACTAGGCGCGGGGGAAATCCTATTGAATAGCATCGATCGTGACGGCACGGGACGCGGATTCGATATCGAACTCGTGAATATCGTTCGGCGAAACGTGAACATCCCCGTCGTAGCAAGTAGCGGTGCGGGGAAGAAAGAGCACTTTGTGGATGTATTTGAGAAGACTAGTGTTGAGGCGGCGCTGGCGGCAGGTATTTTCCATCGGGGGGAGGTACAAATAGATGAGGTCAAGGAAGCGCTCGTTGAACGACGCATCAACACGAGAATGAACAGAACGACGAGTTGAAAGACGTAGAATAATAGCCTACTCCCACACAATATGTCCCAAATAAAATGGGTTTTCAGCAATGATATAGGGTGGCGACATACAAGACACTAAAACTAATCGCCTTAAACCGAGACGTACAGTCGAAACCTACATGGTACGAGTGTCCACATATTCCGGACACAAAGATAAGTAAACGTCGCGCTCGCGAAACATGTGGATACTAAAACAACTGAAATATGAGAGTCGGATACACGTACAAACGGCGCAGGGTGCGGAAAGAAAGAGACGGTAAGGTGATCACACCAGACAGGCGCGAAAAAGACGCCACAATTTGAGGTATAGCCAGGTGCGAAGGAGTGGATCGAAAGAAGTAAAGTAAGAATATCGGAAGGGCATTGTGGGAATGAATTCGATTGGGGTGAGCCCGGCCTAGCTAGCCAGGTTTCGGATTATGTGGCATGATCATTTACTGCCACGGTATACGACGCCCCTGACCTTTTTCAAAATGCTGGTCTTGCGCCCCAAACCGCCGCCTGGACTAGTGGGACCATCGAAATAGCCATTCATCGGACTGGTAGGGGTTGCCGGAAGCTCCTTGACCCTGTCATCAGCATAGGCATAGGCATAGGGGTCGACGGGAACGCCCGGAGACATGTTCCTACGGCCACTGCGAGCGAAACGACCTAATATCATCATGACCATGAGTTGGGCAACCATCGCCCCCACACTTAGTGGAGTTGGGAGAGTACCCACCATCAGCAGGAGCATCCATCGTCTCATCAAAGCCGACAGGTACATTGGGAGAATCGCGCATTTTACGAATGCGCTGTATGATAGACTTATTGCGGCCGATGTTGGCCCCGCCAGGACTGAGTGAGGGCTGGGGGGAGAGATCCTCAGGCACTGGTCCATCGCCGACGAAAATGGGTTGTGGGGGAGGGATACGATTGGAACCACGTGGGCGAGAGGCGAGGTCTTCGCGAGTTCGCCTGCCATTAGAGCGTGCTTCTCTCATAGAGCTACTATTGGTAATAGGGCCGTCAAGATCACCGCCACCGGCGCAAAATTCCTCGTAGGGTTCAGGTTCATGGATACCCCATGCTTCGGCGAGAGCATCAACCTTTTTCTTCGGAGGTTCGGAGTAATAGGAGGAGTAATTAGCGGCTGCTGGGGGGGAGCGAGAAACATCCGAGGAGTAAGATGGATCAAAAGCAAGAGCGGGAGCAGCAGAATCCATGCCCTCCTCTTTGTCTCGGTAGCGGGCAGCGACCTCTTCATCTTCAGCGTTAATAGAGGTCCATGCATACATGGGCGCCTTGGTGCGATGCTTGTTGCGAGATGGAGCACAAGCATCGAACGGCCCATCGTGATGGAACACTGTGTGAATAGTAGAGTGAGAAGGATGAAAAATCGTCAAGCCGAGCTAGACGTACTTGGACCAACACCAGTAAAATCAAGACGATCAATGATATCGGCATGCATGGAACCCTTCTTGCCTTTTGAGCGATGCGTTTTGGTTTTATCTGATGGAGCCGAGTCTGAAGAATGGGAACGTCTGGCCGGCGGAGCCTGAGGGCGAGACGTGGTGTTGACAGCGGTTGGACTGATCAAATGGGAAAAATCAACGAGAGGGGAGGAAAAACGACAGGGAAATGACATACGGTGGACCTGTTGTCTGACTGCGATTAGGACGGGTGCGAGAAGGGGTATCAGTAGAGCGGGAGGGATGGTGAGTGTGGGAGGGGTCTGTGCGGGTATTAGACCTAGGAGGTTGGTGAGATTGGTGGTGTTGTTGTCGACGAGAAGGGGCGATCTGCTGCTTTGGGGGGAGGGGAGGGGGAACGTCTGAAAATGGATTGGACATGGCCACGCGTAAGAAAAAGAGAAAAAGAGAAAGAAGAGAGTTGTGAAATGAGGTAAATGAAGGGAGGAAGAGAGGGAGAAGAGTAGAGTTCGCCCACTCCTCGGCCAACTGAGTGGCACTGCCCCGGCATTATCCGAAATCGCTTTTCCCAAGCCATGACCGTCATCACGCGCGAGTCCGTTGCCGCTCGCATCCTCGACGGTGAACATCTCTTCATCCTCAACGGCGAGCTCATTCGCGTCTCTCAGCAGTGGCTCTCTGTACACCCCGGAGGTGCTCTCGCTATCCTTCATTTCGTCGGCCGTGACGCCACAGATGAGATCGAAGCTTATCATCCTAAGCAGGTGCTAGAGAAGATGCGTGCCTTTTCCCAAGGCCCAGTGCAACTCTCGGAAGATGGCTGGGTGCCCCTTCTGCCTCCCATATGCACAGGCTGGATTAGGAAACTTTCCCCGGATGGTTCGCCTCACTGGCACAACGAAGCCAATCCTGACCATTCTGAGGACGCGCCATCTTCGCAGATTCTCCTTGTCAAGAAGTCGGACGCTCCCCTTGCTTCGGGCCCTTCCCTAGCTTCTATACAACCTCCACCCACCACGTTGTCGCTTAAAACTCAATCGCAACATTCCGCCGCGTACAAGGAACTTCACAGGCGCGTAGTCGCTGCGGGTTTGTATCGGACTCGTTACATATCCGGCTATGGCCCCGAAGTGGCTCGATATGTCCTCCTCTCTTTATCCTCATACCTCCTATACCAGCGCCACTTGTACTTCCTTAGTGCGGTTTTTTTGGGGGCCCTCTGGCACCAGGTCGTATTCATATGTCATGACCTCGGCCACGTTGGCGTCACTCACAGTTGGCACCGGGACCGCTTAATTGCTATCTTCTTAGCAGATTTTTTAGGCGGCATCAGCATCGGCTGGTGGGTCCATGTATGTCCTTTTTGGCGTATCTCTCGCTAGCTTTCGACTCATCTCCTCGATTCTCTAGAATCACAACGTCCATCATGGTACGGTTTTCACGTTGTACGATTGCCTCTGGCTCAAAGATAGTTTTCACAGTCGTCACCAACCATCCCTCTCAGTATGTTATGCTGTTGCTCTCTATCCACTTTCATTCATCACCGCTTTTCAGTGACCCAGATATTCAACACTTACCTTTCTTTGCCATAACACCTGCCTTCTTCAAGTCACTATATTCTTCATATTATAAACGCGAACTCACTTTCGATCGATTTTCGCGAGCCATTGTTACTGCCCAGCATCGCCTTTTCTACGTGATCATGTCCCTCGCGCGTTTCAACCTCTACCGCCTATCATATCGACACCTCTGGATCACACGCAACGACCCCAGCAAAGCCCGTGGTGGTCGTTGGGCTTGGTGGCTTGAGGTATCTGCACTCGTTGGCTTCCTCTTCTGGTACGGGCGCGTTCTTGTTGGATGTGGTTCTTGGCAAACAGGCTTGATGTATCTCCTCGTGAGCAACTTGGTTCCGAGCCCATTGCACGTTCAGGTAGCGCTGAGCCGACACTTTCGATAACCATTGCTCTGACTGTTGACTGTATTCCCTAGATCGTACTTTCCCACTACTCGCGCTCCACTGCTGATTTCGGCCCAATTGAGTCCTTCCCACATCGGCAGCTCCGCACCACGACCGACGTGATCTGTCACCCCAACGCGGAATTTCTTCACGGCGGACTCCACTTACAGGTCACCCATCATCTCTTTCCCCGATTGCCGCGCCATAATCTCAAAGAGGCCAGCTATCTTGTCAAAGAATTTGCCAAAGAGCAGCGATTAGAATACGCCGAGTTTGGTTTTTTGGAGGGAAATGGGGAGGTACAGGATACCCTACGAGGTGTGGCGAACCAATTGAAGATTATCAAGATGGTTGCCGACTCTGAGATCCACGACGCAATGAATGCAAAAACGGACTAATAGATAGTTGTCTATACCCAAAGGATACCAGCTGCCTTGATGTCACCAATTTATAATAATGTCTATTTAACAGGGACATTTTCACGACCTGAGAGATCTGAATGCATGTGATAATGTATTGGGTGATCTGCAGTACACCCAGGGCTTTTAATGCATACATGAAGTGGCATGTAGAAGAGGCAGTGGACAACAAGTACGAAGCTACTTCTTTTTGGCCGCCTCCTCCTCTTCCTTCTGGAAACCCATGATCACTTTTGAGCAATCGGACGAGAAAATGAAGTGGACCGTAACTAACCTTTGCTGCACGAATCTTGCGTACACCCTCAAACCTTGCCTCGGCCCGGTTGTTTCGAAGCGTCTTGTAAGCGTTGAATTCCTGCTCCTCTTGGGTAATCTTGCGAGGCTGTTCGGGAACAGCGGCGGGAGGAAGAGCGAGGGTTTGACGAGTAGTAGGCGCTTTAAGGTCGTCAGGCTAAGAGGTTTCATTTTGTTTGAGTGAGCTAGCGACACCCTGGAAATGGAAGCAGCTCACAGAGGAATCGCCCTTCTTGGGCTTGCCCGCCTTACGCGGGAACACAACAAGACGCTCCTTGTACGACTTCAGCCGCTCAACGTTGAGTGATTTCCCCTCAACGGATAAATTCCGACGCCGGTGGTCGACGACAATGCCAAGTCCAAGTGCAGTCTTACGGCTGACACCCGCCTCTTTCAACTCGCCGAGAGAAAAGCCACGGCCCTTGCGTATCTTCGTGTTGTACCGTATCGTCTGGCCGCGCACAGCTGGGCGGAGGAGAGTGAGTGGGCGCACACCAAGTGTGGTAGCCTTGGCTTTGCGTGCATTACGCCGGCGGAGCTTGCGGCCGGGTTGGTTAAACCATGTCTTGACGTGACGTTTCCAGTCTTTGCGAAAGTGATTTCCGGGAAGGACGTTGTTTTTTCCGAAACCCATGGATTGTTAAGTCTGAGGAACCGGAAGAGTATGTCAATGACGACTGTGTTGGAAACGCGCAAAAGAGACTGATGATAGAAAAGTGCATCCAGGGTATCTGCGCTCCATCCAGCGGATAACTACACAATTTTGCAGACCGACATTGTGGTGATCGATCTTTACAGACACCTTATGCGCAGCCATATGATGATCCCGAGGGAGAATCGAGAATACTCACCTGGAGAACGCGATCTTGACGATTGACTGTGGTTGACGGGACTTTCGGTACGGGAGCTTTGGGTTAGATTCAAACTCAGCCGACATTACACTCAGCGTTCAGTACGTTCAGTACGCGCCTGTTCCTCCGATCCATAAAACACTCGTTCAACCTTCGACTGCCTTCAATTCTCGAGTACCGTCCATGAGCACGATATCCGCGCAGCTCAGGAATTTCAAGGAGTCTGGGGATGAGCAGCCCTTCCAGTGTGGTTGCCTGGCTAGAGATATAATTCAACTATCCCAGGTTTTATGGCTCGATCCATGCCGTACGTTTCTGACAGCTAACAGTCGTTGAGCGCAATCGGATGTTACATTACGCTTTACGCTCTGCTCAACTACAATATCGCAAATGAAGTATATATATTTACGCATGACATCTCGATATCCGGGTACAGAAAGAGCGGAATAGACAGCATAAAAGGTGGACATCTTTGAAGGTTCAGCAATTGCGATAATACGCCAGTACTAACACATGGGGGTGACAGCGAACAGGTGTGAGGAGTCGGGGAATACAGAAGGGGCGGAATGAGCAGCGCTCGTCGAGAATACGTGGTGAGGTGTTCTTTGGGTTTCGTTGTCGATGCTAAAAATAGATCATGTACAATGCTGCTTCATCCAATAAATCCTGTCACTGAAAGTGTTGCATCGATACTGCGCTGCCCTAAGTACCGTCTTCGGGCGTGTTAAGATCCTGCTTTGAGAATAGGTCGATCATTGTTTCTTGTTCCTGCCGACGCATGTGTCTCTTCCGTCGGTCATCCTTGATGACTCGTTCGACGCGACGGCGTGACCTATGGAGTGACCGTGGGTCGGCAACTGCTTGCTTGCACCGATAGCAGGCGAGCTCTATGCAAGCTAAGAGCCGCAGTGTCTCCGATGTGTTTAGAGCCTGAGGAAATAGATACGGTCAGGATTACTTTGGCCTAATATATAAAACAATGCTCACGTTGAGTGACCAGGAAACCACTTTCGGCCCCTCAATGCATCCAACGACAACAAAGTTTCCGCGCTTTTCAGCTTGAAGTTCGCTGCTCTATTGTTCATGTTCATGAGTAAACCGGCGGGAGCCTCCCAAGGGGCTAGACCAAAACTCACTTCGTTAAAGACCGCCATTATCTTATCCGTTGAGGTCGAGCGGACAACTGTGCGAACTAGAGTTCAGAAGATCTGTCCCAGAGTGGCGAAGGTGTGTGTATACGGTGACTCACCGACTTGAGAGGAATGTCCCGTTGTGTCCAGCGAAACTGTCGCACGCCCCACATACACCCACGAATCTCTCTCAGGCCTCCGAATGTGTACTTTGACAGGGATTTCTCTGAAGGGTTCACGATTCTGGGAGCCTGAATCATGGAACGAGTCCAACCGAGCAGAACAACAGTCACCAAACCGAGCGGAGATAGGGATGGGTGGCCTACTATTAGACAGAGGTAGTCCTGTGTGCATGATTGGCTGTTCGTGCACTTGTGGAACGCCATGTAATGTGGCGGGCTGGCCCAAAGCTGTTCCATCAATTTCCATGCTTGTCGACATTGCTGCCTTAGAGACAGTACCAGGTGACAGGAGGAGGGAGAGGTTGAAGTTGGGACGTCTGGCGGAGGTTGGAGCCCGAGAAGAGGAACAAGTACAAGCTGGGCACGTGAACCCACGTGCCACACTCTTTCATTTCAACCAATATACATTAATTAAGTGGCACACCAAAAACATATCACACCAACACATTTACTACCAGCACACTACGCTACATGAAATTGCATGAAAGTAGAATAGGAATGAAAACCGCAACTCAAAGGGCAGCTCGGGCAATTCGGCATCGGGCTCCATTCATCACCGTGGTGTTGTGGAGAGGTAGGGCCCCGCAACGAGGCATAAATTACGAGGCGTGAAATGGACGGCCGTAATAGGGGTTCGTTTCGTGGGGAATATTGCGAGGAGGTCCGTCCTGTGATTCCATGAGACAGAGGCAATGTGAAAGTCGTGAACAACCCACGTCTCAATTACTTCCGGACCTGGATCCTTCGAATGATGCGGATGGGACCCATGACTGCCCCCGATGCCATTGGTTCTCGATGTCTCGGGTGGCCCTCCCGCACCTCTGACATCCCAGCACCTGACAGTCCAGTCCGCCCCACCGCTGACCAACACCGAAGACTCTGCACTGAAAGCGAGTGAGTATACTGAGGCTGTATGCCCAGTCATCTTTTTAATTCGACGTCCAGATCCAAGGTCCCATAGATTTATGGATAGATCTTCGCCTAGAGGTGACCCATTCAGCAGGTGTTCCAATGTTGTGGGTATAGGCTGCTTACCTGTTGTAGCCAAATACCGGCCATCTGGGCTGAAGGCGAGAGTGGAGACGATGCCTTGGTGACCAATGAACACGCGAACGGAGGTACCCCCGCTGAACATCCCATAACCGGGCAGTCCAATCGCTTGAACCCGTGGCTATATACAACGAATTAGGATGGAATCGGACACACTGCTTTAAATGAGTTTCTGAGAGTCTGGGATATTTCCTGGTGCTCACATCGACGTCACTTGAATGACCCGCATAAATTCGCAGAGTGGAAGTTCGGTCAGTTGACCAAAGCCGGGCAGTACGGTCTCGACTGGCTGTTGTAAAATATATCCCCATATGACTCCAATCAACATCCCAGACTGGGTTCTGATGTCCCCTGTATGAAACTACGTTTGTCATAGTGTCCATAGACCATAGTCTTGCCGTCGCATCTGCCGAGCACGACAGAAGATATTGTGGTGGTCCGGCGGAGCCAGTTACAGGATCGAATGCGAGAGAATAGACTGGCCCACTGTGTCCAATGAGTTTACGTGTAGGTGATCCTCCCTTTTCTCGAAGAGAGTTGAGGGAAGAAGCTGTGAATGGGCAATCAGGGAGAGACGCATCAGGTGTTAAAGCGCCGTACAGTCCCGGATGTTGTTAAGATGGAATTCACTTTGCAGACCCTTCAGTGGCTCTCCCTTCAAATCCCATAATCGAATATAACTCTCCTCAAAACCAGCGGCCATAAGTGACGTGTCCAAAGAGAACGTACAACATGGAGAGCTACTCGTGATCTATCAGCAACACCGGGCAACAAAGGAGTAAAATAAACTGAGGCGAACCCTTCATGAACATCATGCAAAGTGTACGCGCATACGCTGGGTAGACTGAGCTGCCGCGCTGCAGTGCCTTGAGAAGTGCTGCCATCCGTAGCAGAGAGTGCGGTCGGGTCTAGACGTATGCGCTTTCTGGCATCCCTCACCTTCTCGACCTCTCGTCTGACGTCCACAGTTTTGAAAGTCTGGGGATGTGGTAAGAGGTCCGCAGTTGTTGGGGAGACTATCCCAGCGACAGGAGTTGGGCGGATAAGTTGGTTGTCGTATTGAGCTGTGGGATCTCTGTCCATCATTGCTTGTTCTCGTAAAGACTTCTCAGCTTCTGCACGAAGTTCTTCTGAGATGGGAGCTGGTCCTAGCTTCAATTCTCCCGCAGCGCTGTTGAAAGCCTGAGGATTTGAAAACGGGGTCGATGCCCCATTGGATTGCGGTATGAGCGAAGAGAGAAGACCTGTGCTGTCCTCAAAGGATGCAAAGGACTTGGAAGCACTGCTCGTTGCCACTACAATGAAGTTAAAGGTGACTCATCCGATAGTGCCTCGAAACTGTGCTTACCGTCAAATCTGAGGTGATTATTGACAATGCGCATTACCGCCGCTCTCCCTCTCCTCCCTTTTTCACCAAAAAATCCATCGCCTGCACCAGGAGCCTCTCCTCCCACACCTTCTGTGAGCCAGCCTAGAAGTAACGCGAAACCAGAACGAGACATCGCAATGGGGTACTTGTCACTTCTGAGGCGTTGCGCTGTCTCATCGCTTTGAATGTGGGACGGCAGACGAACCGTGGAAAGACGACGTATGTCGTTTCTGTGAGAAGGATCCAATGACGGGGAAAACTTGTCAAAGAACTCCTGAGCTAGCGCCTGACAGTTAACACACGACGACAGTAGTAGCGTGCAGTGCTCACCAGCATCTTTGAAGCCAAACTGGACGAGATCCAGATAGAAATGACAGAATATTGGGAAGATAATAGGACGGAACTGGGGCTGTGTCGTGTTGTGAGGAACAAGTAACGGAATAAACGCGTCGAGCGTACGCGATATATGTCCAGGGATCCCCCTACCCAAGCCTCTAGTTCCCTGAAACCTTCTTGCTTGTCATTTGGGTCAAGTGATAATATCTCCTCAGCCCCCACAGGTCCAATACTCGCAATCAAGTTCTGTAAGTTGGATGAGTTGACTACAGTTGCGAGCTCCTTCTGCACCCCCAGGGACGTCTTCAGCGTATTTTCGCCAGGTTGCGCAGGCTTTTCGGCAAATAGGGTGAGCTTTTTTATGAGCTCTTCCCCGGATATAGAGACGGGGGATTTGCCCTTGTCATCGGAGGAACCAAGGGCCTCATTGACTGCCTGTTCTGCGACTTTATGACCTCTCGCTCGAAGGTATTCCAGAACCAAACGGTCGGCACTGAGTGTCGCCTGGTTCGACTCGGTGGAAGGAGGTGCTGGCGTTGATGGATCAGGAGTGGAAGCGGTCGGTGTAGCGGCCGACATGAGAGTCTGGTTGTGTGAGGCGCGTTACGCGTGCTCACAATATGCCTTACATAATCACTTTCACAAATACTATCCTACTCTAACGACACGCTCAACCTGCATTCCAATGCCTGCACAACCCACTTAGAAGTGCTCCTGTACACGAGTCAGCCAAGGCAAATTTCCGAACAACGAACACTCACCTTCGCAAAAGTGAAGTTGACTGCAGACGACGAATTGACCACAGTTGCCTCCTTGATGGCCTTCGCTATGGGAGTAGGGCCGCAGAAGTACGTCTGCCATCGTTTCAGGTCAGTGAAATGGACCCTGACAGGCTTGCATCTGACATACCCCAACAGTGGTCTTAAGCTGCGAACTGGTGCCTGGCATGTACTGCCCTGCCTCAATCGCCTGGCGCATGCGGCTGTAAATAGACTTCCAGTCGGGGCGACCAAACATCGTACGGGAGCGGAGTAAGGTCAGAGGATCATATTCCGCTCCAGCATCATTAACGGCGATATTCCAGAGCATGTCGTCGCCAATCTTCTGAGTGAGGTAGATATTGATACGAAGGAAGTTTGCTGTGACAAAAGGTTAGGACTACTCCATGACAAATAACATCGACTTACGATCAGCTTGGGCAGCCTCAACTTCTTGCAAGAGACTCTGGAACCAACCAAATGAAGGGGCGTCGCGGCAAATCCAGAAGAATTCCACCCTACGCAAGCTGCCAAGATGGCCGCTTCGCTGACGATACCAAATATGTTTCAGAATTGAGGCGAAGGGGGTAACACCTATTCATTTATGAGACGGAGAATCACATAGAAAAGACATGTCGTACCGATACCAGCGCCAACAAGAACGGCAATCTCCACATTAAAAACATCTTCAGCTGGTGCACCATAAGGACCATCGATTCGCACGACGGGAAGAGGACGGTTTGCGCTGGCAGGATCAAGCTCAACGAAATCTCCGCGAGATCCCCCGAAAGTGTCTTTCTCATCCCTTTCTCCACCTTTCATTGCAGCCTGCGTAAGGGCAGACACAACAGAGGGCCCAGCACCGACACGCTCGCCAAGAGCCTGAGTCCAATCACCGACTTGACGGATGTGAATTGAAACGTATGGGTCCTCTGGAGCAGACGTAATGGTGAACTAGATGACCGTTTTAGCCCTCGCGCCACTGTGGGGGAGAATTAACAATACTAACCGGATGCCATTGCCAAGGAGAGATTTCAGGAACCTGGAGGAACAGCCATTGGCCTGCAGTGTACTTGAAGCTAGGCTTCACAATACGAAGCTCCATAGCACCTGTAAGAATCGGATGTTGGTCAAAAAGAAGGCAAGCTTGCAACCTAACGAACCACTTGGGTGAACCAAAAGCTTGGACAGCCTTGTGGCCCTTCTCGCGCGGATCTCGCGGTAAACCCTTTCTCCAAAGTAGATGATACCAGGCCATATAATGAATCTCCAACTCTCATACCCAAGGCAGTGCTGCGTGGAATAGAAGGGGAAGGTTGGGATATAATCCGGATTCACCGAATCGCGGACGAAGCAGCCGGTGGCGTGCGTGTAAAGTCCGATCATGAAGAAGAATGCAAGGTGATGCGTGTACCAGAAAGCTTCGAAACATTGGGCGCGTATCTTGTGGTGAGCGGTTGAATATATCAAGAGCATCATGAGTAGCATGAAATGCCCTGTAATGCCACCAGCCTGTGTGTAGTGGATTTGAAGCGCCAACTGTGTTCGGACCTCTACAAAGATAGTGAGAGGTGCTAATGGAATCGAAACAAGAAACGCACGAGTTCGCTCGACGTTGATGAAGTTGATGTAGTGAGCTGTGGTGTGTATCATTGCCCAGAAGGCCATGCAGTATGCGACCTGTCTATGGAACCAAATGTTTTCATCGGCGGGGAACAACCAGGTGAGCTTGGGACGAATGATACGGATGATATTGCGAAGCATTGGAAGGAGGATAAGACCTCCAGTATAGGCGAGAACGAGACCGGCCCCACGAGACGTCCAGACAGAGAACTTGAGACCATTCAGAGCGTGGAGTTTCTGGTCCGTTGCCTGACGAAATAAACGCAATAAGTAATGCTCACTGGAAGAAATGTGTTTATTTTTAGAGGCACACCTGCAAGTACCACCCCAGAATGAAGAAGAAGAGTTGGGAACCGTAAAAGAGGACTTTAAATGCCAGTTTCCTAGGAGTGAGGAACTCGCGTTGAAACCAATTTTCTCCCATGGCGTCGGACGAAGAGTAAGTATCTGGTGTGAGGGAAAGACTGTCTGGCCTGCAGAAAGAAAGAAAAGAGGATAAAGAAAAGAAGAAAGAGGACCAGCCAAAGGGGGTTGAGGTGAGAGGGAGAATAAAGGCGGCAATTGAATGACGGGAACGTGGCCATGGCAACCAACAAAACAAGCGCATCAATTCACAGTACTGTATCAACCATTGTTATGATCACTGTCACCCCTCGTAACGGTAAGAAACCATCGCCTCAATCCTATGAACATCCGTGCTGAAGCTCCGCAATTTAACTTGTTGGCTCTTACTCGCTTCTATAGCCAACGGATCCGTATCCACCCATTCATTCGCAGGGACGTCAGCCGATTCATGGGTATACACGAGGATGTTGAACACCGTTGGCTCGTCGATGATCGGCAAAAATGTCACTGTTGATACGATTTGCTTAAGTATGGAGCGAATTTCAGCTTGGATCTCGGCTTCCGGTTTACTTGATTGCGCCCTGTCACGGTCGATGTTCAACGTACAACGATCAAATGTCGCTGTCAAGAGTAGCTCACTGTCCCACCGTTCCTTGGGAAGGTTTCTCGACAAGATTGACATCAAAGACCCACCGCTCGAGAGGCATTCTCGAGTCTTTGGATATAATTGCTACAACGAGCTGCGTCACCGCCCCCGTAAGTAACCATGCTGCACCCCACGTTAGTCACGGTATGGGCGGAAATGATCGGCTTACTGCTAATTTGCTTCAATATCCTGGAAACGGTGTGAGAATTTCTGGCGAGGGAGGGTGGGATAACAGCGAATACTTCTCGAGATAGTTCTCCAGAGCGAGGTCTTGAGTGATCAACACGGTTTGGCCATATTTCTTGACCATATGGAAGTCATCGGCGGGGTACACTCCCCGCTGGAACAGGATCCTACGCAAAGGAGAGAATTCCATTTAGACAGAGGCGATGGGTGGACGGTACCCACGTATTTGCTGCATACTTGAAGAATTCTGTGACGAGTTCTGTGGAGCCCTTGAGGGTGATTGACTGGCGGATGGCGGTGGATTGCTTTGTGGGAGGCATGAGCGTGAGCGTGCCACAGACGCGTCCTACGGTTCGAGTCGGACCACGTGGCCGCGGCTGCTCTTTGTACCCTCTATGCAATCCCACACAACGCCCCCCACGCCAGACCTCCCTCTCCTACAGGGCGCAAGTCAAGTCATCCAAGATTACTTCGTAAAGGACTCCCAGGTCATCCCTGACACAGGCGAGCTACTTGTCCTTCGTAGGTCGGTTCAACCACGCGCACAATGGTAAATACTCATCCCTTCTCGCCAGCCGGAGTACCCTCCTCGGCCTCCTACTCCGTTTCTCCTGATGACCATCGTGTTCCATTTCAAAAAAGGCGGTTAATTGCCATTCCTGAAGGCTTATTTCAATTCTACAACAGTCCGTTTTTCCTCCTACGCCGCATCTCGATACTTACACCTATATAGCCACAGATGTTGTTTCACACATGGGGCTCCTCTCGGCAATTGAGAGGGTCTGGGTTGCGATTGACCATAAACTTTTTCTTTGGGACTATGTTGAAGGGTGTGTTATCTCTCTCTCTTTCTATACTCGAGTTGACGTTTGACTGCAGCCAGGACCTAAGCTCCTTTGTGGATCAACCAGACGTAATCACCCACGTCGTGATTGTCAACCCAAAGCCAGGCGTCTTCGTTGACGAGATCAATTATCTACTCGTCCTGTGCACCCCATTAACTGTCATCCTCCTGGGAGTCTCCGCAACAGACGTTCCTGGTCCTAATCGCACGACTCGCAAAGAAATCAAACTCTTTGACCTAGACATGTCTGTACCATGTGATGTGGAGATGATATCTGTAGCAGGAACTGCTGACGGTCGAATATTCATGGCGGGCTCGCAAGATGGTCATCTTTATGAACTGCACTACCAGGAAAAGGAGGGTTGGTTTGGTCGCCGTGTCCAATTGATCAACCACTCTGTAGGTAGTGTTCAAAGTTTTTTCCCCCGCCTCACCAGTTCTCGCGCAGAAGGTACGCACTAGTCATTACATCATATAGCCATTAAGTTCCAATTCGCCTCTAGATCGCATTGTTTCCGTTGTCTCAGACCCGAGCAGAAATATATTTTACACGCTGACCGCGAACAGTGCCATCTCCATGTACTATCCAACGGCCAATAAGTCTGTTCAGCTTTCACTGACAATTCAAAATTTATACAAATTGGCTCAAGAAAAGGCGCCTGGTTCGCCTGCCATCGTACCAAAGCACTTTCATGTCATCGCATTACACGTTATTACCCAGGAAGAGACTCGATCTGGCGTGCAGTTGATGGCCATAACTATGAATGGGGTCCGCCTATATTTTTCCTCATCCGCGGGCCCATATGGCTACTATCCTGGGAGCGACACACGAGGTCAACGCAACTTACAGTTAGTTCACGTCCGCCTTCCCCCTACCAATTTGCTTCATCCTGATGAGCAATCCAATCCTTACTTCTCGGGTGGCGCTGGTTATCCGTCCCGTTATCCTCAAGCCCCACCAACATCACGGCCGTATGTATTGACGGAATTGGAGAACTCGGCTTATGCTGCTGGCCTGACCATTGCTACACATCCCGGGGACACCGATGGCACCGATTTTCTCCTCTGCATGTCGCCGGATTTGACGTGCATTGGGGCTCTCGGTCAGACCCCGCCACAGACTTCACAACCAACGGGACCACCATTTGGCGCCGTTGTCGGGTCCCAGCGTCTGCCATTGACAGAAAGAGCAGCTTTGCTTGCCGTCCCAGGGCGGACATGGGGTATGGCCGCTCTTCCTCGGCCAAAGAACTCAATTACCCTCACCAGCCCGGACCCAAACACACCAATGCCAGTTGTGACGAACGAACTCGCGTACCAGTTTTTGGAACAACCACGACAATTTCTAATCCTAACAAACGTTGGAATCACCGTATTGGCAAAACGTCGCGCATTAGATTGGCTACGCGATGCCATCGAGGAAGTGCAAGCCGAAGGAAATGTTCAGCCTATCATTGATTTTCGAGACAGGTATTATCCATTTACGTGGATTCAGGTCGAATGTTGTCCTCACACATGTCCTCCAGTTTCGGCCGAGACCAGACATGCGCCATGCTTTTGGCCTTAGCTAGTGGAAGTACATTCCTCGAGTTCGGCGACCAGTCAATCAGCGGATCGATCACAAACCTGGCACCGGAGCTCACTAATGTAGCGAAACAGGCTTTCTACGACTGCGGCGAACGTCCAATGTGGGCCGAACGGATGACCTACGGGACTGGTGAGCATTTCCCCCTGATTCAACATTCCGGGCAATTCACATGAGCAGGTGATGGATCGGGAACTGCGCTATTCAGCGGAAGACGAGAAGGATTTGCTTTGTATTTCGCAAGGCTGGTGCGGCCAATATGGAAGAGCAAACTAATAAAGCCAGTGTACGTATCCATGATCTAATCCTGATGTCATACAAACCTTCTTGAAGTGCATCAGGGCCGCAATCCAACATACCAGAAGAAATTCTGCTTATGGTACAAAGAAATCTTTTTGCACTGCATAGCTTTCTAGAAGGAAACCCTCATCTCTTTCATTCTGCCACCGGAGACTATTCAGGTGCTCGTGCAGCCCCCACTAGTGACCAGGAAGCGTGGAAGGTTGACTACATCCCACCTTGAGTCAGTGCTTTAATAGGCTGATCAACGTCCTTCTTCAGGCCGAACAAAAGTCGGTGGCAGAGCTGCAAGCATTGCTAGCGCGAACAATCGAAGGGGTTTCCTTCTTTCTTCTGCTCATTGACCACCGCATCGGCGAACTCGTTGGCCAGTACGTATTCTCTTGGTTGTATTTACTACATTTTCTGAAGAATATAACAGAACAGATGTCACTACTCAGAGGCTTATTGCTTCTATGACATTTGAAGAACTCATTACCGGGCAGAATGGAGTGACTGCTTCAAGGGCGCTTGTGAACGTGATAATCGACCAGCAAATTGGCCAGCAGATAGCTGTAAGTAACAAGGCACCGTTAGGTCTCCAACCCTGCCTCACGTATACACTAGGTCGATACCATCAGCGATATTTTACAAACACGGTGTGGTTCATTTTGCAGTACGGATGACGTGATGCTTTACAAGGTTCGTAATGTTATTTACATTCTTTGACAACTGCCGAATCCGCTTCGTGTAGGCTAAGGAAAGCGTGCGAAGAGCTGTGGAGAGTCGTAATCCGCAAGAGCGACAAGGTTACCTTGGTGAATCATTAAGGTTGGTCCCTCGGTTGACCGTTGCCTCCGTATACTGACCACGTATCTAGATTATTTATGAAAGGCGCCCGTATCATGGAGTTCGATAAGCTACGCGAAGTCATCGGTGACTACCAGCAACTGGATTTTGCAAAAGGCGCCATTGAGCTTGCATTATACTGTGCTGGAGCGTTGGATGCCGACGGCCTTGGGAAGGAGTACTGGCAGACGGTCCGACCAGAGCTTGAGAGACAGGGACGCAACAACAATGCGCCCGATGACCCTCTAAGACTTTCCTGGGAGCGGCGCGCTCGATGCTATGACTTAGTACTCGACTCGCTCGAGACGTTTGAAAATAAGGCCGCGAGTAGGGACGATGCTGCAGAACGAGTGCGGGCACATGCCTATGAGATAGCATTTGCAAGCACCGACGAGATTTTTCACTCGCGACTATACGAATGGCTGATCTCAAGAGGCCTGGCAGACGAATTACTTGAGGTACGCAAGCCATTTCTACCGGTCCGTTAACCCGGAAGCTTCATAGCAATGTAGATGCGTCCATCATACCTGCAAGCGTATCTTCAATGCGAGCCAAGAACGCTCGACAAGTATCAGCTACTTTGGAAGTTCTACGTCAAAGACGGTCAACCCCTCCGCGCCGCCGAAGTACTTGCTACTCTAGCAGATTCATCCGAGTGCGCACCTCTGATGGCTCCTGTTGTCGTTTTCTTACCCTTGAAAGATTCCCCCTGCCTTTATCCCAACGGATAGAGTACTTGACACTCGCTGTCGGTAATGCAAAGTCCCATCCCGTGTCTGCGGGCGGGAAACACGAGTCCGCTATTTCCTTCTTGACGGATCTGGAGGAGAAATTAGAGGTTTCTCAAGTACAACTCGAGATATTCCACACCCTATCACCCCGTCTCCAATCTCAACCTTCCGATCCTGATTTAAGGGAGAAAGTCGAGTTACTTGAGCGAGGGCTGTTCAACATCACAGAAGTACGCGTCCTGATTGTTATGCGGGAGCTCTTTGGCTAACCATCTTAACTTAGCTCTACCAAGTGTACGCCGAGCCATATGACCTTTTAACGATCAAGTTGCTGGTTCTCCACGTGTCACATCATCACGATGATGGACTCGTCAAAGATATCTGGAATCGTATATTCAACGAATGTACGTTACTTTTGCGAAAACAGCAGACGTCATGTTGAATATCGGGACAGCTGTGCAGGGTGTTCCACCTGCCGAGGCCCTGGATCGTGTCCAGGGTAAATTTGTCCCACTCGGCCAACGTTTCTACGGCTCAGATTCGAGCTTCCCATTCAGTTCGTACAGTGTCTCTACTGCGTCAGCTGCATCTGATAGTCAACCACGACAGAACATATCGCTCGTCTTCTGGTCGAGTTCCAGTTGGCTAACACCGACGTTGTACCACCGGGCTGGGTTGTCCGAATGTTGGCTCGGTGCAGCATACCATATGTTGAGATATGGGACGTAATTCATCAGATGTATGAGTCACAGGTATGTGAAAATCTATGTTTTATCGAGCCGAATTCTCACTTCTCTCGCAAAGGTTCCCCCATTCAGCTCACAATCGGCTGTCCAGATACTCTCAGCAGCAATCTGCGTGCTTTTCCAGGATTGGTTAGAGGCGGAAAAGCACTCTCCTGGTGCATATTTCCCTGCGGATCGCATCGACTCCGCCGTGGAACAGTATCTCCGAGAGCTGGCAACAGGGGATGCTCAGAGGGTCACGCGCGAGGGTTATGAACGCGTTCGTCGGGAACTCAGGAGATCCTGGTAGCCGTTAGACACGCATGTTGTATCCCAGGATGACTGGACGATCTGATGGTGAACGACGACTATATAGGGTATCTCCCATCATGATTGAAGCAAATACATATACTGTACGGCCTTACATGAATGTAGCCTATGCATTGACTTCAAGGATGCTTGTTTCGGCGCGGAGCAAGACACGCTTCGTCACTAATTCCGTGAATTTGTAGACCTGGTAGATGACCCTGAACAAAATCAGTATGCGTGGAGAAGGGATGTTCGCTTTAGACAGATGGCTTACCGTAATGCCCCAATCGCAAGAAGAAGGATGATAACAACAGCAGCCGTGTCCCGGGAACCATTATTTCGCCTTCCCCGATTTCCCCTTGACCGGGCAATCCATTGTAGCGGACCAAGGAGTGGTAACGAGACCAACATATGAATCAAGGATGCGGCGCCCACGACTGGCAAACCCAAGACGATACGACGGATAAAACGCCAAAAGACATTGTGATTGGGCATAGTCTCCGGGTCGTCAGATGCAAACGGGGTCAACAATGCATCAGGACCGAAGACACCGCCAGATTCATCCTGGATGATGCGTAAAGCAGCACGGACAAGATCGCGCCCGACGGTGTAAGGATTCGTCCAGGTCCAGTAGCCACCGCCCCAAGTAAAATAGGCGGAGGAATAACCGAAGGGGTCGTAGGAATTATAGGAAGGGTCGTCCAGCGAGGAAAGTAAGGTGGTTGTCAGGAAAGATGATGCATAGACTAATGCAGTGAACATGATCGTAGATAGAGTTGCGATCGCAACTGATGAAAGAGAGAGAGAGCGGTGGTATCAGTATCAGATTTGCCCGAATCATAAAGTGTGACGGGACGAACGAACCTGGGTTGGTAGCAAGGCCGACTATCTTGGTACGAGCAAAGCGGTAACGGTAGTGGCATTGTGGACAAACAAAGAATGCAGAGACATTGGTTGCAGAGGTATTCCTCCATCGCTGGAGGCAGACAACATGTACGTACTACTATCCGAGAGCGTTTTGAGAGCGATTGCGATGCGATGTGATATGTTATATTCGGTTAGCATAGGGTTAGCGATAGCGTGAGTGTGCGTGTATGAATGGTGGGAAAAGTGCTTTGCCGTACTTACGCTGACGGTGCCACTGCATAGACAAGGTCGAATAAGGCGGCCGAGGTCGGGATCAGGTCCGTCTAGACATATCCTACATTGTGGCTGCTGTTGTTCTTGTTCGTCGGTGTCCACTGACGCCGCGGGGGGTTGTTGAGACATTCGAATTCGAATTTCGAGAAACAGTCGAGGGCGTTGTGTATGCGCCTGTATGCGCCTGTATGTCACGTGTGAAAACCCGCGGCCCGCCAGCGGTCTGAAATGGACCAATCGGACACGGGCTCCGAAAGTCCGACGAAGTGATCCGAAAGGGGAAGCGCTCAGGGCACACGTGGCGCGGAAAGGTAAGAAGTGACAATTAAGCTTTAGACCCGTTCCAATCTAAGGACTATTACTTTACTGTAGGTAACTAGACTAAAAAGCACTAGAACTAAAACTGGTGTACTACTGTACTGTATGGTACTTTCGATCAAGAAAAAAAAAATATTAAAAATAAAGTGGAGAGAGAGTCCGCGACCTTCTTTTGTTCTCTATTTGGGTGCTCAAAGTCCGTTTTTCTTTTTGTTCTCTATCGTCATCCGCTTGCCTTCACAAATAGCAGCGGGAAAAATTGCTTGGCGGAAGGGCAGACGGCCACTGGCCATCGCGTATCGCGGTCTCCCACTCTACGGCGTGAGAGCGGTACAGGTCCATTGCCGCGCGCGCATTTTCCAGCTGGTTGGCGCAAAAAGTCAAGCGATAAGCTCTGTGCCAAACTAGCGTCAAATTTATACAAACGCACGGGATTTTGTTGGCCCTCTTGGCACCTCCTTCCCATGAGATGAAACGTTAGAGTCGGTAAGCGAACCAACTGATTATGTGATCGAAGGGCATTTCGAAAAGGCTGATACAAAGCGACGTCCCGGGTGTTAACTGCAGCGTGTGGGATCCCAAGCACTAAAAATAAAAATAAAATAAATAAAATGAAGCGACGGTTAAGGTCGGTGGCGGCGACCGACTCCTGAAACACAATGTCACGGTTACCCACCTGAAAGATCATTCCAGAGACTGTGCCCGATGATGACCTTGTCTTTGATGATTTCCGCGACGTGAAGTTGAAGAGCGTCGAACTTCATCGCCTCCCCTTTTTTTCAGCGATTTGACCAAAGTCAGTCCAAGAGTTCGAAGGAACAAGGCCCTGAAAGGGCGAAACAGCTAATTTTTGATGGACCTACCGGAGTTGAGATGCGCCGCCGTAATACCGGTTGTGGATGTACGGTAGTCAGTCACGGCCATGGTCGGAACAACATAGCAATCCAACAGAGGGTCACCCCTGTAATCGCATATCGCGACGCGGCTGAAATAATACCCACGCAACCTTCAGCACCTAAAATCCCAACACTATGACAGGTGGGAACTAAACTTACGCGACCATGGACGTGTTGCCGCCCGGGCCCACGCCTATGACCGTGCAGGCCATCGCTAGCATTTGATCGGAATTAGGGGAACCGTAATGGGGAGCCATTTCGAAAAAAGAAAGAGACGAGATGGGTGGACAAGCATGCCCTCGTGCGCGGACATTTTATGTGGTTGGTAAACTAAATGCAGATCGTATCTGAGGACGGGAAAGATATCGTCATTGTCGAGCGGCCACTAGCGGGTGACATATCCGGGATTCAGGGTCGAAATTCCAGCTCCCCGGTGTCGAGGGCCAAGGCAAAGAGAGCTGTCGTCGGGACATGTTTGACAAGAGAGGACGCATGAGAGAAGTGGCACGGCGCAGATTACAGAACACCCGTATTCTTTTTCAAATTTCTTCGATCGGTTTCCAAAAGTGCCATAGCTAGCTCCGCAACGGGCACGAGGTGCACCTATACTGTAGGTAGACCGCGCGACGGGGGCCCAGTTGATTAGAGTGGAGATCAAAGCAATAAATCTGTCATGGGATCTACAAGGAGAGAAGCTACGAGGGACAAAGATCTTCTATTATCGGGCATACGGTTACTTGGAGTGCACAAAGACAGCTTAGAGCCATAAGTCACCGCTGGATTGGCGAGTGGAGCGTTGAGTTGTACAGATGTGAGTGGCGGGCAACTAAGCCAGGGTGACGGATTAAACTGGCGGTCGTTTGAAACGGTGGACTAAGCGGAGGCGAGGGAAGGAGAAGAGAGGTGATCACATACAGCAGGAGCACTCGTGAAGAGAAGGCAGACTGAAACCGTTCGAAATTGAATATTGGGGATCAACCCGTCCCTACGTAAACTCGGTCAGTCAATCCCCTTCGCTTCCCTTCCCTCTTCAACACCCTCGACGCTCGACGCAGGAGCCGATCCACATATAACTTTTCCCTGCCGGCATTTCCAAGCCGCAGGTCCGGGTCCCGCGTCAGGCTTCGCTGCCTGGGTACCGTACCATCAACCACCTCACGTTCTAGACTCCACATCCACCAAACCTTCCGACGTGTCTCTACACAAGTCATCCACTCTTTGATCAGGCCCACCCGCTTCTCCTTCACCGCCAACGCTAACAATCTTCTTTCAACACCGGGACTGACAACCGAGTTGCCCCATCGGCGGCGGAACCATCGTACGAGTTTGTGCCCAATGATCCCACACTGTTTCACCCCTTTCAAATGTCCTAGTAAGAGGTAAAGTGTGGTGCTATTAGGTACCAACTCGGGACACAAGGCGCGGAAACCTTGTAAATCTCGAATGGCACGATAAAATGTCTTCATGGAACGAGTTCTTGGCTCCGGGGCCACGTGCAGGTGCAGGAGCCGTAAACCTAGACCTTTCAGACCCAATGGGAGGAATCGGGTGGTCAGTTGTCGCGCGGCCTCCCGTTCCTGCATCCGTAAAAGGGCTGCCACGGATGCGTACACGACTTGTGGTGGGGGAGTGTCCATAGATGATACCTCGAGTTTTGGCAGCTGGCGCATTAAGTGACGGTAATGCGCGAGCGTACACATCCCAGGGTCGCGCAAACGAAGGTCTCTGAACGCTCTGCGCTTGACGGTGCCCAGAAGCTCAACCCAGACGCTGATAACAATGCCGTCAGAAATGAACGGGGTACGCGAAAGGGATTTCGGGAGGTTGTAGACGAGATTGTAGGCGTCAGCCCATCTTCCTTCGCGAACAAGGAGTCGTACGCAGAGTTTCCACGTTGTTTGATCTTCTGGCACACGGGATGCACGCATGGACCGTATTAACGCACGGGCGGTACCGAATGCTGAATGCCGGATAGCCAAGCGAAGAAGTAGGTTGAAGGACCGAGAAGACTGCTGGTCTGGAAACGTGTTGTGGTATGAAACGAGGGATTGGATAGATACGTGAGGGGAGGACATGTAGAGACGCAGAAGACGTTGAGATAGCGAATTATGACTATGATGGACACTCGACTTTGTGACTGCGGACCGTGAAGTATCATCATGGACTTCGGGTAAAATTGACGGTGGATCGTCTTCAAAGGGTGTCGAGGAGGTAGGAGCGTGTTCCAGAGAGTCGACTCGAGAATTTGTGAGAGATTCTTTATTACTTGTGTCGCCAGCATTTGGGGTCTGCATTAGAACATAGCGCGGCGGCTGGTTTCGTTGATTTTTCTTCTGGCTGAGGGGTAACCGCTTTTTCACCTTCTCTCTAGCGCAATACGAAGGAGTGTCACTAAAGACAGGGAGGAGAGGAGCGGATTTTGCTCGGGTTGGTGACGAGTAGTGCCGCACGAGTCGACACCGCACTGGTAAATTGCCCGAGAGTCGCCGAGGGGAAGCAAGTTTGACATTCCTGAAGGCTCTCTGTCAAAATGGAGAAAACGGTCATCCTTGGAAATGCGCACCGTGGATGGCTTATTGGGTCGAAGCTTTCCCGAGAAGAAGTGTCGCCTAGTCCCGTATCGAAAGAGTTGGCTCGGCTGCCACCACACTGAACGCGTATGTATGCTCTAGCTGCTGCTTGCTGAAATATATGCAGGAATGGGGTGTGGTGTGCGAGGGCCGAACGAGCAACACGGTTGAGCATACACCCACCCCAATCCGACGCGACCAGAAAGGTACGGGTATCACATGTCACGCTCTGTGACGCAAAACTGGTCACTTCATTACCTCATCTTCGGACTCGGAGGTCCGACTCTCTGCCAATGGGATTGGAAAGTGATGCCTAATGTTATCAATACACAACCCGCGGTCTAATCAAAACAGCTAGTAGGATGGTAGTCGTCATGAAGTAGTAAATAACAGGGGAAACATTGCGATATTATCAGTGAATGCAGGTAGAACGTAGATAGAAATGCGAGACAGCGCTCCACCTCGTCCTCAATCTTCCATCATTGTCTGGCCGACCCGTCCAACCAACCACCCAACCTTGGCTATCCAACTGTCCCTTATCTCACGCAGAGCCTCGAGTCCATTGCCTTTGACATCGGCAAACTCGTCGAGAACACGTTCCCAGCCACGCACCGTTTCCCCACCAAACATGCCCGCTTGCCTGTTGACGACTTCGTCCACGTGTTCTACCCATACCTTCCATTCGCCCAGTAGTCGTGAAAGAATCAAGGGGACTAGGGAGGCTTGTGTGAGGGATGGCTGCGCGAGAATATGCGAGGTAAGGGATTGTAAGAAGAGGAATGTTTCTGTCGGGGGACACCTATCACGGCGTGGAGGTTGCGAAGTGTCCGAGGAATGAGCATTCAAATTGAAGGTCCTCTGTGAGAAATAAGGAAGGTATGACTGGAATGATGCAACAAAATCGTTGATGTGAGGCCGCAGTCTGGATACGATGTACTCTTCTCGCATCCCGCCAGCTGTATCGGAGGACATATTTGAACTGACGCCGAAGGTTTGTAGAGGGACATGGCTGCCGAACCCCAACGAGGAAGACGAATGAGAATACGACGTGGGTCTGCTTACGGGGTTGGTCCCAAAACCGAAGCCGAGAGCTGAAGTCAGTGAAATTTGGGAAGGCAGGTGATTAGAGTATGGATATGCGTCGCGGAGCCTCTTGGAGCATTGCGAAAGGGCTTGTAGTGCAGTGTCTATGGAAGGTCGCGGGATCAAAGAAAGGATGAGAGGCTTCAACGCAGGTTGAGATTGAATGAGTGAATTGAGAAGGGGGAGTAAGGATTGGGTTGGTAGAGACGCTTGGTGCGGGGTCAATTCTATGATCATCGAGAGTGGCATTTGACTAACCTAGTAAAACTCCAACATCCACATCCTGGTTCTCGACATTTGAGTTTGGGAGTTCTTTGGGTATTCTCCCCCCCTTGGCCTCCTGCGCGAATGTTGGATTGTTTCGTGCACGCTTGAGGGGAGCACGTTTAGGACGTTCAGGTGTTGGGCTCCTTTCCATTGCGACATCTCTCGCGCCGGGACTATTGCTGAATGATTGGTCTGCTTGCTCGTCATCTTGTTCAAAACGCCTCTTTTGAGGCCGAGAAGGATTGATAGCCGAGGGAAGTGGCTGAACGACGTTGGAGTGGGCATGAGGAGACAAGCCGACAAGTGAAGATGACATGGATAGAGTGAGACCAAGACCTATTTGAGGAGGGTGGCCGAGTGTGCTTGAATGGAAATCGATATGCGGGTGGGGTTGGACGACGTTGGCCATTGTCAGAGGTGCGTGGTGGTGGTCAACGGCTGGGGGGGACACTTTCGTAAAGCTCGTTCGATCAAGTGCCCGTGCCCGAGACCCGCACGTGGTCCTCCCGGCCCGACTCTTATTAGCCATTGTTGCGCCCAACTAGGCCGCCGCTGATACAGTTCGCCGGGAAAGTACTGTATTTATCAACGACCACACCTCAGCGTGTAATTTCCATTGTCTGGGTAATACGTATTTGTATTTTACCCTCCCGACAGGAGGAAGCTCACTACTTTACGCGCGCGTGCCAGTACAACCAGTCGGCCGTCGCCGAGCGAACATCGCAGAGAATCGAACTGGCACTGCCCTACTGCGCACCAGCTTTGGAGCACCAGCCCTTGAACCCTTCACGCCTTTCATCCCCTCCACCACTAGTTCTCCCGTACATACCATAGAATGACTTCGTCCATCCCCCTTAGAGCCTATCACCAGCATAGTTCGTTGGGAGACTATACCGACTCCGATACAATCGCACCATCCAACTCAAAAGGGAGTGCCCAGTCGTACGAAGATGACATCGACCTCTATGATCCCTACGTCGACGCACCCCCGCCACAGGGTAAACCCTGGAGCCATACGGCTTTCGAAGAGTCTGCGACGGATGGCATCCACAAACCTAGCCTTAGCTACAACAAGAAGGAACTAGGCAAGTAAACCGAGCAGCTCCGTTTGTCTGCTCTGTTCTGAGGGGACTTTTCATAGAAGAACCGACAGGCTTTCAATCAGTACACGACGCTCCTGCCGATGTCGAAAAGCCATTACTCGCTCGCTGGCTCAACCCCGGCAAGTATCCCTTAGAACAGCGAATTGAGGATAAGAAGCGGGGCATTGGTCGTCAGAGGTACCCAGTTGTAGGTGGGTGAAACCGGTGGTCATAGATTGCACCGGAATCTGACATCTTCTAGTCTGGATGGTGACTGTCATCATGATTGCTGTTTTTATTTACGAATTGGTGGTGAATGCCCAAGCGCAGGGCAGCCCTGTTTCGTTCCATGTGAGTCAAACTTCCTAGAGCTCAGTACTAGATTTTCAGTTCCAATCCAAATCCAGCCTGTCGTCAACCCAATGTTGGGACCTTCGGGAAGTGCCCTGATTCGGGTTGGTGCTCGCTTTCCACCGTGTATGAAGAACGTATCACAGGTACCGCCGACACTAACTCTACCTTGTGAGCTGGTCCTCATCTTTGGTTATGCGGCTTATGTGGAACACTTTCCTTCCGCCAGGTCTTAATGATACGGCCAACCCACCTGATCGACTTTGTACTATCGAAGACCTTTGTGGTCATGGAGGGTTCCATGACAAGGAACCCAATCAGTGGTGGAGGTAAGCATACATTGACTCCGGGGTTCGACCAATAACCACCGTCCGCAGGTTCATCACCCCCATCTTCTTGCATGCTGGTTTCTTGCACATCGGGCTGAATATGCTGGCACAGCTCACGGCTTCGGCGGAGGTAAGCATTGCTGCTCATGCACTCCGGATCGTTGATCACCCATGCGTTTATGCGTTTCAGATTGAAAGAGAAATGGGTTCCGGTGGCTTCTTCATCTTGTATTTTGCTGCGGGAATTTTTGGGTAAACCGAAATCATGGACCACAGTACAGGCACTTACCTGCGTTTCAGCAACGTTCTAGGCGGTAACTTCTCCCTCGTGGGTGTGCCATCTGTAGGTGCCAGCGGTGCCATCTTCGGAACTATAGCCGTAAGCCTGGTGCCACACTTCGGCGACCAATCGCTCACTCGTTGCAGGTTACATGGGTAGATCTCTTCGCGCACTGGAAGATTCTCTACAGACCAAAGAAACGAGTACGAACCCCCCTCATTCGTGAGGAATTTGCAAACTGACATTGGTATAGCTCTTCTGGATGCTGGTTGAACTTATCGTTGGTATTGGTATCGGTTATATACCCTGTGAGTTGGTCTGATCCCTCTTTTTCTGCGTGCACTCATCCTTGGAAGACGTGGATAATTTTGGTCAGGATATGACTCTCGAGAGTGTGTGAGTGAAGTACTAACAAAGATCGTTTAGCTCACCTTGGTGGATTTCTCATGGGACTCCTAATTGGAACAACCTTCTATCCCGTTATCAGCACAACTAGAAGACACAAGTTGATTACATGGTGTTTCCGTCTCGCTGCCATACCTCTGGCCATCATTCTATATGTTGTACTGGTTCGAAACTTCTACACCGCAGATCCCTACGCCGGTGAGCTTTCCACACACACACACATACCGGTCAACTCCACATTCTCATGATCATGATCCTTAGCCTGTTCTGGGTGTCGTTACTTGTCGTGCATCCCGAGGGCTGCTAATAATCATTGCAAAGGGTATGTGTCTCGTCTGTTTATCAGGTTGTGCTTATCTTCATACTTTTCTGGAATGATAGAACCGGGATCACCTCCGTTAATGGTGGATCTGCGATATAGAGTTCCCGTTATCTTGACTATTGTCTTACTTTTTACTTCACTCGGACATGTAGAGACACTGTACTATACTCTGGACTCTCGCATCATTAGCAGTACATTATGCCCGCGTCCCATGAACCCTGTCATTTACTTTGTATGACCCCGAGACACTTCACGATATCATATAATACAGGTCATCGGAATTGATACTATCACCTTCGCTGTGTTCGCTTCTTGCCGTCCATTTCTCACCACAATAACTCTCTGAGCCATTTCAATTCCCGCTGTAAGTGATTTTGGTAAGTTCAAATGCCTACTTAAGAATCGAGGCTGGACGTTGGAGCCTGCGGGTACCAAGGTGACTTTCTCTGAACGTCGGACCCGCATGGGCAACTGGGACACTTAATGTTAGTGACGTCGAACAATAGAACTCGAGACTCGAGTACAGGGCAAATTTTTTGCATGTGTTATATTATCTCTCGACATTTCAGGAGTGAGTGGCGTGCTCGAGGATATTAATATCAATCTTCCATTTTCCTCTACGGGTCGGAAAGGTCAACCAAAGAGAGTTGATGATGCAACTACACCTTGCAGTGCTAAGTGGTGCCGGTTGCCTTTAATATCATCTCGTCATTCGACGATTCTACATTAAACGTTCGCGAAGCTAGCTGTAATAATGACTTGTTGAGCCGGCGGAATAACTTGATTTGCTCTTAGTTCGACATGTCCCGACACACCACAGCGGTGCTCATGCATGCCCAACTTTCACATGTTTCATATGCTCTTAAAAAGGAGGATCAGGGGATAGAGCTGAGTACCGGAAGGGGGGGAAAAACGATGTGCATGCTTTGTAAAACCGAGCCGAGGGAGGGTTTCGTTTGTCATTCTTCGACTCCACTTGTCGACGTGGCTGCGATTGACGTACTGACGTACTGCAGAGAGTCTCGACCTGGCGATAAATAAATGTCAGGGAGGTAGTCATGAAATTTTTTTGGGTCCAGGTTGTTCGCAGAATAATGCCGTTTTGCTTGGCTTCATGGACGACTTCTGCGATTCATGGTGAGTGCATGGAATATTGGCACGTGTTTCTTTCGACCAAGTCTAGATCTAAGGCCGACCTTGCAATAAATCCAGTTTAGATCCAGAACTTCCACAGGCATCTAGGGAAAGTACCTTATATGGCGAGCATGTCATTCCCAGAGCTTCTCGAGGGTCTGGATTCTGGAATCATGATGGCTTGATTGACTCGTAGGCGCCACGGTCCAGTTGTACGGCCCATTCGTCGCAGATCGGATGTATTACTATTGGATCTTCTGATTCATTTCTTCCCGGGCATCACAAGAGTAGGCGCCAGAAATTGCGGAGGAGGCTTGGAGATAACTTTGGGATATGCGTACACCGTTACGTCATTGATGAAGGTACGAAGAAAAGGCCCTCGATCGGAAATCAAGGTGCTCCAAAACAATCTGCGATTGATCGGGAAAGATGCATGCGAATCTCAAAACGGGGCCTTTATCAGAGCTCGATGCAATTCTATTCACCGAATTGTACTCACAGTACCAAAAGCCGCCGTGCTGTCGCGCGAGTGGATACAGGCTTTCAAAAAAAATAATTGGGGTGCCCATGTGGTGATATCCAAAGAATTCAAGATGTTTGCCTTCGTATTCCTGAATGATACCATATCTCGTGATGATCCAGCCGTTTTGCCGTGCTCACAATGATACATAGTCGTGTTTCATTTCACGCCGCTGCTTTCCATTCCATTCCTTTTCCACCTATCGGCAAGTTTTTGATTAAGGTGAGTGCCAGTGGTGCCGTCATCCAATAAGAATTCCGAGTCTTTTGAAGAGAGAGAGGAGTGAATTGCACTGTCAGTACGAGGGTGATGTCTCCATTTGTGGTAAACGGCGGGACGAAATGACGGAGCATGACAGAGGTAATCATGAATAAATGAAACAACACGTTGCGTCTTGCCTGTTAGCAAAGCAAAAGTCCACTTTGCTCCTCCGCTATTAAAAAGAACAAGTAACGAAGAGCGAGACAAATGCGACGGAGTTTTGGAGTATGAGATACTTCTCATGGACCGCGTGGATGTGGGATAACGACATCGAAGAGATGGGCTCTGGTGGACGGCAACAAAGCTGGGTGAGCTGTGTCCGTCATCAAGTCGGACGGCAGCGCGGCACAGTCAATGCTGATATCAGCCTCAGGAGCGATCGAGTTTCCTAGATAACGTGATTCGCCCATAGATTCCTCTCTTTCCGCGCACTGCACGGAGAAGGGTCAAGCAAGAGTTGAAGAAGAAAAGGTAGATACAAATTGCGTCGATTGCTATCTATGTGTGCTTTAATAAGCGCGGGCAATAGTGGATGCCTGGCTAAGATGGGGCGATTACAGGTAGTTTCATGCGGTAAGTAATGAATGCGGGGGGAGATAAGACGCACAGCATCAAGGAGTCCTGTCTACCTGGGTGCTCGCTTTGCCTTTCGATCTGAGCGAGGGCCTCCGCGTGAGTGGGGTGACCCGGCGAACCCCAGAGGGAGCAGCCACGTCGTTCTCTCTATCATCTCCGGAACCCACGGGATATGGCGAAGGCGAAGGAGGCACTTCACCATCGGACTCATACTCTTCGCGTCCCTCCACATCGGCACCCCGGGCCCACCGTGCGTGTGACCCTCCACCATCTACCCAGCGTAGAATACCTAGACTGGCATCTCGCAGACGTTTGGTCGATATTCGCCAAGGCAAGCTTCCGGCACTCCTTTTGCCCGCTCGACTGGCACATGGGTTATCCGAAACCCCGTTTGCGACGTCCTCATTCCGCCAAAAAGCTGGCATCTTTGGTGCGGCAGAAAGCATGACCGGATCCGACGGAAGGAGAAGGGGTAACATGTATCGAGAGTCCAAGAACTCTCCTAGAACCTCTGGTGGTCGGACTGGCTCCCAAGAAGCCGCGTCTTGCTCTTGATCAAAGAGGAGATCGATGTTCTGCTGTGTAGTCGATGCCTCCGTGGAAAAAGACCCAGCGGAGGAGACAGCACGCGCGCTGACATTGTCATTTAAGATAGAGGAAGTGTCGTCGCGTTCACGATCTTCCATCTGAAACGCCCAAACCATCAGGTCATGCTTGCAACTTTGTGTAGTAGATGACACTACCTCCTTCCTGAGTGCTTCTACTCCCAACTTCACTCTGTGACGCTCCCAATCTTTTTGAAGCTGCACAAGGTATTGGCTGCATTCTTCTGTCATATGACCTTCTTGAACTTCGTACTTGTAGTCTTTCACAGCTCGCCGCATCTGCTCAGCGACACCTTCAATGAAAGCTCAAATTCATTCAGGCAAGCAACCACTTACTTGCAAGGGGTTCAGGTGCTTCAGGGGTTGGATTGTTGCTACCAGGTCAGAAAACTCTGTGATAGAGGACAAGCACTGTTCCAGGAGTCGCATTAAGCATGACGACGACAAGGTCTTATCGAGCAGCGAACCTGTAACCAATTCAACAAGTCCCGCACAGGAGCCAGGTGGGACAGTATGCTGCGAGAAAGGTTGGCCGTTTCTATCCACTCTTCCAGCACACTCAGGTTCATTCCGATCTGAATGGCTCGGGATCTGGACGTGATATCAGGCTGATATCCGTCTACAATGTCAACGTTGCACACACCGACAGAGATATTTTTTGCGAGTGAGCATCCTGTTGAATACTTCACCTGTACAACAGTATTAAAAAAGTGACCGGAAGCATAGACGAGGACCCACAGGCAAACCAGTAAAACACCTGAGACCAAACTTGAGTTATAAGAGCAGGGTTGGTTCCAGAAAGTATCAGAAATGTTTGCAAAGCGTCAAAAACTGAGGTAATGCTGATGGGACCGGGAGACTCTGGTGGTTGCGAGTCATTGAACACCGAGTGCAACGATACACTAGAAGAACCACCATGGCTCCTCGAAAAATTATGCCTCAAAGATGCAAGGCCTCGATGGCTCGGTTGTGGAGATGAAGGAACAGGGGTCGACGGCTGTCCTGGATGGCTCGGTGAGCTAATGATTCCGTTCTTAGCTGACTGGGCAACAGCTTGAGTGGGTGCAGGCCTCTTCTTCGGTGTTAAAGAGCGGAGAAAAGACCATTCCGATTCGAACTGAATGCCTTCAAACTCGGAGGGAACCGGAGAATGGTCCAAAATAGCGGGATTGATAAGCCAATCGATTTTCTTTTCCACATGGCGTATGACGAACACTGCGATTAGCTCGAAAGAGTCCCAGTCACTGAGGATAGTGAAGCTTGAAGTGCGCACCGAAGACAGAGTTTATGACCTCCTCAATGAGAACGAATGATCCGAGCAATTCGCAGGCCTCGTTGATGGAATCATCACAGCGCATAAGATGCAGCCATGCGGTTGCGTTGTACAGCCAAAATACAAGGCATGGAAAATCTTCTGATCGACTCTAATCAGGGGCATTAGCTAAAAAAACGTGTCAAAGGACACCCTCACAAAGAAGGTCTCTTCAATAGCATCCGTGGCGCCAATTATGAGATCCTCAAGCCATGAGCTATCGCAGGCGAGACAAGCAAAGCGGGCTAGCATATATAACACTTTAGCAGGCTCTGGGTTTCGTATGGATGGCGTGAAGTTAATTATTAGCGACTGAAAGATCTCCGGAAGTGCAGGAGGAGAAAATACGAGCATGTTCGTGTACTGGAATGAAGGTGTCTTTTTGGCCATTAGCGAGCCAGCTAACATAGACGTGAAGTGTATCACCCACAAGAACAGTTTCTTCGCCTTCACTTTCGTCCTCGTCAGACTCGGAAGCGATAGTCTGCCACTCATCATCTCCCCACCATTGCGGCGCAACAGAAAGGACCTTCCCGATATCCTCGCGGACGCGTTCTCGTCTGCGCTTCCGTGCGGCTCTTCGTTCTATCTGCCGACGCTGTTCCTCCATTCTACCTCCGGTCCAACCTTCGCCGCGCATCGCTTCTCCAAGAAGTAAGGCGACATCCTGTCTTCCCGGCATTGTGGAATGCGCCGTGACGATGTCCAAAGGAGTAAGCCCCCGACGTGTCTCGGAAAATGGGGAGCAACCATGGGTTAGAAGGAAAGCGACAAGAGTCGGTGGTGACACTAGAGCTGCATGATGTAATGCAGTCCATCCAGCTACGTGGATGTCAGGGCAATTAGAAAAGTATTAAACTTTCAACGCACCGTTGTCCTGGTGGTTGACGTCGGCACCCTCTGAGACTAGTAAACGTATGCATTCCTCCCTCTCCACGTCGCGGTCGGACTCGAGGCCAAAGCCAAGTATTGTGAGGCTGATTAGACCAAGACCGTCTTCATCAGTTATGCCAAGATCAACCAACGCCTGCGATTGGGGATCTGAGAAGAGAAATGACAACAGGGGGAAATCACCGAAGAGACATGCGCGACCGAGCGAATGTGTGACAAGCCCCACCCTTTGAGTTGAGTCTAGGTCAGAGTAGGGTTCAAGGAGAGGAGCGAGGGTAGATGGGCTTGGATAAATTGGGTGTAAATCACGTCCAGGGGTGATGTCTATTGGATGGTGTGATGGGGATGTCATCCGTTGGGCGCGGCGCAGTCTGACCGGAGACTACGGATGGTGGTTGTACGTTCGTTTCACTTGTTGAGCGGGCTCTCTGTTGAAATGTTGGTACGGGCAGGCGGTTGACCTCGCGACTAGATCAAACATCGCATGCCCTTGCTGACTTACTAACACGCTTGCATTATGCCGTCTCCCACCAAACGTCAAAAGCGATCTCACGCAACTCACATCGACCGCCATGACTCAGAGTCTGAGAGCCAGAGCATACATTCTGCCTCAGAGATGTCCAGCTCCGTAAATGGCAGACAATCACCCGATACTGAGGACGAAATTGCCGAAGCGAGACTCCCAAAATCTAAAAAGACTCTCAAACGAAAACACCGTGCCACGGACCCATCGAACTTTGGTGCAACTCTTCAATCACTACTCGAGACCAATGCACCGTCTGGAGTGCCTCTTTCTCTCAAGCCGTCGGTTGCTCGAAGACAATACGACGAGAAACTTGAGCTCCAGGCCAAGAAGTTACTCAAAGGTGAGAGGAAGAGTAAAGAGGAAGTAGGTCGGATTAGGGATGTCATTGGTGGATGGGGGGTAGAGGGGGAGAGATCGCTGCGCAAGGTTGCGCAGAGAGGTGGTGAGAATCCTCATCATCCGTGTGTAACGCAAAACTAAAACTACGAAGTCGTCAAACTGTTCAATGCAATACAACAGTCACAGGCAAGCGCCGCTGCTGCAGAAAAAGAAACGAAAAACGCTCGAGGGTCTGGCAAACCAACGCTACCTGCTCCGTCCTTGGACAAAAAGACAAAAACAAGGAAGGGAAAGAACAAGGACAACCCATTAGGCCGAGGCAAAGCATGTAAGCGAGCCTGTACGCCTCTCACATCCCATTTCACTTTATCTTCTTGGTCTAGCGCTTGACAAAGATAACTTTATGGATATGATTCGTTCTGGAGGCATAGTGTCGAAATCGTAGGAGTGGCGTGGGCGTAGTTAGTACTGCTGTTTTTGACCTACCCTTAAGTAAGACGCGCCGTTCGCATAAATTCGTCCTCATCCTCGTTTAACGACGGTCATGGTTCGTGTATGCGGATTCTTTTCACATCGACGCTCTCCTCAGCATATTTCTATAGTCTACCTCGAAAGCCGTCATCCCGAAAGATGAATGGGATCGGAGGTTGGAAGAGGTATTGGTCTCTAAAGCGTAAGTACATCCACTCCTTCAACTGTTTACGCCTCTCTGTGATGAACACATTTTGGGAATCTCGCTGAGGATCATCACTGACGCGCTGACGAGCTAACAAAATTTGCATGTATTATCTGAACTTCATCTCCCTTTTTTTGAGGACGTAGACGCATAAATAACTCATACTATTTTTTTTGTCAGGGATCTCAATCGCCTCGTGATGGACTATCTCGTCATTGAAGGCTATAAGTCTGCGGCTGAGGAGTTCAGCTTGGAATCTGGAGTTCAGCCGGCTGTTGACTTTGCAAGCATAGAAAGTCGTAGGAACATCCGTGAAGCTCTGAATCGCGGTGATGTCCAGGAAGCGATCACGCGAGTCAACGACCTGAATCCTGAGGTGAACTAGCTGTTTTTTCTCGTTTAAATCTGTATACTTCAGGATTAAACATCGCATGCACCACTCTCAGCCCATTGCGGGCGGTGATGATTGTGCTAAACCTTCAGTCTTCAAAATGATCTGTTCCATTTCTCGCCCTGCAGCATAGTTGCTGACTGATGTTTACTGTGAACATAGATACTAGACACCAACCCGGCACTGTACTTTCATCTGCAACAGCAAAAGCTCATCGAGTACATTCGCCAAGGGAAAATCACGGAGGCATTGCGATTCGCGCAGGAGGAACTGGCACCTCGTGGAGAGGAGAGTCCCGAGTTTCTGGCGGAACTCGAGCGAACTATGGCACTGCTAGCTTTTGAATCGTCGAGCACTGTTCCACCTGCGATTTCTGATTTATTGTCACCGGGTCAGCGAATGAAGACGGCAGGGGAGGTGAACGCGGCTATATTGGAGAGCTTGAGTCAGGGCAGAGAAGCAAAGTTGGTCGGGTTGCTCAAGCTACTTCAGTGGGGAGAGGCGTTACTAGAGGAACGAGCCGAGTTCCCCAAGGTGCGATGAAGGCGGAACGAGCGGTGGATTGGTGCTGACGGGCCCTATTTTGTTTCTAGGTCGACCTGAATACATCGATAGGGGCATGAAATTTTATTTAGATTATATAACCACGTGTACTGTACCTTCTTTGGCCTTGTTTTGGTGACCGGCCCAAGGCTGCTTGGAGCAAAGCGCGCGGGTGAGCGTGTGCGACTGCGACTGCGACTGCGACTGCGACTGACGACAGACGACAGACGACAGACGACATACTTTCAATGGCAGACGACTCCCGGTCTCTTCGTAGAAGACCTTATCGTCCCATCCTTGTCGTTGCCAATCCCAGCCCCGACTCGGACAGCGACAGTGCTAACGAACCGTCCGCGCCCCGTTCCTACTATTATCCATACAGTCACAATGACCCACCCAGTTCATCTCCACCCTCTCCCTCTATCGAGAAAGCTTTCCCCGTCCACCTCGCCTCATCCCGCGAACCTGGCATCTTGACCACAACAAACCTCCCCACTCACTCTCGTCCCCATCCCGCTTCTCAGTCCAACCCGGCTCTCTCCTCTCCTTCCGGTACAAGCTCACCCCCTCCCAGCACCCCCGGTCAGTCCCTCCCTCCCACAGACTTGATCACAGATCCGACTTCAAGACTTGCTTTTTCTACCGGCCCAAGCAATTCCTCAGATGCTCTCCTGCAGCAGCAACAACATACTCCCCTTCACGGCGGCTCAGCGAGCCACATACTCGGAAAAATAAAGGCTCACATTTCCATCCCTCGCATCCATCACGACCGTCGTCTCTCCGGCAGCCCCCGAGCTAACCCAGTTTGTCTTTCATTTGCCTCCGCGACACCATCAATGCTAACCAATTGTTCAGTCTCCAACAGCCTCTACTCCATCCGACCCGGATGCTAATCGCGCCATGAACGATGGGTGTTCTCCGTCGATGGAAAAATCTTTGACCAGGATCTTTGTAACCGGGGATTCTGAACAATACTATACTGTTGACGTAACCGGCTTCAGAAATGCTGCCTTTATCAAGGAGCTTATCTTTTCAAAGGTATGCATGCAATGCAGTCTGCCCGTGCGCAGTAAGCTGACATGCTTTCAAGCTTCGGATCGAAGATGAGGAGCAGCCACAATACTCTATCTATCGTACGGATGTTGGCGCTTATGCTCTCGGCGAGGCTCTCGCCGACGAGCAACTCTACGAACTCTGTCGTGATCACGGAGATGGAAAGGGTTCCCTTAAGTTCCTGGTTGCTAACTCCTCTGCGGTAGTTCATGAACGAAACCAACCATCCCCTGCGGCGTCCCCTACCGTCAGTAGCATGCAACCTCCCGTGGTCATACCAGCCAGCAACTTGGTGTACAATCGCGCTCATGCCCGGCACCGTTCTCATTCCCGGCATGGGAGCGTATCTTCTGCTAGCGAACGCCCAGAGGTAATGAATGGCTTTGACATTTCCCCTTCTGACGACCAAAACGGCGCCGATGCCGAGAGTCATCGATCTACTCTACGTCCGCCGCCGAAACCGTATGCGATATCCAACCAGAATCTCATTCCTCCGTCCCCGAAAGGCTCTCGGAAACCGTCCGAGCCCCGCAATGGATCTCCTGCTCGATCCAATACACGTGCCCATTCCCCCTTCTTGTCTCCGAGCCCACACAGTCCTGATTTCCGCCGGGGTCGGCCTAGTCCGTACACGACGCATCCCCAACAACGTGCCATCCAACCCTCCCCTGAGCGCTCACGTACTGGTACTGTTTGCGATGACAGGCCATTTAGTGGCGCCCCCGGCACGTCTCCTCATGGTCGCTCCGGTTCGGATGGAGCCGCTGAACGGGAGAGACCTGAGACACACGGAGATGTCCGAATGGAGGAACGGACGTCCGCAAAATGGAAGGCTGCGACAGGCACAAAAGATTTGGAAGCAAGCAAATTAACCAGAGAGCCCTCTTGGGTCATGGTGGAGCGCGCACAGGAAAGCCGCCTTCCACGAGTCGGGCGGGAGCATAAGTCTTCACCTCGTTATCCGCCCTCCAATTCTACTACTCTATCGCGCTCTCATGGTATCTCTCATATGCCAAGACAGCCACATACACCGGTTGGCGATAGAGAACCACGAGGCTCTGGACGGCAGGCTGTTCCTCCTGGCTGGGCCGTCCAGTCGAAATTGGCTAGCGGTGATGCCTCTAACCCAGTCCCACAATATAACTTGAAAATGACAAAGAGTGTGGGCGACTTTCGTGGTGACAAAGGTGCCATGTCTCCCTTATCCCAAGGCAGATCACGCTTCGGCCCCGTTCCTCCACTACCTTCCACCCCGTCTTCGGGCAACTCATCGCAATCAAGAGATGTAACACCCACCTCCCAGACTGTGAACGGAGACTCTGCTGGATATTCTCCCCAACGTGACGTGATATCGCCCAATGATCTGCCAAAGCCTCAGGCTGAACCTTCTCGGCCACTTCTACGTACTTCACCCACTAGTTCACGCCCCATCCGTCCTCTACCCCAGCAAACTCCAATACAGCCTGTGCCTGATGTTACTGTCACTGCTTCCCTATCGCAGCCTCGTCTTCCCTTTCCTCAGTCTCCGCCCTCTGGCTTGTCGACGCCGACTAGTTCAACATCGACCTTACTCCCAGCTCAATCAGATCCTATTTCTCGACCGCGCTCTGTGCTTGACGAAGAGTCGATGGCTCCACCAGCACCAGCTCCGCACGCACCGCGGTTGCCACGACCTGTCGACTCATCGGTGTTTTCTGAGCCATTGCAGGAGTCAGATATGTTGCGGTCACCATTACCACTGCCGCAAGCTCCCCGTTTCCCTACGCGACAGTTACCGCCTCCGCTTTCGAGAGATGATTCTGCCCCCAGGGCACTACCTATACCTGGTAGGGCACCTGCGATGGACGATCGCCCTGGAGATGCTAAGTCGGGTTCTCTAATTGATATCATTTCCACTTCGGCCAACCGTACCCCACCGCGAAGCCCCGTTAGCCCGAGAAGTCCCCGGACGGACACCCGAGAGCGCTTCGGTCCACGCACTGACGTTGCCGCGGCAAATGCGACGTCCCCCGCGGATATTCCTTGGGGCCATGGCCAGGGTCGTGATCTCATCGATTTCAATAGGCCTGCGGAGCAGACCATCATGCAAGACGATAATACCCTAAGAGCCATTCAACATCTCTTGGATGGCCAGAGTAGCTCAGATGAGGCTACCATGACGATGAAACCGAAGTCGTTTGTTCTCCCGCCTATCCCGCCGCCGCCGCCGCTTCACGCAATTCGCAATATTGGTTATGTACCTCCACCTCCGCCTCTTCCTAAGCCACCGCCTGCTCCAATCCCTGTTTCCCCGACCCAATCAAATAATTCTATCTACTCGTCCATTCCTTTAACACCTGACAGCCAACCTTCTGATCAAGATGGTTCTGACAGCGAGGCCGGAACTCTCTGGCAGAAACCGATGATCGAAGAGGACCCCCTGGCCGAAAGACCGAAATCAGCTAGTCGCGGACCACCCCTCACAGTGAAAATTGATGGACAGTTTGGTGGGTCACCCGGTCAGGCGTCACAAATGAAGAGTTCCAACAGCAGCGGGGGAATGACACTCATTCCAAACAACTTTCCCCCGCCACCCAAGCATCCGCCACCGTCTCCCCCTCTTCCCTCTTGGGGAGGGGGAGGGCGCACGCCGACGACGAGACATCTTCAAGGGGAGCAGTCAAAGTCCGAGGGCACGTTCCAGGATTCGTCATGGGCTTCTCGGCCCAACCCCGAGGAAGTACTCGACAGGCTGGAAGTCTTCTTCCCAGATCACGACCTTGACAAGCCCGTGATCGAGGCAAGCTCGGGTGGGACATCCCCAACCGCTGTGGAGAATCCACCAGCCCCACTACCCTACAATGGCAAACCGCCTCCGGACAAGCGATCAAGGCATAAGAAGTCGATTCGAGTAGTAGCAGAAGAACACAATTTAAGGCAAGACAGGACATCGCGTCTGCAATCAAGTTCCGCTGCAAATGTATTCAGAAAGCGGAGTACGAAGCTTTGGGATAGTCGGGTCGAGGAGGTCACTCCAGGACAGATCACTTCGGGGATGCCACCGATACCGGACTCACCGTCAGCGACAGGACCAGGAACCTCTGCTCCTAAACGTCCGTTCCTTTTTATCCTAGCTCTTACCTGCGTAGTTGCTTATATTTCGTCTTCGCAGCCATCTTCAAATGGGTTCGGGGTGAGCTTATTGGGAAGGGCAATTTCGGTCGCGTCTACATGGCGCTGAATGCCACTACTGGGGAGATGATTGCTGTAAAGCAGGTTGAGATTCCCAGAACGGCGAGCGACAAGAACGACTCGCGGCAAGTCACAGTTGTAGAGGCATTAAAGCTCGAGAGTGAGACGCTCAAGGACCTTGATCATCCGAACATCGTCCAGTACCTCGGGTTTGAAGAAACACCGAATTTCCTGAGCATGTAAGTAGCCTCATCCCTCAAATGTTCACTTCTGATATTCGCCAAGTTTCCTGGAGTACGTTCCTGGTGGTTCCGTAGGAAGTTGCCTGCGTAAATACGGTCGTTTCGAAGAAACCGTTACCAAGTATTTCACAGAGCAAATCCTCTTGGGACTAGAGTACCTCCATTCGAAAAATATCTTACACAGAGTAAGTGGAAATGGCTATAAAATTTTCTGCGTCACTGACTCTGTTTGTGATAACAGGATCTCAAGGCTGATAATATCTTGGTTGAGAAGACAGGTGTCTGCAAGATCTCTGACTTTGGCATCTCTAAGCGGACAGACGACATCAACGAACATAACGTTCTCACTGCCATGCAGGGTACCGTGTTTTGGATGGCACCTGAGGTCGTTAACACCGGAAAGCGTGGCTATAATTCAAAGGTTGACATCTGGAGCGTTGGCTGTGTGGTCCTGGAGATGTGGGCTGGAGAACGTCCTTGGCGCAAAGAGGAGGCCATGGCCGTGATTGTGAAGGTGCGGGGTTATTTTATTTTTCTATGAATCCGAACGCTCGAATGATGCGCCTGGTTAGCTGTATTCTTCCAAACAAGCTCCTCCCATTCCCTCGGGCATAACGCTTTCTCCTCAAGCTGATGACTTTAGGATGAAATGTTTTGCAATGTAGGTTTTTTCGCTCGCTTGCTTCTATTCCTCTGACCATCTGGACGACAGGGATCCTAACGAGCGACCATCTGCCGCCGAGTTACGAAAGCACCGATATCTGAATCGCCCCCCAGGTTGGGTGTTCTGTGACTTTGGCGGTAGCCGAGAGATTGCTGGGGATGATTCCGATGACGACTAATGACTTCACGAACACTGCTTTGATTGCTCGCATTCCAACCTGTTCCAGGCACGGCATTGCGTGTTTACTTCAAGTTTGCACCATTCACACCTTGGTACATTGATGTTGACCATTTCTGCTACATTTGACATGCATCTTCTGCTTCCCGCACTCATTTTGTTTACATTAGCCCCACCTCGTTCACATCCACATAGAACGGTGTATTTCTTCATAGTCTAATTCCAAGTTGGATCCCGGACAAGGAATCTACTGTCAATGTCATTTTTCATCCTGGACGTGTGCTTTTCGAGGACCGATGTCGTGTGACAGGCCACCTTTGCCTGTCCGCTTTTCGATACAATGAGCTCACGCGATTATGGGACCATCCGTTCGAGTCGGCAACCGAACTACCTAGATCTCTGAGGTAATATAGGGTGTCGACCTCCGCGATGATGTACGGAAGCAGCCGGAAGTCTAGACGTGCGGCAAGGCAAACTGTTGATGTCATGAAGAACATTGGATGGATTATCATATATCATATATCATACTGTGCAGCACCCTCTCTTGTGATGAAAGATACCCTTCTATGACAGAGAGTATGACGTGTGGTATATATACGCACTGGAGACAGTCGACACAGATCGTACTGCCGTGACACTTTTTCACAGGGACCGGATCGTTTCCGAATGAAACCTGACAGGGAAGAAAAGGTGACGTACTACAGCCATAGTAGAGATATGCCATTCAAAGGAGTGTACGTGTCTGTCCAGTTGGGGGAGATTCTACAAGTAGACAAAGTACTACTCTTGTACAAGAATTTAATTTGTAACAAATTTCTAGTTGGGCTGGTCGTTATGCATGTGCTCCGGAAGGGGTACGGTATGGGGTATTTCGAAGGTGCCCTGACTCGGAGCATGTAGGATGAAACCCGAGTCTCTGAGACGCCCGCGTCGTGAGGGACCCCTCACGGAAAGAATGAAGAAATAACCGGCATATAGGAACAAAGTCTCGGTGACGTCGGAGTGGACTGAGCCCACTGTACTTGGCATTGAATTGAAGACAGGACAAAGTCACAAAGCAGCGACAACTTCGAATATATCCAGGGGTTCTTCTTAATGATGACAATGAGGCTCAAATGAGAGTATCCGAGTTCCCCAACGATAATGTACAATTAGCGGTTCCAACTGATTCCTTATGCCCTACTCCATCGACTTTCAAACTCGGAAATACCGACGGGTTCCTTGGACTTTACAAGTAAAGTGCCCCTTTCAGTTAAGAGTAAAGTTGTCATTATTTCTCGGGATGTACGCACCTTCTCGTCATAATCCACCCATCCACTATCCGTGCCCTCGAACTCGACCTCAGTGAACGGCGTTCCACTCTCGACTCCCACGCACTTCCATATCCCCTTGAGGATAAGGGAGTGAATTTTTTAGGCGTCCTAGCGGCAGCAAACGGACGAGCTACCTACCTTAGGATCGAAGCTAGTAAATTCAAGACCCCTACACTCGACGGTGATGAAGGGGCGGAATTGTTCATTGGCTTCGGCGGGGTATGGTTGCGGGGGGCTGGACGATTCAAACTTGGCAGAGCTCTCGCGCTTGCAATAGCCGCACTTCCAAACGAAGTGGGCAGTGCTGTCTTTGACATGACTGACTTGGTACACCTCCTAGATGATGAATTGTCACATATCATGACCAGGAGAGTGATGCACCGCATTTGGACGTACGATGCGATTAAGAGATACTATCTTCGGATGGGGTTCGTAGCAACTAGTGCATTGCAGCTGTAAAGACGAGGTGTAAGGTTGAATGAATGTACAGGGACGAAAGCACCGGCGCTCACCCCGAACCAGTAGTCAAAGTCATCTGTGGCAGGAACGAGATTTGTGACGTTTTCGAGGTTAGCTTTGATGGAGAGCAAAAGACGCTAAAGAGGGGTGTGAGAGGGATGAGAGAGTGAGAGCTGGGCAAGTAGTGGATACTGTACCACCATCGTTCTCGTTCTCCAAGGCTTGCCTGTTTGGCTGTGCTTTCCTTCATGCTCCGACCTCTCTCTCTCTCTAGACCCTTTTCCACTTCCCTTTCCCGGGCTTTTCCCAGGCAACTTCCAGTTACAGCCACGTCGCGGATCGATGGCGACATACCCAGGTCTCTTAGGCAGGCCGCCCAGACCGAGGACATAACCTCAGAAGACTTTAAGGAGGCCCATTTGTCCATACGTCCCCAATGGTCTCTGGATGATATCGTCGAAACCGAAAACGATTCGTCCTCCATTGGCCATATATACCTCGCTCAACAACGTCAAAATTTACAGTACCTCCGCTTAATCGAACACGATATGCCGAAACTCGTTGGTGAGTGCAGCCCTTTCACGCGTCTTTAAGATGATAGATCATCTAACCGCCCCGTTCGTAACCCCCAGCCTTTCGCAAACCGTTCAACCCTCCGACGTCAGAAACCCCGCTCGTTGTCCGGTCCATGTCTTATCCCGGTGAAGAGCATCCCGCCGCTGTGAAGCGTGCCCTCACGGTAGCTGTTTCTCAGCTACCGCTGAAGGATAAGCGCGCGATATATAAATTTCGCCTGCTAGCTGGTGTTCGGTGGACACCGACGCCTCCCAAGGACTCAGGAATCAAACTCGGGGAGAGCGCGGAGCACGGTTACGTCAAGATATCCTGCGAAGACTTTCCAGAACCCGCTATGAATCTCAAGTGGGTCAGCGACAGACTCGATAATTTGATCAACGAGGCCAATGTACGTTCGGTTTCCCCTTATTTCGAACCCGAATCTTGCTTACACGACGCGTGGCCTTTTTTTTTTTTTTTCTTCACGTAGAACGACGGCGATAGCTTTAAAGATATCCCCATTGACCGGAGACACTTGATGGCAAAGGCGGAGAAGGGTAAGAAGGGGAAACTTAAGCGGGATATTGCAGGTGGTGCTGCTCGCTACGTTTCCCCACCCTCAATCAGAGATTTCCCAAAATCGTGGCTTCCCCGTCTCTCGGAAAGAACCCAGATCCCTCCTAGTAACGGGCTCCTCCATCACTAGTTATTCAAATATAGTGCTTTGTCCCTCTTCGGGCCCTGCGACGTGGCCATTGGAAAAATGGTCATGGTCAGCTAGACTTGTGAACGTGGCCGTGGACTGAGTATGAGGCCGACTTGTGTTAAGATTTCGTGTCCAAAGAAGTGCGGTACTACTGCGGTAGTATTGACGATTAATTTAGGCTAGACGCTGATTAGACAGGAGGCACGGACTGCCACCATTAAATATTAAAGTGCAGAAAGAACTTTACGTAGATATGAGGACAAGCGTACTGATGCCGCAAAAAGTTTAACTTGTGCAAGGGAGCGCTTTCTCTATATTAAATACAGATCTACGTCTACATACGAGACACGCTCTCTTGTGAGCGTGAATGTGCAGGCCAGGAAGTGTGTGCTTCCCCAAGTTCGATGACTATTTAGCTGGTGCGGTGCACTAATGGGTGGAAAACTCTCGCCGGGAGAAAAAAAAATTTGGACCGTGCATACCGGCGCCGGTGACAGTACCCGTTCGTGCCTTCCGCCTTCTACAACAATCCGAACGGGCTGCCACAGGTCCCGGTCCCAATGTTGATGGCACACCAATGAGATGCGGAAGTCAGTCAGGGACAATCGCAAGTCTCAAGGGATTCTAGTAGGGTGTACAGGTGGGTGTGGTGCGGTACGAGTACTGTACTGTAACTGTAATCGAACAAAGCGATTTCGAAATACCTCCGCGATCCGCTTTGTGTTTGGTCGTGTGGCCATGTGGCCAAGTTGACCGTCAAAAGTCAGGCAGGAGCGCCCGGAAAACTGTATTGAGTTCTGTGCATATTTTTCGCATCGAAGCTGTCACCACAAATTAGAGGGACTGGCCTCGCCACAATCACAGCGCGGTGATGGGAGCTGCAGAACGTGTGCTTTGGTTGGGCGCAATCGGGGTGTGGCACAAGCCATCTTTGTCCTCCTTTAGCGCCTGGGACAAAGATCGACCACTTGGTCCGCTCGGCCACCTTGTCACTGTAGTAATGCGCAAAGTGCCTCGAGGCAGATACCATCGGACGCTGAGACATCTTATTCACAATTGGGAAATCAAATGTATAAAAAACGTACTACGTTGACACGCACAGAAACCCAGCACACCGTTCCCTTTTCACGCTTTCACTACCATGCCACGCGAACCTTCTGATGCCCGGGCTGCACTGATGGCGGTGTATCTATCTCGACGATTATCACTTGTTACCCCATCGAACATGCCAGCGGCTGCGAAGAAGCTGAAATCCGCGGAGCGCCCGTCTCACCGGATGAAGCACGCCAAAGAATTGGCAAGAACAAATAAGGTGACAAAGAATGTTGAAAACATACCACATCGGCGGAGAAGGGACGTCAATGAACGCACGCACGCGATACGGGCAAGCGGCGCCGGACTGGTGACCGGTCTCGGATGCACGGGAAGGACGATTTACGGCGTGGGTGAGGCAAGTGGCGGGGTCATCCGAAGACAAAGGAGGCGCAACATCATGGGCAAGTCCGGAGGACCAAGTTCCCCGCCACCACCATCACGGATGCCGACCCAGCTTGCGGTGATAAAGATAGGGGAGGGTGAGGTGCGAGAGGTGCAGGTGCAGGCCAAGAAAGAGACAAGGAAAAAGGGGGACGACATGTGTGGTCACATGAAGCAGACAGGTGACGATACGACGTTGCTGGGCGACGTGGGAGAGGAGCACGCAGACGCATTCTTTGATATGTATATTAATGCAGAGGCGTGGGCAGGTAATTAGATCAGAGGTAGCAACGGGGAGACCAGAAAAGGAGGGTTGGATGCCGCACGGAAGGGGCATGGGTCGGAATGATAAATAGCGGACGAGATTAGTGCAGACTGGGCAGGACGAGTTGCCATGAAAGGCGAAGGGAATAGCAGACTGGGACTGGTGAGTGGTCCCTCCAACGTCCAAGGGGGACACGGCCAAGCGATAAGCGAGAGAGCCAGTTATTGCCAAAGCCGCGGTTGACTGCGACGGCCAAAGCCAAACAAAGCCAACGCCCTTCCTCGGTCCCTTCTTTCCTTCCTCCAGTCGTCCTCGACCATTCAAAAGTATTTTTTCCCTCCCTTCCTCTCCTTCCTTTTCTCCTTATTTCTTCTCCATCTTTCCAGATGACAGACTCATACATCTCCTCCCTCACGGGCGACCTCTCCTCCCCAAAGACAAACGGCTCCGCGCTCAATGGTTCAAGTCCTTCCCTCTCGAACACCCACCATTCCGTCACCCCCATCATCCGCAAGAAGCTCATGGGATATGTCGGTTTCGCAAACCTTCCAAACCAGGTCCACCGCAAGAGCGTGAGGAAGGGCTTTCAGTTCACCGTAATGGTCGTTGGTGCGTCCCATCAGAATGGCGTTCGCACCCCGCTCCTCTCACACACTCCCTGATCCTCCCTAGGCGAGTCGGGCTTGGGCAAGTCAACTTTGATTAACACTCTCTTCAACACCACCCTTTATCCCCCGAAGGAGCCTCCCGCCCCAAATGCTGAACGACCCCAGACCGTTGCCATACAGAGCATCAGTGCTGGTAACTACTCTCTGTCTTCCTCCATGGCCGCTGCGCCACTCTGACCTATTTTTCTCTAGACATCGAAGAGAATGGTGTCCGTCTCCGCCTTACCGTCGTCGACACCCCCGGTTTTGGTGACTTTGTCAACAATGATGACAGGTAAGTCAACCTGTCTAATCAATCATTCCTTGCCTTACGCGACATGTTTCATTTTAGCTGGAAACCTATCGTTGAGAACATTGAAGCCCGTTTCGACTCTTATCTCGAACAAGAAAACCGCGTCAACCGGCAAAAACTCGTGGATAATCGTGTCCATGCGTGTTTGTACTTCATCCAGCCGACTGGTCACGCGTGAGTATATTTTCATTGATGTGGCGTACATACCCGTAACAAAAGTGTCACATAGCCTGAAACCCCTCGATATTGAGTTCATGCGTCGGCTGCACACCAAAGTCAACCTTATTCCCGTTATCGCCAAGGCAGATACTCTGACGGATGATGAGGTCGCAGAATTCAAGGCCAGAGTGAGTCAATGAACATCACTTTGACGGTATACCCCGGTTACTTACATGAGCCCTAGATTCTTGCAGATATAGCTTATCATAATATCCACATCTTCCAAGCGCCTACATATGAGAACGAAGATGAGGAGACCATAACAGAAGCGGAGGAAATCGCGGGCAAAATTCCGTTTGCCGTGGTCGGCTCTGATCAGGTCGTCGTGGCACCAGACGGCAGTCATGTTCGCGGGCGGTCTTACCCATGGGGTGTCATCGAGGTCGATAACGAGGAGCATTGCGACTTTGTCAAGCTTCGCCAGATGCTTGTACGAACGTACATGGAGGAACTCAGGGAGTACACCAACGACGTTCTCTATGAAAACTGGCGGACGGAAAAGCTACTCAGCATGGGTGTGGCACAGGACTCGAGTGTCTTCAAGGAGGTCAAGTATGGGACTCTTGTTTTCTTTCTTTCCGTCCTGCACTCTCTTACGTTCATCGTGGTAGCCCGGCCTTGCGCATGCAGGAAGAACGTGTGCTTCACGAAGCCAAGCTCGCCAAGATGGAAGCCGAGATGAAGATGGTTTTCCAGCAGAAGGTGCAAGAAAAGGAATCCAAGCTGAAACAATCGGAGGAAGAGTTATATGCAAGGCATCGGGAGATGAAGGAGTCTCTGGAGAAGCAACGGCTGGATCTCGAGGAGAAGAAGCGAAAGTTTGAAGCTGGCAGACCAGTGACGCCCGAGAAAGGGACGGTGAGATACAATACAGTTTTCTGCGATGCGACGACGCGTGACACAGATTATTTCAGCAGCAGAAAACAAGGAAGGGCTTCCTTCGTCCTTGAAGGGTCGGACGGGTTTGTTATATCGTCTGCGAGGAAAGTACACTGTCATCCATGCAATCCATTTCATGGCGTGTCTATTGCTATTTGCGCCACCTTGTCTAGCTCTAGTATCCTACACTCTCCTCTCTACTTTGTCTATTGTGTCCCGGCTCTTGTGCTGTTGGCACCCGTCACACTCGTTTGCACGGATATCCATGGCATGTTTTGCCACAGCTTCGTTTAGTATGAGTACCCCGTCTTGTTCTCGTTTCTTCCGGAGCTCCCGTTTGTATTGTCGTTCAGGACAATGACGGTTTTCTTATTTTCTCATTCCGATGACAATTTTATGATACCATCGCGCGCGATTGACCGTCCGTGTTGACCGATCTTATCTGTTGTGTGAGTTTGTGATGATGTCAAGTGCAATTGCAAGTGGCAACCCCCTTCTCTCAACAACATCCACAATGGCAGACATTCAGGCTCTTCTCACAGCCCTGGACGTCTTCACCCGGGCCCCTGACAAGGCCTCCCTGGAGAAGGCAAACGCCTGGCTGCAGGACTTTCAACACTCAGTAATTACACTTTCTCCGTGGCCCCCCGACTACGACCTCTGACTCGCCACCATCCGCTGTTCTCACAGTCTGAGGCGTGGACGACCTGTAACCTCATTCTACGATCGCCAGATGCACCCCCCGCTGCAAAGCTATTTGCAGCTCAAACATTCAGGACAAAGGTCGGCGTCATTGTATCAGACTTTCTTTCACCACTTCACTGTTTCGGACAGGTCACGTACGATCTAGCACAAGTCGATCCCGCCCAACTCTTCCCTTTACGTGATATTATCCTTGCTGCTCTCGAACACTTTAAGGAAGGCCCTCGTGCCATCATCCTGCAGCTTTGCCTAGCACTCTCGGGACTTGCGCTGCAACTACCCACATGGACGAATGCGGTCGAAGGGTTGATCGACTCTTACGGGCAAAACCCGTCCATGGTCCCTGTCCTGCTGCAATTTTTGACCGTCCTTCCGGAGGAGCTCTATTCGAATACTAAAATTCCCGTTACGGTACGGTTCAGACGTAATTTTACCGAACCCCTCGTTGTTGTATGTTAACTTTGTCTCTCCTTTCTAGGATCACGAATATGCGGACAGGAGCGCGCAGCTGTTGGGTTCGTGTTCAAAGCAGGTTCTCGAGGTACTTTCTTTGTATTTGCAAGCCCCTGGTAAGTCGCGAGTCACGCCCACTTTTGGCGATGCCTGCTCAAACAAATCGGGTGGTAACTCTTACAGGTGTCACCCATGCCATCCAGGACCAAGTGTTCGCTTGCCTCAGGAGCTGGCTCACCGCAGGCGAGATGGCCGCGACTGACGTAGCAGAGTCTCCTATCTTTGAGTTCTGCTTCCAAGCGTTGGCCTCTGACCAGCTTTTTGAGTCTGCCACCAATGCCATATGCGACCTCATCCATGAAACCCAAGAAATCGACGATAACATGGCCGTCATCGAGCGCATCGTTCCCAAGGTCATTGCACTCAAGGCTGCTTTGTCCACCGCAGAAGATGACTCGGAAAGGATGAGAGGTTATGCGCGCATATTTTCAGAGGCGGGCGAAACCTACCGCTTGCTCATCTTACAGCACACCGAGACCTTTTTCCCTATCGTGGAGGCCATCGGACAATGTTCAGCGTTTCACGACCTTGATATCGTACCAATCACCTTCCCTTTCTGGATGCGGCTTGCGCAAAGCATTGGCAAGAAAGCGTCGATACCTCCGCTGTTGCGCGATGCGTACAAGTCCTTAGTCACTGTCATGATCGATCACCTCCATTTCCCCTCCGACTCTTCCACGTTGACTGGACAAGAGGTGGATGACTTCCGGTCATTCCGTCATGTTATGGGAGACACCCTCAAGGATTGTTGCTATGTGTTGGGCGCGGAGCAGTGCTTGATGGATACCCTGCAGCTAGTCCAGGCGGCTTTGGCACAAGGTCACAATACCCCCTGGCAAAATGTCGAGGCGCCTTTGTTCGCAATGCGGTCCATGGGCGCGGAAGTCAATCCGAAGGACGAACATACGGTGCCCATGATCATGCAACTCATCCCAACGCTACCAACACACACCCGGATCCGTTATGCTGCCCTCTTGATTATTTCCAGATATACGGAATGGATAAACGCGCACCCCGATTACATCAGTCCGTCTCTGCAGTACATTTCTGCTGGTTTCGAGGATACGGACCAAGACGTCATCGGAGCTGCTGGCCAGGCACTCAAGTATCTCTGCCAGGACTGCAAACGGGTATAGTGTGGTGTCCTCTATGTCGCCAGTCTTAACTAATTGTGTCTCGGAAGCGTCTCGTTCCTTTTATTTCGGAATTGCATACCTTTACCACCAATGTTGGGACGAAGCTCGTGCAAGAAGACAAGGTGGTTGTATACGAAGCCATCGCCCATGTCATCTCGGCAATGCCTATGGACCAAGCGGCGGAGTCACTCAAGACGTTCGCATCTACCATTCTCGCAGCCATGTTCGCCCTCGCGAGCAAGTCAGGCGCTGCTACGAAGCAGGAGCTTCAAGAAGTTGGCAGTACGTTCGTTTGTTATCTTCTTGTGACCGTGTGTTCATGCAGGATCCCCTGAACACAGATGGCCTGGCCAATCTAGAAGTCATGCTTCATGTCGTCGGTTCTTTCGGCGAGCACCTTCCACCCACCTGTCAGGGCACTTGTCAAGAGGTGTGGCCTGTCTTTGATACGTTCCTGGCTAAGCACGGCTCGGACTATGAAAGCGCCGAGCATGTCACTCGTGTCCTTCGCCATGCTCTCAACCTCTTTGGGCCTGCCGTGTTGACGATTGCGGCGGATGTCCTGAGGAGGATGTCTACGGCGTTCGCGTCATCAGGACTGTCTTGTTACCTCTGGATTGCGAGCAAGGTTCACAGCAGGTTTGGTAACGAGGAGGACCCGCTGCTACGTAACGCGGTCAAGGATGTGTATGAGCGATCAACACAAAAGCTCTTTGTAATGCTGCGAGAGAAGTCAGCAGCTATGTTGCCTGACGGTGATTCTTTTCTGGTTTTGTCTTCCCATCGTGCTCAGGGCTAACTGGTAGATGCGCAGTGCTGGAAGACTATATCAGAATGCTCATTAACATGGTGGAATTTGCGCCTGATATCTTTTTTGAGTCTTCCGCGTTCCCGACCGCATTCCGCGTCGCGCTTGCTGCCCTCACGCTCATCCACACGGACACCGTGTTTGCATCACTGGATCTCATCCGAATGATTCTAACACATGACTGCCTCGCTCCAGAACCCCTCAAAACCCCACCTCCAAAATTCCCTCTCTACGCCAATTCCATTCACCAGGCCGTCGACAAGGAGGGTTTCGAGTTCGCCAGCCTCCTTATGACAGGCCTCGTCGGGGACTTCCCCGAGGAAGCTACATCTATCATCGTCACCCTCTTCCGTGTATTGGCATCACTATGGCCTAGCCAGTTACAACAATGGGCACCTGTGATTTTGCAAAGTATTCCTGCGGCATCTGCCCCCGAGGAAGCTAAAGTACGTTTCATGAAGGACCTTAACGAGTACGTCTGGACCTTGTTCCTGCCACATGACATCATTTTGCTCACGGGCCCGTAGTGCTATTCGTGCTAAGCAGTACGATAAAGTAAAGTATGCCGTGCTCGGAATACATCGTGCATCGCGCAAGGCTCGAGATCGCAGGAAGGTAGTTACACTTGATTGATGGCGGGACAATGGATGACGTGTAGAAAAAAGTCTGTACTTATCTTTGGGGCGTAAATAAACCAAGCCAGTAAACATATCGTGGGTTATAAGAATAAATTTATATTACGTAACACTGCTAGCTGGATCGTTTCGTCATATACGTTCCCTGCTTTATTCTTCGACATACATGCTGTCCCGCGTTAGTCGTTCGCTGGCAACCAGCGGTAGGTCTTCACTGCTGCATATGTTGGTTCTCGAGGCTGATGCCAATCTTAGCTGGACGCAGGGCATTCTCTCAGTCTGCCACCCGACAGAGTTACGAGAATACCATCCAGAACCTCCTCGTCCACAAGGACACCAAAGTACTTTGCCAAGGGTTTACGGGAAAGACTGTGAGAGCACCGGTTTCTTTCGGAGACGCGGCGCACCCATCCTCATATCCATTCTCTGGCGGCGAGAATAGGGAACTTTCCATGTAAAGGAAGCACTGGCGTACGGGACCAAGATGGTCGGGGGTGTTTCTCCAAAGAAGGCCGGTCAGACACATCTCGGTCTACCGGTATTCGGATCGGTGAAGGAGGTATAGACGTCCCCCGTTTCACAAGTACCCCCAGATGGGATCCCATGGTCACATAATTTTTTCTTTTCATCTCCAGGCTGTTCGCGAGACCCAACCGGACGCGTCGGTGTTGTACGTGCCGCCGCCGAGCGCTGCTGATGCCATCATCGAGGCGATTGAGAATGAGATTGGTTTGATTGTTTGTATTACCGAGGGTATTCCCCAGGCAGACGAAATCCGAGTGAGTCTTTTTAAAAACTGTTGTAGGGCCATGTTTATGACGGGGGGTTTTTTTTTTTTTTTTTTTGGGTTGAACGCTAGGTCGTGAATGCTTTGAAAAGCCAGTCCAAGTCGCGTCTTGTGGGTCCCAACTGTCCGGGTGTCATCAATCCCCTGGGATGCAAGATGGGCATCCAGCCCGGTCATATCCACAGGCCTGGCCGGATTGGTACGTTCTCAGATCTGCCGCTTGCACCCTTTCCGTGTTTGTTGTGTCTGATCTTTTGCGTCGCAGGTATCGTCTCCCGTTCCGGGACGCTGACCTATGAGGCGGTCGCACAAACGACCAACGCTGGTCTCGGACAGTCTCTCTGTGTTGGGATCGGGGGTGATCCTTTCCCTGGAACGCAGCACGTTGACGTGGTCAAGGTCCTCCTCGAGGATGACAATACAGATGGTAAGGGTTGCACCTGTTACCAATCCTGTGTTTTCTTTGTAGGCTCAAACGGAACAGGTATCGTTATTATTGGTGAGATTGGTGGTACCATGGAGGAAGAGGCTGCAGAATACCTCGAGAAATATAATCTTACCCGCGCAAAGCCAAAACCCGTCGTCGGTTTTGTCGCTGGGCGCACTGCTCCACCTGGTCGCCGTATGGGCCACGCTGGCGCCATTATTTCAGGTGGAAAAGGTGACTTTTCATTTGAACTGTCCCACCGCAATGGGGCTCACTATATTTTCCAGGTGCTGCTTCCGACAAGGTCGCTGCCCTGCAAAAGGCCGGGGTCATTGTGACCGAAAGCCCGGCAATGATCGGGTCTGAGATGCTCAAGGTGGGTAACTTTTATGATGTCTCCCGACCCGTTCTGACCCGTAGCTGTGGAATTTTTCAGGCTGTGCAAGCTGCTGGACTCGCTTAAATGCCGGGATGATATCCCCTTATTGGTTACATAATAGAGTATATTCGCCTTGAAATATGTGACTCCCTTTGAACCGCACATGTCGCACAGTCGGGATGACGGCCACGTACTCTCCTACGCCTGCGTTTGCAGAAGCCGTATCATATTTGTCGAATGCATCTTCGTTGGCGCAAGTACCCAATCCTGTAAAACTGGAGGTCCTTGTGCACATTCGTTGTCCGACTCAGCTTTCCTGACACACCGTTGTTGTACTTGGGTTATTTTTATGTCGTATAGCTTTATGGTCTCTTCAAGCTGCTCACCGTTGCTCCATCGCCGAATACAACCCGCCCATCGTTCTTTGACATATCTGGCCGCGCAAAATGGGACGCGTGGAAGCTGGCGTCTGAAACGTATGAGGGTCGTCCCTCGGAAGCAGAACATCGATATTTGTACATCGCAAGGGATCTAGGGTGGAAAGAGGGTACGCCCGCCGCAGTGACGAGTGAGACAGAAGAACGGGCTGATGCTGAGAGGGGCGGTGGATCGGGCATGGGGGTCTCCGTCAGTGTCATGTCCCCACCCCAAGAAGAAGACGAAGAAACTGCAACTGGACTACACGCCTATGCGATGAGAGACGACGTTGCAGCTATGTCTGCATTTCTCCAGGCAGGAGAGGGCTTGGATATTGATGCCCGTGATGAATATGTAAGTAAAAGTTGATGGGTGTTTCTGTGCTGTGCTGTGTGTGAAAAAACTGGCGCTCATTTTTTGTAGGGATATACGGCACTGCATTTGGCTGTAGACCGAGGGAACGTCGCCACAATCGAGCTTTTACTCAAGCACGGCGCTGATAAAACACTCAAAGTGAGCCTGATTATAAAAGTTGTGCTAATTCCGTTTTTAATAATTAAAAAAATTACAGGACACGGATGGATATTCAGCTGTGGATCTGGCGACCATCGCTCAGCGCCCCGATATCGTCGCCTTGCTCGAGCCCGAATGAGTACGGGGGGCGTTACAAGAAGAGAGAGAGATGGATAATTGTTGTAGCGTATATCTCGGCCACTAGACGTCCTGTGCCAGATAAATGTACAGTATGTACCTGTAGGAGCACGTCACGAGCTTATAGATCCTCCCCCGCCTCCTCCCAGGATTTTTGGCGTCTTCTTCTTCTTCATGCAGTCGAAGGCTGCGTAGACGGAGTGGTGGAAACTTCTGGTTCGCTTGAAGGAGCCCCCGGTGTTGCCTTGAGCGATTTTGGGTGGTATTTTGAGTCTGCTTGGATTATGCCTCCCTTTATTTAAAAAAAAAAAAAATACCAATGGCTTGCTTCAGAACGCGGCAAGAAAGAAAGATGGATGGAGGGGGAAAGGGTTGTTGACGAAACCCATTCAAGTAGTTTTACGACTGGCTTGCTTGGGAGAGCTCCGCCTTTTTCGAGCCAGTACATTATTCGTCCGACGCTCCAATGCATCGTCTTGTGCTCTTGACCGAGGCGTAGACGCGGGTCATAGATCCCGAGGAGCTCTATGGGTTTTGCATCCCTGCGTTTTCGTGCATCTACGGCGACGAGGTGGAAGATACGGTTGTTTCTGTTCCCGTGTAATGAAAGGCGAAGACGGACAGGCATTTACAGTATTGAGCCTCGTCGCCAGCCCAGCCAGGCAAGCTAAAACCGTCCCTGTCACGTGACCGCTGGACATGATCATAGCGAAGCGAACAGATTATTCAACAAAAACTCGGTCCATCCTCCCCAACATCGATATTGATTGTGATTTAGAAAGTTCCATGATGGTTAGACAGACAGACATGAGGTTACATGAGAAAACCGCGCCCAAATTGTATGTGAGCCTGAGAGAAGCGCATTGACAATCGCACTCTGCAGGGTACAATACAAGGGCCAACTAGGCCCAACAAGTCAACAACAACCGTCTGATGTAGCCTCCCCACCCTCCGGAGTTATGTGCAAACCCACTGGACTATGCCTGTTCTGGCCCATCGCTCCCCGGCACCAACTAAAAAAAGGGTAGAAAGAGACAGGGAGAAGATGTTTGTTTGTCAGTTGATATCAATCCATAGAGCGACGTTGAAAAAAAAAAGGCGATACCATGCATATGTTGTTCCCGTTCAAAAGAGTCTGCGCAAGTTTCGTCGATTTGCGACCTTTTGGTGTTATCTCACTGGGAGCGTGCAAGGGCGATGTTGAGACGAGTGGTGGAGGCGGTCGTGGGTGGGGAAATGAGCGACATACTATTCGATAACGTCCTCGAGAACCATATCTATGAAGAAAGATGAAATCCCGACGATGGCTGAGACGTGATTAAGGGACTTACTGACGAAGTCATCAAAGCCAAGTAGTGTCCCCGTGAACTCACGGTCATTTTTCATGACTACCCATATGCGCGAACCGATGCACCTATCTATGAGTTCTGTCCAGCCAGTTTATGTCGATGATTGATGCAGAATGAGAATCAGGCCGGCCTTTACCTAGGGGCAAGATTTGTGAAGCCATTCGAGACGCTGTAGGGGGTCAAGTTGGTGTCGCTCGGGCCGAAATCAGTCTGATGTGAGAAACCAAAACTACATTGCTTGCGTTTCCTTTCTGCTACTGTCGTATACCCAACACAACATGAGATATCTAAAATGCTTGAAATGTCGTTGAATCGTGAAAACGGAATGAAAAGATGGTGCAGGGCACGGAAGTTCAAAAAGGGGCTTATTGAAAATGTAATTCATAGGAACTAGTGAACAAGTGACAGGCAAGAATTGAACATCGACGGTTTAAGAACCGTAGAGCAAGACGGGAGCAACTGGCTAGTAAGGGCGGGCACATTCTCACTGGCCGAAGCTGAAACCGCCCTGCGGGGCGTTGTTCGTAGTGTCGAACTAGAGAGAAAGAAAGGGAACGTTGGCCAAAGGAGCGCCAATAACATCTGGGCACTTACAGAGAATGCGCCACTAGCATCGACGCTAGCCGCCGACACACCAGCGTCCATCTCTTCTTCATCGGGGAAGTACTTGTCCATAATATTGAACGCCTTCTTGTAAATGTCGATGTTGTCATGCTGTTGGAGGTTGTGAATGGTGACCATGCCACCTGCTTCCTCCACGTATTGTGCGTACTTATTGATAGCTCCTGGACCTGCGGCCTGTCTATCACTCTCACCCACTTTCAAGATATTATCTAAACCGTCAAGGGCAACCTGGATAATCTTGTTGTCCATCATCGTGAGGAGATCGCATAGAGGTTTGATACAGCCTTGTGAGACCAGGTAACGGATCTGAGACGGCTCCTGCAGGCCGCCGGATGTAGCGTTGGAAATCGCCCAGCATGCTTCCTTTCGGGTTTTGAAGTCTGCGTTGGAGAGAATATTGATAAGAGGAGGAATGATGTTGGCATCAATGACAGCTTGAATCTGAGGAGGTGACCCAGCCGTGACGTTTGAAATCGTCCAGCAGGCCTCCTTCCTAATGCCGTCCTTCGGCGAGGATAGCAGAGATAACAGCGCTGGCAGTGCGCCGGATGCGATTACGACCTGAGTCTGCAGATCATCTCCCGTCACGATGTTCCCAACTGAGCGTAGTGCTGGGGTCTGAACGGATGTAGAAGGGTGCATGAGAAGATCGACAAGGCGACGGCACACGCCAGATTCAATGACTGCCTGGATTTTATCGTTGGAGCCGTCGGATAGATAGGATATAGCCCAACAGGCGTCGATAAGAATCTCATCATCCATCGAGTAGATGAGTTTGGTCAGGACATTGAGAGCGGGAGCAATCTAATGAACCGATAGTCAGATTGTTGGCTTCACGAGATGATCGACGCCAAACCAACCAATTCCCAGTCGGGTTGAGGAGACTTTCCACGACAAAAGTTGCTCAGCGTCCACGTAGCATTGCGAAGCATACTGATCTTGTGGTTTTCGCTGAGGAGGCTCAACAACGGCCGCAGTGCACCCTGCTGGAGGACATAGTCCCGACATTGAGGACTATCACCCGCGATATTACCCAACGCCCACACAGCCTGCTCGCTGACATCCAATACAGGGGACGAGAGGAGTTTGATAAATTCGGGCACTGCATTAGCCTTGATCACCACCTGAGTGTGTTCTTGAGTGCCGGATGCGATATTTGTCAAAGCCCAGGCGGCCTCAAACTATCCAAAGAGAGTTCAGTATGCTACAGGTGAGGAGCGGAGAGAAGGTGGGGTACGCACTTGAAGCATAGAGTGTCCTTCCCGCAAGAACTGGACGAAGCGAGGGACAACACGACATTCGATGACCTTTTCAATTGGTGGATTCTTCTCTTTTGAGAGCAGCTTTCTGAACTTGGTCGTGGCATCAAGCTGGCGTTCGGAATCATCGGAAAAGACGCCGCTAATCATGTCCTCCTCGAGCTGCAGAGTACATGAGCGGGCGTTAGTTGAGATAAGAAATAAGACGGACAGGGTTTTCCCAATTGCCAGAGGCCTCTTCATCGGAGTCAACGGCAGCATTGGCAACAAAATTGCGTCTCTTAGCAATGTTTTCCTCTCTCTTCTGCCGCCGGATCTCTACTTGCTGCTCCTCGCGACGTTTCCTAAGCTCGTCTTGTTTGAGAGCTTTGGCCTTGTAATCTGTGATAGGGCGTGTAAATGGATAGAAGAGGGCAGAGCCGAGAGGGCTACGCACGCTCTCTGCGATTAGCGTTTGTACGATCAGCCATGATGGTGGTAATGAAAGAAAGAATCGAGTCTAACAATCAAACGCGACGAGGAAAACCCCAGGAAAACGCGCTCTTTCTCTTTCTCATCCCATCTCGTCACATTCCGTCACGCTCACGTTTTCTTTTAAAATTAAAAAATTTATGAGACTATCATAATAAATAACCTTTTCATGCGTCATCGCTATCAAATGGGTACTTTTGTGGTCCTTATCAGTCCAACGATCTCAGATCACCAAAATTATGGCCAACTTACCTCAAACACTCCTGGCACCTCTGCCTCACCTCCATTCGGGTCAAGTGCAATGTGCGGCTCAGTTTGTGCTACGGCCGCCGTCGCGCTAGGGTTATTTGCTGGAGCCACTTGGGGCGCCGGAGGCGCAACCGTGCTCAATTCAATGAATTCTTCTGGTTCTCCAGGACGCTCGTCCACCAACAATAAGATCCCTCCACCACCTGCGTATTTCTCAGGCTGCGATGTCTTTTGTGCACCAGCCACTCCTTTTCCGGCCTTGATTACTGTTTCGCGTGCCGACACCGGTCGCACCGGTTGATAGCGGCTGTTCGGTGAGAAGACAACATACTGGAATTGCACCGGAGTGACACGCGAAAAGTTGGGCAGGCTCTCAAAACTTGGCTCTTTACGCTTGTTGGGAGTCTTGCTTTCCGAGGACTGGCCCTCTGGGAGGTTTGACATGGATTCGTTAATGGGTGAGATGTCTCCCTGGCGGGCTGGTACTTCTTCGGATTTCATCTCGATGTCACCTTCCTTTTTGTTATCCTGCATCCGAGACTATTAGATGCTAAAATCTTTTATCGGGTGAATCTGTCTCTTACACCTTCTGCCGCGTCCTCGGAGGCAGCCTTTCTCCTTTCCCGTGCCTTTACTTTCGCAGTAGTGGAAAGAACTGCCGTAGTGAGCTTCGCCGTGGTTTCTTTCTTCGGCGGTTTCATCGACGATGGGTATGCGAACAAGCTGGGCCTCGCATTCGAGATGAAATCGAACTTGGGTGCCTTGAGATCCTCGGTCAAGCCAATTATCCCTGTTGGCTGGAATGCTAGGCTCGCGCAATGGGCTAGTGGATACCAATACCAGAACTGGCAGAACATCACCATCCCAACGATAGCGCTGGTATTCTTGGTGCCTGCTCTGCTTTGCAAGCTAATGGTCACGTTACGACCGCCCGCATCAATAAAGCTCTGGCCAAGAGCAGCGCCGAAACGAGCCATTGGGTCCTCGTGTTTGTCACCCACAATTTTGGCATAAGTTGCTCGAATAGGAGCCAGTGAAGGGGAGGAGGCATCAGATTGCTGTACAAGGATCATACCAAGGGCAATGAATGCCCCTTGCCGAACGAAGTCCACACTGTCCTTCGTCATCGGTTCGAGAATTTCGACGGCGTCTTGAAGTCCCGTTCCGGCACAGGCAATGCCAAGAGCAAGTGTCGCACCGCATCGAACATGGGGATTATAGCTCTCACTGAGAAGCTGCACTATTCGAGGGACCTGACGGGGATTCTTGAAGAGTAGGAAAGCAAGGCAAGTGACCGCAGCCCTGCGAACATCGCCCGAGGTATCCGAAACAGCAGTGTGCAGCAATCGACGAACAGCATCATTATTGGGTGTCCCAGCGTAGGCGAGCGCGAGGGTGTAGACGCCGCCATATCGAAGAATAGGATCCTGAGGGAGATGTCAGCTGTGGCATTGTTACAGAGAGCTGACTGACCTTCTCCGCCAACAACTCCTTTACAATCCCGTCTGCTTGATCTTGACGGCCGAAGTAGAGAAATGCAAGCCCAATGGCCAGACCGCGAATGATCTTTTCGTGTTGAGTTTCGCGTGTATATGTGAGCATCTCGTTTTTAATCGTAGGATCACCGGTGCCCAGCATGATGAGTCCCATTGCATATCCAGCAGCCTCGCCTCCAACGGCAGTATCAGTGAAGAGTGTTTGCTTTAAATCGTCGTACGCTTCCGCATTACGACCACCCATCCCTGCGATACCCAGACCTAGGGCAGCGCCATGTTGGACGACCTCGCCTTGAGCAGCCTTGAGAATGTTGCGAAGGTAGTCTTCTACAGTCCGACCTCCCACCCCCGAACTAATGGCGCCCACGCCTGCGTTGATAAGACCGAGGCCATACAGTGCTCCACCCTCTGAATAGGCGGCACCTGCCAGGTTGCTTTCGCCACCATTTTCGCCGGGAAGATATGGTCCCAGGATGACCATGCCCTGCTCAAAATTGCCCTTGTGAATAACGCCAAGCGCGGCCGTTGCAGTGAACTTGGACCAATTAGAAGCGTAACCAAGCCAGTCGAGATTGTCCCGTAGGAAGGTGTCCGAAGTCGTGCCGGCATGCATGAAGGCATTTTGGAAGGTGACTGCGTTGTGGTACACAGATGAACGTGGCTCGAGGGAGTCCTGAACGAATCGCTCAGAAATGATTTCAGATGGAACAAGTGAACACTGCGCCACCTTTGTATGCTTCAAGATTAATAGGTCGGCTCTGTTGTTTTTCTTAAGGAACTCAAGATAGAGCTTTACAGATTCGCGTCCACCCAGAATCTTGCGTAGGGTTTCAAAAACAGGGCTTTCGGCCTAGTTCCGTCATGTTAACGTTACGCATGGGCCACCCACGCAATTGACAAACATACCTCATCTCCCACGGGCAAATCATTCCGTATACTCTCTAAAAAATCTTGCGCGCCACCTTCCACCAGATCGAAGGCTAGCTGGTACGCAATAAGCTTCTCTCGTGGAACTAGAGATACCAGGAGAGAGACAGTGAGCGCAGGGTTACTCAGAGTAACCAAAAGGCGTGTCAAGGAGTGAATATATGGAGACTTGGAGTCTAATACGGGTGATGGGAATAGCGGGTAAAGGAAATTGAGAACTTGATCACGATACGACAGTGGGAAGTGGTTGTCGAGTACGGCTTCCATGGAATAAGCGAGCAGACTGCTGTCACGAGTCTTCTCGTATAACTGCGAAATTACATCCAGACGACGAGACTCTAGTGCAATACCGATAGCCTACAATGCGCTTGTTCAGCTGAGAGCGACACACATATACCACTAAGACTGAGACTTGCCTGTTTATATTCTCCGTTTTGAATGCATTGGGAAAATATGCCCTCTATGATATCTTGTAAACGGGGGTCAACCTTTGCCTGAGTACCTGACTGGTCTTCCGTCCGAGATTCAATATATCTGTCAATAGCCTTGGCTGAAATGGCAGGGTTTAGTGGAAGTCCGTGTCTCTCTGGATATAGCTCACAGATCAGGGTCTCAATATATTCGTCATCCCCGGGAATCCCGCTCTCTTGTTGGAAGGCATTTCCCGCACCAAGTGCAAAGGTCAGGGCCTCGTCGTATTCTTCGAGGTAGTAATACACTTTGCTAGCAAGAAGAGCAGCCGAGTTGCGCGCCTCAATAGGTAGATCTGGGCTCTCATAAAGAGATTCTCTGCATCTCTGTGAGATACGAACTCGAATATGGGGACGAGATCTATAGCACATACATAAGCGCGATGTGTTCCGAGATCTCAGCCCAAAACTGGGGAACGAGAGAGATCAACGTCTTGAGCGCATGTTGCTTCACTAGAGGTTCTTGCTCTACTAGCAATGCAAGCACACCGGCAGCCGACGACTGTGGGCGAACCATAGAGAAAGGATACTGAAATGAATGCGCGCGCCTCGTGTCACTGGTATTCGTCCTCCTCCCCCGACGCGTCACCTCGCAGATCACATGATCAAAGATGACATAAGCATCCTCGATCTATTCAAGCGCCGCCTCAAGTTACACATCTCACTCCGCTCTCTCCCGCTGTCTTCGCAAAACATGTCTCTCCTGGTCCGTAGCAAGCGCACGGCCGCGCGCACCATTTCAAGAACTCGTCCTTACTCTCTCGTCGTTGACGCACCTTCCGCTGAATGGGTTGCTAAGCGCGAAGCGATTAAGCATCATGCTTCAGGTACCTTCGTATTACTACGGCCCAAAAGTCCGAATTAACATGAGCTCCCTCATAGGCACGACTGCCCTCTGGCGCAGGATCAGGTTCGTGTTGTCCGAATGCTGCTCTTCGTCTGCTGAAAATCTTGTGTAGCCTTTTCGGTTGCGTCCCTATTAGTAAGTTGTTATGGGTCCTGTTCAAATCATTGTTGACGCGCATTGCATCTCTGATTTAGCTTTCGTCGTCCTTGCCTGGGTACGTAACGTTGAGGCCGAGCACGCTGAACATCAAGAGCACCTCAAGAAAGAAAATGACGGCCATCTACCCGAGGTACCAGCGTACGAATATATGAATAAGCGCGTCAAGGGATACCCTTGGGGACCCAACAGTCTCTTCTTCAACCCTCATGTGTGTACTTAATATGGCATGAGGGATCAAGATTGCTGATGTTCAACCCATTGTAGGTTAACAAGGATATGAGTGATTAGAAGCTGTTGGTTTTCTATATATCAATCACGTGGCTGATAATGGAGTATTCTTGTTCCGTCCTGTCCCGCTCGGTGTGACGTAGCTTGTCTCTTCATCCTAATGCCACCTGCAATTATTTCACCTTCTGTACTTGCCTCTGACTTTGGTCAGCTCACCGCTGAGTGTAAGCGGATGATAAAAGGTGGCGCACAATGGCTTCATATGGGTGCGTAGGGCGGGCGATACATTCTAAATATCCCATTCGCTGACTGTCTTCATTCGAGAAGACGTCATGGATGGGTGAGAATTCGACGGAACCTGCCTCTTGTTTGTCTGATCAACCGCATCCTCTAGACACTTCGTCCCAAATATATCAATGGGTGATCACACTGCTCAGTACCAAATCTTTTCACCTGTCTTGACCTCGATCCTGGCTCTTCAGGTGCCCCCGTCCTTGCGAGTGTTTCAAAGGGTGTGCCGGGGATTTTCATGGACTGTCATATGATGGTGTCTGAACCAGAGAAGGTGCGGTGTAGTATCTCTTATCTCTCGGAGTCTCCTAAACTGACTCCTGTACGTCATGAGTGGGTGAATGACATTGCAGACGCAGGAGGATCCCTCTACTGCTTTCACATCGAGGCTACATGTTAGTCTTCCGCCCGCCGATTATCCCAAACATCCCGTATACTCACCGCGATGCAGCGGATCCTGTCTCCCTCCTCCACGCCATCCGTGAGAGACGCATGAAAGCCGGGGTAGCAATTTCCCCCGACACGCCCTCCACTTCGATATCGGATGAAGTCGGGGAGCTTGCCGATCTGCTTCTTGTCATGACCGTGTATCCTGGTGCGTGCTTCTTTTTACTTCCCTTTCTAACACTGAGAACGAACGAATACCCCCCAGGCCGCGGCGGCCAGAAGTTTATGGCACGCTGCGTTACCAAGGTCGCAGAGCTCCGCGCACGGTTTCCTGATAAAGATATTGAAGTGGATGGAGGCGTAAATCCCAAGACAATTGATGTCTGTGCCCAAGCAGGTATGTCCTATTTGTGCTTTGGCCCGAGCAAGGTTAATTTTAAACCTGTTTGTTTAGGAAGCAATGTCGTAGTAGCTGGCACCGCTATCTTCGGTTCGGACAAGCCGGAGGAGGTCATTGCGACGTTCAAATCTGCTGTCAACACGGCCCAGGCGAAGATTCACGAATAACTTATTGGATGCGCATCCAATCAGTTAATAGATGCCAGATTAGAAGTACTGTTTCACTCAAGTCTCCCACAACCCTTGAATTTGATGCATAAGATGCTATAATGAACTAGATTGGTGTGAATCCCAGTGTGGGTCCGTTGTCGTAGATGCCCTACTCTTCGCAGCGCCTGTACATCTAGGGGGTACGAAGCGAACTATAGATGAAAAAATAAACGCGAAATTATGTGGAGTGAAGGCTGTAGTACTTTGAAAATCGGTCATGATCAGATGCGAGCACGTGTACTTTACACTATGTTGGAACGTGTGTGGAACGGGTATACAGGAAGGGCTGGTTGAATGCGGGTCCGTAACATCCAATCGTATTAACGCAAGCCTCGCGAGACCGCCAGATAAACTGAGTAGGCTTCTCACCACTGAAGCCATTCGCCGTACATGTTCGGGACCTCCCCACGAATGTATGCTTCAAAGGTACGTTTGAGTACGGTTGCCCAGTCTAGGTCACGCTTGTCTTCCGTCACTCTCTCCTGTGGTTCCTGTACAGTGTGAGTGTCGTTAGATGCGGTCGCATTGTTGCGTGCAATGCGTTCGCCTTCAATGAATCGCGGCCCAAGGTCTGGGAAATTCCGCGCAGGGTCAAATGGTTTCCACCTACAAAAAGTTAACGAGAACGAAAGGCTCTAGTGGCAAGTAACTCACCAGAAGTTGTGGAAGTGATATGAGTATGCGCCCCGGTAGAATCCCTCAAATCCAAGTGCCTGTGGGGCAGCACTGTTTTGCACGGGGGTATCGAAGAAATCTCCGAACCTATATTATTTCATAAGGCATTAGACTCGGAGAACGTGAAATGTGAGCCACTCACTCTGTAAAGTAGGGTTGGGGAGGGCGGTCTCGCTGGTAGTACTCCGTGTTCAGCCAGGCAGAGTCAAAGAGTGCGTCTGGTAACCGAAGAAGAAGGCCCTCAAGAAAGGCGTCCTTGGTGTACTTTGAGACCGTCATCGGATGGAAGTCCAGGCCATTCTTCAGCGCTGTCCTGAAGAGGAATGAACCGACTGCTGAACCTTTGTTCATGCGCAAAACAGCGGTATTATACTTTTCGAGACGGGACCATCTGTAGGCGAAGGCACCCTTCCAGCCCCAAAGTTCCTCCCAGTCACGTAAGAAAATGGTGTCCGCATCGAGATAGACACCACCGAATCGATGACATAGCACGAAACGAGCCATATCAGAGAGGATGACGGACAACCGGTCGTAAGAGTCTGCGGATTTCGAACCGAGACGGTTGACCATCTCGTCGTCATTATTATTTTTTGCAGTTGGACCCGCCGAGCTAACCGATGCCGTGGCAGGATTGGAACTAGCTTCATCTTCATGGGGAACGGAGATGATGTGTCCACCGGAGTTGAATAACGCGTCCTTCAACACTCGCCATTCATCTTTGATCTCCGGGATACCGTCGAGTTGTTCTGTTGTGTTCCACATTTTGAACTTGACCACGTCCTTGAACCGCGGATGAAGGAAGGGCGAAGCCCAAGGATTGGACTTGAGCTGTTCGAACATATCATGCAAGGCATTGGGATTTGGTATGGCGGCTGCGGGACCCGGGTTTATCCATAACCAGAATTGCGGTCTACATGCGATCGCATCGGCTTCGTCCTCGTGGACATGCAATCTTATGTTTTGTGTGAATAGGTAGGAGAGGAGAGCAAGATATGGCTTGTCAGTGAATGGCCCAGTCCAGAACATATGAAAAAGGCGAGGGTTTTCCGGATCGCAGGTGGACGGCAACGTGTGATAAGGGCGGTGTTCAAGCGGAGGAGGAAGTCGAAGAGGGGGTTCCCATTCCGTCCGTGGCTTTTTTAGAAGACCAGCGTTAGGATCGAGGGATGCCAAAGGCCGGATTGGGTCGAAAGCAGCCTGACTCGGGGAGGGATCTACTGCCTTGTTGACTTGACCATCCTCCAAATAGATGTACCTCCAGTCATCTACGCTACCTCGCCGCAATCGCGCACCATTATCGAGGCCGCCACCTATTCTGAGGACCTCCAAGCAGTCACGGACATACTATGAGTAAAATGCGTCTTAGCAAGGTGCCGAAAGACATAGAGTAAGGGGTCGTGACGCACCTTAGAGGGAAACTCGCAGAGGTCCATAATAATATCTAGATCGGCAACACTTCCAGGGACGGGTCGTGGAGGGTAAGCGACGCTGGGTGGGCGAGCCTGAACATCTAGATAGACACGTTTGGGACCATGACCCAACGTCTCACTGACAGCTGCGCCAGGCGGCCTGAAACGTGAGGGTATCTTGGCAACCTTTCTCGGAGGCAGGGCAGGATTAGGGGGAGCAACAGTCAGCCCTACTGGTTTCGGGACTAGAAAAACAGCTGTAAGCACTAGGGTGCAGGTCACGAGGCCAACACCTACTATCGCGTCTACTGGGGTAGTGGCCACTTTGAACCTCCCACTTCCATATATTTTGCAAGTCTTCTCTACCGAAGACGAGGGTTGGAGGTTCTCCTTGGAATAAGGGAGCCGACCACTGCTTTTCCTCGGTTCTGAAGCGTTGGGCAATGGCGAAGATAATGAACGTTATTGACACGCAGGCAAAAAGGAGGACGAGTGTGCTCCGTCGACGAGAGGAATGAGAGAGGGAAACTCGGTGAAAAATGGATAGATTGGGTAGGATGATGCGGAAATGTCGATTTGGGAGGCCAGGGATGGGAAAGAAAATGGTGATGGTCCAAGGGGATGTTTTTGCGTGTCTAAGCTTCTTCTCGTGGATTGCAGAGGTGAATACGGGGAGACCATTGGGGGATCTTGTTAGGTCGCGAAACCCGTTTTGGCGTGAGTTTGAGGATAACATACACGAGCGATGCGGCGAAGACTTTGAAGGTTTTAACGCGTCCGACAGGCCTGACAACGCGAGCCCCCGTGAGCGTGAGAAACTTGGGCTCTATTCCGATTCCGATTTTCTTTTTACACAACTACAGTGTAATACACAATCACTTTTTTCCTTTCCCTGCTCTACGTGGCACCACTCAACGGTAGTGCTTCAAGATCAACAGGATCAGTCGGGACAGACAAGATTCTCAACGTGTTCGTGTGTCCAAGGCCGCCTTTCCAGCCCTGCACAGCTACAATTGTGGAACCCGGCTTGATCAAGCCCAACGCAACAGCACTGCGCAGTCCAAATCGAATACGATTATCCACCTAGAACAGCAATCTATTAGCCGAAATGCATGAATATCACGGCTGTTCCACATACGTCCGTCTGCCACTGTTGGCTCGTGATGCCTCGCGGCTCTGTATACCAGAGAGGATACACTCCCCTGTGAAGGTGTATCTGACGGGAGGTCTGCTGGTTTCGAGTCACTGAGATAAACCGGTCAATTACGGGGTCACACGAGGAAAGGAATCGGGTATATTTACCCGTAATAATCGGTACACTCGGGCGATACTTGGAGAGAAGTCGGGCCGTGTTACCACTTGTGGACAGCACTAGGATGGCGCTGGCTCCCTGCTCGGCTGCAGCGGCAACTGCGGCGAATGCCACCGTCTCAACGGTCTCAGTTGGCCTAGACGTGACGTTGCGCAGCTCATCATACAGAGGTGGATGGCAGATAGCAGCTTCAGCGAGCAAACAAGTCTCCGCCATCATTAATACTAGGTAGTTTTGAGATGACTTCGTACGACCAAACTCTGAAGATCGGGAATGCCTACCGGACTGGATTGGGTATGACCCCTTCGCGGTCTCACCGGACAACATTACGCAGTCGGCACCGTCGAGTACAGCGTTAGCAACATCGCTGACCTCCGCCCTCGTAGGTCGGGGATTGTACTGCCCACACAATTCGCATGAACTCAAACCAACTTGGAAACATGTTTGGTTTGCTTACTGTCATAGACTATAGGAAAGTTGGTCAATATGGGATGGATTTTGCAGAGAAACTACGCACCTCCAACATCTGAGTGGCTACAATGACCGGCTTACCGGCCATGTTGCATTTGGCAATCATCATCTTCTGAGCCAGGAATACCTGGCTGGCGGGGATTTCAATGCCAAGGTCGCCACGGGCAACCATTACACCATCTGTTTCTTTCAAGATCTCGTCAAAGTTTGCCACGCCCTGTTCATTCTCAATTTTGACAATAATTTTGATGTTGGCGCCGTCGGGGCCGAGGACTTCGCGAATATCTCGGACGTCCAGAGCGCGACGAATAAAGGATGCGAAGATCATGTCGACACCATTTTTAACGCCGAACTGAAGGTCACGTTTGTCCTTCTCAGAGAGAGCAGGTAGATCGACTGGCGTCTTCGGGAGATTCACTCCTTTGCGCGAAGAGAGAGTGCCATTGTTAATCGCACGGACGTGCACGTTCGTGTTGTCAATCGAGAGAACGAGGAGGGAAAGTATACCTGGATCAAAACAAAGATTAGATATACGAAAGATTCACCACCGGAAACGCACCATCGTCCACATAGATGAGCTTTCCGGGAGAAGTGACTTTTGAAAGATTGGCCTTTGGAGAGAGTAGGATCATTCTTAATCTAAAGGACAGTAATGACTCCAACTCACGTAGTCAACATACATGTACTTGTCATCGCATATATCCTTGTACTTGAGATCGGTCGTAACAATAAACTCATGACCGGCCGGGATAGGAATCTAAATAGCCTTGTAAACAACCGTGGAGTGGAGTAAGAGCCGTAAAGCTTACGTCTTGACCGTTTCGCATGACACCAGTGCGGATCTCAGGTCCTTTCTACAGACTAAATGAGAGGACGGGCAAGAGACGACGGGCGAAAAAAACCGACAGTGTCGAGTGCTATTGCAACCGGACGCCCATTAGGGTCGGCTGGCAAACCCACATTAACACTTTGGCCATTTTGGCCAATGAGACGAATTATGCATACCTTCGACCATCTTACGGGTGTTGTCGATAACGCTCTGGTGATAGTCATAATCGCCGTGCGAAAAGTTCATGCGCACTGTTCTATCTTGAGCGGATTCATGGTAGATCTATGTTATCTGACCCACCAATGTTGACGCCTGCACGTCGTAGCTCCCCGAGCTTCTCCGCAGTGTTCACTTTCGGACCTGTGCGTACAACTTAATCTCATATCGACTAGTTTACAGGCATCTGAGGCTCACCAATTGTTGCAATGATGGACGTCTGGGGAGGAGATCAGAAGATGAACATCATATTGGCAGTGTCGGGTTTAATCACCTTACGAAGAAATTTTGTCGCCTCTGTGGTCTGAGGCGCGGCGGCCGGATTAAGAGTGGCATTCCACTCGAGACGAGAACGAATGGCATCTGTGGGGAAGAAGGACGTCATAACGATCTTGGGAGTGCGGAAGTAGACAGGAGGAAGAACGCGGAAAGAGAGGAGGGGTTCCCGGCTTTATAGTTGATAAGAAGCTGATAAGAGGCGAATAAGCTCGGGTACACGCGTGACGTTTACGACATCACCGTTTATCCAAAGAAGAGATTTCGACCTCAATCCGTTCTTCAATAAGAGCTACAACCGCCACTAATAATACAAAGGGCAGAACGAAGCGAAAATCGAGAGCAAACATACTGTACGACACAGCAATCGACCGACAACAGAAAACCAGATTGTAATCCCAAGCCCAAACCCAAACACCCTACATGACACGTAATGTCCATCCATGCAACCCACCGTCCACGGCAGCAGCGGCCTGCGCAGCTGCCAGCCAGCTTTGATCAATGCCACTAGGAGGCCCACCTGGACCTCCGCCAATCACATTGAGGCTCATGTTCTCGAACACGTTCTCGCATGCGATTGTACGCCCGGAGTGATAGCCTACGCCATCCATTGCTCGAATGAAGAGCAGCGGGAGGCTCCGTCCCGCAAGTTGCTGTGGTACGACTGCCTGAGAGATTCCGGAGTCCCGGTCGCCTTCACGCGGCTCCTGAACGCCGTCCCCCCTCTCGGCTCTGTCCTCCCCTCCATCGGCAGGCGGAAGCGTGTCCTCTTTCAGTGCATGGATCACATCTGGTAAAGGAGGCATTTCCACAACAACGATAGTGTGTAAAGGACCAGCAGTTATGTATCGTGGTGTAATCGGGGGAATCGAGGTCGGAGCTCCATTAGAAGGTTGGGGATCAACTGCTCCTGATGCACCCGCTTCAACAGGGGGCGTTAGTGGTTGAACAAATGGTGAAACGTTTGTAAGAGGGCCTGGGAGTGGAGTCTGATAAATGCGCGTGCGAAGAGGACCAATGCTGCCGAGGTACACATCAAGGGGCGTTTGTTCGCGTGCTTTTGGGTTTTCATAGAAGAAATTTGAAACGGTCAGTTCGAGGGCATTGTTAGCAGGACGATAGACTGGAGCAGTAAAGAGAGTGGGGAATGGTGTGACTGGCAACTCGGGGATAGAGTTGCTTGGCCCGAGCGCGTCGAAAAAGGTGTATTGAAATTTGGCTGATCTACATGAGACACAATCAAGTAAACAGAACGCAACCACTCACAGATGCCGACAATAGTCCAGCATAGATAATCGTCTACTTCATCTGTGACGGTACGAATGCCATCTTTTACATCTTCCCGGACCCGCGGCGATTGGAAGATGAGAGGGTGTGACCCTGCTTGACCGGGAGCAGGCGACATCGTCCCCACCGAGCCCGGCATAGGACCAGCTGCAGACAAGTAGTGTCGTGTTCCATCCTGGTTGATCCTTTGCAGTGCGATCTTCTGCATCTGGCTCACAGGACCACCGTCATCCGTCACAATCTTGCCTTTGTCGACTTTGCGAATAACGAGGGGCGCAGTCGAAATTCCGGAATGTGTGTCCATAAGGATGATTTCAGACCCGTATGTCACTGGCTGAGGGACTAGAGGGGTAGGACGATTAGTTGGGAGATCGCAGACGGAGAATGTGTAGATAAGGTAGAGGACACAGCTACTCATTATTGTATCCCGGAAACTAGATAAGACAGACAAGTCACTCACCAAGAGATTGTGTTTCTTGCGACCGACGTACGACGTTAACATTGAAAGCAGACCAAGAAACGTTGCTTGCGCAAAGCTGGGTATGGTCAATGGTCATATACTTTGTCCGTACAGTCTGGGAGTTGATGCGGTTGAAAAGAGACACGGGACCCCCAGCGAGAATACACGAGGAGATGTTGCGCGTCTTTGCAGTCTTTTTAGATGGCTTTGATATGATGGTAACAGGAGCCGAATCGAATGACGCCCAAATGCGGCCAGTTGGGGGGTCAGAGCCATCAGAAGTCGGTACATGAGGTGGGGGTTCCGCAATATCTAGAGAAAGTAGAAAACTTTTTGCCTTGGCTGTGCCATTGACGTGTAAGAATTTAAAGCTCGCGGACATGTTATTGTCCAGTTGGGCCTTTTGCTCGAAGCTGCGTTCACCTGTCTCGGAAACGACGCTCATGGACATCTGCTGTTGGCGCATATGCCAGACGGGACCCTCAATGTGGACGACAGGCGGCGGACATAGGAAACGTTTTTCGCTGCCATAGGACTTTTGGGCGACGGCGGCGTGCATACACACGACGGTAGTCATGGGAGTGGCGCGTCCGGGATCTTGGGATATGTGTTCGCGCACTACGCGACGAATTTTGCGATGCTGATCGTCGGCGTCCCCATCGTCGAGCTTCCGTTTTCCGTTCGGTTGCTTATAGTCAGATCACGTGATTATATCAGCATACGTCGCGACGGAGAGCCAAGTTAGCTGTAACTTACAGGTCGAGGAGCCAAAGGAGAGGGTAGCTGCTGAGGCGGCATGGTCGTTGGAACTGCCCAAGGCGCGTGCTGGCCGTTACTGGATGGGCCGTCTTTCGATGCGGTCAAGATGGACTGGAAGGAGATGTTCGGATCCACAGAGGGCAGTGCGGGAGGCTGGGAAGAATTGATAGGAGAAATAGAGACGTTCGTGGTAGGCTGTGGGGTGCCGGGCGTCGAATGGGGGTGATTCAGAGCCTGGGACGCGTTCTGTGGAGAAGAGGACGCGGTCTTCGGGCCTGAAATGACCTTAACGACAAGTTGGGCGATATTTGAGGTGGGAGAGGGTTCACGGGATAAATCATGCAGCTGTTGTTGGGAGTGATGTTGAGCTTGGACCTCTGTAGTTGGCGAGGTGGTCATCTGAGAAGGATGAATAGTGTCAAGGGCGTGAGGATGGACTGTCCTCATGATTTCCCGCGGGGTCTAAGTGTGTGGGAAGAATGGTTGGAGAGTGGGAAGAAAGTGAGGTCCCACGTGTGCGGCGTGAGAGCCTACGTCCACGTTTATAAACTCCTCCCGCGGGACCCCGTCTTATCTTTCGGGGTCCCACGATTACGACATACAACACGCCCTGGACTTCTCATATCCTCATCATCATCAGACCAAACCATCCCGCGGCTTCTTCTTCCTCCCCCTCGTAGAATAAACTGGTCGTCTTCTCCAGAAGCTGTTCATTACCGCCCTCCAATTGTTGACGGCGTCGCCTCTCATATGCCAGACGTACTGCCTCGTCGCAGCAGGCCTCATCATTGATGTAGGGCGAGTGCAGGCGCTCCTCTATTCCATCCACCCAAGCCGCCCGTCCCCCGGTCACTGCACCCGGAAGCCATGATTACACTATTTGATGACATGAAATGGGAATGCGCACAGATGGTCAGGACCCCGAGCTTATCTTCGCGTTTGATAACAGCGTCTGCTGGCTGATCCTCTCTGCTGAAGAGGACGCGTTGCGATTCTAATGAGCTGCTTAATGAGCTGCTATCACCTTCCAGCATAACTAATCCGCTGGCAAGTTCCTCCGAGCCCTCCTCCTGGCCCTCATCTCTCCACCAGCCGGACGGCTCCTGATCAGACTGTCGTAGACCGGAAGGGAAGAACCCTGCAAGGTTGAAGGGGTCTACGCGTTTTTCTCGGTCTATAGCACTTCGAGGCGGTGCAGCGAAGAAGTCGATGCTAGTCTTGGTACGGCGCGGTCGCTGAAGTCGCTGTTCGGTGGGTCGTACACCAACATTCGGAGTAGACTGGGACCGTTGCATGGCTTGGGATCCGGTGTGACGACTGCTTGGATACATATGGGACAATAAACGAAATATAGCTGGTTTTTCGAGGGAGCAGTACAGTATGTCAAAGGATAAGAAAGAGCTGTATAGTATCCCCAACGGATAGGAAATGTAGCACCCCAACACCCCAACATTTTGTTGAATTTGTTCCATCACGCCTCAGGCCAAATCGGGCATACAGATAGAGTTATCCGTTTACGGAATTTCAAATAACATTTGACCATTGCGCTGCGTAAAATTGCATTTGGAAAGGTTTATCGCCGATAAGAAATCTAGACAACGGTGACCGCAGCAGTTTGCCCCTTAGGCACGACTTGCCCTGTTCCTGCTTCCTCCGTATCGCCAACTCTGATGATCTAAGGAAAGTGGTGTCATCAATGGGCAAGGCAACAAAATGAACATCATCAACGCACAGCTGCTTGTGTCTCGCTCAACAGAGAGCCCAGCAACGCTCCCAAGATTGATATATTCCTCAGAAGTCGGACTTGCACTAGCCCCACTCTTGGCACCACTAGGCCATTTCGCGCGGCACCAGACACAGGTCAACTGAGCAGCAGATCGGCGCCCTGCAAGTGAGGACAGGGCTCAGCATTGATAGAGGAAAGGCACCGTGGACAACGAACATTGCCCGAAGCATTCCGTGTGCAACGCGTTTCCGCATTCCTCGCAGAACACCAACTTGTCCTGAGAAACGCCATGCATGGACTCATAACAGATTGGACAGCTATCCTCGGGTCCTGGAATGCGCCTCCTTGAATCCGAGGGCGTCAACTCTGGCGCTTTACCCATCGCGCGTGCATAAGCTTTGCGTATGTTGTCATGGGCGAGAGCATTTGGTGCCTGGGGGGCGTTCCCAAATATACTTTGAAGCTCGCTAGCGAGCAGCGCCCTACAAATTAAGGTCGTTAGGATAGGGGCGCGCGCGCTTTGTGTGCCTCACTTTTGATACCACAGGCCAGAAGACTGAGGAACCTGAAGGACTATCCGACGTTCCGTGCGTCGCGTATGAGCACGTTCATGACTGAAAACGGTTCAGAAGACTGTTACCTTTTAGAAATATGAACAACTGTAACGGAACACAAGTCAGAGATCTGCCCGTCAAGCAAAAGGACGACATACTATGTGTTTGCAATGATTGCCATGACTCGCGTCTGGGCCTTGGGGGTAAATTAGCGGGCGTCCCAGAAATATTGCGAATATACGATGTACGCACAGTTGCAGGAGGGGAGCCTGCCAATCATTACGGTATACACCTGCCAACAACAACAAAGTGAGAAGTTCAGAAATTGACTATTTTGAGTATTTTGATCCCAACGAACGTTCCCTGTCGACCCAAGAACTTTGAATTCCTCGCATAGCTCCTCGCCTTCACGTCTCCTGTCAATCATAAAGAATCTTGTCCGAGAGCCATATGGTCACACGTAAATAGGTTGCCATCTCCTCTCACCTTTGTGACATGACCCGAGCGACACGATCTTGAATGTTCTTTGGACAAGACTTTTTGAACATTGCACCACGTTTTTCTGGGGTGGCATCTGAACTTTGAGGACCCTTGCGCGGTTTCTTTGACTTTGGCGAAACAGTTCGAGGGTGTGACTGCGATGGTTGTTGTTGCGATGAAGGCCCATAGGCATCTGTGCATGCAGGGTACGGGCTAGCATCATGCTTCGGGAATGAAAGTTATGAATATTGACCAGACCTTCATCGGGTGCAGACTTGCGCTTCTTCCCCACTGGCATGGCTGCGCGTGGCGGGCGAAACCGTTTCCGTGGAAGTGATTGCCAAAACAGGTGCCCCTGTCAGTTTGGTTAAGTTCCGAGACCGGGTCAGTTCAAGTTCAATTCAACTCAATTCAATTCAGTTTGCACCACATGTCTTCAGGGTTGTCAAACATTACTGCATCACCTCTTGTGTGCACACATACCGTGACATACGCTGTCTAAAGCCGGCTCAATACCGCGTGTTGGCATCTTCCGTGGACAGCGACAGGCGGTATGGCTCTACAACGAAAAGGTCTCTGTGCGCCACGAGGGTTCCCCCACTTACGATCAAATACGTATCAGTGGTCCGTCTATGTCCTCCCAAGACTCAGGGACTCGTGCCTTCACACGTTTTGGTGCAGGAGACTTGCAGAGCTCAGCGGACATGGGTATGCAGCCTCATATACGCAAGCCCTTGAGTGGCAGAAGTTCCACAAAAGCTAGCAGTTTAGCCCTTGGAAGCAATTCTAGCGCGTGAGAAGTGCTAAATTCTAAATCACTGGGAAATTATGCAGTGCTGAGGACTGCCTCGTGAGTGAGTCGTGACAACACAAGGGACCTGGCGCGCCTAGCCTCTGGCCACACGCTGGTGAGTTCAATTGACACTTTCTGTGTCGTGCGACGTCATTCTAACACATTATTACGGCACCCCATCGACATTGTACGACCCAGTGAAGACCTGTTGTCTCTCCTCCCTGTATATAGGCTATCCCCAAGAAGTCTAGTCTAGCTTTGATAAATATTGTTCAAAATTTTGTATCAATCGAAGTATCAATCGAAATGAACTGTCCGAAACACTACGGTGGCGACGTTGGCTCGCTCCTTCGGCTTCGGGATAACCTAAGTATAAAATTTTCTTCTTTCTTCCAATAATGTTACTCGCTACGTGGGTGCGGAAGTCATGCAGTCATCCATACCCTGATCATGCGAGGGCATAATGACATGGACACGGTCGAACGACCTACAGTATTCCGTACCGTGTGCTGCGCCGGAAATTCCAGTGATGCGAACTTTGCAATTATTCGGTTTAGTTAGGATTAATCGGCGCATTCGGATGAAACCTTTCATGTTTAACAGTAATATAAAATGTGTGAGTGAATCTATGATGCCAACAGCGCCACTGCCACTGGATGCAAGAGACCATCTGTCTCCACGCCATCCACCACGCCACGTCAGCCGTGTAAAGACGCAACGCACGCGGGCGGCCGCAGAAGAAAAAGCATCCGTCAGCACGGACCCGATCAGTTGCCCCCAATAATGTCTCTTCTGCAATACGCACTCAGGCTTCGCGACAATGCCATCGATCGCATCCAACGTGTCCTCCTTGGCGTACTCAAAACAGGCCCCATCCCACACCATGTTGCTTTTATCATGGACGGCAACAGGCGATATGCCCGCGACAAGGGTGTAAAAGTGATTCAAGGTCACGTCGACGGCTTCGTCGCACTACGGAGGGTACGTACGCGCTCAAAATCGATTATGCACCGTGATACGAACTCTATCAATTAATATTTTATTTTATTTTTGATGCCACAAAAACTTTTTCATCAACATTGTGACAGATACTGGGAATATGCTCCTCCCTTGACATCAAGGTCGTTTCTGTATATGCCTTTGCCATCGACAACTTCAAGCGCCCCCAAGAGGAGGTGGATGCGCTTATGAACTTAGCCGAAAAAGCTCTCTTGGAACTCTGCTCACAAGGGTACGTGCGTCGTCAAATATCCGTTCTCCGCGGAGCGGCGTTGAGAACCTCGCGCGCCGCAGAGGTGTCCTCGCCGAGCACGGAGTACGACTAAATACTATAGGGAAAACTCAGCTCTTCCCGCCCGCAGTTCAAGCAGCATTGGCCAAGGCAATAGAGTTGACCAAAAATAACAACAGGTAAGGGCTGGCTTGTGCCCCATCGACGTTCGCTCCATCGACCTGCATTGCATCTTTTTGGCAGAGCGGTACTCAATATGTGCATGCCGTACTCTTCGCGGGACGAAATCACAACGGCTGTAGAGGAAAACTGTTCACGATGCGTTAGTCGAAGGAAGAATCGAGTAAGTCGTACGCGTGTAATGTTACGTTCGAGCAACTGTCACTTAAATACTTGCAAGACCAATTACAGAAAATGACATCGAGGACCACCTGTTAACCGCAAAAGTCAATACCCCTCCCTTAGATATTTTAATAAGGACCAGTGGTGTCAAGCGTTTAAGTGACTACTTACTTTGGCAGGTGAGTCTGTCTTCACTGCCGGTCACCTTCACGTATTCACCACCTGGCAGTGCACCGAAAACACACAGATCCACTTCATCGACACCTTTTGGCCGGATATAGGCCTTTTTGACCTCCTTCCTATTGTATTAGATTACCAGCGTAAAGTTTGGTCCCAATAGATGTCTTTTTCACCAATACATTTATTCTGAAAAACATCCGTGGGGGTGCGACAGTTTGAGGGTCTGGGTTACGTATACGTTATAACGAAGAGTGGTGTGATACACTTGTGCATATAGGAGAAAAGACATAAGAATGTGTGATCCATGGAAGGAAATGCGAAATTATGTGATGGGTGATGGGCTAAATGTCATTGCACTATTGTTTATAGGGTCATTGAATGTCCAGAAAAGTCCAAGACTCGAGGCCGTCATAAGGGAGTAATAAGGCGGCGTTGGATGCCATAACTACATACATATTCGTGCAGAAATCGTTGGTTGGCTTGGCGCCCCGCCTGTCACGGGCAAGGCAAGATGGTGGATCAATTGGGGGGTTCGCGCGGAAGGCCAGACGACCGGCGACTCGAGCGACGTTCATGGCCCTTCGAATCTGGAAACGGTACCCCAGAATCGCGAGGTGTCGGCGATGAGGGTGACTGACCCTGTTCCGCTTGGTACCGCTGCCAGTCTTCCACTTTCAGCATTGATAACCGAGCCGAAGACGGCTGAGCTGCCGAGGAGGGGGTAGTACCCAACTTATCCGCGCTTCTTGAGCGAGAATGGCGGATAGCAGAGTTGCGGCGCGAAGAAGGTTGTACATTCATATTATTCCTTTCTTGCGTAGTGTCTTCTGAGCGATGGCGACGCGACTCCTTTGCCTGAGCAGCGGCGGCCCTCGCCTGGCGCTTGGGAACTGCTTGACGCTCAGCGGCTTTGGAACGCTCCCACCGAGCCTTAGCTGCCTCTACCTTAGCCTGCTCCTTCTCCGCGTTTGTGAGCGGAGCCTGCAGCTCACGTAGCTTCTCGCGATGTCGTTCCGTCAATTCTTCATATGTTACCGTGCGTGGTTGTTGTACTGGTGGCGAAGTAGTCTTCCTCGGCGGTAGAATCGTTGGAGGCATGTACGAGCTGCTAAGCGGTGAGGAAGTAGCCCGGCGGTGATGGAACTTGGAGGCTGCCCCTCCTGCGTCATGATTTGTCGATGATGTAGGAGAATCGGCCTTATCCCCTTCGGTGGCATTGCTGTCTAGAAGGCTCTCCCGCATTTGACGGTGCAAAAGTGCGTCCTGAACAGCCGCAGGGACAGGAACGCGAGGTTTTGGAACGACAACTGGCAGGGGCGTGGTAGCAATTGGTGCGGACACCCCGGAGGGGGGCTGTACAAGCTTGCGGTCGCGAAGATATGAGTCCCAGTCATCGTCGCGCAGAGGCGCACTGGTCGGTCGTCCAATGGAGTGACCAACGTGAGCATCCAAAGCGGAGAAGTCCATCGACTGAATTCTGGCTCGCGGATCAGGTTGCCGGGGAGGACGTTGGTGAGATGGGCTAAGGACTGTGTTATTCAGGTCATAGCTGAGTGTTCTGGCATGGGAAGCCAAGGACGGTTGACGAGAGCTGGACCCAGACGACGGTTGGGGGGTTTCCGATTTGAGGACATCAATGGATCGTCGTATAGTTTGTATTTCTTGCAATAGCTCACTCCTAGCCTTGATATCGTCAGGTTTAGCACCAGGAATGGCTTTTCCTGCCTCTCCGGAGACAAATGCGCGAGGAACATCGTCCTTTATATCACTGCCAAGATCGAGCACTGGAAGGGCACCTGGGCTCTGGGAATTCTTCATGGCAGCACGCCTGAGCTCTTCTTCGGGAGCGCCAGCAGCGAGGAACTCCGACAGGCAAGAAGAACGCCGTGGACGTGTGCCGAAGTTGGGATCATCCGCTCTAGGCATCGAACCATCACCGCCTCTATGGAGCGTGGTCCCGGAGAATTCGCTGTCCGTGCGGTCGTGTTTGCCTAGACCAGAGTGTTCTCTCTCCCAATCGGCCTTCTCCTGTTCGAGCTTTGAAAACCTTTCTGCATTTTTTGCTTCATTTAGTCTGTCACGGCGTTTCTGTTCTGCCGTTATCTCCTTGAGTTTCCGTTGCAGGACCTGCAAAACGCGGAGCTGGACAGCAATGCCCATTAGCCAGACAGCTCCGATGAGACCGATCTCAATCTCCATAGACTGTGTGACGGGAAACTGAATGTTGTGGCTAATATACTTGGGAAAGAGCTCCCGGTATCCGATATTCCACATATAGAACTGGACAAGAAGTTCAGCATTTGCATGATACGGACGGAAGAAATAACAAGTCTGACCTCTTTAAGTCCCGCAGTGGTAAAACAATCCACACCCAGAATGACTGCAGTTGAACCAACGATGGCAGTTGCAACCAGAAGAACTTGATAATGAATCTTGGGAATCGTACAGAGAACGAAACCGATGACGGCGCAAGCTGCACAATGCATTAGACTGTGACATTCACTAGGGAGAATAGCGCCACATACTGATAAACAAAAGCCATCTGATACCAACGGGACGAATGAGCCCGCCGTCCCGGAAACATTGAACCCACAGGCCAAACGCTAAGCCGCCCCAGGCGCCAATAAGATATTTCGTTGCTTGCCAAAAGAAGATGGCGAATCCACCGCCGGCGACTCCCGCAACGAATGACGATAAGACAAACATTCCTCGCAAAGTGGAACTAGGGGGATTAACTGAACGCAAGATGCCGAACTTGACGATAAGGGAGAAGCAGACGAGGGAGAGCGTGTAAAATCCTATCAGGAAAAAGGAAGACCTAAAACGGAAGGTGAGAGTCGGCGATATATGCTGAGTGTATGCACCGACCATCTGTTCTTGTGTCCCAGGAACGCACTGGGGAGACCAGTCAGAATGAGAACCATGCCAAGAACGCCAAAGGCAGGATCAATTTTTGTTGCCAGAACGTCGGGGTTGGGCGTGGGCGTCGACGATGCTGAGGCAGTGGCATTGGGCCTTGAGCTTGAAGTGGTTGTGGGCACTGCGATCGTGAGGGTAACGTTGTGAACGGTAGGCAAGACGTTGACTAGAGCGAGAGTCTGGGAGCCCGAGCTGGTGAGGGAGGTGGTCGTGATGGATGTTGTCTCCAAGATAACTGTTACGTTGGGCGTGATAGAATCCGTGGACTGGGCAGAGACGGAGAGTATGAAGGAGGCATAGAGGAGGAGGAGAAGGACCATCTTTGAGGGGAGGACACTAGCCAGCCAGGGTATACCAGAGGGGGGCATGATGGTGGACGGGAGGAAAAGGAAAGCCCACGGAAACAGGTGGGTGGAAGCGAAGGTGAAGCGTGCTGGTCAAAGTTAAATATTACCCCAACTTACATCTGCTTGTAATCGTTAACGCCCGCGGTTGGCAAGGCGCATCAGCTGCGCTGAACGGGCTTCGAGACCGCGGTAACTTATGAATAGAATAGAAGGGGCAGTGGCGGCATGCGATAAAGCGTTTATTTCGTCCTCAGAGTCGAGTTGATTAGCGATAGCGTCGCCTGACCGTCCCCGTCCGAGCTAGGCTAGGGCGCAATTGATTTACTTCACACAAACTTAAAATTGATTTCTCCATTTTTGATCAATGATCATAAGCGATAAAATTTCGCTGGAATCAAGCCTATCGACTTAAGCAAGCGAACGTATCGGTCGCTCTGCCTCCGCTCGTCTTCGAGCATGCTGACCACCCTGCCCTTGCGACCAAACCTTCCCACGCGACCAGACGCGTGTAGATACGAGTTTACATCCACCACGCCCCATACGAACACGTGTGAAAGTTCCGGTAGATCGATCCCCCGAAGAGACGCCGTGGTCGCGACCAGCAGCGTGGGATTCTCTTCGGTCCCTCCCAAATTTCCTCTAGCCAGATATGCCACTCTCCTATCAGTACTTTGGAGATCCAATCCGAATGCGTTAATGCCGAGTGCACGCAGGTCGTGCACTGCGCGCTCTACCGGTGCAGACGCTGGCAAGACTAGTAATGCCATCTTCGGAACGGCAGTCGCGAATATGGCTGCTACCCCTTCCATCACAACAGGATGAAAGGCAGAAGGCGTTCCTGCATCATACTCTTCGGACCGAAACCCACTATTAATTTCGTAATTTGCAGACCAGGACATACGGCCAACTCACCCTCCGTGGGCTGCGCACGTATTTTTGGCAGATCACTATCTTGAGGATCCGTCCACGTCTGGACCTCTTCGCCATGCGTGCTGTCCTCCGACTCGGGCGACGATTTTGGCTCCACCGCGCCCCCGACGTCCCTAACGCTGCCGTCCTCCGAGAAGATAAGAGCGCAATGCTCAACCACCTCATCTAGTATGACATCAGGCGCAGCCACGTTCTTTTCCGGTTTCCGCGTTTCCCCAGCTGGTAGTTCACTGCGAACCTTGACAACCGAATCGACGCTCTTTTTAAACCAGCCGCTATGATAAAGAAGTTGTTGTCGGAGACCAGTCTGAAGAGTAGCACTACACACGACAAGCTGAGGGCAGCTACCGAAACCGGCAGGTCCATCAGGTTGAATGCGTGGAGAATAAATTCGATCAAGCAAGAGTTTCCCCGCTCTAGGGTGTCGCCTAATTTTGGCTGCAAGCTTTTTCTTCTTGTCCTTGGAAGCGTCTGCAGGGATGAAGTCAATAATGTAATCGACTTCATCGACAACGACGGTGTCGAGACCCGTGAGGTTTATGGCATGCTCGTCCTCCCGTAAAACATCCAAAATAGCCTGCGGTGTTCCAATGAGAATGCTCGGAGGGTTTTCACGAAGCCGAGACGCCTGCGAAGATGGTTCCTCCTGGCCGCGGACTATGACCTGAGTTAGTGTCGAATTGTGCGGGTTGTGGGTTGCTGCCGTGATGCATTCTATCCAGTGCATAAATTGGTATGCAAGGTCACGATGGGGAACAAGGAGCAGTGATGCGGGAAGTGATCGCTTGCTGTTGTGGAGCGGGTGCCAACATTTACTGAGCAAAGCTAGAACCAACCCGAAAGATCTAATGTAGAAGCGTGAGGTCGGCATTCGACATTCGCACTACAGATTTGACGCACTTTCCGCTGCCCGGATGTCCTTTGATCATAACATCCTTTCCTTCAGTGATAGCAGGGACAAACGTAGACTGCGCGTTAGTGGCATTTGCGACGCCTGGAAATGCTGACTTGAGACCAACACGGATAGCCCTGGGGAGGCCCAAACCAGCGAAAGGTAGAGGCGTCTTTAGCTGAGGAGAGATTTTGTCCGTACTCTTGAGTTTGCTTGCGAAACGAACATGGTTTGGCCGGTATGTTCTGAGGTAGTTTGGAGCGAACGGTTTTGCAGCAAATGCTAGTGCGTAACGCAAATAGCCCATGCAGTTACGGTGAGCCACCAGTTAGTCACTGACAGACGACACTCGCTCAAGCGCTCAAGCGCTCAAGCTCAAGCGCCACCTCGGACGCTTTAATTTTCCTGTGCTCGCTACTGTAGTATGGATACAGTTCTCGGAGATGAATGTGTCTCCATCAATATTATTGGTGCAAATGACATGACACGGTACGGCAATGGCAATGGCATTCTTTTTTTTTCTCTTACTGTAAATTTTTTATTGTCCCGCCCAGACAAATTTCGCCGAAGTATGGCCATGTTAGCATCTCTCTCGCTTAAGTGGGGTTGACGTTGACCACCCAGCACCTAGACTTTCTTTCCTCAGTGCTTCTGGCAAAGCGTCAGGGCTTCTTGCTCGCAATAGGTTCCGTATTGCTACCGCATCTCGTTATCATCTCGTTATTGTTATTGCTTGCCAGAAAATTCGTTTGTCAGCTCCTATTGGACCCACCAAGTCCTAGTAGGACTTGGTGGGTCCAATAGGAACTGACAAGCGAAGTACTTTCGCAAAGTCTGTGTTCAACTGGCAGTTCCTCACTGGCGTTGTCTCCTCTCGCATCAGACGATACCACAACTAGGCTCACCATCCGTTCCTCGGGCAACACCGGGCACATGATGCCTTGCGACGCCCTCCTGTTCATCGCAGGCACATGAGTATAATGTTCACAAAGCTTTTCCCAAAAGCGACCATCTCCTTCCCCATCGCTTCGCTCTCTGGCCACCGCATTTCTTGCCTGAGACCTTCAGCCGCACAGGTGACAGCATTTTGTTCGTGAGGGGAACACGTCGACCATCCTTGTCAAAGTATCGTGCTTATTGATGACGGGGCAAGCTTGATGGGGCAAGCTATCAAACAGTTGCATGTACAGTAAATGCGTGTGAGTTTCAGTTGAAGTCTTCCGGTCTACGATGCCCGCTGACAATCGTGCCTTCCCCCACCGGGCCGTATGGTTTACAAAATGCTGCGTCCAAAAAAAAAAAAAAAAAAGGCTTGGCCATATGGTAGGTGGTCCCTCATTAAATTAAATTTTTGCCCTCACCGTGGGCTGAGAAACGTTCATGTTACTCTACAGTATTTTGAATGCCTCCACTGGCATTCACATGTAAGTTGCCTTGAATCTGTGTTTGCTTGTGCGCGCAGAAACTGCCATGAGGTGAGATACTTCTACATTCCGTGCTTTGCCTGTACTTACTTACCCAGCGGAACAAGATTCTGTTGCAGATCGCCCACGCGCACACTTCTAGCGTTGGGCCATGGAAGAAATTCGATCCATACATCCACATGATTCCACACACAGTCTGCTGAAATCTACGTACCCAAACTCGCATGCCTGTCGATAACTGTGCCATACGAGCGTGCATCGGTTAGTGATGATCGAGACGATGTCTTGCGACCGGGCTCCTGTCACCGTCTCATATCCAGCACTCGGAGAACCCCTTTGTAAGGAGTAGGGAGGTATCGGTCCGAATGGTGGCGTACCGGATGTACCTTGGCTCCGGTCTTATCCTTGTTGAACATGCACTAGAGCCCTAGCGTTATTTTCAGACTAGGCTTTCGCGCCCGAAACACTTGCGACAATGGAAGGTTATGTATTTAGATCTATGGTGTTGGCATACTCAAGGGCTATACCAGCCTTATCTGCTTCAGTGAGAAGAGAGTCAAAGCGACAATAATTAATGTATGAGGATGTAATACAACGACAAACGAATGAAAGACCAGCGTGGTTGAATGTTATCATTGCCTTTCGGACGGCTAATGCTTGGCAAAAAAACAGCGAGGATGGGCGAACAAAGATATGACGAAAGGAGCAACCACATGACCACAATATATCGTCTGTAGCAGAGCAACCTGAGTTCACTCATCATGCTCGTCTTCCAGTCCATCGCTGCGTGTTGGACCGCCCATCCTCGCGAGTTCCTATTCCTCACCATCATCTGCAATAGGTTCGTACCGAACTCGGGAGTTATCTCCGCCAAACATACGGTTCAGCCAAGCCCGGCTTTCTCGAATCGCATCCCTTCTACTTTGTGGACTGAGGGACTGCCGACCCCGCCGAGGGGTATTGGGTATGAGGGTCGTGACCTCAGACTCGTTTTCCAGTGCTTCTTCGCGCTCGTCTGCAGACATAGGTCAGCAGATTCTTTGCAGGACAAATGCGACATTACCTTCTCCAAAGACTCTATCCATCTCCTCTAGTGGCACCCCCTTAGTTTCTGGATAGACTAGTAAAGTCGAGTTACCGTTAGTACGCAAGCTACATGTCTCAGTCAGCCTCTGGTCACGCACGGAAGTACACTAGTAACGGTCATTCATGTTAGCTAGAGTCTTCACTCTACGCATGAGAATTGACACTTACCGAGGATAAAGCTACAAACACAGAAGAAGCCATGCATCGGATACAACTTCCAAGTTATTACTTCTTGCAGGACGGGCGTAACTTCGCCAACCAAAAAATTGAACGCCCAGTTCGTGGCAGTGGAGAGGGAGACGCCCTTCGCACGGACGGTGAGGGGAAGGATCTTTATTGATATGTAAGTTTTCTGATGCCAAGTGAAAAGCAATCCTGGAATACCTCTGGGGGATACAACCACGGAATCGGACCCCAGCTGAACAGAAGTACATTTTAAAGAAAGTTCACAACGAGCAATAGTGACATACCTATAACCAAAGAACGCGTTGTATATAATGACACACACTACCACAGCCCTTGGTGTCTCGGGGATATCAATGTACATGAACCAGCCTGTTGCACCTAGAGCGATGGCCATCTGGTAGCCACTGATTAACTGGAACGAGTAAAGGCTGTGAAGTGGACCGTACGATAATAGCTCCAGACATTAGAATGGAACGTCGGCCCCAACGGTCTACGAGGTACCATCTACGTCATGATTGTCAATTGGTTAACTTTGCTGAAAACGTGAATACCCACGTTGGTAGTGTGCTTAGCAAGTATATAATGGCATTGATACCGGCCATCAAAATCGCGTCGCGCCCGAGCCAGCCGGCCGCTGATAGAAATAGTGTATTAAAACTCGCCGCCAGTGCAGCCAAATGCATGCACACCTTCGAAAACTCTCGCTACCAACGAGACAGATCATTCATGAGCCAAACATCTTGACAGGAACGGATGGTACTCACGAGCGTAATACGAAATGACTGCGACCTGCATTAGTCACAGCGCAGCCCGACAACAAGATATCTTACCATTGATCCCATTCTGCAAACCACGGATCGATCAGTAAGCAGCCCGACCGAGGTTTGATAGGGCGACGTACAAGTTGAGCAAATGCTTGTGAACTCATGGCCAGGAGAATTCGTCGCTGGTACCTGCTCCACATTGCTCCGTACGTCCGACTCTCCCCGAATTCACGCTAGGGATAACTCAGTACTCGCAGTAACCTCACTGAAGGAAAGCATTACTTCAGAGATGACACGCTCCTTGATTTCATGGAATTCCGCCTTCGCAACGAGATCTTCAGGATCACCCCCATGTAAATCTACGATGACTCGCATTCCTTCGTCATCACGATCGACGTCAATGAGCCAACTACCGAGAATTAATGATCAGTGGGGATGGATAAGGCATAGCACCCACCGAGGACTCTCCGGAATAACCAACGAGCCCGCTGCTAGAATCGCCCCAATGATACACTGAATAAAGAGTGGGATACGCCATGAAAGGTCCGAGTCAATATACGAGCAAAAGTAGTCCAACCACTATCATTGGGTGATCAGCCAGTTGACAAGCTAGAGATGGGGATATCCCGCTGACCACGGATGATGCGTATCCGAAGATATTTCCGGTAAATTCCATGCATGCCAACGCACCCCGCTGGGAAGAGAGATGTCATGAAGCACGGGTTACCTTTTGAGGCAAATGGGTGACTCACATGGTCCGGGGGTGATATCTCACTCTGATAAATTGGCACAATGGTCCTGTATAGAGGAATGTTTAGGGAACGACCGTAACTGCGATCAAACGACCTCACGATAAAAGTCCAACACCAAGCCCACTGATCACGCGACCTAAGACCATGATACTGAATCCGGTTGTGAAAGTTTGCACGGCTCCCCCGATGCCGAAAATCACGGCACCAGCGAACAAGGTGCCTCTTCTGCCAAAGATATCACCAATCTGACCAGCGGCGAGTGATGTTACTTGTGACACGAATCAGATAACATCCAGGAAGAAAATTTTATCGCCGAAAGCGTACCAAAGGCACCAATTTCGAGCACTGCGACCATGGTACCGACTTCCACCGACCCAGGCGAATTGAAGAATTTGCGAAAGTGGGGACCTGTAATGATCCCCGACATTACACTGAAGTAGCATGAGCTTCGGTCGTTCTCCAGCTCAAAAACAATACGACGCATTACCCTTGATCATAACCGAACTTAGGGGAGAAAGTCAATATATAGCGGAAAGTGGAAACGATGGAAAGCTTACGAGAAAAACCCCAAGACTGGCAAAGGCAGAGATAGAGTATAGGAGAGGTCGACCGACGAGACGCGGCCGTGAGCCAGAAAACAGTGCCGCCATGCTGCATGCAAGCAGGTGGCCGATAGATGTAGAAGAAGAACGCAAACAGTGACCAACGCTTATAGGCCACTTGGCGCCGACACGACACCCCCGGTCCGGTCGCTTGAGACACGTTCGTTCGACCGACATGCCCAACTCGGTCGTCTCCATCGATTCCTACTTTTCTTCTGATGATTCTGATGACGAAGAGTACCGTCTCGCGCAACAAGAGTGGGAGGAAAGTTTAGAGCAGCTGGCCCAAATTGCCTCCGTCGTACTTCTCCCTTTCCTCGGCAGATGGTTGGGAAGACGTTGGAGTTACTGGGGTATGTTCATCATATTCTCATATTCTCCCCCGTCCATCTCAGGTTTGTTACATGCTATACTATAGCCTATGCACGCTACGTCCGCCTCGGCTTGGGTAGATCATTCTTTCTTGGAGAAGGTCCGGCAGCATCGTAGCACGTCCTTTGTCGAGTCCGTTGATTCCTGCGAGTAATGCTACCTTGCCGCGGTCGCTAATCTTTGTCTAGATGTAATGTATCCTCTTGCAACCTCCTCTGCAACATTCTCCAACCAATCCGTCATCTTTATACCCGACCCCTGCATGTCACGTAGTACCTCGTGGGCTACAACCCATTCTTTCCTTCTCGCTAAACCACGCAGCATTAGATACCATGTATCTCCGGTCAGGGATATCTTCTCTCGGCGCATTTGTCTATAAAATTGAAGTGCCTTTTGAACGCCAGCGGGTGACGGATTTTCCAAGCAAGTCCTAAGAAGCACGTTATACGTGACCTTATTGAACTTGACCCGGCGTGTCTTCATCTTCTGTACTATAAGATCCGTATAATCTTGCACAAGCTGGTCATCCCTCCCAATCCAGCTGTATACACCACTCAAGATTGCCGTATAAGTCACGACATTTGGTGCTGTCGCGGGGTCATCCGATTCTTCCATCGTCCTAAGGAGGTCGAACGTAACTTCCAAAGCCTTCTGGTCTTTCTCCTGTAAAAGAGAGGTCATGATGGCCGTATACGTAGCAACATTGGGTTTTATCTTATGTTGATCCATGACCGCCAGTGTCCGTCGAATGGCCTCGCCGCGGATCAAGGATCCGCAGAAGCGCGCAGAGAAGTATCGAGAACGTGGCGACGTCGCCCGACACGCCATGTACGGCCATTTTCTTCAACATCGATGACAGTGACTTCATATCCGCCATGCTGTGGTAGTAGGTTAGGAATGCATTGAAGGTAGGGGCAGTGGGGTGGGGACCGCCAACAAGCATCTCTTCTAGGAGGCCGATTGCATCCGGCTCGCGGGAGTTAGAGAGGTGGGCACTGATCACAGTGTTGTAGAGTGGGTTGTTATGTGGGTCTGACGGAAGAGAAGAGGCCAATCTGAATTCATTGAAGAGTTTCGTGGCATCTTCCCACTGCCTCGCATTCGCCATAAGTTGAATAATGGCATGATATGAAGATCTGTCGGGAGAAACAGATGCTTCTTTCATGGAACGCCAGAGCATAAGAGCAGGCCCTGGACCCTTCAACTTGCCCATTCCCTTAATGAGAACTGTCCAAACTCCGGGCCCTGGCTTGTGACCATATCTGATCATATCATCCCATGCTGATTCTGCCAAGTCGAGCCGTTGGACTTCCAGAAATGCGGAAATGAATGCGGACCAGATACTCTCTAGGATGGTCACGGGTCGGCCATCAGAAGGAGACTCGGAATCCACAGCAGCCCATGGATAGTTTTCTGATAGACCCTCGACCATGGTCGCATACAGGGCCTGTAAAGATTCCGCCGCTAGGGCGCCGGCTAGGTTGTTTAGATGCCTGTAGAAGATGGATGGACGAGAGAGAAGTCTAGCTGCGTCAGCATGCCTGACAAATGTCAACACTTTTTGTCGAAACGTTGGGGAGGGTGTGAAGGAATCCAGAAAAGCATCGACTGCATGAGCCCGAGGGGAGTTTCCACTTGCTATGCATCCCAGTCTGGATTGCAGAAGGGAAATCATCTCGGATGGCATGGGCCATAATCGCAAAAATGCTCAATTGCTTGTCGACAGGAGAAACGTATATATGAATTGCGGGTATTGTCGATAGCTCGTCCTCCATTCCCTCGCTGCTGAGCGAGTCCTCCTCTTCAAATGCATTCTTGTGCTCTATTTGAGACACGAAGCAGTTATACAACCGAAGGACGCCCTCGGAATCGTTGATGAGAGTGAGTGCAGTAAAACATGCTCTGAGAGCCGAAGTGGATAGCCTATTCGCAAGACCGAGAGAAAGCTCCTCGGCCACCGCTCTGGACAACCCGCTCCACGTGGAACTAGGCTCGGTGGGACAAAGATTGATAACTAATTGAGAACAAGTTTCAAGGTCGGATGGTCCCAATACATGGAGGAGGTTGTCCTTCTCGAGCTTGCGCCAAAGACAGAGGACGCCAGAAGCATCACGCCGGGCTATGTTAGACCGAAAGGTACGAAGTCTGTTCGGGATGTAGTTGGGAGACCCAGGCGATGGAGATGCAATCGCGTCGTTGGTGAGCATGGACGTTACGAGGCTCGCGAGTTGGTGCGTAGAGTGCGGTGGTGTGTCTCGAGTGCGTTCTTCGCGACGAACACTCCAGTCTCTCTTAAGTGCATTTGGAGAGATGATATGGGTTTTATGGTGGGATGGTGTCGCAGCATGGTCGGAGAACAAGTGACTGTGAATACGGCTGATTGGTAGCCGGACTGTGCAACGCGAGCCAGTGAGGAGATCTGGTGTTCTGAAGGCATACTGTGCCAACATTACAGAAGCTGGAGCTGTAGATAAAAGTTCGTTAACGTGCAGAGGCAAGAGAATTGTTCCCTCACAAGTCTGGCTTGCCAGTGGGTGATCGGTTTGTATCAAACCATCTTCACTTTGGCTCAACTTACTTGAGCTCAGCGCCCATCGCGCTCATCTTCCGTCCACACATTCACGCCTTCCTCATTCCTCATGGGACACGGAAACTCCAACAAGTTATACGTAACTCATGCAGAGCACTCTGGTTTATTTGGCCAGCATACCGCTTCTTCTTCTGGTTTCAAAGCGTGTGTAGACCAGACCCTCTTAACCCGTCCTGTCCTCTACTTACACGCGCGTTGCTTCAGCAAGCCAGAGGGTCTTAACCCAGCTGCCATAACACCGTTTGACTGTTGTTCTCTGTCTTTCCAGCCATTCTCTCATCCGGTCTGCGCCCGCAATGCAGACGGAACAGGATCTGTCTTCGACCTTACCAACATTATCCCTTGGTTGAAGTAAGTCCTGTCTCTTTTGTCCACAATATTTTTCACTATCACGACACAGGCAACACAACAACACTCACCCGGTTACAAATGAACCGCTTACGCCTGCTGACTTGATCCCACTTCGTTATGAGCGGAAACCCTCGGGAGAATATCATGATCCCATCTCGTTCAAACCCTTCAGCGTGCACTCCCATATTGTCGCTATTGCGACTACGGGAAACGTCTTCTTAGCAGAGAGCGTCAAGGGTGGTGTTGATCTCGTCAATGACTTGCGCTTTAAGAAGTATGTTCGTCACCGTCGCTCAGTCCAGTACACTTATTCTTGGCTATGCTCAGAGAAGACGTGATTACACTCCAAAATCCCCACGGATTTCCGTCTGCCTCCGTCTCGACGGCAAAGGCTTCAGCGACACAGAAAGACAAAGTAGTTGCCCAAAAAACCGCCGCAGCGGGACCTGTATCCGCCACCCAGAAGGAAGCTGTGGCTTGTCCGTTTCCCTTTTTTTTCCTCTTTCCTTCCACTTTGCTCATCTTCCTGGCTCAGGGAACATATCTCCATACTCGTCCGGGGCCCCTGGCGCTTCACTGACATCCACGTCTGTTGACCCGCAAACAGCCACGTCCAGGTTGGTCTGGGATGAGGTCTGCACGCGTAGCACGGTCAATTTTGTTTGCTTTACTCATCTTGGGTCTAGGAGGAAATGATGTTTGAAAGCATTCAGAACCCTGTGAAAGGGAAAGGAAAAGAGAAGGACGTCGGGAAGCGACGAGCATACGTTCGAGTTGTGACAAGTCTAGGTGCTGCTGGCTTAAACTTGGAACTGTTCTGCGAAAAGGTATGCGATGTCGACATATTCTGTGTGTTCGCCTCCGAAATGCAACTATTTATAGGCCCCAAAAACTTGTTATAATTTCTTGATGCTTGCCCGTCAGGGGAAGTATAACGATTGTTTATTCCATCGCTTGGTCCCAGGCTTTATGGTACGCATTTCTTCCGCGCTGAGCTTCTCAACCAATAACATCGGCCAGGTACAAACAGGTGATCCCACTGGCACCGGCACAGGTGGTCAATCATACTGGGGCACCCCATTCCGTGATGAGTATGATCTGAAGGGAGCTGCACGACATGACAGTCGTGGTGTAGTTGCGATGGCTAATAAAGGTGCGAACACAAACGGGTCAGTCCCTCCTGCTTTTACCCTGCGCAAGACATCATTTGCGACGTTTCGCAGATCGCAGTTCTACATTACATTCAAGCCTACCCCCAATCTTGATAAGAAGCACACCGTTTTTGGCAAACTTGTGGGCGGTGAGGATGTTCTGGATGCACTTGAAAAGCTGTCGCGCAAAGATGGAACCGAGCGGCCAGTGAAACCCGTCAAAATTACCGAGGTCGTAATGTATGTGGCGCTCACCTCGGCGGTGTCTATTGCTAAGAACGTTATCTAGTTATCAAGACCCCTTCGAGAACTACAAAGTTCGGCAAGCCAAGAAACTCGCGAAGAAAGCGGAGGCGCAGAACTCAGCTGGTACCCAGCCAGCAACTGCAGAAAAGAAGCCAGGCGATGGCATGAATTGGTTCGGGGAGAAACTCGGCGCGGAAGATGCTACCAGCACATCTGAAGGCGGTGGTTCCGGACTTGGTGGCGTTGGGAAATATCTCAGCCTGAAGAGGCCACCACAAACTGCTGCCGTCATAGCGGAGCACCCCAAGAGGAAGAAAACCGGGTTTGGGGAATTCGAGAACTTCTAGTAACATCTTTTTTTGTTCGTTCCCAACTGTTTCAGGTCTAGCTCTATGATAGGAATAATATACATCCTCTATGATACATGCATTAATGGCAAGACATGAATCCTCGCCTGTACTGCGAACTGGCCTAAGCAGGTATCGCGACGCGTTCTGTTGCGCTTTCCTCCTCGTGTCTTCTGCTCTCCCCTGACGCAATTTGTTCCGAAGATACAGGCTCCGAAGTAGGTGCTTCTGGGAGAGAGAGCGGCATTTCTGCGTTTCCCTGGGCAGGTAACTGATAATGTGGGGTTAATCAGCGATTGATAAGCACGCTGTTTCGAAATCAAGTACAGGGTGCTCACCGTTTCTTGCTGTAGTGCCCTCAACTCTCTTTGAACCGCCTCTTCATCGTCCAAGGAAAGGCTATTCGTAAGCATATTATCGATTTCCTACAATAAAGACCAAGATCACTCAGAAAAAAAAGGCGATAAGAGCATGGAACGAGAACAAACACACCCTTTGATATTCTCTTGCTTCGGCGGTTTCCTCCAACAGCTTCTCCACGCTCTCCACGTTCAACTCCTTGTGGATCTCCTTCAGAACCTCATTACCCTGTTTGAGACCATGTAGCACGGACACTTCAACGAGCGAAAACTCAATTGTCGAGACCTGGGCAAAACCGCAGGTTAGTAAAACGAGGAGAGGTAGGTGTTGGGGAGGCAGATGGCGATGGCTGGAGTACGAACCAGTTGTTCCAAGGCCACCAGTTGATTGTCCGTTTTCACAAGTAAGCCCTCCTGGTACTTTCGTCTCCGAAGCGCGACGAGTGCGCGGTCTTGATGACCCGCATCAAGGTGCTGTTTGGCAATTTCGTGTTCACGCTCTAAGATAACTTGGATCTAGAGAAACGGAGGAAGGAAGGGAAGGAAGGCAAATAAGCTGCCGGGTGTTTCTCCCCTTCCTTGGGTCAGTAGAAGGAGAGTAGTGCCTACCTTCTTCTGATACTGTTTAAGCTTGTCGCGCTGGATTTTGAGACTTGAGAATACGAATCGATCATTTGAGAACGGCGTACAGTAGAATGGGGTGGGAAGCATACTCGAGAATAGCACGATCCTGGGCCGTAATCCTCGGAGTTGATTGGGCTCCGCCCATATTGATTGTTAACCAGAACGAGAGTTGCTAGTGTATTTGGGCTGCAGGGCCTGTGTCACGGTGCGATGAGGGGCAGTCGAGGGGTTGAGGCTGGCGGCCCGGGAACGACGGGTAATAATCATGAGGCTTCGGGGTATAAGCAGATTATATTACTACCATAAACATAATGTACAGCGGCGGCGAGCACGTTGACAAAAAGTGTATTATATGTCGTCGTCTATGTTAGTAGCACTAGCTCCTGTCGACTCATCCCTGATATGTATCTCGTCACGAACAGGGGACGCGGATAATGCGTAAGTCCTGTAAGTCCCATTCTGGTGGTTTGTAATCTCTGAAGCCTCGTATACTGAGTCAGCTGGCTTGATATCCATGACGGAGCCGACGAAACCAGAGCCGGTGAGGTGGTTGTTTTGACTATTGGCTATTTCGGCGTGCAGCACGATCGACTGATCGTCGACACTATCCATGCGGTGGGGTAGCAGATAGGGGCGTGTATACCGGTAAAGAAGGACGTTGAGAAAACCGGATGATAGGTAGAAGCCGTCGGCGAGTATGATCACAAAGAAAGGTGTGTCGCCCTTGGCGAAGTCGTTGTAGCGCGCAGCGGCTAATGGAAGTACCTGAAGGAGCGTAGTGAGTAGTATAGCAGGAATATTTTAAACAACAACATACCGTGATAATATAAATGATTGGATAGCTGTGAACACATTCAGTATAGGTGAGAATGCAACAAAGTAATTCTTACGCAAGCATCTTATAGGCTAGGGTGTGAGACGGGAGAATGGATGGGGATTGTTGTCTAGGTGTCCATCGAACGCGCCATCCTTCTACTTTAACGAAATCACCCAACACGAGAAAGACCGCTACGTATGCCAAAACACTTGAAAAGGCCGAAATCCACATCCACAAAAAATCGGCGGCCGTCCTTTGTACCGGGAAGTCCTTGGTTATCCAACACCCTTGAAAAAGATTTAGTTTCCACACCCGAGTGAAAGGAATAGACTCACAGGAACCCGTAGGCCCATAAAAGTGTGAAGCTCCATTGATGCCGATGTTGATGGCTACGTTGAGGATGATGACGATCCATATGCCGGCTACAATGAGCGCAGCACGAAATAAATTTGTATCGGGTCTCCGCCAAAATATTATCGTGCTAAATGTGTGGATGGCAACGTTCTGCATTCCTCCGCGTTAAAATCTTTCGAACGGAATGGTTCAGGACTAGCAACTTACCCCTGCCCTGATTATCAAGCTCAAGGTCAGTCTGGGAAGATGGCAAGCTACGCAATCACTCACGAGAGCGCGGTCCCTACATCAGCAAGTTGCTTGATGAGGCCTACAATGACATATGCTTGTATGCGGTGTTCCCTACAGAGCGAACACGGACATACCTTGTGTTGTGCAGAATCCCCCCGCGTGTATATTCTACACGTGAGAATCAGGATATTAGGACAACAGAAACGGCCAGAGTAGATTGTAGTTACTCACCCCGTCGATCATCCACTTCAAATTCATCAACCCGCCTTATGTGTACTGTATCAGAGATTGTGTCTTATTTAACGTGGCATCACTTACCAAGGGCCTGGATTAGGTCACAAACTAGCTGGTTGAGGAGAAATAGATGTACGGGGGATGTCAATCTCCATCTGCACCTCGCGCCCTGGCGAATGGTAACTGCGCTATACTAAAGAGGACGCGTGTTAAGGACATCGACCACTCGACCAGATTCAGGAAACGTAACTTACCGCGATATAGCCCAGAAGTATGATGACAGAGGAGGCTGAAACCGCGGAGATCTCAGCTAGGATGAAGACGCCAAGCCGGTGACCAAAAGAGAGCTGGTTGACTACGGTCGACATCCGAACTTGAAGGAGGAGAGGGTGGACACGTACGGCATGGCAGCGTAAGTTAGTCGAGGTTATTAATAAATATTCGACACGGTTGACACGTCAATACGTGAGTATGTACTAGTGAGTTTGCGGAAACAGACGGGCGCTGTATTGGCAGGGATACGTGTGGTGTCAAGTCGACAATCAAATGGCCCTGACGGCATGGCCTTTACCCTCTTTCACCCTCGCCGTCCCCATCGCACCTCGTGTTCGTTGCTCCACCAAGCATTTTATCATGATTATGTGCGCTTTGCAGCCCCAGGTGGTGAACACAACTTGACTTAGCAAATGTCTTCGATACTCATCAACTTTCCAAAGGTGGCACTGCACGCATCCCCTTATCATCCCCCAAAGTGATTGGTATCGCAAATTCTCGGGGAGAACGAACGTGAGCTTGAGGTCCACAAAACAAAGTTCAACTCCACTTCTGATAGGTGGACTCTAGCTACATGGAGGATTTTCACTCTTTTGCAACACTATCATTAAATCCTGAGGAACTGCGCCTGACTGTGTCCAGACATCTCGGCATTGACTGGGACTCCGAAAGCGTTGGTCATCCGTTCTCCAGACAGGCTGTGTTTGTTGGGATATATGACGGGTGAGCCATTGAAATTGCGCAGGCACCTGTACGTCACTCATGCAATGCAGGCACGGTGGTTCAACCGTGTCACAATACTTGCGCCAAGAGTTGCATGGCCTCTTGGAGTCAGCTGACAAGTCCCATATTCCCGAGATGTATCAATACATCAAGGAATTCGGAGGATACTTCAAGCGCTTTAACGGTGGTTTGCTCTTCCCCCTGGGTTAAACCGAGTCCTCCTTCGACGGGTGCTGGGGAAATGGACTTGCATGCCAGGGCTACTCTGACATTCTTCGAGGTGCGTGCCTTTCAGTCTCCTGACATTTCCTTTCGAATATGTGCCAGACTGCTACTTCCGTAGGTAGACAGAAACCTCGAGGCAGAAGCCGCCGCAAAAGTGTGCGGATCCACCGCCTCCATTGCTATCCTTCAATCTTTGGATAGTCCTTCAACCCCCTTCTTCTCGGCGCAGAGGGTGGCTTTGACTATTGCTCACGTGGGGTAAATGTTAATTTAATACCTTTTTCATGTTCAAACTGATAGCTGGACACCGAAGCGATACCCGGATTCTTCTCTGTTCCTCGCATAGCGGGACTGCCTATGCGATGACTGAGAATCATCGTGCCGAGGGTCGTATCGAGTCGGTTCGTTTAAGGCGAATGATGGGCACAGGAGTTATTGCCGACTCATTTGGCGATGTCCGGTGCGTCCAATCTGTCTTTCGCGGAAAACGTGAAGTTGAATAGTCGGAAGGTGGATGGGCGCCCTCGAAAATACACGGAGGTGGGTGCCTTCCTCGCTTAATTCCCGACGCAACGTCAGCTAATTGGCATCCAGCCTGGGAGACTTGAAATGGAAGCCTTGGGGCGTTACGGCAGAGCCTGAGGTCAAAACAAAGCTTATTGAAAGTCAGCGCAGATGCAACCTCTATCTTAAAGCCTGTGAAGTTTGACTTCTGGCCCTTAGGTCCCCATTGGGCGTTCATGGTTCTCGTCTCTGATGGAATCTCCTCGGTTGTATCGGATCAAGAGGTTGTAGACCTTGCGCGTGGAGCAACGAGTCCGAAGCATGCTGCGACGCGCATTCTATCATTTGCAGAGGAGATGGGTAGTTCTGACAATTTGACGGCCATCGTATTACCCTTTGCTGGATGGGGCCGCATAGGCGGCTCTGACCAAACTAGGAAACTTCGGGAATACCGGTCGAGCCAGATGAGTTAGTCAATCTCGCCGTTCGATGCCAAGTAGTTCCTTATTTCCACATTTCCTACAGTCGGTGCTGAGCGCCGGAAGAGAATGTAGGTATTACGATACCTGCAACTGTCGACTACATATATACTCGTTCACAGGTAACGCGCCCGGAGATGGGCACTCACTGATATACCTATCGACCTTCCACGATCTTCCATACCACACAGAGCTTTCATAGTTGACGATCCTCCACGAAGCGACGGCCTTATGGGCTAGATCTGGGGAGCCGCATGGCCGTCCGCTCGGGGGTCAGATCCAGCTGCCCACACCATTTTACCAGATTGATCTGTGACTTTTTGGATCACTTGCCCCCGCCCAAATACGCCGCTGGAGAGTCCTGAATGAATGCGAGCGTTGTGTCCCATAGCTAATCGTTGTTTGTGTAAGTAAAAAAAATTAGATGATGCTGGGTCAGGTACTTCTAAGTTGTTCAACTGTTTCTGGCAGTATACCGTCTTCGAAATACACCTCACTATTTATGTCACCAGGGCGCCCCGCATTCATTATGTCAACATTTGGTGTGCCCGATGATATGCAGAACCGGGGTGCGTCAAGAGCAGCCTGAGGGCCAAAACCCCGCAGGATGTTCAGCAGCACCTGGACTTGCCCTTGGGGCTGTGGCATCCGCTCGGTCTTATGGCGTCAAAATAACAAAATGATGAAAACTCGCCTGCATAAAGGACCCCATCACCCCGAATGACAGGAAAAGGTCATCGCCGCGGGTCGCGAGAGCAGGGATTATTGTATGGTATGGGCGTTTTCCTCCCTATGGAACATTAGCTCATTGTAAATCAGAGAGCAGGCCAAGTACCTTGAGCATGTTCGGATGGCCTTCTTTGAGCGAGAATCCCGCACCACGACACTGTAGAACGAAGCCACAACCCTTCGGCACAGCTTTGGGAGTGTTTGAACAAATTTTTTTAAGTAGATCATCTAAAACTGTACCTCCGGTTCCAAATTCTGAAGAAGACGGTCAATACATCGGGTTACTGTGCAACAGATAGCCAGCACACCAGAAGAAATACTTTGAATATAGCTGCAGGCATTCCCCCACTGATCAGTGACTGCACAATTATGAGTCCAATTCTGTGTGGGAGACGGGCGTATCATACCAGAGAAATAGACCGTGTCCGATGATCGGAGTGGGCTACCCTACGCAGGACTTCAAGGTGGCAAATAAGTAGGATACAAAGCCGAACCCACATGAATAACTTCGGGATTAGTCTTCTTTGGGTCAAACAGTGCGGCCCTGGAGGTGAGATATCTCTACAATCGCTCAAATGTCAGGTCCACCGGGTCGCTTCCGGAGGAACAGTAAAGTAAACCTTATCCAGAAGATCCTTGACCGGGACGTATTCAAAGTCAGGATCGGTGACATAATGTTGGCTGTCTAGGTTCAAACAATCTCGAAAGATGCCAATTGATAAACATGAGGGAGAATCACCTGCAAATGCGAGCCTTTGGTCCAGCATCAGCACAAACTCCAAATTAAATGGCGCATATAAATGAACCTCAGAGCCTCCACTAGAGTGTGAAGGTATTCGGCCGAGTTGTGCTCCATTTCTAAGAGATTGCTGACAAGGCCTTGCTCTTGTATGCTCTCCAAGATTCCCAGCGCCAACAGTGCAGTGATCCCTGTCAGAGACCTATGAATCTACTCCTGAACGACTGACCGAACCCGGTCTGTACGTACCTTGTCCATTCGGAGGGCACTACAAGACGAGTGTCGGTCTGATGAGGATAGCAGATCGTCTTTGTAGACGTGCCAAACTTACCTCAAAGACCGTGACTTCTCCAGCGTATGTGTACTTGATAGGTTCGACGAAAGAACTGGTGTGCTTTGTAAGGTCTTCAAGTTCCATCACCCCACCGTTGCTCTTGATGATTTCCACGATGGCCTCAGCGATGCGCCCCTTGTAGAATCCATCCTTACCGTGCTCCGCAAGAGCACGGAAAGTCTTAGCTAGATTCGGGAACTTCATGATCTGGCCAGGGAGTGGTGCTTTCCCACCGAGAAGGATCTCATGTCCATCGCTGGCAGGCGAGGCATTTCTTAAAAGGTCCTCCGAACGTCGCCACTGCGTTCGTGGTTCAGTAACGTCTATCCGGCAAGTCAAATAGTGTCAATTCGAACCGCAACACTGTGAATTTCCGATATTGGTACCCTTAAAAAAAATAATGAAGAAAATCAGTGATGCACTGGCACTGCCGGTGATGACAGGAAACAATCATGTTTATACCCTTCTGTTGCAAGACGGATGGCAGGCTCTAGGACTTCTGCCACGCTTAACTTTCCGCTTCCAAACGCCTCCACGGTGTCAACCCAAGCAGCAGCAGCGCCTGTATTCGTCCGGTTCATCAGAAATAAGCCCACATACCACCAAGACTGAATACTAAAATCTCACGAACCGGGCACTGTTACAGAGTTGAGATCCGTCGTCGGGATCCCTTTGGTTATACCCCGCGAATGGAGATATTCGATACTTAACTTTTCTGGCGCGCGGCCGGATCCGTTCAGCGCTTTGACGGTTCTAGTCTTGGCGTCATAGAAGAGACAGAAGGCATCGCTACAGTACGAGAATCATGCAGTAGCTTCGTCAGTGCTGAGTTCGGTTACGTATCATTTGGTCAGTAAACCGACGAACCCGCCAATCCCGCATGAACCCGGTTCAGTGACATTCAGTGCCGCGGAGGTTGCAACAGCTGCGTCGGCTGCAAGTTAATTACTTGAGTTAGCACGCTAGACTCGGCGACTTGATCGCTAATTGGCACTACGATGTCCGTACCGGCATTCCCGCCCTGTCTAAGTATCTCTAACCCTGCCGCTGTGGCCAGTGGCTGAGATGAAGAAACAACCCCTTTGGTTCCATATACAACAGATCGTCGACTTGTAAAACGCTGCAGAATAAGCTCGGGGCTATCGATGTTGGTCCAGTCAATCTTTGCGGGGGTAAATGAAGCAACCATAATGGCAGCTACAAAGAAGGAAATCCATTGCCACTACAGTAGTTCAGGCTCTCACTCCCCGTGGGTAGGTAGGCACCCACGGAGACTATGACAGAAAATCATCCGTTGTCTGTATTGGATTATGCGATAATATACGGTATGTGATAACAAATGCGATGAATGCGACAGGCTTTTCGTTTGTATAATGGTAAGATGAAGCCAATATAACGTCTTCGTAATAAACGTATCCATTCGTAGGTATCAATAGTGTTCGTCCATCGACAACCGGCGGGTTGTGCAATGTGGTGAGGAACCAAAAGCTCGGATATAACTCCAAACTTATACAGCGGAAATTTCGGATTTGACGGGCGGCACACTCGGTATAAATCTTGATTTCGAGCGCAAATAAGCACCGTAACGCCGAAGCACAATAGGGATAGGAATCATGGCAGCGGCAACAAGCCCGAGAACGGTTGATGCCCACCGAGGATTCAAGGAATCAAACATTTGTCGCGCGAAGAGCTGCAAAAAGGGATGAACACGATGCTGCCGAGAAAGGAGTAGAATGTGGGCGTACAGGAAACACTGCACCGAAAATGCTACGTGACACGGTGCTAGCCGCTAAAGCAGATGCGGCTACAAAAAGATACGCATCCACTGTGTAGTTGATCAAGGAAAGCTGAGAGAAGGATATGAGTCGGGAAAGACAGGAGACCAAATCAAGTACCCACAAAGATCATAAAGATGGAAAAGCCCAACAGTCCTCCGGCTAGGAGAGGCGACCAGTACGATATAGACGGATATGATGTCCATCCAAACCAGAAGAAAGAGATAGCGAATAGTGGGGCTGCAACTAGAGTAACTTCGAGACGTGCTTCCGGTGGAACTCTGGCCGGGGCGTATTGGTCAACATATCGGTCATACCGTGGATTGAAATAAACTATATACTGCGCTGATGATCAGTTGAGTTGAAAAAAGCATTGCGATCAGTGAAACATACTAGTAAGGCGCCAATAACACCTCCAATAGAAACGGGAAGATACATCAAACCAGATACACCAGCATTCAAATGATGACCTTCCGTGAACACAATGGGGTACGCTTCAAGCAGGAGATAGATGCAGCCGTAGAGAAACTGAAGTCTGTCAGTGGACATGCCGGTGGAAGGAAGGCGAGTAACTGCTTACGCTCTGATAAACTACGATAGCAATGAGCATAGGTTCGAGGAACAGAATCTTGAAGGGCATGGCGAGGATGTTGTAGAGCCGACGTCCAATGTCCGGTTTATCCACTTCCTTAGGCGCATAATATCGATTATCTCCGGTCTCCTTCCTTATCTGCTCAGCTTTTCTCGCGAGGAGAACTGGCCCATAGGTTTCGGGCATAGTAAGAAGTACCACGACTAAACAGAAACTGGCCTAAAGAATAAATCGTAAGCTCTTAGCACTTAGTCAAAATTGATACTGACAAATATCGTAAGAACCCAGAAGATCCATCTCCAAGATACACCGCTGACTGATATCCAACCGGAAACAACTGGACCTAGAGCGGGACCTGCGAAAGGTGATACGGCAAACAGTAGCATCGCTTTTCCGCGCGTCTTCGCGTCCCATAAGTCGCTCACAAGGCCGCTGATTTGAAATAAAATAAAATCAGAGAGAATATATTTTGTGCGTCGAAAGCACATACCCACTATTTGTCAAAGGAGCAGCAGCAAAGGTGCCCGCTAAGAAGCGAAAAATTAAAATAGACGCAGAGTTTTTCGACAGGGCACAGCCGACTTGAAACCCCTATGACGACGCAAACTACTATCAGGCGCGAAAATCGGTGAAGTCAGGGTAGACAAATACCACGTTGAACAGGAGCGCGATTAGAAAGACGGGACGGCGACCGATCTAGAGGGCAAATTGAGTAGATATAAACGGTAGAACTGTTTTGAGAAACTCACATCTTCGGACAACGGTCCCCAAAGAAGGGGACCGAGACAGTAACCAGAAATAAACAAAGATATCGTGAGGGTTCCGACCTCCTTTCCAAAACCAAAATATCCCATCATCTCTGGGAGCAGGTTCGACGGAGCCGAACTAGAAAAAGTTCTAAAGGTAGACCTAAGCGGAGGTAAATTCCACCAATGGGTGCACGGACGAATTCAAAACTAGGACACCTCCAACGGTCGTGATGTACCAGCGTTTCCACCGGGGCCAGTTCTACAAATGACGGCGACATGTTGAACAGATTGAACGCGGTGAAAGCGGACCAGCAAGCGCAGCATACCATAGGATTTTCAGGATCATCGGGGGGAAAGGAAACGAGCCACGGATCAAGTTTCTCATCTATCGATTGAGCGGGCGCCGGGGTGTCCGTTTCGGCAGTGGGAGTTGGGCTCTCAATTGTAGTAGAGGCCTGGCTAGTAGGGGGCCGTTCGGACGAGGACATGGGAAGAAAGCAGCTCCGGTTGAGATGGACATTGCGTGTTGAGAGGGCGAGATATATAGGACCAGGACTCGGGAATCGCAACGGTCATCTAGTCTGACGCAGGTCTGGTCCGGACGCAAACGGGACGCACACGGGACACACAACTAAACAAGTCGTGGTCACCCAAGAACATGCCGCAACCGGCATCTGTCAGCTTCCGTGCCTTGCCGTTTTGCCGCCGTTTGATCTAAGGATCTCCTCCTACTCTACTCCCATGGACTTTACAGAGATCTACAGGCAGTCTGGCGGTCTCGTCGCCTTCAGCCAAGGTGCACATTTCATCTTGACCGCAGTTTCTGATCGTCTCGTCGTTCGCCGTGCGGATACATTCCATGTTTCCCGAACATGGCAGGTGCCTTCAATGCCATCACCCTCTGCGGCGGCAATCGCGGTTACTTCTTCGCGGCCTGTTAGACCCGCTCTGGATGCAGATAACATCACGCAAAACGTCATCACCCATATCGCCTGGTCTCCTGATTCCGAGTATGTCTTTGCTGCCTGTATCAAGTTTGGTCTCGTGTTTGTCTTTCGTATGCGTGATGAGGAGTGGTCAGCGCGAATAGAGACAGGGACAGAAGGTCTCCTTCGGGCCGAGTGGGCACCTGACGGACGTCATGTCCTGTGTTTCTCCGAATGGGGGGTGAGTCATAATATCCATACCGTTCCTCGCCCATCTTACTCTCCCAGCTTCGCGTAACCATCTGGTCCCTTGTTGCCGGTATAGCAACGTACATCCAGTATCCCCTGCACCCTGATAGAGGTACGCGCCTATACGTGTTTGGTCATCCCTTGACACTTTCACTACCAGCAAAGGTCATGCATTTCGCCAAGATGGTCGATACTTCATCCTTGCTGAGCGCCACAAGTCAAAAGATACGATCGGCGTATATGACGCCGCGAATTCATTCACCCTAGCAAGAGTAAGTTTTGCACGTAGCATATGACGTTGCCACTTCTGACGGTGATAACGAGTATATAGTACTTTCCCTTGCCAACATCTTCTATGAGTTCTCTAGCGTTGTCTCCAAGCGGAAGCCATATAGCTGTTTGGGAAGGTCCTCTGGAGGTCCTGTCATGACGACAGATCGAATGAGCCTTTTGATAAAGTTTTCACAACAGTACAAGCTGTTCATCTTGTCCCTTGCAGGTGATGTGCTGGGTAGTTTCAAGCCTGACCCAGACCCAGGATTTGGCATTCGAAATGTTGTCTGGCATCCATCAGACATGTTTCTGGTCGTCAGTGGCTGGGATAACAAGGTATCGACGAATATCGACGAATATGAACAAGTCCTCACTGGTGCCAGATTTACATACTGGAGCAATTAACATGGACTAGAGTAGCTACGCTTGAGTTAGGCACGAGAATACCTGCTAATGTGGTAAGAACGTCGCTTCGTATTGTGAATCCCTCAGTAATGTCCCATGCCAGACAATCTGGCGGGAGCCCTCCAACTGGCTAGAGGCAACAGAAGGCCGTGGTTTTCTATCCTGTACGTTTGTAATACGATCAAGTCTTGTCGCGAATAAACCTACTCTGTCAGATGAGAAGCTAGAAGGGCCCCACCCATTGAACGTGAACCGTGTTGACAACTCTAAATCATACCCTAAAAGTGGCACCCTACAGCTCGAATTTAATAAAGCAGGAACGCTTTTGCTTGCTCGCTTTGGTAAGAAAGATACATTGTTACCGTGCAACTCAAGATCTACTGATTCATGATCAAACGAGTCTAGAGAGTGTACCAACATCCGTGCATCTATTTGCGTTCCCTGGGCCAGGAGAGGCGTTCTCGCCACGCTTGCGCATCGTGTTGTTGCATTCATCGCCAGTAATGCATGTGCACTGGAATCCAGTACGTCAAGGAAGGCTTGTTTTGAGTTGCGGTGGTCAGGCAATGTACCTGTGGAGCGAAGAATGGATTGGAGAAAGTGGGGCCGAGGAGGAGATGGCTGAATGTGTGGGAATACCTGCGAGTGCGTTTAATAAGCTCCGTATCAGTCATCTGTTGCTCCTCTGACTCACTTTTTTTTCTTAGAGAAATTTAACGCCCGAGATGTGCAGTGGGCACCTGACGGGAAGGGGTTACTGCTTATTGATCGAGAGACATTTTGTTGTGCATTTGAAGTAGAGGAATAGGAATAAGCGTACCGGTTACTACCGGAACTCCGATTCAATTTTAATCTTCGGGCCGATGACTTCCTACCGCTTGCGTCAACCGACAACGACGACGAGCAAGACCGAGCGATGTTTTCTCGCACAAATGCCAATGTCGCTCGTCTCGTTCGCCGTCGGATCACTCACATTAATCCTTCACTGACTTATGTCAACCTTCACCCTCCTACTCGTAACCTTGCTACCCCCTCCGAATCACAGCCGAAATCCGACAACAAGCAATCAGAGAATGCGCCACGCGATGGACCGGCTCCACAGAAGCCAGACCTCAGCAACCTCGAGGGATTCTTCAAGCGGTATCATCAACAACAAAAACAACAGCAGAGGCAGTCCTCACAGAAAAACGGTTCCAACGGTGGTGATCGCAAACCTCCACCACAGGGTGGCCCTGGTGGTGGATTCAACCTCAATCAGCTCGGCCTCTTTGCCGCCATCGCGGCCATTTACTTTGCAGCAACAGGTGGTGGATACGGTTCCTCACGCGAAATCACATGGCAGGAATTCAGGACCGCTTTTCTTGACAAGGGCCTTGTGGACAAGCTTGTCGTCATTAATCGGCAGACGGTTCGCATCAAGTTGCATTCGAATGCCACGGGCCAGATGTATCCCGCCGCCGCCTTGTCTGGCGGAGAGTACTACTTTTCAATAGGTTCCGTAGAAGCTTTCGAGCGCAAGCTGGACGATGCACAGAAGGAGCTCGGGATCCCCTCTCACGAGCGAATACCTGTTGCCTACCATGACGAGATTTCTGCTCTTAGCACGGCTCTCAACTTTGCCCCTACCATCCTCTTTGCGGGTCTCCTACTGTATATGTCTCGTCGCGCAGGAGGTGGAGGAGGCGGTGGTCCCGGTGGTATTTTCAACATCGGAAAAAGTAGAGCACGCCTATTCAACAAGGACACGGACGTCCGTGTTAAATTCAAGGATGTCGCCGGTATGGATGAAGCCAAGGAGGAAGTCATGGAGTTCGTCAAATTCCTGAAAGAGCCACACAAGTACGAGAAACTGGGTGCAAAGATCCCTCGTGGTGCCATCCTCTCTGGCCCCCCAGGTACAGGCAAGACGCTACTCGCAAAGGCGACTGCTGGCGAGGCTAGCGTCCCCTTCCTCTCTGTATCTGGCTCTGAGTTCGTCGAAATGTTCGTCGGTGTCGGCTCGTCGCGTGTCCGCGACCTGTTCGCATCTGCGAAGAAGCACGCGCCGTGCATCATCTTTATTGACGAGATCGACGCCATTGGCAAGTCCCGCGGGAAGAATAGTAGTATGGGCGGGAACGACGAGCGCGAGTCAACACTAAATCAACTCCTTGTCGAGATGGATGGTTTTGGCACAAGCGAGCATATCGTCATCCTTGCTGGCACTAACCGTCCCGACGTGCTGGATCCCGCGTTGCTGCGCCCCGGTCGTTTCGATCGCCATATTACTATCGACCGCCCAGATGTATCCGGTCGCAAGGGTATTTTCAAGGTTCACCTTGGTCCCTTGCGACTCTCCGAGAAGCTTCCGGAACTCGAATCACTCGCGCAGAAACTCGCTGTGTTGACGCCCGGTTTCTCGGGTGCCGATATTGCGAATGTATGCAACGAGGCGGCTCTGCATGCCGCGCGTCATGGCTCGGAGTTCGTTGAGGAGCGAGACTTCGAAAGTGCAATCGAACGAGTGATTGCTGGTCTGGAGCGCAAATCTCGTGTTCTCAGCCCGGATGAGAAGAAGACCGTTGCGTATCACGAAGCCGGTCATGCCGTTTGTGGGTGGTTTTTGGAGCATGCAGACCCTCTCCTCAAGGTCAGCATTATTCCAAGAGGTGTAGGAGCACTCGGTTACGCTCAGGTAGAATCCTTTTACCTCGGTCCTTCGTATTGCTGACGTTCCGCACAGTATTTACCACCCGACCGCTACCTCTTATCGACACCTCAAATGTTGGATCGTATCTGCATGACACTCGGTGGACGTGTCTCAGAAGAGATTTTCTTCGGTGAGGGGAACATCACAACGGGTGCACAGGACGACCTTCAGAAAATCACCCGCATGGCGTTCGAGGCTTGCGCCAATTATGGCATGAACACAATCATCGGTCCTGTCAGCTATGGTGGTCGTGAAGGCGCGCGCGAGAGCTGGACCAAGCCATTTAGCGAGAAAACTGCGGAAATGCTCGACCTGGAGGTGCGGAAGATGATTAAGTAAGCCAGCGACTTATGTTCCACGCTATTTGCTAATATTTGTGGGCAAGTAACGCGCATGCCAGGACAACGGAGTTGTTGACTAAACACCGCGAAGATGTAGAGAAAGTCGCCAAGCTACTGCTTGAGAAAGAAGTCATCACCCGGTAAAACTATTTGTCTCTTTATTTCTTCCTCTCTTGCTCATAAGCCCTTAAAGCGAGGACATGATCGACCTCCTCGGAAAGCGTCCTTTCATAGGTCGTACTGATGACATGGACAAGTGGCTTGATGACAATCGAGGTTCAGAGCGCAGCGCTCCTCCACCATTCGAAAGCCCTGTTGATCCTGAGCCGTCACCAACACCAGCACCTGGGGTTGCATCTTCGGGATTAGAAAACAGGACTATCTAACCGTCCATAGCCGCAAACGGTTCCATGGGTTTGTGCACGATACAATATACACGTGTACTTTATAGAACGCCAATTCATTTGAACCACTCGTTCTCACGACGCCTCTGCTGATTTCGCTACGGATACAATTTTATATAGCACTGTTAGATCCGCCAAAGGGCGTATAATGAACATCTGGGGTTCAACGGTATATCTGAACCCACTCCACATATCGCCTTTCTTCCTGCGTGCTTCAGCCACACTTCTGTATCGCCTATTATCGACGTTAGCAGACTTATTTTCGAAGCTAGCAATAACCTCGTCCCGTTTACCTCGGTCTCGCGCTTTGTTCTTTCGTCTCAGGAGAACGGTATATGTGAGTGAGCTCAGCCAGCCGATGTATATGAGTACAATCCCATGGCCGTGACTATACCACTGTGACAGGCTTCTCCTCAATATTGCCACCATATTCGTGCACACTATTCTCGTGGGATATGGATGCGGTCGTGGCCACTCAAGAGAAGAGCACATTCGATCCGCGTGGGGATCTTTTATGTAATCAGATAGCTAGTCAGCTTGGGTGCACATCCACGCATCCGAGCAATTTTTGAACATGAACGTGAGTGTCTACTGTATTCCTTTCCACTCTTCCGGATGAGCCTTTTCTGCTGTGCACCAGACTGAGTGCATATTCACGATGGTGACTCTCATTGCCGGCCCTCATTTTACGCTAGAGGGTCCTGATTCCCTTCTTCAATCGTACGGTTGTATTGTGGAATACTTACTGATCGCCGAGCGTTGTTTTCCAGATGGCCTCCGACGAGTCTACTTACGCTACGCCCACTGTTCTTCACTCCAGTCCAAGCGAATAGCTAGGTCCGAATAGTCGCACCCTACATAAATTCCGTCAGTCATCGTTCCAGATTGCACAAGTTCTACACTTTGCCAATCGAGGAATTACGGTCCCGGTATCGAGTTGGAAGACAGAGATGGTTTATCTGACCGTTTTAAACCGTAAACAGCTATTTGGTGTGCACCATACAATCTGTACTTTATAGACTGGCAATTCATTCATTTGCACCTCTCGCTCCGACAACACAGGTGATTTCGCTACGGATACTATTCTATATAGCACTGTTAGATCCGCCAAAGGGCGTATAATGAACATCTGGGGTTCAGACGGTATATCTGAACCCACTCCACATATCGCCTTTCTCCCTGCGTGCTTCAGCCACACTTCTGTATCGCCCATTATCGACGTTCGCCCTATTGTTTTCGAAGCCGTCGATCACCTCGTCTCGCTTACCCCGGTCTCGTGCATTGTTCTCTTGTCTCAGGAGAATGGTATATGTGAGCGAGGCGAGCCAGCCGATGGCAATGTACATGAGCACAATCCCATGGCCGAAACTATACCAGGGTGTATCCCGTTCACGGTACTACAAAGGCGGTAGGTCAATTGTCACGCTGCATTTTGTGAGCCCGAATGTACATACGACATTGGATGTTACGGCGCCATTCAGATTTCCGCTGGATTGGATACCCATTTGTGCGTAATATCACAGACTAATAGGAAAGTACTCACAATGAAAGGACCAAGGCTAGCGTTGCGCCGCGCTTGTATGAACCTTCTAAATTGCTTGAAATCCAAGCCCTGTAGTAGTGGCGCATGAATGAGACTGTCCTCTTCCGAGAGAAGACGGCTGCTTACGAGTTGTTCGCTGCTCATAAGTTTCGGTATAAGAATCACACTCAGGGCGTAGACATAATATGTGACTACGTACGGACTAAGGGAAACAATGAACTGCAGAAAGCTCCGTTAAAAAATAAAAAAAAAAAGGTGGAAGTGTCTATTCCTTGAAGACTTACGCGGCAGCCAAGTAGATTGCAAAATATGAAAGTGCTGCACTGCGAGAAACAATCAGAATGAGATACCCTACAAAAGCTGTTCCCAAAAGGGTCCTAGATTTTGGTAAGTCAGAAACGGAAGTATTCCGAATAACAATGTCAAGATGGGGGGGATAACTGACAGATTGATGTATCCCCTGTATCCCCTGTGGCCAAGCCGATCTCCCAAGACCGCAAAGGCGAGGGTAACAAGGCATGCAAATACATATACTGGCACCGACATGAGATTGGCTGCCGTTGCCTCGAATCCTAACTAAGCTCAAAAGATAAGCAGGCCTGGATAATGCTGTAAGGCCCAATTCACCTCATTGATGATTGTTGGCGTGAATAAAGAGAATGCGAATATGGGGCCACCGCTTCGAATGGTTTAGAATACAGCATACGCCAACTGCCAGTACGGAACGACACCTACGCTCCCGCACATATTCCAACTGAGAAAAATGTCATCACGATGTGAGATATTCGTTGGGAGAGAAAACTGACGTGCTACATATGTTTTCCAGTCTGTTAGGCACTGCCACAAGTACTTGAGCTTGAACCTCTCCTCGTCAGTACTGAATCGCATATCCTCTTTCAGTTCGCGGATGATGCATACACCTACGTATATGTCAGCATGGAAAATCATGCAAAATGTAGGCGTGGTTGTGCACATACGTTCGGCCTCTGACAGAAATTTGGCCTCCTCGGGAAAGTCTTGAATAACCCAGGGAGAAACACAGGCAAGGAGAATGGTAAAAATTCCTTCTAGGATGAAGATCCATGCCCACCCAGGCTTTCCGCCGACGCCGTCCATATCATGAATAGCTGCAGCGAGGAAACCACCTGACCGACACGGTTGTTTGGAGTAGTCAATAAGCTTTCCATAGCCTAAAGTAATGCACACACTGAACGCGCCCGCGATTGTCGCAGCTGAAAAAATCACTGCTATGCGGGAACCAAGCTCCGAGCGTTTGTACCAGCTAATTGGGGCGCAAACGTCAGAAAGAACTTGTTTGTGGCAAGTGGTCATAGAGTTGTCGTGCAGCAGACTCACCATGATAAGTAAAATATGATTCCCGGAAGCAGACCCGCCTCGGCCAAGCCCAACAAAAACCGGAGGCCTGTATCTTCGTCAACATTTACTAATGAGTCTGAATAGGTAAGGACATACCAATCAGATCTCCATAGTTACGAGCGAAGCCATGAAACGTCTCAAGGGTTCAAAATCGTAAGATACGAGAACAGGAAGCTGACTTGAAGTGATAACCTACCATTACAATTCCCCACACAAATACTATAAAGGGAATCCATCGCGACGGACGAAGATATTTCAGAGCGAGATTACTCGGGACCTATTGAACTAGTGTGTATATTTATAGCTCGGAGATGACTCGGAAATACCTCACCTCAAAGAGAGCATAGGGAAAGAAAAATATTGTGAGCACCAGAAGAAATTGGTTATCTGTGACGTGGAGACTCTTTTGCATGTTATACAGCTATGGGGGATGAAAAAATTCATGAGGAAACGCAAGAAGTGTGGATATGTAGAGTGTGCATACGCGCGCATTTCCTATACTACCTCTGTCGAGAAAGTTCATGAGGTAAAGCAGAGTCAGCCATGGCAAAAGTTGAACATCTATCTTGCGTTTCAACTTTTGCGGGTCGATGGCTGAAATATCGACCTCTGAACAATAAAGATCAGGTGTGTGTAGTGGCACCTCTTGGAGTTGCAGTTGCGCTGTGCCAGAGACGCCAGGCTCCCCAAGCTTAGTACCGCCACTGGCAGATTCACTTTTCTCGTCGGCTACGTGGGTGGTCATGGCTGCTCGAGAGAAGAATTGAGAAACACATTTTTATAGGCTTTACACACGACAAGTAGGAAGTGGAAGCAGCAAGTTATTAACTTTCTCTCTCTCGATCCGCGGCGCGAATGCCCTCTCACATGATCTGCTCTCACATGATCTAGCGTGACGCGTGGCGCGGAGCACGTGCCATCGATTTTTCTCTTATCTTATCTCCTATCGCCAACCGCTCGGAGTGCTCAGGCTGGACTTGAATGCGAAAGTGAGTATTTCTTTACCCTCTCTTCCAGATGAATATTTTCTCTGCTGTGCACCAGACTGAAGTGCATATTTACGATGGTGACTCTCATTTTTGGCCCTGGTTCCTGGTTCCTTACTTCCCCTCTTCAATCTTCTGCTTTACACGGGCCGTTGTATTCTGGATTACTGATCGAGCGATTTTCAGACACACACCACGCTTACTCTTCTCCGCTCTGCTCCAGGCGAGTTTCGGTGCCCTTATAGTCGCACCTACGTATATTTCGTCACCGATCGTCCCAGATTGCATATATTCTTACTCGCCGGTTGAGGAATATGGTCCCGGTATGGAGTTGGAAGACAGGCCTATCTGATCGTTCTAACCGAAGATACTTTCCTTGGATTGTGCGCGATACAACCCATAAACACGCAATATATTTGCGCCTCTCCGAAATTCTATATAGCGCTGTTAGATCCACCAAAGGGCGCGTAATGAAAATCCAGGGTTCAGACGGTATATCTAAACCCGCTCCACATATCACCTTTCTCCCTGCGCGCTTCAGCAACACTACTGTATCGCCCATTAAGGACGTCGGCTGACTTGTTGTCGAAACCGTCAATCACCTCGTCTCGTTCACCTCGGTCCCGGGCTTTGTTCTCTCGTCTCAGTAGAACGGTATATATGAGTGAGCTGAGCCAGCCAATGGCAATGTACATGAGCACAATCCCATGGCCGAAACTATACCACGGTGTATCCTGTTCACGGTACTTAAAGGCGGTAGGTTAGTTGGCGCGACGCATCTGTGAGTGGAATGTACATACGACATTGGATGTTACGGCGCCGTTCAGATTTCCGCTGGGTAGGATGTCCATCTGTTGTGTAATATCGCAGATTATAGGAAGGTCCTCACAATGAAATGGCCATGGCCAGCGCAGCACCACGCTTGTACGAACCCTCTACATTGCTTGAAACCCAAGCCCTGTAATTGCGCATGAGAGACTTTACTGTTCCAGGGTAAGATGGCTGCTTACGATATGTTCGCTGTGCATGAATTTCAATATAAGAATCTCGGAGCGTAGAACTTATTTGTGTAGCTACGTACGGACTAAGGGAAACAATGAGCTGCAGGAAGATTCATCAGGACTCTAAGAGAATATATTCCTTGGGGACTTACGCCGCGGCCAGATAAATAGCAAAATATGACAGTGCCGTATTGCGAGACATAATCAGGATTAGATACCCTATAAAGGCCGTTCCCAAAAGTGTCCTGTGATTTTAATAAGCCAGCACGTAAGTGTTTCGAATATCAATTTGAATGTCAAGGTAGGGGACGACTTACAAGTTTATATATCCCCTGTATCCCCTGTGGCCAAGCCGATCTCCCAAGATCGCAAGGGCGAAGGTAACCAGACATGCAAGTACATATACTGGCACCGACAGGAGATTCGCTGCCGTTGCCCTGAAACCCAACTGAGTTCGAATGATAAGCCAGGCCTGTTTATTGCTGCAAGACCCCAGTTACCTGATGGATGATTGTTGGCGTGAATAATGAGAACGCGAATATGGGGCCACCGCTTTGAAAGGTTTAGAATACAGCATGCGCCAGCTACCAGTACGGAATGACACCTACACTCCCATAAACATTCCAACTGTGGATAAGGTCATCCCAATGATCGACCTAAGTTGGGAAGGGGACTTACGTGATACAAATGTTTTCCAGTCTGTTAGGCATTGCCACAAGTACTTGAGCTTGAGCTTCTCTTCGTCAGCGCCGAATAGCATACCGTCTTTCAATTCGCGGATGATGTATACACCTACGTATATGTCAGAATGGCATTCTTGCGAAATGTACTAGGTGTGGTTGTACACATACGTTCGACCTCTGACAGAAATTTGGCCGACTCGGGAAAGTCTTGAAGAACCCAGGGAGAAGCACAAGCGACGAGGATGGTAGAAAGTCCTTCTAGGATGAAAATCCATGCCCACCCGGGCCGCCCGCCGATGCCGTCCATGTTATGGATAGCCACAGCGAGGAAACCACCTGATTGACATTGTTTGGAGTAGTCAGTAAGCTTTCCATACACTGAAGTGATGTACATACTGAACGCTCCCGCAATTGTGGCGGCTGAGAAGATCACTGCAACGCGGGAACCAAGCTCTGAGCGCTTGTACCAGCTGCTTAGGGCCAAGACGTCAGAAGGATGTTGTTTATGCAAGCGGCACGCGGTTTCTGTGCAACAAACTTACCACGATAAATAGAATACAATACCCGGAAACAGACCCGCCTCGGCCAAGCCCAACAAAAACCGGAGGCCTGCAACTTTGTCAACAGGTACCAGTGAGGCTGAGTAGTAGGTAAGGACGTACCAATCAGATCGCCATAGTTATGGGCGAAGCCATGAAATGTCTGAGAAGTTTAAAATTGTACTGTATAAGGGCAGGAAGCAAACTTGGAGTGGTAGCCTACCATTGCAATTCCCCATACGAATACTATAAAGGGTATCCATCGAGACGGACGCAAATATTTCAGGGCGAGATTACTCGGAACCTATTGAACTGGTGTGTATATGTATAGATAGGAGAAGGAGCACCTCACCTCTAATAGAGCGTAGGGAAAGAAAAACGTTGTGAGCGCCATAAGATATTGCTTATCTGTGAGGTGGAGACTCTTTTGCATGTTATACAGCTAAAGGAGAACGAAATGGTGCATAAGAAACCGCAATAAGTGTGAGTGCGCCGAGCGTACATACGCGCGCGTTTCCTATACTACCTCTGTCGAGAAAGTTCATGAGGTAAAGCAGAGTCAACCAGGGCAAAAGTCGAAAATCTATCTTGCGTTTCAACTTGTGCGGGTCGATGGCCGAAGTATCGACTTCTGGACGATAGAGACTAGGTGTGAGTGGTGGTACGTCTTGGATTTGCACTGTGACAACGTCCTCGACCTTACTGCCACTGATAGTAGATTCACTATCCTTGTGGGCTACGTGGGGGGTCATGGCGGTTCGAGCGAAGAGTTGAGGTAGAGGTATACATTCCCATTGATTTTATTCACGGCAAGCAAGAGCCAGAAGCAGCAAGTTGAGGTTATTAACCGGCTCAGTCTCGATCCGTGGTATGAGATGCACATGAAACGAGAAAGAAACCAAAGATTTTCGTTCTCCGTTCCCAGAAACGGAGTTAGTGAGAGAAAATTTTGACAATTCTTGGCTAGAGAGCTGATCCGATTACCGTTCTAATTCCCCGACTCGACGGCCTGAGAACGAGCGCGGGTTCCTGGCGCGGGGATGTCAACTTCTCTCGATCGCGTCGTGCGATCAGCGGCGAACTGACACCCTCACGTGACAGAGGTTATATAATTAGATGACCCTGTTTGAAACAGTTCGAAAGTTGCTGCCATGGACGTGAACGTAAATGTGAGTTTTTCTTCCTTTTTCCTTTCCTTCTCTTCCGGATGAGTTTTTTCTGCTGTGCACCAGACTGAGTGCATATTCACGATGGTGACTATCATTGCCGGCCCTCACTGTACGCTAGAGGGTCCTGATCTTCTGCCTTATTACCCTTGTATTCTGGTATTCTGAAATACTGATCGAGCGTTTTTAGGTGGTCTCTCATCGATTTTATCACTTCCTCGGATCAGAAAGTGTATAAACGTATCGTGTATCTTTGTTATTTCCTAAGATATTGACCTGCACGAGCACGTTCTTCACGAAGTCTGGACTTTCAAATGCACGGATTTGGGCCGCGTGAGCTGATCATAACCTGTTGTCGATGACATTGAGTCGGATATAGAATGCCCGTTTACGACAAGTGCGCACCGAATTTGCTCAAACTTACACCACGCCCACTGTTCTTCACTCCGGTCCAAGCGAGTGCCGGGTCCAGATAGTCGCACCTACGTGGATTCCATCAGCCGTCTTTCCAGACTGCATATGATCCTACTCGCCTGTTGAGGAATACAGTCCCGGTCTCTACTTCGTCCGCCAGTTTCAAAAAAGCGTCTTGAGATTCAGCATTCTTTTCTGCGTTCGTCCATATGGAGGCTGTCAGACCATACGGAGAGTCGTTCATGAGTCGGATGGCCTCTTCATCGCTTGAAACCTAACACACGATGTTGATAATCCAAGATGCGATAACAATAATGCCTACCTTTTGGATCCCGACAACGGGTCCAAATGATTCTATCTAATGAACTCTGTTAGTCCGTATTAGCCCTCCGCCTGCAGCTGTCACGAACAATCATTACATCCATTGCTATTTGTCACGCATCAGCGCAACATGACAAGCGACAGTCGCGAGTCCATAAACTCACTGTGATCGACGTCGACCAGTACTTGCGGTGGAACGTATGCAGTCCCTTCCAAGTTACCACTGACAATCCTTGATTGAATATTCATTGCCAAATAACAGATCATACATTTCTGGCGTCGCGAACAGCTCTTCAGGGATCAAAGCTTTGGCTCCAGCCTCAACTATGACAGGTATTGTGGTGGTAAGTAGACTGCCACCGCTCAAGTATCGATACTGACCGGCGTCATGCACCTGCTTGCGGATACGTTGTGCGTGTTCAGTATTAACTACAGGTCCCAAATTTGTCTCTGGCTTCGTAGGATCTCCGAGCTTGTAAGTCTGGGTAACACGGAATTTACATCTGCGATGGGCAAACGGACCACCGGACTCACCTTGGCTATATCTACAAATTTAGTGACAAATGAATCATATACCGACTCGTGTACATAAATACGCTGTTGGGGGCCAGTCAAGATATTACACGAACGTTAAGGTCCGAAAGCTCCCACCTCGACCGAGCAGCAACTCTGGCCAGAGTTAAAGAATGCCCCTGGAAAACAGGTGAGGCAGCTGCCAGTGAAACCATAATGTTTCTCACCATCCACCAGCTCAGCTGCCGTATAAGCTAGGTCTGCGTCCTGTCTAACATAAGCCGGGTCCTTCCCACCTAACTTCAAACGATATTTATACACCGGCGGTCCGCATAGAGGATGTGGAATTACCTCAAGTGCGACGCTCTTAAATCCTACTGCCTCCGTCGCTGCCCTTTCTACCGAATGTCCTCCTGCGACACTTCCCGTAAACGACACAAAGCTCACGACAGGGTGTTGGACGACGAAGGTTGCGAGCAGTGGTGATAAATGTAAGACCTGGAAAACGTTTTCGGGAAGTCCTGCGCGTTCCAGTGCCAGTGCCAAGCGCTCCGCGGAAAGTGGAGTTTGCGGTGATGGCTTCAACAGCACTGAGTTGCCTGCAATGATTGCTGGCAAAACCGAGTTGATCGACGTCAGATACGGGTAGCTGACATGTGGTAATGAGACATCCATGTAAGGCTTGATGCTATTCAGTTCACCTACTTCCAAGGAGCAATGATAAACACAACGCCTAGAGGTGTACGACGGATGAAACGACGGAGCCCTGGTTTATCAGTGTCTTGAAGGTTGACATCCGCAAGGGAGGACTCCGCAATTGAGAGCATGTACTTGGCACGTTCAACAGTGCCGCTTATTTCTCCCGCGTTCTGAGATACTGGCCTGTATATAACCCCAGTCAGCAGGTCTCGGAGGAATAAGACAGTGAATGAGTACTTGCCGCCCCATCTGCATGGTGAGCTCGAGCGGTATTTCGTCACTCATCTTCTGGAACTCGTCCTAGCAGTGATTTCAGGTGTGCAGCTGTGACATGACATCAAGAAAGAGGTACGATACCACAAATTTTGTGCAGATCGCGAGGCGATCCTTCAACGGGACGCGAGCCCAGGCATTCTGTGCTAATGACGAGCGCCTAATGTTAGTATCGAGCTCTAACTGTGAGGGATAAGTGCGAGTGACGAATGACTGTTGATTATGAGGAGTGATAGTCGTCTGAGATGTATCAGTGATGGTTGTCTGTGCTGAAGACATTGCGGTTATCTAAACGAGTGGATCTAAACGAACGCTTTGCTATATACCTCATTGCCTATGACGTCAACCAGTCCACCCAGTGCACCACAGAGCCACTTCTTCACATCCTCTGTTTCCTTCCCTGCAACTCGCACAATTCGACCTCCAGCATCTCCATGTACCCCGCTCATTGACCACAGCACCTCCAGCGGCTCCCTAATCCGAAACACGCTGATCTTCTGCATTCTCTCCTCGAGCTCTCGCACCACGCCTTGCACCAGCGGCCCATATAACAACAGGGTCGCATAGCACGCATACGGTCTCATCCTATCTGCAAGCGTGCGTCGCGGCAGTAGCAATTGTCCCCGCCGGTTCACATCGCCATCGCCATCGCCGTCACCACCATTTGGCGCACCATCTAAGAGCACGACATCGCGCGCGGTGCGCACACCGCCGACAAACACCTCGTTGGCGCTGTAATATCTCGCAAATACCCATTCTTCCCCGCGCGCACGGCGGCCGGACGTATACCAGTCGAGTAGCACAGCGGACGCGCCGCGCGCGAGGTGAAATGTCTGAGCTTGGTGGTACGCAGCATCGCGGAAGCAGGTGACTGGATCCGGGAGCAGGAAGAGTGCTCCACCTGCATCGATGGACACATCTAGCCGCTGTATCGTCGTAGGGTCATTTGTTGTGCCAGTGTTAGGTGCAGAGCGGACAGCGGCTCTGCCGCCGGATCTGGATTTGAACACTTTTGTAGATCCCTGTCGGGTGACGAAGCGTGTGTATCATACTTTTCTCAATCATCGTCCTGGAGCAAATAAAGTGATGCAAGCCCTTGGAGAGACGTACCTGAGAGAGAAGCACTAGTCGTACATCATGTTCGATGTTTACGGAGAGGGATATGTGATCCCCACCAACGAGTCCCCCGCCATACGTCATCATGTAGACCACGCCCACGCCCTCTTGTTGCATCCGTGGGGATAAAAGCTTGAGTGGGTACGTGTAGGCTAGTACAGGAAAAACGACTTGGTTATTATGGATCTGTGCTGTGATCTTGCCATGACCCGCATCTTGGCTGATGTTACTCATGGATTGGACTGATAAGCGAGCGCTTTGGTGTAAAACAAGAGGTTCGGAATATCGAGTTGTATGTTTAGGGATGGATTTCATATTTAACGTTGAGACCATACAAGGCGAGGGAATCAGTACTAAGGAGTGTTGTGCGGGTTGACATGAGTCGAGTCAAAGCCAAAATACGTGCCAAAAAGACAAGAGAAACGAAGAGGGGAGGTGGGATGAGGGTAACATGGAATAGTGATCAAAGGACAAACGTGACGGAGTCCGGGAACAGCTGTTAAGAAAAGTTAAATGATATATACGAGACCGATGCAATTAAACAAGCAGTTACGATAGCCCAAATCATGGTCATTACAAGCGTAAGCACCCGGTCTGAAGTAGACAGATCAATACCTGCGAGTTGCTAATGCGCGAATTTCATATAAGTATGAGCGGCTGTTGATAGACAAACGGCCATCATATTTGCCCTTCCACCCACGCATTTCGTGTCGATGCCGCTCTTCTGCAAGCATACAGGTGTCCATAAATGTGTCATCGACATCGTAGACCATCGATGCACGGGAGCCCCGCTCGCTTCCAGAGTCTGATTGACTTTCCGCGCGGCTGCGTGTTGACACAGGTGACTCAATCCTGCTTGAGGCAGCACTAATACTGCCAGTTTCCGAGAGACCTGACGAAGTCCGAGATGGGAGGGCGCGAAGAGTGCCGCCCTGGGCCTCCCAAACATTGCTGTCCTCGTCATCAGCTAGATCAGCGAAAACATCCGGCTCCTCGTCTTCTGGGGAAAGAGTTGATATCCAGCACATGCGGCCGGGATCAAATATCATGTTCCCAACTCTCCGAGCACCAGATGCGAAGGAGCCAACAGGGGATCCTATTGACGATCCCGTTAAATGTGTTATAAGTGCTGGTCGACTTGGTGCCATGGCCACATCAAACTCGCGCAGCGCTTGATCATTTCCCTCCCATCTGAGTGTTTGAGGGTTCCACTTCATATCTCCAACGGCTAAAGATCTTTGTCAGCGGAAGCTCGAAAGATGATAAACGAGCGTGGCACACTTTTAGGAGCGTTGGAACCGCCTAGATTCCGAATCAGCGTTGGTTTCCGCCGCGTTTGATTTGACGAAGAGGCGCCTTTCCGTTGTGGAGGGGAACGTTCGGAAACTGGCAACTTTGGAAGTTCTATTCTTCCTGTGCGCTTAAGAGTGCGGGGAAGTGCTTCAGGGCCTTGGTAGACTCAGACATAAGGATGCGCTCGAAGCGGATTAGAAAGCATACCTGAACCGCTTGTCGACAGAGAACGAGTAGACTTCTTCCGAAATGTACTCTTTCCAGAGTCTTTGGTCTCGATGCTCTTTTCCCGGCTCGTGCCTGCGACACGAGAACCGTATCCCTTGGGCTGGACGCGATATCGACTTTCTTTGTCTCGATCCGTTAGTAGATCGTCAATGGCATCGAGCTCGGTGCCATTGCCATATTGCCGTTGTCGTTTTGGCTTCTTGAGTACTTTCGGGGCAGACGTGGATGCGTTTGAGCTACCGGTTCCAGATCGCGAACGCAAACTGAGAGAAGATGGCGGGCGTGGGGGAATGGGAGATGTAGCGCGAGGAGTGGCAGATGATGAAGGCGGAAAGACAGACGAAATTGAGGGCCGGGCTTTTAGACGAAAGGTTGACGTCGGCATGGTTAACCGTAGTGCAGCGGGGTTTGAAGACGGAGTGGATGGACGTGTGGGTGGTACATTATAATCCATTGTCCGAATTCTGCTCGTGGAACTCATGTGTTTCTTCGCTCGTGAAGACGCGGTCGGTGCATCGTACCGGCCCGAGGGTACAGGGGGTGGCGCAAAAGATGTATTTGGCTCAGTGCCAGAAACCTGAGACTGGCTGATTTCCATCAACGAAGATAGCGAAGCCTTGCGGGTGAGACGCTTGTGCGAAGGGGGCGGGGAGACAGGCTTGAGGCCCGAATGGGATTTCTGACCTCGCAAACTGCCGGATTTTGCCGCGAGGAAAGAACTGCTACTTGTGGCAGGAGCAGAGAGCAACGCTTGATAGGAATGAGTGCGCGTCGGCTGAGCACGTGGCGGAGGTGAAGGGGATAGTCTGATCTTCTGAAGCTGGCGTGAGGAGGCGGGCGGTGGGTGGACCGGGGATTTGGTGCGCTCTGTCCGCGCTTTAGTGGTAGGCTTGACGGTTGGTGGGCGGGAAGATGTGTTACTGGTACGGGCTCCTGAACCAGACTGGCGTTTAGATGGGGGGTGTTGGGTGTTTTGAAGCAGTCGACTCGGACTGAAGTCTGCATCGTCGTCGATAACAAGTCCAATTTCGATGTCATCCTCTGGGTCCGCAGTTGGTACCTTTGGAGTGGTGGCTGCAACTGGTGCCTTTTTCTTCATCTCCAGGATTTTGGCGAGTTGCTTGCCACCAGCGCCCGACTCGAAGAGGGCAGATGGAATGACCAGGCCTTCAAGTTCCCCTTCATCCTCGTCATCATCCTCCGTTTCCGGAAGAGACGTTGAGGTTGAGGATGTAGAGCCGTGATCGAAACCTAAGGTGGAATAAGTGTCCGAGGATTGGGAAGATGACGTCTGATCTTTGTCACCCCACTCAAGCGAATTCTTGGACGATTGATGCGAAAGGGGCCGAAGAGATAATTTGGTAAGATCCGAAGGGAGGGCAAATGCGGATTCGATGTCCTCGTCGATTGTGGCGGGGGGGCCGGGGGTGGGGCCAATCTTGGGACGGAGGGTGTCTATTTTAATAGTGGATACACCCTCCTCCTCTTCATCATCTTCATCAAGTGTGGGCTGTAATGGGGGGCGGATAGTGATGGATTGTTGTGCGAGAGGGAAAATCCGTGATGAGGAAGCAGCGAAGCTGGGGTGGGCGGTAATAACCCTCGCCCCACCTGTCTCGCCCAGATCCATCTCAATGTCCCAGTCTTCGACATCATCTTTATCCGACTCAGAGTCGAGGGCGTGTAGAGGTCCGTCCTCAGGGAGGTCGAAATCAGCATCTGGCCATTCTTCTGTGACAGGGAGAGCGGGGATACGGTTCATAGGATGTAAAAAAGAATGCGGGAGAGACTAGGAGAGTCTCCTTGCTTGAAGAAAGGGGGAGCGATTATAGAAAAAAGGAGAGAGTGTTGTGAGTATTGTCGTCAGTGTGTAGACCGCGTGAGAGTGATTCCATCTCCATGTCACACGTCACACGTCACATAAATCACCCGTCACACATGACATCAACAAAAAAGCGGCTTGACTCAATAAGGCTTTAGTCGCGCGAGCTCCCGTGCATCGTACTCAATCTCATCTAGTTCGCCATCTCGTCCCTCATCCTCTGTACGTGACGCCTTCTCTTCATCCCACCCCTCAATAACCTCCTCCAGCCCATTCCGTATCCGTAATCCCCTCTCGACCATTGCCTCCCATAAGCTCCTCAATTCATGTGGGGAGAAGGCTGGGCGGAGGCGATCAAACGCTTGCATGTAAATATCTTCATTGTATGCTCAGTCACAGTAGCGTTGTCATGTAATAAGCCTACGTACCTTTAACCAGGGGACACTCTCCAATAGCTTGTAATAGAACACTTTTTGCCCTCTCTAGTTCACCCGCCCGTATCTCCAGCTCCAATAGTAGTCGCCAGAGGACTGGGCTTCCTCGTGTGCTGGTAACAGAGAAGTCTCGAATTAGTAATTCACATCACACCCGGGGACACGCACCGTTCACTTGCAATGGCCGCGGTCAAACTCCCTCGGATCCGCTCAACCTCCCAGAGCCACCGACCCTTCTCCCACTGACCCAACCAAATCTCGACAGCCCGCCTGGAGACACCATTTTCGTAGACCATGTCACAGGAGATGCTGACATCTCCCAGTTCCCGGACGCGGCCCCAAAGCCCTTGACCCTTTTGCATCTCCAGGAACATGCCCAATAGGATGGTGTTATTGGGAAATAGTTCCACGGCTTTTTCCAACCGCTCACGAAGTACAGTAGGACGTGTTGGGCTCTTCAATGTAGAGATGTGGTGATAGAGCATCCCTAATGAAGCGACTGCCATGCTCTCCTGGACCACGGACCCGGCCTCGAGAGGCGCCGTCAGAAATGACGGCAATGAATGGCCCATCAACAGCTCCAGTAGGACGCCCAGTCGTATCCATGCCTCACGTACTTTCCACAAGGTTTCGGGAATCTCCTGAGCCGTAGCCTCAAGGGCGCGCCTGCCTCGTAGGATAGCCATCCCAAGGCCCTCCACTTCAGCAGCCCGAAGTACAACACTTGTAGCGGCGTCCGGGTCATTAGTCAACCACTCCATTTCGGCCCAGTCCCACCAGAGTGGACCTGCACTGAGCCTATTTCTAGTAGATGCTGGCGAGGAGAGCACAGTCTGATACACCTTGCGTGCTTCATCAAGGCGCCCTCTTAGACGCTCTAGTCTTGCATGAGCGGTCCAATGAGGGAGAGACTCTGGTACCGACGCAAGGAAACGGCGCGACCTCTTCAAAGCACTGCGTATATGCGGTGAGTTAAGATTGGCTGGTAATCTAAACACACTTGCTTTTTCACGTCGATAGCACCCTCAAAAGCCAACGTCAGTAGGTCCCACTCCACGTCATCGTCTCCCATGCGACACTGGTCAAAAACTGTCCTCACAAATTCGACGTCAACCCCAGCTATGTCTTCTTTTGTCCACATAGCCCACCGCGCTTTGCCGTTCCGAAACTCTGAAACTTCAAGTGGACCAATACACCGATGGCTCCAGTTTTTGATTGGCCCAAAACTGTCCATGTACTGTTTCTCTCTGCCGACAAGTACTCCAGCATGCGACTCTGGTGCGGAGCTGTATGTATCAGCAGAGGATGGAAAGATTGCATCCATGTATGATCTTGAAACCAGGCGGACTTGTGTCCAACGATCATCGTCATCGGTTCCAGCCAAGGCCTCTAAGCCAGGGACATGAAGACCCAGATGAGACAACCACATGAGCCGAAACAAGCCCTTCGAGCGCTTTGAGGTGAATTCGAAGAGGAATGGTCGAATGTCCGAGAATAAGATTGCTGCATACGGGTCCAGTTCGGCATCGGGGTCAGTCGACCGAAGCGGTGGTTTCATCAGTTCATCTGCCTGCACTTCCGTTTGCGCCCAGAGCTGATATGGATCCGAAACTGAAGCAGCAACGGCCAGAGGAGTTGAAGTTGTACTAGCTGGCGCGCGTCTTGGCGTCTGCTCTGGCTTTCCCGCTATGTACCAATCCACCCAACCTGTTGATCCGGGCTCGCCTATTCGTGGAGCTTCCGAATCCCAATACTCTTCGAGATTACCCATCTGTTCTTCAAATGGGATCTGGCTGATCAGTGGCGGGTTATTAAAACCTGCGCTGTGAAAGCATTTGGCGTAAGTGTATGTATACGATAGATATGACGGTTGGGAATACATGTCTGCTTGTGCCTGGAACAATGCCATGGACCGTTCGACAAACCCTGAAAAAGTATTAGCAATCTCACGAACGAAACGAGTAGAATTCGACATACCCGCCTGACGTAACGCACAAGTCAATCGCCAAAAGACTCTCAGTCTTTCCAACTCACTCTCCGCAGAAGCAAGTACTCGAGTGGCCGCTTCGAGTATCCCATCTACACCACGAGATCCATTTCGAATTCGCCAATCGAGCCATGCCAAGGAGATATTGATGTCCCCTGTAGTCAATGCCTTTTCCCACTCTTGCCCCAACTTCTCACTTGTCCATAGGTCTTCTCCTGCATGAAGATACAGGAGTCGGATGCGGGTTGAAGAGCCCTCCGGAAGACTTGGTAAAGCACGACCGAGGATAGAGAATGTGATTTCGGAACGGACTTTTGAAGAATTCTTGGATGCAGCGGGCACTTGGGATAATGAGAGCGAAAGAAGGGAAAGCCACGTTGACACAGAGGATGGATCTACTGAGAGCTGCTCCTCGAGGGATCTCATCTTCTCGTGGTTGGAAGAGAATACTGTGTCACAGTCATGGTCATCGTCGTCGCTGTCTGACGCCGGCGCTGCCGACGAAGAATCGCCTTCAGAAACATGATCCTTTGAGGGAACGATGGACCTATAGTCTTTTGGTTCGACGAAGACGCGGCCTACGAGAAGGCAGGGGAATGAAGCCGTCCGTCTCCTGATATTTGCGACTTGCCTCCGCTGACGCTACAAGCCGACGCCTTGGGGTAGCCTCAAGTAGATTTCGTGAACCAGCATCACTGATACCTAGAAGCTAATTGATACTCTAGCACACAAGACAGCATATAAAGAGCGCCAGGAGCATACCTTTTGGCGTCCACCAACTACAACTTCTACGATTCGGTTACCACGACGCACAATTGTCCAAGCTGATGTCAGCCCGAGGACCTTCTTGCCCGCTTCCGCATTATTAGTAGTCATGAAATCACGCCAACACTACTCACATCCGGCTAAGTGATATTTTGGTATATCCCTGGAGTATATCCCTCCATATTGTGTATTCAATGGGTCACCCTTCTTATCCGAGAAGAAACCGAGTTGCGAATCATCTTGTTGTCCTGCTCTACGTGCAGAGTCCTCCTCGGCTTTTATTCTTTCATCATCATGAAAGACTTGACCATGGTCTTGCGAACCCCGACTTCCGCTTCTGCGTTCACTGGAAGGGATCTGACCCAAATTAGAACTTTTGTTCCGTCTGTCACGTTTCCCCTTCTTGCGATTGCTCTGTTTGTGTTCGTCTTTGAAATCTCGTTGTTGCGCAGGAGGTGTGCTAGAGGCTGCGGTCTCTGAATCTTTCTTGGAGCTATCTCCTAGGTCCGGAAAAGAACCGAAGGAGGGTGGGAAGGAAGAGAAAGAAGGAGGAACAGGCATTGAAGACACACGCAGGAGTCAAGTGAGCGGCCAAAACGGTCCGGCCGTTTGCTCAAATCCACAGATATCCATTACATAATCGATGCTAAGTCTCGGTCACGATTATGAACCCACAATTTTTTTTCTGTAGCACCAGCCTCGACTGTTCATCATGTCGGACAAGTGCTTCTGGCTTCGTTGTGAGAAGAAGCCATTCGAGCGTCGAGCAGCTCTCACCCCCACCACGGCCCACAAGCTCATTGAAGTGGGTTTCAAGATTTACGTTGAGCGCGACCAACAGAGGATCTTCGACGACTCGGAATATTTAGCGTACGCTCGCTCAGATTGACCCTTCGCGAACCGTGTTAACTTAGGTGATCAGAGTCGGATGCGAGCTCGTCGAGAACGACTCTTGGTCCAGAGCCCCGACTAATATACCCATCATTGGATTGAAGGAGCTGCCTGTCTCTGATGCTCCCCTTTCCCACACGCATGTGCAGTTCGCACATTGCTACAAACAGCAAGCAGGCTGGTCATCAGTTCTGGCCCGCTTTCACCGCGGAGGGGGAACTCTGTACGACTTGGAATTTTTGAATGACGTGAATGGTAGGCGCATCGCGGCGTTCGGTTTCCATGCGGGTTTCGCTGGGGCCGCGGCCGGAGCGTTGGCGTACGCCGCACAAAAGAACGGGGAAAAACTTGGCCGCTTAGAGCCATATCTTAATGAACGGGCGATGGTAGCCGATGTGAAAGCGAAGCTCAGAGGGAGAGAAGCCAACGTCAAAGCCCTTATTATCGGTGCCCTCGGGCGCTGCGGACGTGGCGCCGTTGACCTTTTCAGGAAAATCGGGCTCGATGAGTGCGTCCATGCTATTTGGCCTGTCGTGGCTTAACCTGGCTTGTATAGAAATAACATTGTCAAATGGGACTTGGATGAAACCGCGAAGGGTGGACCCTTCCAGGAGATACTCGATGTCGACATTTTTATCAACTGCATCTACCTCACGACACGTATTCCCCCATTCGTGACCGAGGAACAAATCAATGCCGTGGGGAACACTCGACGGCTAAAGGTGGTCGTGGACGTCAGTTGCGATACGACGAATCCGAACAACCCCATTCCTATTTATTCCGTGAACACAACTTTCTCCGAGCCGACAGTCGCTGTAGCCGTCGGGTGAGTAGAGCCAAGAGCACCCTCGGTCACATATATGGAAGCTGATGATGCATGGTTACCAACAGTCCCAAGAATCCGCCTTTGGAGGTTATCTCTATCGACCATCTCCCCACTCTGCTTCCCAGGGAAGCGTCAGAGCAATTTAGTGCTGACCTTCTCCCCTCGTTGCGGGAATTCCCGGATAGAGAGCATGCTCGTGTTTGGGTAGATGCAAAGAAATTATTTGTGGAGAAGTTAGCGGAGGCGACGAAGATCGAGAAAGTTGACACGTAACGACTCGCTTGGGGGAATTCGGAAGAATGTGTTGTATTTTAAAGCGAGGGGGTGGTGATGGTCTCTAAGGAAGAAATTTGTACCCGAGTGGATCCACGTAGGCTACACCTCACCCTTTTGAACCCTTCGACTTGTACTATTGCTTGGGTGTCCAAAGCCTCTCCTGCGCTCTGCTCAAACTGGTGCTGGCCGCCTCACGCATCTCCTTTATGAATTAACCCCCCTACTATCCCTCCCTATTCATCTTTTCATCTATGGCTCTCACCAACCTGTCCATTCCTTCCATATCTATCTCCCTCGCGGATGACCCTCCCGTTCATTTACCCTCTCCTTTAGATGCACAACCTCCTTCTCCCCCCAGTCAGGAAGACGAATACAGATCTTCTTTCCTTAGTCCACCTCCCGTATTTTCTCCCCGTTTTCATAGGCAACCTTCTCCCTTACGCCCAATGGACACTTCATTCACCGGAAAGGGTCTTGATCCTGCCTGTTTCGAAGCACTTCTCGCGTCCACGAGAGAGAAGAGTGCCAGCGCGAAGAAGGAGTCCAACCTGCGAAAGGAACTTGCGATGAAAGCCCACAAGAGCAAGCAGAGTGAGCCCTTCAGTCCTCGTCTCCAGTGTTGCGCTAACCCCTTTCTAGTGGAACGTCGCGCTCTGTTTTTATCCAAGGTCAACGCCCCTCCCTCCCCAACGGCCACGGCACTCCCAAAAACTCCTCCAGAGTCTCCGGCCATACTCCACTACACCTTACCCTCACCGGGCCTCGATTCCCCACTGGCGTTATTCGAGTCTTTGCAACAGATAGATCCAACTGGACCCCCCGTCCAATTCCCTTCTGTCAAGCCCTGGGTTGAACAGGTACACTATCGCCAACTGAACGGTGCCAGCGTGCGTCCCCCTTCTCTGGAACAGATTACGGCACACCTGAGTTCCCATGGGCACTCTGCAACCGCCACCACTGTCAAGGACGAATACTACCGGCGCCCGATTCCTCTACCGACGTTTTTGCGTTCCCCTCCCCGCATGAAGATCGCTGTTTCGCAGCATCGTGTTGGGTCCGGTGAAGGAATAGATGGCGAGCAGAATCCTGATCCTGAAATCGCGCGACCGATTCCAGGACCGGGAGAAGAATTCTTTATACCCCTACCCAAGACCCATACCTCACCATCTCTTTCTGGCCCAGGGCTGTTAGTCACCACCACAACGATTTCAGGGACTTCCAATTCGTCGTCGAGGACACTCACGCAGGTTAATCTCAGCGCCCTCAATTCGCGTGCGCTCACTGGCCGTGACATGATGTCGAAGCTCAAGCGCCGTGTGTCTGGGCTCCCGTCTGCTGATGGCGTGGGTGGTTGTGGTGTGGATGAAGACGAGCGTCGCGCCAGGCGAGTTAGTGCCCCTGCCGAGCTACCTAAACGCGAGCGTGATGGGTTTGCTCACCTCGTCCTCGCACTTCCGGGTGCGTTTTGATGCCTTGCCCCTTTTAATTATTCTACAGGGGACTGGATGTGCACATTGTCTTTCTCTTAGAACTGTTGTGTTATAATTTGAACTCTCTCATCTACCTTTTATACAAGGTAGACTCATCTCAATGGACATCGTGTTGCGATTGTTAGTTATTTGTCTATGTATTTATTGACGTGGGAGGATGGACGTTGATGAATGTGTTGGCCTCGCTTCCACAGGACAACTCATTTCTTTCCTTATCTTCCTCGTACTGCAAGCAGATGCTTGCTCAAACTTGAGATCAAGTACTGATTTGTTCGATTATGTACTGTCATTTGTGTGCGCTCATCTAACACATAGACGGTGATCCGTACTTGCTTTGGGTGATGTTCGGTCGAGAAAGTTCAGCATAAACATGCAGGTAAGTTACACAACGGTCGACTAACTTCGTGCGCGCACATGCTACAACATTTGATCGTTTGAGATCACGATTATAGTAGTGCATCTAAGTGCAACGCTAATCGCCGCGGTTTGTCTCTTTCGACCCTTCAAGAAAACTTTTACACGCGCAATTCATCCCAATAAATAGAAAAGTAGCAGGACAGATGAAAGAGTTACCCCAAAGTGGGGAAGCGAGACGGTGTCGATGGCGGCCTGAATAAATCCAAGACGTGCAAGCGGCGCTCTGTCATGATACCATCAGCCAGATGGTTAGTGGATATTTTCGTAATTACTCACGGTAGTCCAACCTCAGGCTGGCATGGTCATTCAAGAAATCCTCGTCATCCGATTCAGCAAGCGGGTCAGTGTGTTGTATACGCTGCCATGACTCTGTGTCACATAGTCAGCGCGGTTTATGAAGGAATCACAGGAGGACTCAACGACGCAATAGAGAATAATCGTCTCGATGTTCTAACCACTGCTCCCTGGCACGCACATTGGCGTTGACTACTACGGGTACAGTCACTCAGTCGGCACTAGATCGTCGAAAGGATCAAACCTGTCAACGGGACGGCCTGGGATGGCTTAATCTTGCTCCCATTCGTGGGCACGTAATGGTGAAAGGTGGTTCTATTCCCATCCAGCGCAATGTACGGCTGAGGGCGAGCACGACGCGCCGAGGAAGAGTCAGCGTCTACAAATGCGTTAGAAGGATGTCTCGCGTCTGAATACGGCACACCATGCAAGGACGGACCATACGAAGATGAACCAGACAGCGTTCTTGCAGTTTTCTCAAGCTCGCCGCCAGCGACCAATTCTTGCAGAAAGCGGCTCCTGGCCTGTGCCATCTTCCTACCCCATTCAAGTTCCTCCGGTGGATCGATGTTTTCCTGCGCTTGCTCCTCCCTCGATAGCCGAAGTAGCCATGGTACTTTACCAGGATTACGACGAGCATGGTCATCGGCGAACGGGTTCGCCAGGTTGGGACCCTCATGATAATGGAATATCATCCACAGAAACGCCTTTGCGCGAGCCACCGAGGATATACTGATGGGGAGGAAGAGATCTACAAATTCCACATCCGGCTCAAAGTGGACGGGCATTAAAGACTGTATGCGTATTAGACGAGTGACACGAGAATACATAGAAACTCACTGAGGAATAATTGACCAGGACAAATATCAAGTTGACAACACTGGTTGGAGGGATATGCCCGGCTTTCTAATTATCAATATATTAACACCAGAATACCCCCCAGAAAAAACAAAGTCCGTACTGCGCGGGCGAGGATATCAGCAGGGGTAGAGGGGGGTGCGGACTTTTGCTCTCCGGGTAAGAAAGCCGCCTTGAGACAGTTCTTTATCCTGGGAGCATCCTGTACATTGCCATCCGTCTTCTGTAGCGACGGAACCGGGTGGTAACTTCGTAAGGCAGTTTTCATCTCGGGAAAAACTGAAAGGGGGCATGGATCTGAATAAAAAGGGTGAAGTAGGGAAGAAACAATAGCACATACAGGCCATAGTGGTATTTATCCTGCCTACGTTTGTGAGTAGAGATATTTTTGCAAATTCTATAGCGAAGGCTGGAGTTTCGAGCATCTTATCTCTCATGACCTTTGAACATTTGGCGGAATTGTAGAGTGCATGCACGTAGAGGTCGCAGAAATTGACCTTGGTTGGGGGTTTACCAGGGGTTTCGTCTGTGAATGCCAACGTCTTGTCGTTGAAGACGTGGTAGAGGAACGCATACTGAACGTCGTTCCGAGTGAGAATCTCCGAGTCTCCTCGTTTTATGGCGAGTGTTTTGCGTGAGACATACTGCGGCCTAGGCAGAGATAAATCGTGAAAGGAGGGATTGAATGAAGAAAGGGACTGACTGGGTACTAGACATTCTACTCGGATCCATCAAACTCGGGAGCTCAGCGTGTCTCACAGTCTGGCCTCATGTTCCCTCTCTGCTTCGTGCCCCGCCTTTATCGTCCTCGCACGATGGCCAGCCTTGCAGCTCGTTCGTCCCACTTCAAACCCGTTTCGATATCATACCCTTCCCTTCTCTCTGCTCCCGCAACTTTATCACATTCTATAGGTAAGTCAGCATCCCGAAATACACTATCCACAACCTATCCCACACCGCAGAACAGGCTTTTGGCTCGGGTCCAGACTGTCTGGGAATTATCATCGTCCGCGACCTGCCTCCGGAGTACCCACAGCTGAGAGAAAGACTATTGAATCTCGCGCACGCGTTTGCTCGGCTTGACGAACCTGTTCGAGAGAAGTATGCGGACGCGAAAAGCAGATACAGGTTCTAGTCGAGTCTGCGCTTTCACTTATCACTGGCTGATTATCTCTAGCTTCGGGTGGTCCCATGGAAAGGTGCGTGTTGGCATCGTATGTTCGGCGTGCGCCCCCAGGAGTGACGCACGGTCCAGGAAATTATGAATGGCAAACCTGGTATCTCAACGTGCCCTGCTCTCCAGAATTATATTCTCACACGCAAGTTGAGCAGATACCTTGAAAGGCTCTTATTATGCGAACCCCGTTGTTGACGAATCCTCGGTTCATCCCAACCTTCGGGAGGCATTTCCGGAATATTACGGAAATAATATATGTCGGTGTCGCATTTTTTGTGCCACAAATGACGTCCAATTTCGAGTACTGCAGGGCCCAAGGACGAAAAGGGTATTGAAGGCTTCGAATCTGCGTTCAAGGCCCTCGGATCGTGCGTCACTGCAGGCCCATTCTCCCCACTGGCCAACTCCGACGTTCTTTTCACAGCTTCGTTTTTAATGTTGGTGTCAAACTTGCGGCCGCTTGCCAGCAGTTCGCCTCCCCACACATGACAAACTCTTCACTTTCCCTGTCCAAAATAATCTCCACTCAAACAATCAAAGCACGGCTTCTGCATTACTTCCCTCCATCACCCGGAAGTCCTCTTCCTGCAGATGACGAACCAATTGACAGCTGGTGCGGTTTTCATGTCGATCACTCACTCCTCACCGGCTTGTGTTCAGTATGTCTCGCACTCCTCAGTGTGATTTTAGAGTGAGATGACCCATCTGCTTCTGATGTGACAGGCGATGTACATCCAACACACCCCCGGACAACCTCCAAAGGCAATTCCCTCATCCTCACCCTCCTCCGGATTGTACATCCGAACTCGTGGTGGTGAATTGACCAAGGTTATGATACCCCCTGACTGTCTCGCATTCCAAACGGGTGAAGCCCTCGAACTCGCGACTGCAGGCAGGTTGTGGGCGACTCCCCATTGTGTCCGCGTGGGTGCAGGGGATGATACTCAGCATGTCTCTAGAGAGACATTTGCCGTTTTCATGCAGCCAGACGTTAATCAGCACATTAGTGAGACAGAGACGTTTGGTGAATTTAGCAAGCGTATATTCGATGATCACTACAATGACGCTAATGTACAGTGAATGCATACATCTATATACTTCGTAAAAGACATCGTAAGAGAGCTCATGTATACAGATCATACGAATTAATGGCGTCTATCGGGCGTGGGGGCTATGCATTTAAAAAATTACAACGCGGCCACCTGACAAATTTATGGAGGGCTCCCAGAAGCAGACCTTGGGGGGCGGTGACCAGAGGAAGTAAGTGCGTCCGGTAGGACCGATAACATGGCGGCGGTAAGACTATTGCGCTTCGAGAGTTTCGCGCCCTTCCCGCTAAGCGAGGAACCCACAGAGGAGTACATGTCGTCCGGATCAGAAACGACGCTCCAGTCCTCACTAGGAGGCCCGCCACCAGTCGAGCTCCCCCCAGAGCGTGTGTCAGATCTGCTAGGAAGTGAGGATGGTGTCCCCTTCTCTCGTATAGTTGCATGTTCTGCGTCATTAACATCATCATGCGCACCCGACCTTTTGAGGAGTGTTCGGGCGTATTCCAAGTCACGGTAGATGGCTTCAATGGCCGTAGCCACACCATTTTCCTGCGCGATACAATTCAGCGGTTGAACTCTTTGCCTGGTAAAGAAGCACATACGGATCGGATCTGTTCTCCAACCAGTTTCGCCCGGGAGATTTGTCTCTGGTCTGTCGTAGCCGCGACGAAAGCCTCAGCGAGGTTCTCGACATTCAGCTTGCGAACACCGGAGCCAATGCCGAGAGCTTCCACTCGATCAGCCCAGAAGAACTGGTCACCGAAGAAAGGCTTGATAATTGTCGGAATTCCCGCTGACGACAGATCTTAGTAACGAGAATGTAAGGGGCTGGAATCACCCACCTCGGAGACTGGCACCAGTCGTTCCTGCCCCACCATGGTGACACGCTGCATCTATTTGTTTGAACAACCAATCGTGAGGAACGGAAGAGATTGGATAAATCTCCGGGGGTAGCGGCTCCTCGGGTTCTGTTGCTTCTGCCGTGTTCTTCGACAATCTGTCGGACCAACCCTTGGAAAGAATGGCATGTACGCCGCTCCGCACGATGGCACCGATAACGGTACGTGTCATACCCTTCGGATCCGACACTACGATACTTCCGAAACCGATATATACAAGTTTCTTCTTGGACTTGCGAGCCTTGTCGATGAAAGCAATCAAATCCGCAGGGGGCTGCCATTTCTTGGACCCGACATCAGCATCATCCAGGAACCAGTACCCTGAATACGGTCAGTAAAAAATAAACAAAAGGCGAGATAGACGCAGACCGGTAATCCGGATCCATTCTGGCCAGTCAAGAGGTGCGGGGACAGCGGTCGGGCTAAAATTGTAAAGGAATGGGATCTTGTGTGGCTCCATCTTGTCCAAAGACGTGCTGGGAAGACCCAGGGTGTTACGTCGCCATCGATTGATCTGTCCGGCTGTTCCCCTCCAGAAAACTTGGTCAAACATCACATATGTCTGTTTTTTTTATTAATGAAAGAAGGGATTGTATCACATTGAAGGACACACCATATAGTTGTAGCTGCCGCCCATCTAAAGACATGTCAGGGGTATCACATACAATCGGAACGGTTACACACTTTGTGCTCGGGAACAGCGAAGGCATGAGGATAAGCTCTGTCAGTTACGTGAGATAAAGTCAACTTCATGTGTGAGAAACTTGCCTCGTTCTCGACCATGTCATAGTGAATGCCCTGAAGTAGGGGATACGAAGGGCCTCTGCAATATGGTATCCGGCCATGGCACTAGGACTTTCTATCAGAACATCTGTGCCCTGACATGCTTCCCAGGATGTCTTTAAGAGGTCTTCAATCCACCCTCGGAACTGTCTCACTTAAAATAGGAGTCGCAGAAAATACCCACAGTAATCTCACCTTTGTTACCCCTTCTCTTAAAAATGCAATTGTAAACGTTCCGTTTTCCACGCAAATGCGCATTAGTTCAGCCGGGTCTCCTCCAACATAGCCAAATTCGATGCCATGCTGGAGTTTGTCAATACAGCGTCAAACGTGAACAACTCTCAGCTTACCGATTCGATCCAACTCTTAAACTCCCCGTGAGTGGCAATCCGTACACGGTGTCCTTCTGTGAGCAGTCCCTTGGCTAATGCAATGTAGGGTTGTACATCGCCTCGCGACCCGATCGTAAGAAAGGTAAAGTGTAGTGACTTCTCAGGCTTGAATGTCAAGAAAGTTGACGATGTAGACGTGAACATCAAGGCAGGGACCGAGTCGTTCATGTTCTCAGGAGGGGGTCGTGGATCTACGTCCTCCCGCTCTGGTGTGTGATTTCCGAGCTCTTCCAAGAGGAGTGCATCACGTTTTCCAAGGGTAGGAGAGACTGGACCACCGTCTGTTTGGCGTCTTCGCACGTCCTCGATCTGATTCTCCAGGACACTGATGAATGCTGATCTGCGATCTTGTTGACCGAATTCGAGGAAGAGTTCCTCGTGACCTTTGACAATGACAATAAGACCGTAGTGACCAAAGCGGAACGCCCTTGAAATCTCAGTCGACAGGATGTCACGTATGGGAAGAATCATCTGACAGAAAATCAGCCAACTGTCAGTCGCCAGCCAACTAGACCTCACCCTCATCTTCGAAGTCAAGGTCCCACTAGATTTGAAGCATAGATAATTGCGCGAAATATAGAGACGACCAAACACCGGGAGGACGCGGAAGAGGTAACCAGGAAAGTCTGTCAATCGATCGTGAGCCTTTCGACTAACCATTACGTTGACGAACACGAACATCCAAAAAGTTTTTCTTTGTCGTCAAAGGCAAATGATGCTTGAAATTTTTCGATCATCTCTGGATCAATAGCAGAATCCGGTGTCTCCAAGACACTATACCCAAGTTCTGCACCTTGGCTTGACACAATAGATTGGTGGGTTCCAGAGGAATACACCTCCGTTACGGCTTTGGCCTCTGCTGATTGTTGATTGCTTGCACCGGATGAGCTTCCCAAACTTCTTCGTGACATTCGTAACCATGACGGGACAGATACCCAGCTGGTTGCCAGCGATTGTTCTTGAGTCGTCTGTGCTAACGACTCGCCGGGCGAGGTGAAGGGTGGATATGTATGACTTGAGGGGATGGCGTGGGCCTTGCGAGTGGTATAACTTTGCGAAAACTCATTCGCCTGATTTGTACTAGAGATGTCCGACGGCGGGGGCGGAAGAGCAATTGGAACAAATGAGGAGTTGTCCCGTTTCTCAACGTGCGTGAATTCCTCGTGTTCATCCTGTTGACTTGGGGAATTTGCGCCCCGACCGAGAGGAATTTCTTGGAAAGGTCGCAGGAGCGCTGATAATCGAAATGAAGAGGAGGATCTAGGGGTGACTTCAGGGTACGTTTGAATATGCTCCGAAGTTCCGGTACGAGACGTGGAGTTAGATCGGGATACAGTGGTGTCTATGAGTTGTTCGGAGCTTGGAAATTCCTGAGCCTCTGGGACAAAGGGTCGTGTGCGTGCAATAGCATCCCGAATCTGCTCAAGTGCTGCCGATATGTCATGAAAATACGTGAAGAAATATGAATCGACCGCAAGATCCTCGATACCGTCGACTACCTTTACTTCAATAGTCTCACGGAAGTCAAGAGCGGTTGATTTATCCACGTCGATGATTGTGGAATAGGGTATTGCTATCTGCACTGGCTGTGTCAAACGTGAGGAGATTTATGGAGACCTGGTGAGAGCACCTTGACGCTATCCCCCATATTCTGCGCCTTGAATATCACCCTTCGAATCGCCTTGACCCATTCAGCCCTACTGGGCACGGAATCGGCACACAGGTGAATAGTCTTCGTGTTTGTTCGAAGGCGGATATCCTTTTCTTGGTATGGATCACAAGATATCGCGTATCTCAAGTCTACCATACCACGTGGGAAGTACGGATCCTGGAAAATAATGATATGAAGTGTGTGCACAAGAGTTTTTGAGCACTCACAGCAGATGAATGGTACCAGGAGAGGGTATCATTCCTCAGGATAAACCAGTGTTTAATCCAGCGCTTTGTCCGCTGTGCCTTCTTATGTAACGACCCAGACTTGAGCACTTGATCCTATAAAATAAAGTTATTGAGTGTGGTTGACAGGTATGTCAAATAATTTCACCTCTCTGGATGGCATGTGCGCAAAGAAGCAGAGGTAAGAATTGGTCAAGTACATGTAGCCCTGGAGCACTGAAACATGTTGAATCTAACGCGATATGATCTTGATTACAGGCACACCCACAAACTGATCGCATCAACCAACATGGCATTTCTGAAGAGAGAGTGGTCAGGAACATCATGTCAAGCGAGTAGATGTAATATCCACCTGCAATGACCTCGTTTATTCCAACGAGGTCGAACACCTCGCCAAGTTTCTCAGCAAGCCGAGCTCGCCTGTTCGGTTTCACAGTCTGGACAGTTGACATGCTTCCCGACCGCTCTGCGTGGTATCGCAGATCGACTTTGGGAGAAGTGTGTTCTAAAACAGGTGACAACCCAATGGACTTGTCTCTCCTATCACTAACTCTACGGCTGTTTGCAGCAGACTTGGGAAGTTCAAAGTCATCGGCGTCTGTATCTTCATCGGACATTGTCGACCTTTGCGACTGTTCGTGACCTGTGGACGAGTCGGCATTGTCCACTGATGTGCCGCCAACTGGGGACAAATCGTTCAATGGTTCCCCTCGACGAGAGCGGGCCACGGGGCGGTAAATTGTGTGGATAGAGGACGCCATAGTCATCGCTGGAGGGCGTTACAGATTGCGAAGGGTACGAAAGTACAGTAACGACCCACCATGCTTTCCTTCATCATCGCTGTCTGACTCTGCTGGACTCATGTCATGGCTCGTAAGCTCGTCCTCGATTTCCGGGTCATCGACCAGCGGAAGGGCTTGCAATGCTTGGATAAGAGTTTGAGTCCCAGCACGCATCTAGACCAATGCCATGTTAGACACGGGGTTGATGAGGATCGGTAAGACACCTGCCGATGTATTGCCCTGGAATTTCGAGGGCGAAAATTGGGAACGGGATGTCGGAGATGAAGGTCGAATGAAAGGTGATTCGTCACCCATGCCCTGCTTAATTGGCGAGTAATCCGGGATGGGAATGGTAGATGAGGAGCTACTATCGGCCACTTGTGCTGCAATACCGCTTTCTAAAACATGCGCAAGTCTAGAACACAACTCGCATATGAGGGGCAAGTGTTAAAAGTACCTCCGAAATCGCCTGTATTGGCGGTCTGCGGACCTTTGCCTTTCCGGCCCTGCGAAACAAAGTGCTTTGAAGTTCCGTTCGAGCTGGTACGTTGGGGTTTTTGGGAGTACTGCGACTTGGACCCGAGCGACTTGCTCCTTCCTAGTTTGTCCGATGTTCGCTCGACGACTCTTCGGACTAATTCCCTAGGAGAGTTTGAGACTGGCCTTGTTGAGCTATCATTCTCGGACTGACTTGGGAACTGCAAAGGGGTATCGTGGGGCTTGGATGGAGAAGAGGGCATCGCTGTTCTATTGTGCTGAATGTGGGTCCTTGCCGCCACCTTGTATGCGCATGCGCGCTCGGCGACCGAACAACTTACGGATAGGCGGCATGTCATGACTCATGGCTCATCACGTGTTTGTTCCTAAAGAAAACGTGTTGAGTGCGTGCATTGCTCGGACATATACAGGCCTCCTCCCTCCGTCCCGCCTGTACATCTATACCCTCGTTTTCCACACTATATCCCTCATGATCCCACAGTACAAGCTCAGAGGGGAGATATTCATAGGCGTCGCTACCCTTTTTTCGTACGTACTCCCGCGTCCCCTCCTCTTGCGATACCAACACCCTATCCCAGGTTTGCCGCAGTCATGCTGCTCATCTTCGTACACGTCAGTTTTCTCGCTTCAAGTCTTCTTCCGCACTCTATCTTATCTTCTCTGTAAAGGTTGGTCAAATTAATATATCCTCCGTTCCTCGCGGAATAGCGATGGTATGTCATTTGTCACGCCTCTCAGCTTAGCATAAACGAACCGACGTTGCTTTGTCCAGGTAAAAGTGAACATGTCACAATATGGGTGCGCTTTATGACCAAAGTCGAAACATCACCATTATCTCACCTCACCTTCAGGCAAACGTTAGCTCTAGGACTGGGCGATCCGATCAACGGCTTGTACGCGACCAATGCGTCCGCGCCTCTGCAGAAGGAGGCCGGCATTCGTCAAGTGTACAAATACGGGCTCTATTCATACTGCGGATATCTTAATGGCTCTGCTGGAACTTGTTCAAACGCCACCATGGGAAACAAGTATCTGCCTTATAACGATATCCTCGCCGACATGTCTTTAAACTACTCGGCGTTAACGATTTTCATCATCAACGGAACATCCTCGTTTACAAGCCAATCTATAGGAAGTCACACTCGTTCGGCTTCCTATCTCATCCTCATTGGGACAATTTGCGCGTTTTTGGCATTCGTGATGTAGGCCGCGATCTTATATATGTTCCCGTGTTGTCCATGGCTAATAACTCCTCTCTCAGTGGTGTCTACAAGCATACGCTAGCTTTTTTTGCATCTGCATGCCTAGCTATCCTCGCAACTGTGTTTATCCTGACGGCTGCCTCGCTCTGGACAACTGCCATCAACACGTCAGAGTCGGTGAACGGACTTATTCTTAACACGACGAATATCCCCTTGGGAATCGAGGTCTCAAGTGGCTCCGGCTTGTCTCTCCTATGGGCAGCCGTCGGCTTTTTGTTAGCATCTCTTGTCCCGTACCTGATCAGGTCCGATTCTCCGTTCTGCTTGGTACCTACCAAACGACTAAACAATATTTTCTCTCTTTCTACAGCTGCTGCACCTTCCGAGGTTAGGAGATTACAACCATATCTCCAGTGCATTTCATCTCTTGTCCTCTTCGTTCACCCGATAACGCGTACTTACCACTATGAGTTGTGTTTGAAACACGCTAACGATTTAACATATGATTTGGGGACACTTATGGATATCAGAGCATCGATATTTACCCCGTCCTAGACGAATGTATAAATGTAAATGTATCAACTACCTGCCCACCCCAGCTATGGTGTTTGTTGCCCGATCTGAGGGGAGTTGGGAGTTGCTGCGGATGAGAAGGCCGGTAAATATTTCCTGTCTTGTCCGATTGATTGACGCTGGACTTGGACAAGGCAGTGCGGTGTATAGTATGGACTCACTGCAGCCGCAAGGCTCTCTACATGTCGGTCTAAACCGAACATGGTGACAGTGAGGAATGTGATCCACTCGACATTGTAATGCAGAAGCACGCGGTGGCCAGTATTAGTGAAGGAAAGGCGATGTCATGCAGTGACGGGTATTGGCGAAATGAGAAATGAGAAATGAAATGAGTTGTGTGCGTGAGAACGGTGGCTGAATTGCGCAGCAGTACGGGTGCTGTCCCTCATTTCACTCATCATCATCTCCCTCTCGTCCATCTCCTCTCCCCTCGCTCCACTCTCTCCAACTCCATCAAGTCACATACATATAGCGCACCATGTCCACAGAAGACTGCTTGTGGTTCCTCAGCGAAGCTGCAAAGCCCGACCTGCCCTTTTTCCCTCCGTTACCCCAAGCCGACGCTCCACCCCCGGAATCATTCGACACCGAGTTCGAGGGATTAGAATTTGAAGGTGTACAACTGCCCGAAGACCCGTTCTCACAGTTCCGTGGCAACACTCCCGTCTTCATCTCGCCGTCTGTATTTACTCACTCAACCGAGTCGGGGTACGAGCTCGCCGCATCCGAATATTCATACGGATACCCCCATTCAAATTATTCAATGCCTTTGGATATTGCCTTCCAGAACGTCAGAGTCAGCTCGGAATACGGTGGCGTTGATGCCCTGCAAAACCCCACGTATCCAGCTGCGTTTAATGACCTGTCCTCTTTTGGAGCACTGCCACCCACACCGTCACCTTCACCACCCCTTCGTATGGGGAAGGCTCAATCTGACTACGGACCCTCTAAATCCCGTCAGTCTCACTTCGGGATATCCCCCGATAATCTCTCTCTCCATCGCCAGCAACCTACTACGCCCACTGTCCCCCCCATCCTCCCTGTGCAGGTTCCAGACAAGCAGAGCCACTCAGGACATGGCAAAGCGCATCAATGCCCCAACTGCAGCCGTGGTAAGATTTTTTTTTTTTTAAACGCCATTACCCACTCAGATTTCTTTACAGCCTTTGCGCGCGCATTCAACCTTAAGACACACATGGATACCCACAACCCAGAAAGAGTCAAGCAATATATATGCCCACATAGTAGCTGCAAGCGTCCGTTCAGCCGGAAACACGATCTTCAACGTCACCGTACAGCCATTCACCGGGACCAAGCATCCACGTCGTCACTATACTCAGATTCATCCCGAGTTTCGAAGCCCGCCATCGGTGTTACTGCTGGCAGCAGAGCTTGGTGCGACAAGTGTGGCAAGGGACTTGTTGGGCGTGAGGGAGGGTGTGATTGCATCGACGTCAAGTAAAGGCTGATCGTTGCCGAGTTACCTTGTGTAAGCTCTTTACTGTTTCCACGTGACACACTTCAATGACACTTCCAAAGTCCATGAACTCCTGAGGCCCGTCCTGCCACCTGAAGAAACTGAGAAGCTGGTTGCTTACCCTCCATTTATCGAGGAGTAGCAACGTCGACGCACGCTGTCATTTGCATCACGTTAACTAGGTGACGTTCCGTGGCGCCGTGTTCTCATGCCGAGTCACGGACTGACGGATGCAATCGATTTACTGTCCATTTACTGCTTGCTTTACTTGTCTTGGTTCGGGTTGTGCTGTCGCGATTTCCATGTATGCGGTGTACTTTCTCCCCCTATAGAAATCCGAGTCTATTTATCTCATCCAGTGTTGTCAACCGATCGGTAAAACGCGGGTCGGAGCTGACGACCACAAGTACGATTGCCATCTTCTCACGCCACAGTTGTCTAAAAAGTCCTTCAGCGTACTAGTCACGTGACTCATGTGGCTCACCGCCGATGCATATGATACCAAATTAGGAATGGTTCGACCGACCATTCATCGGCCAAATGGTCAGTATCGACCGGTCGCATTGGCTTGTGGGTCATGACGACACTGATCTCATTGTGGAGTGTGATGAGCCATGAATCATCAACCATTGAACGCGCGTCATACGGGCAAAATTTGCATCCTCACCCCCTTTAAATGACACCCCTCGACGGTGCAAATCATTATTATCCCTCCTAGCATGTCCTCTGCCAAAATTACGGACGTCAAGCGCGATGTATTTGACTCCGCTCAAAGCGGTTTAAACTACTTGACATCTGACCAGGGTGTAAAAGTCTCGGATACCGACAACTGGTGAGGACCGAATTCCCATGAGCTTCCAGTTGTCTTCATCGATGATCCATGTATTCATAGGTTAAAAGTATATGACGGCACCCATGTTGGGCCACATCTTCTGGAAGATCAATTAGGGCGTGAAAAGATTACGCACTTTGATCATGAACGCATTCCTGAGCGCGTTGTGCACGCTCGTGGGACAGGTGCCTATGGCTATTTCAAAGTCTTCGACGATCGAGCATCCAAATACACTTACGCGCCCGTCTTGACCGATCCGTCACGTAAGACCCCAGTGTTCGTACGTTTTAGCACAGTCCAAGGATCCCGCGGTAGTGCAGTACGCGTTCTACCTTGTCGAACTCCTCCTGCGCTCACTAGATGATGTCTCCTGTCTTTAGGACACCGTTCGAGACGTACGCGGCTTCGCCACCAAGTTTTACTCCCAAGAAGGAAATTGGGATATTGTCGGGAATAATATCCCCGTTTTCTTCATTCAGGAATCGATCAAGTTCCCTGACTTTGTTCATGCCGTTAAGCCCGAGCCGCATAACGAGGTCCCGCAGGGTCAATCAGCGCACAACAATTTTTGGGACTTTGCTGGTTTGCAGCCGGAAGGTAAAGTAGCTTTAAGTTTCTGGCTTCCCTCATTTTGTTCACCCTCCCACGACCAGCCACCCACATGGTCATGTGGGCCATGTCTGATCGAGGAATCCCGCGGTCCTTCAGGATGATGCAGGGCTTCGGTGTGAATACGTATACGCTCCATAAACTCGATGGAGAGCAATGCTTTGTCAAATTCCACTGGATCCCCGAGCTGGGAGTCAACAGCCTCACTTGGGATGAAGCACTCAAGATTTCGGGCCAAGATCCTGGTGAGTTTTCTACTTTTTGTATTGTTATTCTGATATGCTTCACAAATGGTCAGACTTTCATCGGAAAGACCTGTATGATGCCATTGAAAGCGGAGCTTTTCCGAAGTGGAAGTTTAGCATTCAAGTCATTCCAGCATCCAAGGAACATGACTTTGATTTTGACATCCTCGACGCGACCAAAATATGGCCTGAGGAACAGGTTCCCCTTGAAGAAATTGGGGAGCTAGTTCTGGATCGTACACCGGAGGAATTTTTCCCAGAAGTAGAGCAAGTCGCGTTCTGTACTTCCAACGTCGTCCCCGGCATTGGCTTCAGCGATGATCCCCTGCTTCAAGGTCGTAACTTTTCGTATTTTGACACCCAGATCTCCCGTCTGGGCGTGAACTGGCAGGAGGTATTTGTTCAGGATGCGCTTGTGGCAGTTCGGTCACTCATTGTCCGATAGCTTCCCGTCAATCGGCCGGTTTGCCCAGTCCTCAATCATCAGCGTGACGGACAGATGAGGCATCGTATCACTGCGGGCACAGTGAATTACTGGCCCAATCGGAAGGAGATTTTCCCACCGGTTCCCCCCAAGCATGGTGGATACTATACGTGAGATCTGTTTTCATTGTTCGAAAAGTGTTGCTTCTGACGTTGTATTAGGTATCCTTCAAAAATCGAAGGTATAAGAGAACGAGTTCGCGGTAAGAAATTCCAAGAGCATTATGATCAAGCGCAGCTCTTTTTCAACTCTCTGGCTCCCCACGAGAAGAAACATCTTATCGACGCTTTCTCGTTCGAGCTGGATCATTGCGACGACCCGGTTGTATATGAAACTTATACGAAGCTTCTCAATTGGATCGACTTTGAGTTAGCCAGAAAAGTCGCGTCGAACGTCGGCGGCGTCATCCCCGACAAGCCCGGCAGGAAAAATCATGGGAAGTCTAGTAAACCCCTCTCTCAACTATACTACGCTCCAAAGCATCCTCTTATCACCGGGCGGCGGATCGCGATCCTAGTTGCGGACGGTTTCAATCTCGACGAAGTGAACGCTGTACGCAGTGCGTTGTCAAATGCAAATGCCAAGGTTTTCATAATCGGCCCACGTCGTGGCGAAATCCATTCCGAAGGAGCTGTCATTGACGTTAAAGGGTCTACTATCAAGGCTGACCATCACTTCGAAGGACAGCGCTCAACGCTCTTTGATGCTCTCTTTATTCCCTCTGGCCACCATATCAACCACCTGGCTAAGAATGGGAGAGTTATCCAATATGTTAGGGAGGCTTTTGGCCACTGCAAAGCGATTGGCGCAGCAGGCGTTGGTATCGCATTCTTGCGGGATATTGCTGGTCTTCCTGGAGTCCATTTTCAACATGAAGACAGTTCTGACGTCATGTCTTCCTACGGGGTCGTCACCACCGGTAAACTCGACGTCAAATCTGCAGCGACTGGTCAATTACGAATCGAGCATGATGAGAAGGATTTCTTGGCTGAGTTCGCCTACGTGATCAGTCAACATCGTTGCTATGAGAGGGAGATGGACGGGTTAACAGCTCAGGTTGCATTCTGAGTTCTGAATGAAAGTAAAAATGCATGTACAAACAGATGTGTAACAATAGTTTGAATCCAAGTTGTGTGGGCGAGAAAGCTGCGTGACGTCAGTGACAGTACTATCACACGGTCGATGAGACAAGGCTGTGGCTGAGTGGCTCGGGCTTTGAGTTATAATCATATGGACTTGATTGATCTTCATCCACAAGATGATTATTCTCATCGGTTCTTCATCTGGCACGAATGGATACAAGTCAGTCGTTCATCGTATATGCGTCATATTTGAACCCGCCTAGCTGAAGACTTCAGGCGAATGGCCTTCTGACGGCAGAGAATGTATTTGACTACTTCGCGAGCTCCATGTTCTACGACAAACAGAGCAACAACCAAGTACTACGTATGCAGACGATGCATACAGGCGTGCCCATAAGTAATGAAGGGGAGGAGCTCAAGTGAGTGGTTTCACGTTGCATAAATCAGTCTAATACAATTATGCTAGACGTTTCACTGGCGTTGAGTTTGCAGTTGTACATGCTCAACCACCATCTCTATTCATCATTCACAAGCGAGAGCGTTTCTCCCCCGAGGAGAGTAAGCCATAACTCTCAAGGTTTCCCGTCCGCAAGGGTTTTCACGTCCTTCCTTCCATAGCTCGCCCCTTGCAAGCGTACTTCATTATCAACAACAGGATATACCAGTCTCCTGACATGTACACCGTTTTATCCAACAGATTGGCAAGGCGACCGTCTCTAATTCGCCGATTTCCCCTAATTGCTAACGGTGGTGGCGAAAACTTTTAGCTGACGTCGCTTTATTCCCTGGAATCATCACTGGACATCCTGCGCAAATATAAGCCTGATTATACCCCGAGGACCGGGTTTGCATGGCCCATCACAGAGACGACGACGCAAGAGAAGACGAGCGATGCCAACAAAAAGCAAACGGAGGATTCTACTGGCGCTGGCGCCGCCGCCGCGTCCCTCCCAGACGCGGACCCCGAACTGATCAAAAAGCTTGAGAAAGAACGGTCGTCTACACCCCAAAAGAAGCAGCAAAACACGACGCTTCTCTTCAATGCGATGCGAACTACAGCAGCCCACTCGTTTCGGACGTTTCATGAGAGGGAGGCTGCCGCCGCCGTGGCGGCGGCTGCTCCCTCCGAAGTTGGGGCAGCGCCAGAAGGGCAGCGAAGTTCTGCGACCCCGGCACCAGCGCCGATCGCCTCGCAGTCCGCCGGATCTCAGTCATCCGGTCCATCTGTATCACAAGACTCAGCCAAAAGTATTGTTGGTACCGCCAAGAGAAAGAAGAAGCGTATGTGTGTTTCCGTGGACTTGTATAGGGCTACCTCTCATTGAATGGATGGGTAGGGGGGTCAGTTGCCACACCAGCACCAGCGTGACTCTCAGCCATTTGATGCCAATAAGGACACAAGATGTTTATGATCGCCAGCATCCACTGACGCAGGTTTTACTACGGTCCAATGAGATGAATATTCTCTAGCAGCCTAGGCTCTAACTACATAGTATTGTGTAATTGACAATATCGGTTACCGTGCACCTACGCCCGTGAGTTTATTCGTCAACCATCCGAGAGGTGTTTGCAAGCCAGTACTCCTGGGGCCTACACCCCCAACACCAAGCGCGAGAGGGTTAGCAGCAGTAAAAGATTGCTTCCGAGCCGACGCGGCTCGGCGAACTGAATAAGTGGTGCATGAGCGACATGAACAATCTCGGTTCTGTAGAGAAGCTAAGAGCAACGACTCTGGCGAGCAGAAGGCGCGTCTGTGGAGTAGAACAGAACTTCTTGAATGGGGGCTGTAAGGACTTACTGGAGCTATCGATTTCTTCGAGGTTCGTTTCCAGCACTACTCCGCCTTGTATAACCTCGGCCAAAATGTGGTGGACCTGTGTGTGGTTCGTTCAATGTTTTATCCATAGAGAAAATCCCGGGGTTGGGCCCAACCCCCAAAGGTGATTGATAAAACGACACGATTATCGTACCTCATCAAAGTGGAATACCAAGTCGAGTTCGCATACATTCTCGAATGCACGATCGAGCGCTTCTACAAAAACCTAAGAATATTCGTCGAGAAACAAGTTACCTCTTGGCTTTTAATCAATCAATGAAGTGTCGTTTTTGTTCGTACCTGTATAAGATCTAGCATGCCGAGCTCACTCTCCGATAGGTCCACCACGAAAACAAAGTGAAGTGTAGCGTAGCTACGGTACACGACACGTAGCTTCTCGTCAACATCCTGCCGACCGAGTAACTCGTCCAGTTCAGGTGCTTCGAGAAAGTTGCATGAACCAGGGGCCCGAGTGCTGATAAGTGAATATATTTTCGAGACAATAGTTTGTGCCGATTGGTGGAGGGGAGTATAGAACTTTGTAAGACGAGGGACACCACTTGTGTTAACTGACGGTTGAAGTGGACTTTCAACGACAAAACAAACTCAGATGGGCAGTTCAACGCACAGATGATGACAGAATGAATCATGTTGGGCAGCGGCAAGCGGACGCGCTCTGTTTGGTCAAATACATAGATTTACGTAGGGTTAAGGCTATCTACGAATCATCTCGGGGTAACCCCCAACTAGGTTGTAGTCTCCCAGCCAAATTGCTCACTGGCCCAGATAACCCAGCCTGGCTCTTGAAGCTCTCCAAAAAGTTCTTGATCAAATTATAGTCAATGTTGCCCTCGGCGTCCAGCTCCACCTCATCATCCTCATCGTGCTCGAGCGCAGCCTTGAGTTCCGCGTCCATCGCTGTCTCGACGTCTGCACCTTCCTCCAGTCCCTGCGCGCGTGCCTTCCCTTTCCCATTATCACCTAGGGAGGAATTCTGGGAATTAGTTGACGTTTTTTGTGATCGAAGCTGGACAAGCTCTTCGTCCATGGCTCGCATGACAGCTTCAAATGAGTCCAGATTTGGATTTGCCGTCCCAGAGACAGGAGCTGGATTGCGAGGTACTGATTCAGGTGTGCTACGTGTTCTCGATTTGCTAATAGACTCCTCCGATATTGGGTAGCTTTCCTTCCTGATATAAGAAGGAATGAATGCTACGGAGGCGTGAATGAGACACAATAGGTTAGCCACAAAGACTTACCTCCCTTGGCCCTGCGTTCCTGCAGGATTTGTTGCCATTGGTCTTCCGATATTCCGAGGGTTTGTCTAGAAAATTCTAAGAACTCTTCTTCCTCCTCAGCCATGTCCACCTCGATTTCGCCCACTAGTTGGGGGTTTTCTTCCTCTTCATCTTCATCAACCGGACTGTCTTCTCCTTCGGTGTCGTCATCTGAATCTACTCCGTCATAACGGTCACGAGTAAGTATGGGTGCTCGTATGGATCTAGGCTGAGCGGAAGATGAGTCCCCCTCCCTTGCCGACTCAACGCCCTCGACTCCTACGTCGTCATTCATTGGCTTCGGAGGAGCCGCACGTTGTGAGCGATCGTAATAGGATGCAGGCATACGACCGTATTCGGATGGATCGATGCCAGGCACCAGCTTCTCCAAGGCATCCCGGCGGGCGCTGCTTGCGGATTCCTCATTATCGCTGGAGTCAACTTCGGAATCCGAGAACTTCTCATCGCTGAAGTCACCCCCATCTTCACCCGAGGATTGTTCACTGAAAGGCGTATTCACTCTCATCAGCCATAATAGGAGAGATGCCGTGTCTTACTCTTCAAACATTGCCCCTTCAACATCTCCTTCCCCAGCGACAAACGCATCGACCTTGCTCGCCAAGTCCCGAAGTTTGGCGACTTGGGCCTTGGTTATACCGTCCTCTCCGTTTTCCGCATCCGGAGAGTGATCAACATTCATCTCACGACTTGTGCTCGGGGCATCATTGAGACGCATTTTCTTCTGCAAGACGCTATCAAAATTCTCCGCGCTGATAGTGAGCCAATCGTCATCATCCTCAACATCTTGTGATGGCTCAGGGTCGTCCGCCTTGGCAATCGCAGCGTTCACCTCGGATGCAAACGAAGGTCGGGAGGCCCCGCTTGATGCGAAAATTTCAGCAAACTGAGGTAACGTACGAATATGACGACTTACTCCTCTCGTCGACTCTGAACAAAAGTTTCCAGTGCCTTGCCCTCAAGTTCATTCCAAAGTTGAGACCCTTCAATCTCACCCCGAAAATAACCTGCCCGTTGAATACTCTCGATATATTTGACATATTCTTGATCACGCAGCAAAGCTTCCTTGCGCGCTTGCATCTGTTGATAAATATTCCATAACTTATGAGATATTCGAACACATTACACACTTACAGCAGTGTCCAAGTCGATAGCGCTAGTACTGGATTTGTCCCTGCGTGCTCCACCTTCCTGATAGAGCATCTCGAAACCGCAGGACTACATCGTGGTTCGGTCAAAGCGGGTATATTCCTGGGAGACAACACTCACGATTTTCATGCCCAGATCTCTCCATCTCCATTGTGGAGTTCCTTCTTTTTCTTGCCAGCGACCAAATATTTTGGGTGGGTAAAACTTCTGACCGACTAATTGAGCGTACGCAGTCCGTGTCAGTCGGACAGTCCGCAGAAGACATGATTGGGGAGGAAAGCGAGTCATCTTGTGCGCTGCCTGGGTAATGGGTGAGAGGGTACTAGACAGTACGGGCTATTTCTCACTCGTAACTGAATGGCGTCTCGTGTGTAAAAAATTTCCGTGGCCTTTTGAACTAGCGCAGGATTGATAGAGAGGGCCTTGGCAATGTCAACGGGTAGATATGCCTTGGCCTTGTGGACGTGATGTGATAAACTGCTCGGATATCTTTCAACGGAAACGTGAGTAATACCTCGAGAAAAGAGCGAGCTGGTTTGACCTTGCAATCCTTCGCCACACCGCCTGCTCTACACGTGCAGGGGCTTGGGTGTCATTTGATGGGTCTTGCACAAGCTTCAAAGCATCAGTAATGTTGAGGAAGTCATCATTCATGGTTGTGTCCTCATCGTCGTCTGCAGGAGTATTGACGCGATGCCTACTGCTAGAAGGTGGGGACACATGTAAGAGAGGAATGAGGTGGAGGTGGCTCTTGTAGATCCAGACCTACATTGACGTATTTTAGGTCGCCTGTGATGTCAGGAGCTCGAAGAGGTGCGCACCCTGTTTTCAACAACAGAGGGAGTCACCCAAGACGGCAGAGAGTCTGCAGCCTCTATTAGCAGGAATTCCCCATCAGAGTCGCGTACGCTAAAAGATAGAAGAAAGTTTTTTAGATAGCCCGAGTGAACGAGTATTAACTTACCTGATCGTAACATCCCACTTCTCGCTAACTTGACGAAGTAGCCATACGACACACCATTCGTCATCTATGGAATCCCCGACCCTCATCCTGCCATCCAGAAACCACCCAGAACTGTCGCTGTCTTGGACAACTTTGACTTGGAAAACGTCACGATGCCATAAGAGGCCGTCCGTTAAGAGAGAATCCACAAAATCTTGGACAGCTAAGGCCAGGAATGTCACAGATGTCCTGTCAGAATTTGATTCTGGAGGGTACAATGCATATTGAACTGTATCTTCTGCGATGGAAGGCGGGTGATTGAATATTGCCTGCATGAAGATGAAGAGATGAGTACAGCGTCATATTCCCACGCCTCTAGACCACTCACAAGTCGAGCTTACAGCTTACCCGAGCTTGCCAGTGTTGGCAATGGCGACTAACAACCCATCGAAAGACCGAAACCTACTGGCGGTAATTGGAGATGAAGTGTGTCATCATTTTGGAAGCTTGTGCTCTCTCGGACGTCCCTATATTTTTAGGACACAATCACGGGCCTTCTACTAGCAGGGATTGGACAGGTAACGCAGGACCAGAAGAACTTCTTTATTGTCGAACCTAGTACGCAAACCCTTCAGAACACGGTCACCAGAAACAAACGTATTCCCAGAGACTGAAATTCAAACTATCGAAGCTACGTTCAGCGAGTACACTCAGCGTGAGGACATCGCCATCCTTCTCATCAATCAACACGTACGCTTTCCGCTCGACCCATTGTGAATCAAAAAATTCATTGATACAGATTGCGGAGAGAATTCGACCCGCTGTGGACAAATACCAACAAGCTTTCCCAACCTTGCTCGAAATACCGTCGAAGGACCACCCCTATGGTATGTGCTCTCTTTCACTCAGTACACCCACGAACAAGCATCAACATCACATAGATCCGTCCAAGGATTCCGTGCTCAAACGGGTACAGAAGCTCTTTGGCGAATAAGTTCACGTAGGACAGCGTGGCGAAGCCGCATGTGCTTAGAGCCTCTGGGCTATTTGCCGAATGAACAGCCACTCATATAAACTAGAGATACTATAGCTAATACATGCAAAATGTCAGCGATTCTCAGTGGTGTCCCATCTCACCACGGGTTCATTCTCTCTAACACCGTCTGTGCGTTCAACAAATATGCGCAACGATTTTCGACTTTGCGAGCCTGTAAAGAGAATGGGTTTATGCGTATCCACTTGTATTCGTTGAAGAACCTACTTGGAAGATCAATGAGAATATACCGAAAGACGAAATATCCGGAGGCGTCCTGAAATATGTAAGTATGTGATCCATGGGAGAAAACCTACGGACGCCTACCCGCACGAGATCTGCGTGGACTTCCCCTTCCTGCCACACACTGCCATGCCCTGTATCCAAAGCTCCTTCATACGACCCCTTTCCGGCCCCACCTCTCAACGACCCAAATAGACCAGTAAAAGTGCTCCAAAATCCTTTTCCATCGCCTGATGGTGATCCTTGTTTCCGAGGTGCTGGTGAGGAGACCTGCGCGGCTGCCGACTTTGAGGTAGCAGGGTCCCCAGAGAGGTATTTGAAGAGATCTTTTGCGGAATCAATCGTCTCTTGAGAATGTAGTGTTATCCATTCCCCAGTTTCCTGCCAAGAGAACTCTGAGAAGTTCGTTACGGCATTATCTAACCAGGACGATGCCGATTCGAAATAAGAGGCATCTTGGTCCGCTGAATGGGAGTTGGCTTGAACGTAGAAATTGAGGAGCATGTGCTCGCGACCACTTGAATCGAGCACAATCTGTGAGGAGACATGTCGGTTTCGGTGTCGAGGGCGGAGGACAGACGGCGGATTGTTATGGAAGACTAATAATCCCGGTAGATATTTCGTAACCTGCACATGTTCTCTTTAAGATGAGAATGAATTGGGGGGAATGTTCACACACCCGTGGTGAAGATTTTATACGCTCGCATGCCTCGTTATAGAGCACGGTAGGGGAATTCCTTGAAAAGAGTTCCGACGTCAAGGCGTAGATGAGGACGGTCGTAAGACCGGCACCGAATAGGATGACTGTCAGGTTCGTCGTACGAGCTGTCGCTCGCATAGCTAAATTGGCATTCAAGTCAGTTGGAAAAGCTCGTCATATGGCAAAGTTGAGGACTGACCTTTGCCTTTAGGACTAAGCTCGGACCACTTCTTTGCAGTTCCTTCATTAAATGCGGGCTGAGAAAGACCAAGTTGGAATGGTCCAACAGTATCTTCCCTCCTAGCTCCTCTTTGCTTCTGGTCGAGAGCTTGAGAGAGAAGAGATGATGTGCTCAAGCCGGGTTGTGCGTACGTCGGTGTGTCACGATGCGTTGCGTAGTGTCTGGAGCACTTGGCCGCGATGAGAGAAGGACCTTCATGTGCACAGATTGGAAGGGTCAGCAGTTCCCTGAAAACCACGCGTGAGGCACAGAATGACATTGGTCTTCTTCAGGCTTCAGCGCCTTACTCGCAAGTGGTCAACTAGCGAACCCAGTCAGTACCCAGTCATACAACATACAACATCGACGGCCCGTCCAACCCGGATACTAAGTGGGGATGAATTTAATGGTGTTATGATACAATAATACCCTCTAATCTATGGTACTCATGGGCTAAATGTGTATGATATCAAATGTACTCAAGACGGTTCATGCAACAGTCCCTCTACGGAGCTTCTTGTAAAGTCCAATGATTAGGTCGTTTGCAGTAAGAGTTATGATCCTGGGAATATGCGTTTGCAAACCGCGAATACACTGAATAAGGGAAACTCACGTATGAGGTGCAATTCGCAGGAAGTGGGCAGTTGAACCTGCAATACAACTCGATTGATCCCTGACAGGCCAGAAGAACCGCCTGTGGACATTACCTTTATATAACGCAAGGGGACCTTCGGTTGTTATAGTTTTCCATAGGCAGTCAATGGGACCCTTATAAAGAGTACCGACAATCGTCCCGTTCGGAAGTCGCTTCGTTGGTTGGTTATACACCCTGGTCAGAGCCTGCAGTGGATTAGATTGAGGACGGGTTTATGAGGTCTTTACTGACCGTATCGGCTGGTTGCATCATAACTAACTATCTTTGATGTTAACAGCATTAGGGATGCAAAGACACCACTTACAACGCATACGCCCGAGACGGAGCTACTCGCGAGAAATGTCCATATACTGTCTGCTGGGAGGATGCCCCTCGACACTAATCGGTTTTTGGTCCAGTTATAGGTGGGTAGTTGTACCTGAACAAATGGTTCGTTAGTAAACAGCCTGGGAAGCACGTTGGTATGTCCTGACAGAGGAACCCATTGACGTTCTCAACATAGCAGCGTCAACTCCTCTTACAAGACCACGAAAGCGTTCTCGTCGAAAAATAGTCCTGAGAGCATCCCATGAGCTCTTATAATGATGTTGCGTCCCCACGGGTAATGCGGGCGAATATGCCTGGAGATTGATACGTCAGGATGTGAGGGGTAGGTACATTGTAGGAACAAATATGCTTACTTGCATCCGGGCTTTAATTAGGAACAAAGGGTTTCCGAGAATGGCTTAAAAGAGGCGATTAATTATAGTATACGATATAGTGTGTCGAAGAGAGAGACAACCTCCTATCACACCACTGGCCGCACCAGCAAAAACAGAGGTAACTGGAATTTGCTCCATTGCATTTGACCCGACGAGTCGGTTTGTAGCCCTACGGATCGGTTCGTAGAATCCTGAGACAGGCGGTATAAGGAATAAATAAAACCGAGAAATCGCGAATTGCAATACCAAGACGAGATCCGTTCAGAAGAATCTATGACAAGTGAGAGGCATGGGACAGCTGAGATAACCATGATACGCACCTGATACGCGTACTACAAAACCGCCTCGAAAATCAACCAGAAATATAGATCATTAAAACTCACGGCTGGAGGAAGACCCCGCTGAATCCCTCTTATTCCTTCGTTTTTCCAAGTCTTTGCAAAGACATCGAGCGCGTTTCTGTAAATCTTTTTACCGCCTCCCCTTACAAGTTCACCTTGTAGTTGCAACCTTGTTTTTGCGACTTCTGCGGGATTTGAAAAAGTAACCTAAGGAGATGGTCAGGCAGTTGAAGATGCGAGGTGCCGATGACTGACAGCAACAGAGGCTGCGGCGCCGCCCAGAATGAAGCCTTCCGCTGTAGACAGAGGGCGAGGGTTGGAGGCCATAGCAGCAGAGACGAGAAAGCAACGACCTAGAGAGGTGCAGGGCTGTCTCGACTTTAAATTAAAAGAAAGCGAAGAAGACGGGCTTGACGCGTCTCGGACTGTGATGCAGTCCCTCAACGTAACCTCCGTCGTGCTCGTCGCCGTCCTAGCCGTCTCAATCCCTTTCTTCGTTCGCCTCGCGTCGTCGCCTATTGCTATTCTCTTGTTATCTCCATTCCTTCTCATCCTTCTCCCAGTAACCTTTTTCCTTCTCATTGTCGTCCTCGGATATGTCCTCGATTCAAGTTTGCCTCCTCAAACCTTTCGCTCTCCCTCCGCCGCCCACCCGTTGGCGTTCTCTACTCCTGCTGCCTGGCAAGCAGTCATTATCAGATCCCAATGGTCACATCGGCCTCCCCAAAGTCTGCCCCCGCTGTACCCCGAATCTCCCATGATTTCCGCCGCAATTAACGAGATTCTTATCCTGATTGTGCGCGACTTTGTACTCACATGGTACCGGGACATATCATCTTCTCCGTCATTCCCCACTGCGGTCTCCGCCATGCTTCACGGTGCTCTGGGGAGGCTGCTCTCCAGACTGTCCTCAGCCGATTCTTCGAGTATACTGGTGAAGCGTGTGCTACCCAAGATCACCACACATGTAGAACAGTTTCAAGAGTCGGAAATTGCTTTGCGTGGTGCCGGTTTGGAACGTCGGTTGACCGAATCCGAGGAGTTAGACATGCTTTTGGCTAGTCGATACGCCAGCAAGGGAGGCAAACTCCATCCTGCCATCGACAATCTTTCTTCGAGTTTTACAAAGCAGGCAGAGGAGAACCATCTCAAGTCGCTTCTGGATCGCATTCTTCCACTGATCTTACCTGCGAACGAAGCGCGCAGCAAAGCGCTATGCGTCGTTGTGCGCGAGATTACAGCATGTTCGATCTTGTATCCTCTCATGGATATGCTTACCGATCCTGACTTTTGGAATTGCACTATTCATCAATTGGTGAGCGTATGTCAGTTGAGCGCTATACACTAGCTAACCGTGTGCCAGGCCGGAGCTGCAATTCGCCAACGGTAAGAATTTCCCTCAAAGAGGTCTTAGTGTCTCATCTCTTTAGACGTCTTGTTTCGAAAGTACGAAACGTTTTGGAGGCTCAGCTTCCACATGCTGAACCAGAACTGAAAACCCCAAGAGGCGCTGAAGTAATCACGCTCCGCACTGACCAACGCCATTTTGACTCCTTCCTCCGGAGTATCGATCATATGTCCTCCCTCCTGGACGCACGTCGCTTAAAAAGTGACATTATGGGCGAAATTAGAAGGACGAGGGCTTTGCTGGGTATGTCTACGTGTCGGATGACATGAAGGTCTTCTAACAGTTCCTTTTGAAGCCGACCACCAGAAAGACGACTGGATAAATGGGGTGAGAACGGAGGATGTAGTGGCTTTCTTGGACAGGCTCTACACGGCCAAGCGAAGGGCTGAGCTGCGCATTACCACTCTAGGAGGGTACGACGAGAGCGTAGGTGTTAGAGCCGAATCTCAATGCCCAGTCTAACGAACGACTCAGAAACGACCCGCCACTGATACGATACTCGCCTCCCACCTCACCCTGAGGGACATCCTCGCCAACCCGAGTTCCCTTTCGTATTTTATGGAGTTTATGGATCGACGGAGCCGCTCCTTTCTCGTACAGTTTTGGCTCACTGTGGAGAGTTTTAAGAATCCGTTGGAATCAATTGAATCTGATGACTCCGACTCCGACGACCTAAGTCCTCCGCCCCAAACATCCACCGCCAAAGAGGATATTTCGATGATTTACGAACTCTACTTCTCTGGCACTCCGCATTCCTCCCTTTCCACCATCTCTCCCAAATACATCTCGGCAATCCGCGATTTTGCCAATGAGACATCACCCGTCCCGGTTTTGGAGCGCAGGGCACGCAAAGGTGTGATGCTCGCACAACGGCAAGTAGAACAGGCCATGGAACAGGATTTTGAAGAATTTGAACGATCTGAGCTATGGTTTCGCGTAGTCGAGGATATCGGTGCCAGCGAGGCCGCTAATAGTGACGATAGACAGACTCGGATCGCCTTTTCAGGCAGCGATGAAAACTTGTCTAGTGCAAAGTCGAGTCGAGTTCCTCGTTCCCTGTCTCCTCCTGTGCACGGATCCGATTCCCTCACCTTCCAAAGTGCCATGTCTGTATTGCATCCTCGTAGCGATCATTCACCTCCCAGCCCAGGCTCAATGTTCAAGGACCCTCCCGCACAAAAAGTAATCCCTACAACCACATCCAATCTTGATGTTCTGATGTCCCCCTCCTCCGGCTCTGAGCCTGATGACTCGCGCGCCCCGTTATTTGATGACCCTGCCAACATGGCAAAGGCGACTCGCGAGAGCGAAGCCACGATAGAGGCAATACAGGCTGCTCTTTCAGACATCATTGCCCTCGACAACCAACAGAGGGGCAAACCTTCTATTTTCCCTTCCTCGTCGATTACCTCATTGGGACAGGATTATCTCGGCGCCCAGCGATTTTCTAACCCAATTGACGAAGTTGTCGGAAGCCCTGAGGAGGACGAGACTGGAGGCGATGAAAGTAGCGATCCTATGCAGGAGTCGTTCCATCTCCCAGGCCCAGGTGACCTCCAACTGTCTCTCGAGATCACCCGGCTTGCGAAGAAGATATCTGCAATTCAAATTCAGGACGCCATGTTGGACTCGCTCATTAAGAAGGCGGAGCTCACGGGTGATGTTGAAGAACTGAGGCTCTTACAGAAATCCAAGTCTTCCCTTAACCGGGAATTGCGAGAGCTGAGCTTTCAGAAGACGCAATTTGAGCAGCAGGAGGTAGCGAATCGCCTTATCCCAGATCGCACGAAGGTTTCCATAGTGAACTCAGTCGTGGGAGAAGAGAACGGGAAGTCGGTCGTGCGCTATCTGATTGAAGTGCAACAGCTCTCGCTGGATGGTGGGGTAGGCACGGGATGGGTGGTCGCTCGCCGGTACAACGAATTCCTCGACATGCACAACAAGCTTCGAGATCGTTACACTGCAGTCAGAAATCTCGAGTTCCCTGGAAAGCGGTTGGTAACAGCACTGTCTGCAACTTTTGTCGATCTGCGCCGCGCTGCGTTGGAGCGGTACATGCAGGTACGTCGAGTCATCTCACGATGACATTCATCTCATCATTGCAATTAGAATCTGGTTATGGTTCCCACCGTCTGTGAAAGTACAGAACTTCGCGAATTTTTATCCAGGAACTCGCCCTTTATGGTATCTGAACGCAAGGAAGAATCTGTCTCGAAGTCGACAGGAACGTTCCCTGGCACCGGTCTGGTCCGCCATGTGTATCACTCCGTCGCAGGTAGTATCGACGATATGATTTTTGGGCCGTCAATGCTGGATGTGATGATCCAACGCCTTACTCGACAAGCCGCGGAACTTGCCGGTATCAGAGGGAATTCGGTCACTGATGAAGATGTGGTCAGCCAGGCTTTCCGTGCTTCAGGAAAGACATCGCCAGATGATACCCTGTTTCAATTTTCGGGCGATTTAAAACCACTGGAAGGAGAAACCAGCTCATCTACCTTTTCCTCGCCAATTTGCGACCTCATTCTCGCGGTCTTCGAACTTAACAAGAATAATTGGCTGAGGCGGCAGGCCATTATCATCATTATGCAACAAGTGTTAGGGAGTACAGTCGAAAGGTTCCTTTCTCCGCCTTATGGCGTTTCTAACCAGCTCACGATCGATCAAATAGGAAAGTTCGTGACACCGTCACCCAATTTCTTAGCGAGATACAAATTCTGAATTCCATTGGAGTGTTTCGCGATTCTATGTGGCCGGGAGGACAGTTAAGGCCACCCCCTGTACCACGATCTGTTGAGGAAAAGGCGCAGGCCCGAGATGATGCAAATCGTATGCTATCTGCCTTGATACCAGGTATGGATCTTGTAACCCGATATGCAATGTTTTAGATTCTCATTCCTAACACAGATCTCGTTGCCAATATGATCGGCCGCTCCAATGCGCGCCGAGGGGCGCGACGTATGTTTGCCGTCCTACAGAACAAGAGGCTAAACCAACATCTTGCATATACCATTTTAGATGAGGTGAGGTATTTTTTTCGTAAAGCTACTGGCCATTATTCAACAGTACCACCTCTTCTCAGTTGATTGCGGCGTTATTTCCGGAGGCGTTTACATGACAATGACCTCCGCGACGTCTGCTACTGCCATCTCATGACAAGTTTCGTATGAAGTATACTGTTAATTAAGGAGTGTAATCATGGAATCCCAGTCAATGACTTATGAATATGATGAATGTTACCATTCAAATGGAAGCGAAACTAGCCATCTACACACAGGTCTGCATGATGTATGTTTTCTAATCGGGAAGCCTGGGTAGTCGAATCCTCGAATTGTTCCTGAGAAGACTCCACGGTTTGCTTTGTGGCTTTTGAACGCCGATGGACCGCCACCGGCTCTGCGGAAGGGTCATCATATCTGTAGTAATTGTGGGTCGAGGTGAGCAAATTGGATTCCTGATGTTCACTAATAGCGCATACATTTTTATGGCATGCAGTAGATATCCGCCGCCTCCAGAAGTCGTCATCAGGGGATGGGTGCGACCAGGAAGCACCTACGAAAGGCAATAATTAGAAGTCAGAGCGCCCATTAAACTGTGGTACCTGATATTGACGGAGCCAGCTCTCTGAAACGGTTGGGGCGAGATACCGGGGATCAGTCCGCAGAGTCGCTTGGAGATCAGACACCACCTCAATGCATCTAGGTTAGCCAACCCTCGATAGAATACACGGCACACGAACCTGTAGGTGAGGACTATAGACAACCACAGATGCAGAGCCCCCCAAGTACGGAAATAGTTTCCCTAGAACCGAAAGAGGATCATACATGCTCGCGACGAATAACCTGGATTATAACTGATAAGCAACACTACTGCGCTCACCCGACAATGGAGCCCCCACCCTTCGAATTCCCCAGAATAAAGCTCCTCACGTACACTGAACAATGCATCTGACGCCGTTTTACGCTTTAAGAGCCTTGTTTTGTGCCTTTCTGAGCCATAGGACCCCGATGCTGGCTCGGCGGAGAGAACATCTGTATGCGATTCAGGCGTCCGCGACTTCGCAGACATGAAGGAACCTACTTGGCGCATACGTCTCATCTGCTGTTGCCCAATTAAGGGTTGATAATACATCAGCAGTCAACTCTTTCGGGAAGTTCATCTGCGTCATGACAGGATACGCAGGTGGCGAATCCACGTCACAGATTGCAATTAATCGCCCATTACCTGGATTACATTTTCGATGGGACCGAGGTGAACAGAGCATGAATAGGGGACAGACCACCCAAACGCTCCAGCAGAGCGGAGACAACCATCCCGGATGCTTCGTCTACCGCTATGTAGCGACTTCCTGGTCGAACATTCCCGAGGTTCATCATTTGTGAAAGTGTGTCGATGCGCATGCTAAGGATGCGCGTCTGATCTTTCGTGAACCAGTACTCACAGACATTGAAAAGCGTGGGTTGGACGGTTGTGAACGATTTAGAATACCTTCATCTGCAAACTAAGAAGGCGGATTTAGAATGAATCATCCCCACTTACTTGGCTGCTTTTCTTTTTTTGTATTTGTCCTTGCTGTATTCGGTCTTGAGGGAATAATTTGCATGCATCTCTATCTGCTTCCTGACGATTTCCTGCAACACGTCAGCACCATCAGGTCAAATGCAGGACGTAGAATATGAATAGTCACGGTAGCATGGACCCCCGACTGCTTCAAGGCCTCTATTTCGGCCCCAGTCAAGGGCTGGACAAACTGACCGTCGTTTATGAGCTCATTTGTCGCATCCGTATCCTCTGTGTCCGTGTCATTGAAGGCCTACCAGGGGGTAAAGATACTCTTACCGAGCTCTTCAACGGCAGGCGGCGGGATCACGCTAATTGTCTTATCGACAACCTCGTACGTTAGCCCGTACGACTGGTTCACAAGCGCATCCGCTGGAAAAGAACCAAACTTTCCCAGGTTCACAGTTCTGTTTTGGGGTCAGTCTTCTAGTGAGTGGGACAATTCTGAATGCGACGTACGAATCAGCCTCTAGTTTGAAACTCTTTATATCTCCAGTAGGCACCCGCAAGAGAACTGTATCCCCAGCATGGATCAGTCCGTCCACCATGTCCCGCGGGTTGCGTGAGTCGTGATTGCAGGAGCTTCGTGTGGCAGCCAAGAGCGTATCATCCCTCGACATGATCCTGAATTTTGGTTCCAAGTCCCTCCTCAGGCTGGCAAGGGCAGTTGGAGGATCATTCGGTAATTCCGGGCCGTCAGGGCAACAAGAGCTGACCACTGCCAGTAGTGCCATCCATGGCCGTCATCGATGAAGCAGACGCTACAAGCATCACGCATCCATCTCTTCCAAACAACTCCTACAATTCCTTTCCCGATGAACTTTCCTATCTAATCACCTCATTTGTCCCCACCCATGATCACGGGAAGCGTTCCAAGGCCTTCCTGGTTCTCGCTTCGTATTGTCAAGGCGTCAGGGCATCCATGGTACAAACGCGAGACGACGCACAAGATCCAGGAGCGCAGGCTCTGAGCCGGATTTTTCTTCCAATAGTTCAGGCTCGTATAGCTGAAGCGCAAGAAGCAGATGTCGTAGTTGGCCTTTCCTTCCTCACAGCGCTCTTTCAAGTGGATTGGAAAGCTGCCTCCGATGTCTTCCAGCAAGAGGCGGTTCTCGCATCAATCGCTGACATCTCAGACCTTTATCCCTCTGAACTCGTGTCGAGGGAGGCTGCGCGACTTCTCTCACAAGCCTGCGGACATAAAGCCTGCCGTTCCTCCCTCACCGCGGAAACTACCCAGTGGCTGGAGGCCGCGGTGCGTCAGAAAAAGGACGTCCCTTTGCGCGCGATTGCAGCCGTAGCAATCATAAAGCTATCTCGTGGCGCTGGCACAGATGCATTGGCCGTGTCGGTGGAGACTTCTAAACAGAGTGTAGATCAAGATTTGGTCGAACTCATGAAAGGAATCCTTACGGAATGAAAGGAATGACTCCTCCCTAGATGCCGTCGAGGGCTTAGCCTATATGAGCGTCGAGCCCTCCGTGAAGGAAGACCTATCAAGGGATTCTCCCTTCTTGAAGAAACTATTTTCTTTCATTCCAACGGGCAGGAGGACTTCAAGCACACCTTCCGATGCATCGAATCATTCGCTTATATATGGGATACTCAACATCATCCATTATCTTAGCGTATACCGACCGCCTATCTCACCAGATCAGGAACAAGTCATGAAGCTTCGACGAATGGCAAAACCCGGAGCTACAAGCTCACAAGGTCCCGAGGAAAAAATTCGGATGTACTGGAGGATGACCAACACGTCAGAGAACGAGGCAGGAACTTGGTAAAGAACGGCGCCCTCAACGTTCTAGCCACCGCAATACGATTAGCTGACAGTGATGGCGTCCGTCTCACCGTAGGCCGGATACTTCTGAGTCTCAGCGTGGATAAGGAGAACAGAGGAAAGATACTACAGAGCGGTGGAGCAAGAACGCTTGGAGAGATCATTCGGAAGGCATTGTCTGCAAAACAATCGGAGGTTGATGTCTCAATACTGGAACCCATCCAGGCCCTGGCAAAGCTAGCTATAACGTCCTCACCTACTCAAGTATTTGGCCCTGACCCCGGCGCCGTTTATGATGCCATTCGCCCCTTCGCTATCTTGCTCACACACCCAGAATCAAGCCTTTTGCAGAGGTTCGAGGCAATCATGGCGTTGACAAATTTATCGTCGCAGGGTGTTGAAGCTGCCGGTCGTGTGGCGCAGGCCGATGGACTACTGACAAAGATCGAGTTTCTGATGTTGGAGGATCATGCTCTAATCAGAAGAGCAGCTACTGAACTTATTTGCAATCTGGTGGCTTGCTCCGACAGCGTCTTCAAGAGGTATTCCGATGGTAACGCTGCAAAGTCAAGACTGCATATCCTTGTAGCCCTTTCAGATGTCGAGGACCTGCCCACTCGGCTGGCAGCCTCTGGTGCTCTCGCAAGCCTGACATCATCCCCCGACACGTGTCGGTCACTATACGAATTGGAGCGCGACCATCGTCGGATTCTTTCTATTCTCACTACACTTATCGACCCTTCATTTGGATCCGACGAACCCCACATCAAAGCCTCCCCAGACCCTGGCATGGTTCATCGGGGGGTTGTGTGCATCCGAAATCTCTTCATCAACCTCGAGCCCACTCTACGGGAAAGATTGAAGGAGGAGTCCGACCTGACAGGCATCCTAAACGTATTGATCGCGGTCACGAAGGGCAACGCAGAGAAACCAGAGATACTACAACCTACTGCCGAGGCATTGAAGTGCCTTATGGATCTCGGCGTGCTTACTCCTAATACCTAGTTGACATGTCCCCGGTTCTCTTACAACAAGTCGTTGAAGGGTATCGCGTACAGTTACATTGTGGCCATTAAATCTAGTCCAGCACATCTAGTCGATTCACACCCCTCTCTTGTTTGCTAAGGACCACTCGCCCTCTTCCCCTCATAAATCCAGCTACCCCCCCTGTCGATGTCTTTCATCCTACCATCTTCGTCGTCTGCTTTCCATCCATGCCTTATATCACCTTCTTCCCGCCTGAGCCATCGCTTGACTCTTTAAAATTCTCACAAAATGACCAAGTTCTCTCGGCCGGTTTTGAGAACCTCTTGTCTTTTTCCCCGAGGATAGCAGTCAATGTACGTGGCTCACTTCATCTGACGTTACCTTTATATCACACGCTCATGCAACTTATCAAGTTATTATCGATTGTCCCTATTTTGGCCTTGCCTTCGGAGGGAAATCTCGCACGACTCGAACATGAAGTCTCTTAAGTATGCGTCAGTATATCCGATCCCGTGCAAACCGAAAAGAGTAAGATTGATGCTCAAGAAAACGCTCGCATGAGGCAGAAGCCAGTCGGGATTCCTCTCGGTAACAGCCCCCAAAAGCACCATTTCTTCGCCTGTAGAAAATTTGCTATTGCCACGTATCTCCTGAAAGGCGGACTTTTCTACGCGAGGATGACTCACGCTGTTCCCAGATCTGGGGCCGATGTATGCTTTTGCGACCACGTCCCGCACCCATGGTACACCGAAACTGCGAGCTTTTCGTCGCATATACCCATCTTCCTCTCGTCCAAGTTTTCGCCGATCAGCATATCAAATTGAAAATGAGAAATGCGTGGACCTCCTCTCGCGCACGAAGTACATTCGGCGGTTCGACCTGCAAGCGGACCGTGTCGCACGACACACGGTCAGCGTGTACGACGGAGAGCCACAGACCAGCTTGGGGAGTGGGATGTGCGTGGGATAGAACTCGGCCCTGAAGTGTCATTCGCAGAGTGAGGGTAGTGTGTAACGGCAAAAGTTTGGGAGCCCATAGTCGATCGTGCTTAAGTTTTGTGTGGAGGACATGGCAGCGACAAGGTTGTAAATAACCTTGTTCTCTAATAGAAGTAGACTATCGCACACAAGCAACAATTTGAAGAACCTACTTTGTCAGTTTGCATCGAACGACCTATATCCTTCGGTTTGTTGTGGCTGTAGTCTACCTCAGTTGTGGACGGATGCCGCCGTCCCAGGTTTGTCGTTCTCTCTCAATGGTTTCTCTCAACGGTTGCATCTGTTAGAGCTTAGAACAGACGACGTGGCATTTCGTGTTCCACATCGTCTGTCGATTGGAGAGAATTGGAAGACATCCTGATACAATCACCACCTCTGTACATATTTCGCTGCCGGATTTGTTTTCAGTTAGTTTCTGTAGTATAGTCTCACTTTGGTTAGGCTCTGAGCTAGTAGTAGTAATTGTCAGTGTGTCAGCGCCGCAGTACTGGTGCAGTGCTGATGAAATTTAATTGAAAGTGTGACGCGGAACCGAACGGATTGTCCCTAGCAACTCTATACCACACAACTCCCCCCAGTCTATCGGATTACAATGGTTCGTCCCATCTGCCTGAACCGTCGAATGTACTCATTATCTTGTCCCTCAGGCTCCGTCCAAAAAGGCTGGCAAGAAGGGATCTGCAACTCAGAAGAAGGCTGGTCCTACCAAGGTTGCGAAGGTCAGACGCATGTTATTATCTCTTTCACCTGTCAACTGATCTCGATTAAGGCTGACTGGAAGGAGGGCTTCAAGAAGAAGCAGGCTGGGGTCTCAGATATGACACTACTGACAACTATCAGCAACGAGAGCGTCAACGATAACTTGCAGAAGCGATGGACAAGCGGCGAGATCTACACTTATATCGGGGCCGTGTTGATATCTGTCAACCCTTTCCGAGGTGAGAGTTATTCTTATTCTGACAGAGTTCATGTCTATTCATCTCGCTAGACCTTGGCATATATACCGATGATGTCCTGCGCCGATATCAAGGCAAGAACAGGCTAGAAGTCCCTCCACACGTCTTCGGTATTGCAGAATCCGCCTTTTACAATATGAACGCATATAAGGAGAACCAGTGTGTTATTATCTCTGGAGAATCTGGAGCGGGGAAGACGGAAGCTGCCAAACGTATCATGCAGTACATCGCGGCCGTATCAGGTGGACAGGATAGCAGCATTCAGCAGATAAAGGATATGGTCTTGGCCACCAATCCTCTACTAGAGAGCTTCGGGTGTGCAAAGACTCTCCGCAACAACAACTCAAGTCGACATGTGCGTAAATCCCGCTATCATCACCTAATTCACTCACAGTGTCGCAGGGGAAATACTTAGAGATCATGTTCAATGATCATGCGGAGCCAATTGGCGCTCAGATCACCAATTACTTGCTGGAGAAGGCGCGCGTGGTTGGTCAAGTTCAAAACGAACGTAATTTCCACATCTTTTATCAGTTCACGAAAGCTGCGTCTGCCGAGCAACGGGGTAGGATACTTCTCCACTCTTATGTATTGTTCCAACTAATGTGCTTGTAAAGAGACTTTCGGTTTGCAAGGACCCGAAGCGTATGCGTACACAAGCCTTAGCAACTGTCTGGCAGTTGAGGGTATAGACGATACCAAAGACTTTGCTGATACCCTGGTAGGCTCCATTTGCTGTTTTTGATCTGTGCTAGCTTATATCCGTTCAGAGAGCCATGAAGGTCATCGGCCTGACGGCGGAAGAACAAAGTGAAATCTTCCGCATGCTCGCAATAATTCTCTGGCTTGGTAATGTGCAATACGACGAGATGGACGATGGAAACGCGGCTATATCTGACCTTGGAGTCCCGGACTTTATCGCGTATCTTATGGACGTCGATAGTGCTCAAGTTCAGAAGGTACTCACGACCAAAGTTGTCGAAACCCAGAGAGGCGGACGACGCGGCTCGGTCTACAACGTACCATTGAACCCTGCGCAAGCTAATTCTGGGAGAGATGCCCTTGCAAAGGCCATATACAACAACCTATTCGAGTGGATTGTCTCGCGTGTCAACATCTCAATGAAACCTCGTGCGGCGACAAGCCGGTTGATTGGAATTCTGGTGTGTCAGGCATACTCTTAGTCCGGGGTCCATATCTATATGCTCTACAGGATATCTTCGGATTTGAGATCTTCGAGGTGACACCTCCGACCTGAACCCAGAAGTAGCGCTAAACCGTCATTCAAGGAAAACTCCTTCGAACAACTCTGCATCAATTATGTCAACGAAAAGCTGCAACAAATTTTCATCGAGTTGACTCTCAAGACCGAGCAGGAGGAATATGTTCGTGAGCGGATTAAGTGGACGGAAATCAAATACTTCAACAACAAGATCGTCTGCGATCTCATTGAGGAGCGTCGCCCCCCTGGAATCTTCGCTGCCCTGAACGACGCTACGGCAACTGCGCATGCAGATCCTACGGCAGCGGACAACAGTTTCATACAGCGAAGCGCCGGTCTTGCTAGCAACCCGCATTTTGAGGCTCGCGGAGCTAAGTTCTTGGTCAAACACTACGCCGGTGATGTCATGTACCAGGTCGCAGGCATGACGGATAAGAACAAGGACGCCCTCATCAAAGATCTGCTTGATCTTGTTACTCAGAGTGGTAACACGTTTCTACAAGCACTGTTCCCTGAACGACCAGATCCCAATAGCAAGAAGCGTCCTCCAACTGCAGGTGACAGGATCAAGGTGAGTGAAACCAGTTTTGGTGGCAGTATTGATCCTACGTTCAGCGTCCGATTCAGGCATCTGCAGGAGCGTTGGTCGACAATCTTATGCGTGCACAACCGTCATACATTCGTACGATCAAACCGAACCAGAATCGGAGCGGAACAGAATATGACACCAAGGCGGTCCTCCACCAGATCAAGTACCTTGGCCTGCAAGAGAATATCCGAGTCCGTCGTGCGGGTTTCGCATATCGCAATACGTTTGAGAAGATGGTAGAGCGGTTTTATCTTTTATCTCCCAACACCTCATACGCAGGAGAATACACATGGACGGGTGATGCTCGCAGCGGATGTGAGAGAATCCTCATCGACACTGGGATCGCGAAGGAGGAGTGGCAGATGGGTGTCACAAAGGCCTTCATCAAAAATCCAGAGACTGTGAGTATTCTCATGTGGGCTGGCAACGGCGCTTTGACCGTTTTTAGCTCTTCGCGTTGGAAACTATGAGGGACCGATACTGGCATAATATGGCAGCGAGAATCCAAAGGGCGTTCCGCAATTACTTGCGGTATAAGAACGAATGTGCCAAACGTATACAAAGATTTTGGAAGAACAACAAGGAATCCATCGTGTACGCCCAGAAGCGGGACTATGGGCATCAGATCCTCGCAGACAGGAAAGAGCGCAGGCGTTTCAGTTTGCTTGGTTATCGTAGGTACATGGGGGATTATCTTGATGTGAACGGCGACAGCCCGCTAGGAGGTGAACTGAAGTCCGTATGTGGTATCGGAGGTGCGTCTGGCATATCGAACGTCAACGGCAGCGAAACTGAATTACCGTAAGCCGAAACCGTTGCATTTAGCTCCCGTATACACCTACTGGTATCAAAATTTGGGCGATCTAGTAAACCCAGCCCCCGCTTCCTTGCTGTCGTAAGTCAAAGCATTTATCTCAGACTTGGTTTTTTTCTGAGGTGGGAAAGACGGGGAAAGCCGCTCATATTGTTGTGACGACTGCCACGAAGGAGGGCTCGACGCAGAGGATTCTTGAACGCAAGATTCCTCTCATGACAATCAAGAGCATTGCGATGTCTAGTCTTAGAGATGACTGGATAGTAAGTGATTTATTTCATATCAGTGATGTTGGCCAACGATCTACTGTTTAGGCTCTGAATATTAATAATATCTCGGAGGAAGGCGACCCTGTTTTTAGCTGCTATTTCAAGACCGAGTTGGCCACGACTCTTCTTCAGTTGACCTCAGCCAGCATCAATTTTGTGGTCACTCCTATGTGTGTTGTCCTTATTTCCTTGCGAGTTCCTGTTGTGATTTTGCGACAGCGTCGATTACACCAAGAAGAAAGAGAAGCGAGCTCAAATCAAGTTTGTGAAGGATGAAACGGTTCAGAAGGATGACCAATACAAGAGTCACGCAGTGCATGTCCCTTCTGGCGAGCCCCCGAACAGCCGGTCCCGGCCGCTACCCAAACGGAAAGCTGGCGTCGTCCGCCCTATTACTCAAGGTAAAAGACTCAAGAAAAGTGGTCCTTCCAAGGTCTGTTGTATTGCAGCCGACCAATATATCATCCTCACCTGGGGTCACTCTAGCCTACGGGAACCCGGCCGAAACCTGCAGCGCAGCCATTACCGGGTGGTTCTCCTGCTCCTGTGGTGAAACCTCCGGCCTCGTCTGCCTCACGTGCGCCTCCATCTTTACCTGGTCGAGATCGTCCTCCACCTTCTGTGCCTGAAGAGCCGGATGTTCTCATGTATCGTGCCAAATATGATTTCCCGGGACAAGCTGGCGAGTTGTCTTTGGTGAAGGATGACCTTGTGGAGCTCGTTGAGAAGGACAATAACGGGTGGTGGCTCGTGAAAAAGGGTACTGAGGAGGGGTGGGCGCCGAACAACTACCTCGATCTGGTTCCTCCGAAGCCGAAAGCAGCGCCTGCGCCTCCACCCGTTGCGCGACGTCCTCCCGCGCCCCCTCCCGCTCCTCCCGCTCCTCCTGCTGCCCCAGTCGTGGCTCCGAAACCCGCCGCAGCACCGACACAACAGGCTAGGATTCAGGTGCAATCTCTCACAGCAAATGCCTCTGCGAAGCCCGTATCCGTGTTCCCCGGTATGGCACCATCCAATGGCACCGCGGCTCCGTGGAAGAGGGCACCGGTTGCTTCTGCTGGGGCGACACCGATGAACTCGCGACCGTCAAGTACGGCGGGGGCTAAACCGCCGCCTCCTCCAGTCGGGAAGAAACCGGCCCCACCTCCGCCCGTGGCCTCCAAACCTACGGCCCCAAAGTTACCGGGGAGACCACCCGTCCCGACTGCCACGAGACCTCCGCCTGCATCGACTGCGCCGCGACCAGGTGCAGTCAAGCCCAGTAGTTCGGCTCCTGGCCAGTTGGACCTAGCAGCAGCTGTAAGGTTCTTTTTCTGCTGCTCCTGTGACACCAAAACTAAATTGATACCGCCAGCTTGCGAGACGCGCTCAGAGGATAGCAGAGAATGAATAGATCAACGAAGGTGGTTTCTCTGGTCGACTTGGTCCAATTCCTATTGTCCCTATCGGCTTACAAGATGACGAGAACTTGTACAGTGAGCGTGCTATTAGATGTATTAATTGAATGGACGTGCGGATGCAATGCAACGAATGTCATAGCATGGATGGGATCAGAAAGTGCATGGTATCATCTGAGTGGTATAACTTAAGAAAAATATAAGCGACGGTTATGAAAACGTAACGGTGATGGGTGGCAAGCTCATGGCGATTTGGTCGTCGCCACCCATCACTATCGCTTCTTCGTCATCACATCTACTAGGAGCCTTCTCGCTGTCATCCTCCGAAACGGCTGCAGCTTGGGAAGCCGTCGGCGGGTTTCGGGGCGGGAGGTGTTCGTCGTCGGTATCGGCGTCGGTCGGTGCAGAGTGTGTAGAAGATATGTCATCTACCATATTGTTGCGCCATGAGCGTACTTCCTCTGCAGAAAGAACCTTCACTCCGCTGCATTGCTTTTCGAAGTCCCGCGGCTCGGCGCGGAGAGCACGACGCCCCGTCTCGAGAAGATCATCGAGAATACCTTTGATACGCTTGTATGTTTCATCGTGTTCGTCGTCACCATCGTCATTGTCATCGTCGTTGTTGTTATCGTCGTCGATGTCCTCGTCGTCTGCCGTGTCTTCGGGACTGAGTGATGACTTGAGGGTTTGATATGCGCGAGGAGGGAGCATGAGACGCGATTCTCGTAACTTCCGCCTTAGCTCTCTAATCTCATTGAGCTGCTTGTGCTTGGTAGTTTCGAGAGAAGCATTTATGGCAAGAAGGGACTTATTCGTGATTTTTAAGTCCTCAATCTGGGGGTAATGGAGACCTGTGAGTGGAGGATATTGCATGAGAGGATCGTTCTCGTTACCTTGCGATTTGTCTTGGCCTCCGCTTGGATTTTCTGATCAGAATCTTCTTCGAAATGGTCGGCAGACGCTACGGGCATACCCAGTGAATGACGGGGCGAGTTCGGATCGCATATGTCATCCAACACATCGGAAGCTGCGGATAAAGTTGTATCCTGGAGGTGGGAGTGCAGTGTAGGCACAGTGCTTCCGCTGACAGATGAGCATTGCGTATCTTTCGAGGACTGGGAGGAGAATGATAATGCGGAGGTGGGCGGTGATTGAGGCGGTAAAGGTATAGCTGCCGGGTCGACTTTCGAAGAAACCCGAACGTGATGAACAAGATTGTCGGGGTCCCGGTTGCTCAGAGGAGAGAGAGACTGAAAACGAGTCGAGGGGGTGTTAGACGGAATGATGCGTGGGGCATATCGGTGAGGGTTTGCAGGCGAACGTTGGGGTTGTGATGGGGTGTACGGCAACAGGAACGGTTGAGGTTGAGACGGCCGACAAGGGTGGCTTGGGATCGAAAATACTAAGGTCTGTTATTGAAGTTGCTCGAGATCGACTTTCTATGGGACGTGTCGTAGCATACGGCGGGGACGAGGGGTGTGACGGGCTCGCCGGGGTAGATGATGCATTTAATCCGTGTGACTTTGCCACGTTAGAGACCTTAGCCTTCACTCGTACGGTCAGACTCGTGGAGCGGTTTTCGGGAGCGAGACGTGCGGAGGGAGACAATGGAGGAGTGGGATGAAACGAGCCGCCGCTGCGTCGTGCACCAGTGAGAGAAGCCTCGAGTGTTGAAGTCAAAGAACGCTGCCTAGACAACACCTGTGGCGCAAGAGAAGCTTTTGGTTTCGAGAATTGAACATCAACAGCAGATCTAGAAGATGAAGGCTTCCTCGTATGGGCCCGTGATGGTTTGAATGGAGATGGTGGGCGCGTGGTCGACTTGACGATCGAGTTTTCCGTATTCGATGTCGATGTCGAAGTTGACCGCCCAACGACGATGGCGGCACTACTGCTAACCTTGGCTTTTATACGAGAAGCAGGCTCGGCTGGCATGGACGTGGACGAAAGAGTCTTGGTCTTGAACGGAGAGGAAGGGCGGGAGTGAGGCCTTGACTGCGCCTGTAGGGTAACCACATTGCTTGAATTTACTTTGGCTGTCACCTTCATGAGATGTGAGTTGCTCGAGATGAAACTAAGCGCCCTGGTTGAATAGATACCTTTCCCTTGTCCATATAAGTGTGAAAATTCGAGGGAGGCGAGGGAGGCGAGGGACAGTGCAGGAACGGAGAATTGCAGTGGCAACACTTATTAGATTCCTTTTTTAGCCAACATGTCCTCTACGACCCTTTCAATCAATCCTCGCCATTCCGTCGAACCACCACCCCGTCCACTCAGCGTCGTCCTCACACTCTTCTCCACGTACTTCCCAACCATGTCTACTTCTATGTTCACTTTAGACCCTATCACCTTTCTGCCCAAGGTGATCTTCTGCTGAGTATGTTGGATGAGCATGATGCCAAACGTCCGCTTTTCGTCGTCCACTTCTGTCAGAGTAAGAGAAGTTCCATCAATGGTGATGTAACCTTTGGGGATCAGATACGGTAACAGGGATTCTCGCGTAATTGTTGCGTCGTTCAGCTGGAAAAGGAGCCGCACGGAGTCACCATCAGGTGTTCTGGAGATCAGCGTTGCAGTGTCGTCAACATGACCCTGGCAAATACGGAGAGTTGTAAGCGCCTGTAGGGGGGAGAAGATGATACAAACTAACCTGTACAAAATGTCCTCCGAACCGGACATGGGGACCCATGGCACGCTCCAGGTTGAGCTGGTCACCGATTTTTCGCTCTCCTGACCGCCAAGTACTGCGTAAGACATTGGGTGTCTCGATTGCTAATGATACGATGCGTACCTAAATCTGTCCTCTCCAACGTCTCGTTGGCAAGCCAGACCTCAAACCAGCCACCGTTTTGCTGAGCGTCGAACCTCGTAACGGTGAGGCAAGCACCGTTCACCGCGATCGAATCACCAACATTGCAGTCTCCGAGGATTGGTCCTGCATCTGAGATGGTCAATGTACAGCCGCCACTGTCGAGACCAATGGCAGCGACGGTTCCCAAGTGTTCGATCTAGTATATAGGAATTACGAGAGCGAAATAACGGATGATCGATGATGGACTGCGTACGAGGCCTGTGAACATAGTGAGAAGGATGTGGTGCCGGACCGTGGAAGAGAGAGACTGTTGATCTCATTATGTCCCACCACAAATCCGAGGCGGAGGCTGTAAGGAAACGAACAATTTGGGAGTCATACGCTGGTATGCACCATCTTTACTAGATCATGATGCAATCCTCTCATTCATCCTAGTTCTCCCACCGAAAACTCGCCTCAATATTTCTCTCGCCGTTTGCGCTGTTGCCATAGCTGGCATCTTCATATCCGACCGCCTCGAGAAAACTATACCTCCTCCACCGAAAGCTGCACCAAAACAATCTTAGGAACCGAGGAAGCACACGTCCTCTGCACCGTGTTTCTTTCATGTGTCTTGAAACACAGGAAGTATGACAAGCACAGAATGTGTCAACGCACTGTCAACTCTCAAAACAATCCAAGCATTTTCCTCCTACTAAGCAGCAAGCCCATCATATGCGTCTTCAGAGGCTGTAGTCGTTTCTGTGTTCGATCGGCTGAGAGGCGAATGGCATTTGTACGTTGTTACCTCATCGACGAAGTCACTTGGCGAGAATTGCATCACATTCTGTCTGGATGGTCCACGAGGCACTCCCTGCGTGCCAAGCACCCGGCAGTTATCTTTTGGTGCCCACAAGGTGGGATATACTAAGTGGTCGGATCCGCGAGCCATGTCAACTTTCCACGGTTGTGTGCAGGTAGCTACTCCTTCCTGCACTTGAATTGCCGGCGGCGACCCGAACGAAGGATACGCCGGAAAAGGATCGTCCTCGACCTTGACCTTGAAATCCCAACTTGCGCGCTCCCAATCCGGCACAAGCTCTTCTTTACCCCCTCTATGCCATTTCCTACGGCGACCGCAGACGTCGCACAAGAATCCCCACCACTGGTCGAAAAATACGACAACTAGTATCATCGCGCCAACTACGCTGACTGCAATGACCGCGATTCCGATCATACGCCAGTCGACTGCATGTCCCTGGGCTGGCCCCGAATCTGAGATGACTGGCGGGAGCGGCGAAGGATACCACGTAGTATTGGTGGTATTCTGGCTAGCGCCGGTGGCAGTGACGCTAGTGTGCGTCTCACTACCTTCTGGGACGGGTGTCGGCGACCGTGAGGTTGAGGTTTGGGTCGGTGTAAGATGTGAATGTGAAGAAACTCCAATTAAGATTGTTGTGAGTTGCGAGGTATGTGCCGGCGTGGGCTGAAGGAACACGGAGGTAGTACCGATCTCGACATGAGAATTCTCAATGCGGAATAGTGTGGAGGCCTGCTCCGTGTGACTCGAATGTGATGGGGTTTGGATCTTGAAGGGGACAGCAGGCTCCGAGTCGTCCGAGTCGTCGAGTTCAGGTCCCATTGGCAGGAGGTCTCCGAGGTCTCTCCGAGGCAGCGCTCGCGCCGCCGAATGAAGGAACAGAGCCGCGAAGCTGGAGATCCCCCACAGCATAGGGCTGCTCGGTGATGCTGGCGAGAAGTGTTGTGGACGACGGTGTCTTCTGCAATTAGATGTGTTTGAGCGCGGTAGGGCTGACCTGATCATGAGAACGCGTCTTACTCGGTCACGTGGAATCATCCATTCATCACGTGTCTCATGAAGCATATGACCGTATAGTCACGGTTTATTCACTGAGATACCATTAACCAAGCCTGAGACATCCTCGGTAATAAACGGGCATGTATATTCATTAATGACATGCGAAGCACAGAGCGTTGATGGGTTCAGGGGAGATGATAGCCCTACTTGTCTCCACACCGTGACGGGTCTGTTGGAAGTTGCAGCCACTGGCACACACTGCGCCACTGTAGTGTCTTTCCAATTGTTTCTTGTACATGAACAGCACTCTACTGTACAGGTAGCAATTCCTTTGACTAGTTATCCTTGTAAACTCTAATGTCCATAACAGTCCATTTTCTCTTCAATAAATTTCCGAGTTGGAGACTGCAGAGACTCCGAAAGATGTGGAAGCGCCTCAGTTGTGCCATGGAGATATGCCGGCGTGTCTTGTAGTGCAGTCGATAGAGAAACTTTGTGCTTTCCAGTAACTGCTCCCGGGAACTCGGATTCGGCGTCAGACAACGGCGTCGCCCCAGGGCCGCCCAGATAAGATGGCGACCTGGGAGGTTCTACTTTCGTGGCCGTCAGCTTGGCAGCCACACTTTTCTTGACCACGTGCATAACACTGATCTTCTTTCCTTGGGTAGGCAGGAGCAGAGCTGGCGAGCAAGAGAAACTAAGAGGGGTAAACGTCTTTTCGCCTGGAATGATTCTTCCCGCTTCTGTCCTCCTGTCCCCGACAACGTAATCGAATCTCCATGAGAGAACAGAATGTTCATTGGCGAGAAAAAGAGGAGAGGTTTGAACGTGCTCAATACCCTGGACAGTGTATGGACCATTGGCTTTAAGAGTAAGATAGGCCTGCTTAGACAAATAATCGCGGGAATCGTCACCATTGAGCATGAGACGTCGGAGACCAGGCGGCGTATCGAGCTCTGAATAGTGGAAGGCAAAGGACTTTCGTTCCACGGGCATGAAGTCCGCAGTGGCAGAGACGAGATGTGCGCCAAGAGAAACAACCTCGCTCTCCTTTGTCCTCGAAGGAGCATAGCCAGCAAGTTTGAAGACGGGCTTGATCATTCGAAACCCCTCTTGATCGATCATGATCTCGAGGGTCGTCGACTGTAGCCAAGAAAGTGACACAGGAAGAAGAGGAAACCGCACAGTGCCTATGCCTCCATTCTCTAGTAAGATGTTGCTTGCATCATGGGGAACGAGCGGCGGATTCGAGCGAGAGGACAATCCAGAATCGGTGGTTGACGTGGAGCCATTGCGCCTGTGCCCAGAAGGTCCTTGTAGCCCTGTAAGTTTCCCAGTTCCAGGACTAGGAGGGGAAGAGTCCAGGAAAATTATTTGAGTACCAGATGACCAAAAGCAGGAGGTAGGGGAATACTCTGACGTCGCATGAACAGAACCTTTGTGAACCATGTGTCGCGGCTTGTCAGGACTTGATTCTGGGGTGATTGACACATTCGACGGTAATTCCTGCAGAAATTCGACCACGGGAGGGGCGGTGGGCTGTGGCATCGCCCGGGGTAGGTTCTTCATCAATCTGATCTTTTCTTGGGGTTTAATACTTGCATTTAGTGACGATTGTTTACTAGTGGGAGACTTATGAGGACTGCAAATATCCGTAGACTTTGCTCCTGTATTGTCCTCTGGGATGCCCTTATATGCTAGATTGAACGAGTCCACAGAGCCAGAATCATCTTGCTCAACGTCAGAACATATGCCGTTAATCGAGTTCTGTACGTTTCCAACGCCTGTATGCAAAATGAGGGGTATTTTTCCAACCTGGCAACAAGCGGTTGGATCAACTTGGATGCTCGTCCAAGAAGGTGACGGGGAGAGCGTGTCGAGGGATCTAAGGATAGGCCAGGTGCTAGAGCGTGGAGACAGAGGCGGCGGGATGATAGACATGTTGAGTAGTGGTAGGCTGGTAGCCGCCTCGGAGCCGGACCGGACGGAAGTTGCGGTGAAAGGGGACCCTGAAACAGAATATAACAATTAGTGGCCTTGTAAGAGATCATCGGGGCATCGGATCTCAGAAAGTACAATGAAGATACAGGTCAGGTTACATAAGAGACTGTGGGACCTGGACCTACACGGGATATATGGATGGTTCGTGCGTGCGCAACTGTTATACTGTACCCCTCCTCATGTCTCGCCTGGATACAATTCTGAATCCTCAAGAGAATATTATCCCCACCCTGAGGCCTGAGTACGTATTCTACCGTCTTGATCACCCCTTATGACGTTCTCTGCAACTTCCGTTTCGATAGGGTCGAACTTACGCCCTCGCCTCCATTAAACTCTCCTACATCAAGCGCTGGTGAACCCCCCAGAACTTCGAAATTCTCTCACAGTCTTCAGGATGCCAAAGAGCATTGTGCCCATCCTACATGTCCGGATGCCCTTCGTTGCTTGCCTGACACAGACGGGCGGCCCCAGCATACTCTTCCCGTGATTCTGAGGTGCGCGATATTAGGGAGCAAAATGAAGCGCCTCACAATTCGGGAGATTTACGCTGCTATGGAAGAGAAGTACCCGTACTACAGAACGGCAGGTTCTACTTGGAAGGTCAGTCTTCTCTCTTATCCCATTGTTGATACAAAAAAAGTAATTGATTGTTCTCATGGTCCAGCAATCCGTTAGACATCATTTATCACTGAACAGATTATTCGAACGACAGCCACGGCCTGTAACCGACCCCGGTTTTGGGTCATACTGGACTGTCAATTTGCAAGCACCTCCTGGCACGAAACGCCCTCGCAAGCGTGGTCGCCCGCAGCGGGAGGTAAATGGCGATCCAGAATCAGGACCTGCGAAAAAACGCGGTCGTCCACGAAAAGTGCCGGAGATGGAGAGCTACAGACAAACAGAACATTCGTGCCTAGCTACACTCCCGGTTCCAAGCGCAGATCATGTGAGTGCGCTTCTCGGCGTCTCTACTGCGCGAACTGGGACCCGTCACTTGCATGACGATGAAGATGAGGATCATGTCGCTCGTTCTGAACTCGGTGCGTCATGGCGTGTAGAGGAGGATTTTGAGAGCGAGGAGGATGGCGATCATGGGCTGCCACCACGACCAATCACACCCGCATATGATAGAGCGATTAACATGCAACTTACGCCAAGTCCAAGTCGAGGAACACTTCGTCGCGTGCAAGATGACACACTCTCCGACGCGATGCCGGAAAATATCATTGACCACCTCAAAGTTCAAATGGGGCTGCTTCGACGACAAACATCAGAGGCTCGATCGGAGGCCGCGAGCATGGCTCAGCGGCTACAGCAGTGTCAGGCTGAGGCGTTGAGGGCCAAAAGTGCCTTGAGGGCTGCGGAGGAGATGCTAGATTTAGAAGTTGGGAAGAGGGAAGAGGCAGAACGGCTTGCAGAAGAAGAAGCGCGGATGAGAAAATTAGTAGAAGACGAACTTCGGATTCTGCAGTAGAATTTGGAGACGGTCCGCCTGTACTACTCACACTCTACCATTATCATTCTTTCCATCACCTCCCTCGCTCATAAGTTTCATGAACTCGAACAACCAGAGACCAAAAATTAAGAGAGCGTGAGTTCCCCCTATTCTTTTGGGAGTGCGAATTCGATATATATCGTCGTCCTCAGTTTTAAAAAAGCGCGTACTATCGCGCCTCTGTACACTGGTGGTCCAGTCTCAATTACACAAAATGGCCTCTGGCTAGTAACTTGCGTTGGGGAGCAAGCCCTCCTTACTGATCTCGAACGTGGCGCAGAAATTTGCCGTTTTGCAGGGGTACGGTACACTATCGGTGTGCTCAACTTCGTTTACACTTCCTGATACCGTTATAGGACACAGAATCAATCACCGCCCTATGCACTACACCTTCCGGCAAGCATCTAATGATATTCACCGCCTCCATGGCTCTTCGTATATATGGGCTACCGACATCCAACACGCCAATTCCGAAGCCAGTGACACCTATCCGCGTCGTCTCTCGAGCGCATGACGCGCCGGTGTACGTTTGCAAGACGGACCCCACGTCCACATATCTTGCCTCAGGAGCAACAGACGGGACTGTCAAGGTTTGGGATATCGTGCGCGGCTTCCCAACCCATGTACTTCGCGGTCATGGTGGCGTTGTCTCTGCGATAGCCTGGAGCTACCCTCACGCACAAGATTTCGAGGCTCGAAAAATGCGGCTGTTCACGGCTAGCGTCGACACACGCATCCGGGTATGGGACCTCACCAAGGGAGCCGAGCAGGCGCGCACTGGGAAGCAAGTCAAGCCGGAGGCCGTGTTAGAGGGACATGTCAGTGTTCCGAGGGGTCTCGACGTTAGCGAAGATGGGCGATGGCTCATTAGCGGAGGCCGCGACCAGGTAGTTTTGGTCTGGGATATGAATGAGAGTCAACCCAAGAAGAGTGGGAAAGGGAAGGAAAAGGAAACGTGGCCCACCCTGGCAAACACGATCACTGCTCTGGAGCGCGTCGAGGCGGTGGGCATTTTAGGTGAAGAGGTGGACATTGGCGAATCAAGTTCCCGGCGGAAACATATTCGGTTCTTCACTGCTGGAGAAAAAGGCGTGGTAAGGATCTGGGACGCAAAAAAAGGTCGTGTACTCCGCACGTTTGGAGAAGAAACGCATGTCGATTCTGAGGACCAAGTGGAACAACGGCAAATTCTGGATGCCTTGTGAGTAGCTCTGTCACTTTTTTTAACTTCTACCAAGTTTTAATGTCACAGCTTCGTACCATCGACATCTTCCATCGTCTCGGTTCACGCTGATCAGAATATCCTATTTTTCTCCCTCCCCGATGGTGCATTGTATCGGCAGCTTATTGGCTTCAACGACGAGATCATTGACGCCGCGTTGCTGACTTCGGCACAGTCCTCCGAACACGTTGCCCTTGCGTCAAATTCCTCCCTCATACGTATTTATTCTACCGAGTCCCTCGACGCGCGGCTACTTGCCGGGCACCGCGATATCGTTCTGAGTTTGGCCGCCAACTCATCTGGGAGAATGTTCGCGAGTGGTTCAAAAGACAACTCTGCTCGTGTCTGGGCGCCACAAAATACCGAACTGGGCTGGAGGTGTGTAGCAACGTGTGAAGGACACGCTGAGAGTATCGGCACCGTGATGTTCGAGCGCGATGACGTGCCTCGCTTTCTATTCACAGGGAGCCAAGATCGCACAATCAAAGTCTGGGATCTCAACGGTGTGCCGACAGAGGTCGATGCTACATCGACACCGGTACGATGCAAGAGCGTCAGTACGACGCGCGCACACGAAAAGGACATCAATGCGCTCGACTCGTCGCCCGGGGGAGCGTTACTAGTGTCAGGTTCGCAAGATAAGACGGCAAAGGTGTGGACTGTCGACCGCTCTAGTGGCATGCTCAAGCTACTGGGTACCTGTAAAGGGCATAAACGAGGCGTATGGAGCGTGCGATTCGCGCGCGGTACACGAACACTAGCGACGGGCAGCGGTGACCGTACGGTACGATTATGGAGATTGGACGACTTTTCGTGCTTGAAAGTCTTCGAAGGCCACGCAAACTCCGTACTGAGGGTAGACTGGCTGAGCGGGGAGAAGGAGGTACATGGCCAGCTTGTCAGCGCCGCGGCAGATGGCCTCGTCAAAGTATGGGACTCTCGGACGGAAGAATGCATCACCACTCTTGATGGACACGAGGATAAGGTGCGTGAAATGTGAACTACTTTAGCACGTGCTGACCTCTACAACAGGTCTGGGCTCTGACTGTGAGCAGAGACAGCCAAACTATCATCTCTGGAGCTGCGGACTCTGTAATCACGTTCTGGGAAGACTGCACTGAAGAGCAGGAAGCCGCAATAGAGTCTGCACGTGCGGAGCTCGTTCTCAAGTGCGTGCCACTCGCTTCTTTCCTCGTTTCTGATGTCATTGATCCGCAACGGAATTAAAGGGAGCAGGACTTCCTTAATTATGTCGCTTTGCAAGATTACCGGCGGGCGATTGAAGTAGCGTTATCTCTCGGACATCCAGGTCGTCTACTTCAGCTCTTTAAAGAGTTAAAGGGAGATTCGGGTGTGACGGGTAGCGCTGACGTTGATCGAGTCTTACAAGATCTGTCATCGACGGATCTTGTGCGGTTGCTTCGCTATGTCCGCGACTGGAATACGCGGGCTTCAAGTGCTGTCATCGCACAGCGCGTGCTACATGCCATAGTGAAGTTTCGCCCAGCGGTAGACATCGCTCATGCATTCGAAGATGCTAGTACGGGCGACGAGGGGAGTAGTCTGCACGAACTCGTGGAGGGGCTCATTCCCTACACAGAGCGACATCTTGTGCGGATGGAACGCCTGGTGCAGGAAAGTTATGTAATAGACTATGTTCTTAGGGAGATGGATGACGGCTTGGCAGAGGATGATGGTGAGCCAATGGATGTTGACCCCGTGCACCGTACGCAGCTGCAGCTGCTCGTTGGTGTAGATGCATAGATTATTATTTGCTTCCTGACATGAGGGAATACATATATCGCTGTAGTCTAAATTGCAATCCAAAGCCACTTCCAAAACATATGTATGAATCCAAGGGAAAGGTATAATATGAATGTACTGTAGATTGAAAGGATAATATCATGATAGAGAAAGGATATCAAGATGGGGAGAGTATCACATTATTTACCTTGGTTTAGACCTTACGAGGGTGGGCGATGGCGATGCGACATCCTTCAACGGCGTTGAATATGAGGACGAGCTCTCCTTCCTTTACGTTGTTCCTGCTGAGCCACCCTCGATCGTCGGTCACCACCAGGCGTTGTTCAAGTAACCAACGGCGCATTACGCCCGGCAGACAGCCTGTCGAATCATGGGGAGTGACCCAGCGACCATGGCGAAAGAAAGCTACATTGCGCACGGAGGTCTCCGTTATCATCCCTTTCGTGTTCCACAAGAGAACATCAGTGGGGCCTCCAGCCTCTGGGAGACCGAAACGGGCGCGCGCTGCGCTGTAATGACCGCGGTTAGTAGTCTTCGTGGCGGTAAACAGCGAGGATGGGGTGGCAGCACTATCCAGGAAGAGGGCGATCGGGTCGCCTAGAGATGGGGGTAGGGTATCCATTGACGGTGAGATGTGCGCCGCGAGTACAGGATCCGCGCCTAGTGGAGAGACGGGCGCGACGGTGGCGGTGATATTGCCAACGCTATGAAGTAGGAGCCGAACCTGGATTAAAAAAGGAAAAGCAAATGGGGCTAAGAAATTAAAAATGGGTATGATTGATGGTGATCTGACCTTGAGAGGACCACCCTTACCGGGTCCATTGTATTCTTGAACGGCATGATTACAAGTAGACTGAAATGAGGACCAGGAGAGGGATGGAGATGTATCTTGCCAACCGTGGAGTGCAGCGGCGGCTCTGATACGGTCAAAGTGGTAAGGAAGGAGGAGAAAGGGAGACTGTCCGTGATTTAGAACCAAGGTTGGAGAATGAATTGGGTCATAACGAATCGCTGACGTTAGTTGGAAGGATGACATGAGTCAAAGGGGAAAGCTGCGGCGCAGTGTTCGGCATCGGATTATTTAATCATAACTTCATCTCTCTCTCTCTCTCACCGTCATGTTCACCGTCAAAGCCACATATCGCTCAGAAACTCGCAAATTCTCTTTCCCATTTTCCACTTTCCCTTCTTATAACCTGCTTAACGACCAGGTAGACCCATCTTTTTCTTCTCTTTTCTCCTCTCTCACAAACTTTCACAGCTTTCCCGCGTTTTTCCGATTAGCTCGTCCTATTATCTTGCTCGCCTCCTTTTCACCCAGTCTCCTAGCGCTCCTTTTGCACGTATTCTCATTGGTATGGAAGCTCATTCAGAGGAAGAGTACGAACAGCACGTTCGTCCCTTCCGTGGTCGCGAGTGGCCAAATGGTCTCCTTCGTTTCTCCTTGTATGACGACGAGACACCCCAGGAAACTACAAATAATGTATCTATCCAACAGGATGGTGAAGACGTCCTGATGGGTGACTCGCATGGCGGCGAAGGGGCTCGCAGGCGCCCGCGCAGGCATGAACATCGTCATGGACATCACCATGGACACCATCCCGGACATCATCGTGACCACCCTCGCAGGGACTTTCCTCCTTGGCCTCATCATCGCTCTCCATTCGTGGCCCCACCTCCACCTCCATTCATGCCTCCGTTTCCACCTCCCCCGCACACACCGCCACCGCCACCACCCCCGCCTCCGCCTCCGCCATTCTTCCGTTCTTTCTTCCACTCGCCATCACCACCTATGCCGCCCTCTCTCCACCAAAGCCCCATAGTTGTCCCACCTCCGCCGCTTCTATCCCCTCATGTTGCACATCCGGCACCTCCGCTTCCTAGTCTGCCGTCTATGCAACCCGCTTCACAGGATGACGCCCGGCAACAATCTCCGCCTCCCACGGTGGATGCCGCCGAAACACCCGTACAGAGGTTTTACCGTCGCCGAGGCCTGCGGTCCGTTTCTTCTGCCCCAGTGTTGGGCCCCGCTTTTCCTATCCCGCCCGGGGTCGCGCCTGTGCCCCCGCCACCACCTCCTCGTCCAGTCTCACTATATGGAGAAATGCAAGTCGCTGACCCTCCTCAAACGACGCGTCCGAATAGACGTGCAGTGATTTTTAGCGATGACTCGGATGAGCTCTATACCCGAGAAGCGCGAGCTCGCGCGGATGGAGAAGATGTCAACAGGACTTTGCGCGATACTTGCTGCGACGTGGAGCACGGCAAGCAAGAGATCTCCAATATCATCCGTACCTTCAAAACCGACGTCGACCGCGTACTTTCCGAGTCGCTAGGTATGGATCCCACGGATGTGTGGGGTGCCACGTCTACTGAAAGACAGTCTAATCCCGCGACCCCTGTACCATCGTTCAATGCAGAAAGGACGACAGCAAATCAGAGCCCGCCAACAGAGTCAGCACACTCTGCGGAGCCTGAGCCATTTTCACCCCCCGAGCCAGTGATCCATGTAAATGTCTCTTGCAATATGTGTCGAGAGATCATTGTTGGGGTTAGGCATAAATGCCTTGATTGTCCAGGTTTGGCTTACCCGCCCTTGCCCTCTGCTCTGAAATTTACTGATGGCATATATGTAGACTTTGATCTTTGCTCATTGTGCCTTGCCACTCAGCCGCATAATTTCGGTTCGCATTCGAAATCTCATTCTCTATTTGCTATTGAGGAACCGGGCGGACTGTGGATACATACGATCTTCGAAGGAGATGGTACTCCAGAGATTCCAAAGCCACCCGTAGCGGACGAAGGACCTGCGGATCTCATGGATACCAATATTTTAGAATCCAACGCACAAGGAGAATCTCACGTTCAGGGGGAGCATACTGCCCTCGCTGCCGAAGCGCCAATCCGTCTTGCCACTTGCGAATTTTGTGACACTGCCATCAGAGGCGAACGATTTGTGAGTCATTCATACTACACAGTACGTTATTCTTACACATCCCGCAGAAATGCTTCGAATGCCCAGATTTCAATACGTGCTCGTCTTGCTACGTAATCGTACCTTCTCAACACCCAGGACACAGCTTTGCCCACCTACGCGATCCGAAGGACCTGAACCTTTCTTCGTTTACTCCACCTATTCATCGCGCTAACTGCAGTGACTGCGGAAAAGTGATATATGGCATTCGCTACAAGTGCATGCACCCGGCTTGCAACGACTTCGACCTCTGTGCCAACTGTGAAGCACTTCCGATTCCTGTCCATCCAACAAGTCATACGATGCTCAAAATCCGTGACCCTGATGCTTATATTCCCGTAGTCACGCGTTATTTCCAGCGTGTCCCAACTCCAGTTACCAGTGCATCAGGCTCGCCGAGATCTCGGGAGAAAGATATCGAAGGCTCCACAGACGAACGCTCACACACTCCTCAGAACGTAAATGTGGGGGGGATACGTTACAACCAGTTTATTCCCCTTGACCCTGATCCGCTGCCGACCTCAATTCGATCTAACGTACGTTTTTCCGAGGCGTCTCCCAAACCAACAACGGAGCTCGTGGACATTTCGTATCCGGAATTTGAGCAAAATATCTACGAGGAATCTTTCGAGGATCCTGTTTCGTTCGCGTTTGGTGTCCCGGCCGTTATCCACGAAAGCGCCGATTCATCGCAATCAGGACAATACGTCCCCGCTGCTGCTCCGTTGCTCCCTGTGCCATCACCTCCACCTGCTTTAGCCACAGAGTTTATCCACGCTGTTCCATCGTTGCATCAGAGCAACCAATACTCCGAGGACTTGATCACTGGACTGCATGAGTCTGACGCACGTCCTGCACCGTGGTGGGGACAGAGTGCATGGGTCCCACCCACTCCTCCTGCACCGCTCCCCGTGCCCCTTCGCACTCCTTCCACCCCCAGACGTTCACGGAGTCCTGAGCCCCTAGTTTGCTTCGAAGAGCCAGACGATACGGTTAATGCTTCCGCAGGCACGCAGGCTACTACCACAACTTTGCGCCCCGAGTCCGACAATGGACAGTCGCCCACTTCGCTTCCTCACGTGCCACCTATGGACTTCAATGAACTATTTGACCTCGCCTCCCAGTTTCATCACTTACTAGAGTTCCCACCTGTGGTCACCCCACCCTCATTGCCTCCTGCACCCCATTCTGCACCGGAACCGAAGCCTAACGGGAGCGGAGCTGTGTCTATCGTGGCAGACGATGTGAGCGCGCCTACAGAGTTAGCATCGACACCGGCCGATGATGCGGGAACACCACTGTCTCTTGTTGCGCTTCTATCCAAACCTGAGAAGGCTTCCCGACCTGGAATTTTAGATGGAATCAGTCCAGGCCGTTTGTTGTCTCAGTTGTTGGATAACCCTTCAATCGCTTCTCTTTCCTCTTCTGCTACCAAGGATGTCGATGAAGATGCGCCGTTGCGTGCCTCGTTTGTAGCGGATAACAATATTCCAGATGGTCAGATTTTCCCTCCTGGTGCCGAGTTCGTCAAGTCGTGGCGTATGCGCAACGATGGGCCCGGCTCATGGCCCGCAGATACGGAGCTCGTGTTCGTTGCTGGTGATAGGCTCATGATCGACATGTCTGAGCGATTCAAGGTTGGGGTTGTTCCGCCCGGCGAAGAAGTGGACGTCTGGACTGGAGAGATGAAAGCTCCCGATGTTCCGGGCAAATATATCAGCTACTGGAGACTCTGTGACAGCAAGGGAAGACGTTTTGGACACAGCATCTGGATCGAGTGGGTTCTCTTTTCCCCCGTTCTCATACGATATCTGAACGCATTCTGCTTTAGCATTTGTGTTAATGAACCAACGAAGGCTCCCAGTACACCCGAGAAGGATTGCGCATCGCTTGCGGCATCGTCTATCGTGATGCCACACTCTGCACCTTCGACTCCTTCGGCACCAATTCCTTCACGCGATGAATCTACCACTGCCCCGCTTCTATCAGACGCTTCCTCGATTTCATTGATAGATGTTCCGTCAGACGACGAAGACGATGATAGCGAAGTTTACGAAGATAGCCAGTCACACTTTGGCTCGGCGCCGGGAAATAACCAGGTCCTATCCCCCGACGTCGAATATGTCGTCCTCTCGGATGACTCAGAGGAGGACATATAATGGTGAATCCGTAACGCCATCAAACAGTTTATCGGACAATATCACATTCTTTGGAGTCATCCTATGGCCGCTGACTGTCCTTCCTTTCTTTTTCCAATGCCCACTTACGTAGATTGGTTGTACGATATTGCTTTTCCTGCCCGTGTCGATGTCTCACATCGTTCCTAGCAACTCATCTCTTTGTTACATTCTAAAGTTCCATCTTTACGAAAAACGTCCTTTGGTCCAGATAAATATCAATTGGTGAACTACAGAATGCTCACTAAAAGTCCTCCATAAATACAATCGAACACTGTTAGCCGGAAGTGAACAGTGAAAAAAGTCGGAGATGCCAGTAAGCAGAGCAAAAAAAAAAAAAAGATTGGACCCTGAAAAACTTGAAAAAACGAAAACTATGTGTAATGAAAGGTAGGTGACCTCTTACGGCCCTTTGACTTGCTCGACGATGACGAGATCGTCGTGCCGCCAGGCTTGTAAGTGAGTGTGACGTTCGCAGGCCCTGTACTTTCCCATTGTTTACACAGAGACGAGATATCGGGATGACTTGAACTCGATCGGATCGAGGGGGAAGGCACCGGAGTAGACGAGAGTGTGGACATGCGCAGGTGACGAGAGTTCAACGTGCCCTGGTGGCTCCGCAAAGACGATGAATACTGTGTCCGCATCAATGGTGAGACATGATTGGCATGCTCCAAGCCGTGGTAGCTCTGGACGCGTCTCGACTTTGAACGCGGCGATAAGCGGGAATTTGACGGCTCCTCTACGTCCGTGTCGTCATCGCTAGCGCCAACCTTTGGCAACATGGGAGCCGACATCGACCACGAACGATCTACCTCGATTTGTATTGCCATTGATTCCTCGGCGCTCACATACGAGCTATCGGATTCCTCGTCTGTCACATCTCCTGTGTCTTGTTCGGAATCATCTTGGACCTCGCGACCCGATGGCCCCTTGTCCTGTCCGTCGCCACGCACCATGTGGGCGCGCTCGTTTGCAATTTCGTTTGCAAGCTCAGCCGCGGCATGGTCATCAAGCGGACGGGGATCTTGTGGTTGAGCGAGGGCAAAGCCGTGTCTCACGAAGGCGCGACATGATGCGAAGGCGTGTTGTGACGCCTCGAGGAAAGGAAATGCTTGGAATACGTGAATCTATTGTGTAGGGAGGCCATCGATAAGGAGACAAACAACATACTGACTTGCAAACTCACCGCGTCTTCGTATAGCTCGTGCATGACCTGCACGCCGGCCAGAGTGGCCTTGTGTGCCAGAAGTGTGACCTCATCGCGGAGCACCTCCGATTCACCAGCCTGTATCAGCAGAGGTGGTAGACCGGCGAAGTCTCCGAAAAGAGGACTAGCATAGGGATGAGTCAGATACCGTTCCATGTTTGAGCCGAGGTAACACGCGACAGGGTCGAGATGATCTCCGTTAGGAGGGATCGGGACGATATCAAATGATGAATTGCTGTCCCACGAATCGCAACTTCTCGTCAGATCTACCACCCCTGTCAGCAAACACAAGCTCCCACTACAGCAAGAAAAGGTGAACGCACCAACCCAAGGAGACAGGAGTATTGCGCCAGCAGGTAATGGATAGTTATTATCACGAAGATACATCAGCAAAGCGAGACATAGTCCTCCACCAGCACTATCACCAGCGAGGAGAATATTGCTGGGAGGGATGTGAAGGTCGTCAAGCATGCGGAAGTATGTACTGACAGCATCATGGAGCGAGCCAGGGAAGCGGGTTTCTGGAGCAAGGCGGTATGCAACGGCTGTTGATTGAGGATGGTTACTATATCGGAACGATCTGACGGGCGTAGAGAGAACTTACCGAATATACGGGCATCAGTGAACTTTGACAGAGGTATGGTTATTGACCTGTGTGTGGCAGGACTGAATAAATAATATGCTCCTAATATGTTCATGTTCATAAATGAATACGAGAATCAGATAAGATTGAAAGGCACGGCCAAAAGCGGGAGGACTGACCGCCGTGTAAGTATAAAATGATTCTCTCGTTATGTTTACGTGGTGGGTTCGAGGGATCTGCGCGGGATTTTGATTGGGATGCCCTCCACTCTGCTTGTAAACGCTGCCAGAGCCTTTTGGTAACGACCCATTCACCAGACAGTTCACGGGTGCCATCCTCCAGCTCATCGAATTCTGCGAGGATTCCCCGAAGTTCACGCTTACGTACTCGAAACGTGACAGGGGTAACGAGCGCATCTGGTGGCAAAGGTACAAGGCCGCCAAGTCCCAGGATCATCCGGATGGTAGCCTGAGTGGAATCAGAACGGTGAGCAGATTGGAAGGAAGGGGGAAAGGCGCACAATGTCTACGAGATTCGAGTGACGCCCCGCGTTTCTCATGATACCGGCAAGAATTGTCATAGGCAAGCTCCACGATTTCTTTCGTGGACCCCATATTTGATGTGAGACCACATCGCTCGCCACTTCGGTCGCTACATCAACATCAAAGCATGTTTCAGTGAGCCCAAAGGGGAAATCTCAGACGTAGCAAGACGCCAGAGACCATATGACCTATGACCGCGTCGCGTGCCGCTTTCGTACTCGGACATAATGGTCTCACCGGCGGTATCATAATCCGGAAATTTTTACTCACCTTTGAGAGCAATCAGACCACCCAAACTGAGAACTTCTCGTATGCCCATGACATGCCCTCCCCTCTGCTGAAGGAGAGGGTCCACGCGCGATGATGGTGGTGGTATGCCAGGAGTCTCGTAGAAACGAAGGAGGGAGGAAATTGAGGAGGGCTTTCTGAGAGTAGAGGTGGGATTCACAGCTGGATTCACGGCTCTGCCTGTAGAAAAGCGGGAGAGAGGCCAAGGTAGAGACATGTTCATGAGTAAGGGAGAAAGAGAGGTAGTGTGTAGGAGAGAAGGCAACAAGTTAAATAAGGATGAATTGGAACATGATGTGACCTGGCACTCTGCGATCGTGTAACTTATGTTGATTGATGTCCACTTGACACTCCTCTCCCAATTACGTCATCCTCTTTTAATTTATTTATTTATCACATGAAATCCTAGTAGTCCTCTCCACGGCTCACCACTTCCTTTACAGTCGGCCGCAGTAAGATCGTGTGTTCCTAAAAATAATTCTTCCCTTCAGTTGGTGAGCTCGGCCACTCTACTGCCCACCTACAAATTGTGCAGTCATCGATCCTCGCACATCGCACAGAGGTGGATAATCTGCTACGATCCCCTGAGCCACTAGGTGATTCAGCTGTTGCCATATCCGTCAGAGTCAGCATCGCCTACCCCGAAACCATCCTCAATTTTCACTTACCGCTAGTAGATATTTGCTTTCCCCTGCCCGATCTAGGTACCTGCGACAGAACGGCAACGATCCAAAATTTTTCGTGATCGTTCGCAGCAATGATTTCGCTGTTTGGAGCCTTGTGCCAATCTATCAGCCGTCGGTCTGCGGGCCATAGACATGGCAGGCGTACCTCACAGATCCATGTGATGCATCGTATATCTTGGCATAGTGCGAAACATCCCCCTGCCGTATCGATGATCAACAGCTTGTCCATAAATCCAAGTCCGACACGTCTCACGCTATCAACCACCCGCCCCCGGCCTGTGGAGCCAAATGTTTCGATTGCAAAGTATTCGCCTTCCTCCATTTTGGTCTGATCCTCGTTCTTCACCAGCAACACCGACTTGTTGCCATGGACCTTGTAAAGGTCGATCGAATGTCCGCTGAGATTCTCAATCACCTTGACTAGCACCATGTGAGCAGTGGCCGCATGCGTCGTCGCGAAAAGGGTCGCAGACCAGGATAAACTTTGCTTCCGACCTCCACTTCATAAGATTCCATGGTTTCCTGTATCGCCCCCGCAACTTCCCCGAGTCGCGCGTCGATCCCAGCTTCCTACAACATCGGAGTAGAATCAAATCAACGCGATCGCGGGACATGATCAGATCAATACCTGGATGCCAGAGTTAGTTGCCGCTCTGACGGCCTCTAACAGTTTGTCATATGTTGGCTCAAAGGTGAGCGTAAAGGCCGAGTCGAGAATCCGTCCTCGGACGTGTACGCCAATATCCACCTTTAAAACATCCTCTTTTTGCAAAACTAGACCCGCCCGCACGGGCTACCGTCAAATCACTCTACACGTCCTTGGTAGATTGACGCACTCACCGATTGTGTCACCGGCATTCGGCGTGTAGTGTGCTGCACAGTTGTTTAAACTGAGGCCGGTAGGGAAGCCAATTCCTGCCTCGAGCCCGTTCTCCTCTACCAGAGCACGTACACTGTCTTCGATGCCGTTTGCTATCTCAGTCATTGTCATCCCTGGACGTATGACCTTGCGGGCATAATTTCGAGCGAGGCGATGTACCTCGGCACCACGCCGGATGTTCTCATATGTGAGATTTGGATCTTCCATGTCCAATTTCTCCAGATAGCGTTTCTCTTCTGAGGTGGTACGCCACGTATTACTAACGCGGTACTCAGCTTTCAGTCATAATGGATATGACATATTCAGTTACCCACTCATTCCTATACTCTTGGATTTCACCAACTGGATATTTCCCGTCTGGGTACACTTTCGAAAGGCCAGTCCGTGGGGGCTCTCCTTGCTCGACTTTCTTCTTCTTCTTCTTTGGTTTCTTTTTCTTCTTTTTCTTTTTAACTTCACCTGGGCCGATGGTCAGAGTGTTACGAGGATAGCATTTTTTTTTCGCAAACATAGCGTCATGAGGGGTGGGTAAGGACATTGAGAATACTAACCATCAGCCACGGCTATTTCCGGTACCCCCTCCTCATCGCTGTCATCAACGTCGTTGTCATCGTCCAAAGGCATTGTCTGAGGCTTTTTTTCTTCTGTGACAGGGGCATCAGTCATCGTGGATGACTGGAAATGGGCAAGACAGATAGGCGGCCGGGACTCTGCATAACGTGCATAACGTAGTCTCACGTAAACAGCTTACAATACACCCTTTGGTCCCATCCCTCAGTTGTCCCAAACCAGTCATGCCCCGTTCTCGCTCGCCTGATTCGCAGCGTCGTTCAGATTCATCCAGCAGGCAACTCCCTGGAAGTGCCGAACCCATAAGTGAATCAGACTACTTTCTCAAAAGTGCTGAGTTCCGCGTTTGGCTCAAAGAGGAGAAGCACAAGGTGCCGCTAGAGTCGTCGAATGGTGATTTGTTCATGCCTAAGAACTTCCTCAGTACTTCGATGAGCTTTCAGGCGAGAAAGCACGGAGGTGAGGCCATACGCTGACTGACTGGGACATAACTCATATTCACCAAAGATACTTTCATAAGTTTGTGAAGGTACGTCACTACATTATTTATTTCCAACTTGTGCTTTGCCCATCATCCTTGGATAAAGGAATGGAATCGTGGAAAGCTGGACAGTAGGTCCTATTATCTCTTGCTTACTCGTAACCAGTGACTCAACCTCATCTGATACCTGCAGCGTCATTGTACGCTGGTGTGGACCCCTCCAAGCAATCGGCTACCTCGCAGACGGCATATAAATGGGCGTTCGCTTCAAAGCGTACAAAAGCAGATAACGATGCCCTGCAGGCCGCACGAACCGAAGTTGGGGCGGCTACGTATGGCGTCGACAATGGACCACCACCGACGACATCTGGCGGCGATGGTAGCGTCAAACGTATACAAGGACCTACTCTGCCTCCACAGGCTGATCGCATTCTAGCTCGCGAAGACGCAGAAGAGAGAGCCGCAGCAGAGCGAGAATATCAGCGAAAACGCGACAAGGCGGAAACTCGGGAGCGTATAGAGGACATGGTCGGTCCTCGTGAGGTTGGCCGTGAGCGAATGCTCGAGAAAAAGCGAGATCGGCGTGAGGGTGATCGTGCATTCAGAGAAAAGGGAGACGAGGGGTTGGATATCGACGAAAAGACACTTATGGGCGGTGGGGATAGCTTCAAGGCACAGTGTGTACCCCCCCTTGCATCACCCGCCTCATACGCTTACTCTGACACAAAATCGTATGCAACCGTTTCGCTTCACAGAGTTGCTCGCAGAGATGCTGCGCGTGCGAGGTTTGAGAAGAAGCGCGAGGAGAAGATGTCAACGACGCGCGAGCGGGCGGCTGAGATGCGTGAAAAGGACAAGGCAACTATGGACATGTTCATGCAGATGGCCAAGCAAAAGTATGGATAATCGATACTGATAGTGGCCGCGGGAAATGATCGATGTATATTCCCTTGTCTTTGGATTGAGGAAGCACCAATGACCCATGACCCCCATATGTGGGCGAGAGCTCACATGCGCTCACATTTCAGCATCGGAAGCCTCATCTAGTTGGTTCAGGTCATCAAACTCTCCTACCGGCCCCCGCTGCAGGCAAGGTCACAGAGCAAGCCGACAATGGAAAAATGATAAGCTTGATTGACATTGGGCCCCAAGTCGATGCTTCAAGTGGGGCGTCAACTGACAGACTAACCGTTAATCGATGGTCTAGGCGAGGGAGTGTCGTCGTCATGGTCAGTCATTGGCGTAAATTTACGCCTTGGGGGAAGTGCTCCAATCGCTTATGCCGTCACGAGCCCAGCAATCTCTAAAAGTAGATTTCAAAGGGTGGAGAGGCTGAAGCGAGTGCTGTCATGTCAGGAGCGCAGACACTGGCGCACCAGAAGCACCGCGAAGTGGAGCATGTACTTGTGAAGATTAAGGGCAGGTGGCAAAATGACGGCGACAACACGGAACTACATTATTTACCAGTAGGCATAGCAAGCCTGAGAATAGCGATAATATCCACATAATCTCATGCAAGTGAACTATCAAGTGATTCACGAGTATACCCTGCACCAGCAGAACTCAAATCACCGAATGCAGATGTATTCGAAGGGGCGACATAAGCATAGGGGAAGTGATGCATGGCCCGAGGGAGAGTACCATGATGATTGTGGACGATGGGTCTACTATTTCTCTCCGTCCCCGCCTTCGCTACCGTCCTCGTCATCCTCTTTTTTCACGCTCGCCTCTTTTCCAAGTTCCCCGCTTCCAACTGCATCCCTCCAGGCCGTGAGCTCATGACCCGTTACTTCCTTTATCTCGTCGATTGCCACTCGGAGCGCGTCATAATATTCTTTATGGCCACTCGCGCTGGGTGCAACTGGTCGAGTATGAGATGTAGATGACTCTGGTTTTGGACGATGTGTTCCGTCTGGAACTACGAGGTCGTAGGTGACGGTGAC